>OV656846.1:9783607-11009166 GCA_927399475.2 Acleris emargana
AAGGTGTTAGACAGGGCTGTGTTGCCTCACCATGGCTGTTCAATCTATTCATGGACAGTTGTATGTGGGATTTGAAAGGGTATGATAAGGGTTTGCGTGTGCAAGAGTTGCTAATCAAATGCCTCTTATATGCCGATGATCAAGTTATACTTGCCCCATCGGTACTTGAGTTGCAGGAGATGGTGACAGTGATGAATGAGGGATTTAAGCAAAAGGGGATGAAAGTAAATGTTACCAAGACCAAGGTCATGGTGATAGAGAAGGATGAGGAGATGACTGAGTGCGTGATAAATATAAATGGTGAATTAGTAGAACAAGTGAGCGAATTTGTGTACCTGGGAAGTATGTTTACAAGAGATGGTAAGTGTGAGAAGGATATCGAGAGGAGGGTGAATGCGGGCAATCAAATTAATGGGGCCCTGTACTCCTTTGTAAGCAGACAGGGCGTTTCACAAAAAGCCCGGCTGGCTGTTCACAATGGAGTGCTGGCACCTACCCTGATGTATGGTAGTGAATGTTGGGTGTGGCAGGACAAGCATGTAAGTCGTGTAAATGCAGTTGAAATGCGCTCTTTGCGTAGTATGTGTGGTGTGAAACTGATTGATAGAGTAAGAAATGAAAAAATCAGAGAGAAATGTGGAATAAAAGAAGATGTAGTGACTAAGATTGAAAAGGGCATGCTTCGATGGTTCGGTCATTTGGAAAGGATGGATGAAAGAAGATTGACGAAAGAGATATACAGATCGAAAGTGAGTGGAAGGGTCGGAAGGGGCCGCCCTAGGCGTACTTTTTCGAATCAAATCGGAGAAATACTGGAAAAGGGCAGAATCTTAAGTACCCGAAACCGACGTGCGTGCATGACTCGATGTATGAATGTTGAAGAAGCGAAAGAAATTTGTCAAGATCGTAGCAAGTGGAAAGAAGTGGTCTCTGCCTACCCCTCTGGGAAACAGGCGTGATTTAATGTATGTAATGTATGTATGTTGTTTAAGAAAGAGGTGTTGTTTAAGAAAAATAAATTCTGAACTAGTGTGTAATATTTAAATATGTTTATATTTATTTGGATCGAGTGTTCATGTTTTGGGTGTCATTCATCTTAAGGGTCAATTTCAACATTTCTGATTTTTGTCTCATTTCGGTGCAATTTTTAAGTTTTGTGTATTTTTGAACGATTTTCATTTTAAACTATGCATTGTTATATATTGTAGACGTGGTGTTAAGGGTCACTCAAAATCATAAATAGTTTATGAGATTTACGAGATAGAATATTTGATAAAACTATGGAATGATAAATACACACCGAAATGATAAAAAGTATCCACCGAAGTGATAAATACCCACTGGAATGATAGAAACGAACCACCTAAATGAAATCTTATCCACTGGAATGAAAATAAATGAAAAAAGTCAATAATTATCATAATTATCACTGTTTATTTGAGTAAAAATTACATTAATGTTATTATTAACTAACATAATTAGAAGTCTTTATTTGAGTAAAAATTAGATTAAGTAATGTTATTAATAATTATCATAATTATAAGTCTTTGTTTGAGTAAAAATGACATTTCTATTAATGTTTTGAAACAATTCGCTTATAAATAACATAAACATATATTTTAATTTAAAAAAAATACTTTACATTTTTTTTTTAATGTACCGGCCTGATTTATTACTTATTTCTTTAATATGGTTTTCAAAAATATTCTAAATATTGTGATTTATAATGATAATAAACTATTTATACATACATACATACATTAAATCACGCCTGTTTCCCAGAGGGGTAGGCAGAGACCACTTCTTTCCACTTGCTACGATCTTGACAAATTTCTTGCGCTTCTTCAACATTCATACATCGAGTCATGCACGCACGTCGGTTTCGGGTACTTAAGATTCTGCCCTTTTCCAGTATTTCTCCGATTTGATTCGAAAAAGTACGCCTAGGGTGGCCCCTTCCGACTCTTCCACTCACTTTCGATCTGTATATCTCTTTCGTCAATCTTCTTTCATCCATCCTTTCCAAATGACCGAACCATCGAAGCATGCCCTTTTCAATCTTAGTCACTACATCTTCTTTTATTCCACATTTCTCTCTGATTTTTTCATTTCTTACTCTATCAATCAGTTTCACACCACACATACTACGCAAAGAGCGCATTTCAACTGCATTTACACGACTTACATGCTTGTCCTGCCACACCCAACATTCACTACCATACATCAGGGTAGGTGCCAGCACTCCATTGTGAACAGCCAGCCGGGCTTTTTGTGAAACGCCCTGTCTGCTTACAAAGGAGTACAGGGCCCCATTAATTTGATTGCCCGCATTCACCCTCCTCTCGATATCCTTCTCACACTTACCATCTCTTGTAAACATACTTCCCAGGTACACAAATTCGCTCACTTGTTCTACTAATTCACCATTTATATTTATCACGCACTCAGTCATCTCCTCATCCTTCTCTATCACCATGACCTTGGTCTTGGTAACATTTACTTTCATCCCCTTTTGCTTAAATCCCTCATTCATCACTGTCACCATCTCCTGCAACTCAAGTACCGATGGGGCAAGTATAACTTGATCATCGGCATATAAGAGGCATTTGATTAGCAACTCTTGCACACGCAAACCCTTATCATACCCTTTCAAATCCCACATACAACTGTCCATGAATAGATTGAACAGCCATGGTGAGGCAACACAGCCCTGTCTAACACCTTTAGAGATGTTAAACCAGGCCGAGTATGCGCCATTGATTCTGACACAGGCTTTGGAACCCTCATAAAGGGACCTCAAAGCCTGCACCAGGTTGCTGCTCACTCCATACATAGACAGCACCGTCCACAACTCCTTTCTATCTACCCTATCATAGGCCTTTTCCAGGTCCACAAAAGCACAGAAAACCTTTTGGTTCACCGCCAAGAACTTTTCTGTGATGGACCGTAGTGAAAAGACCTGATCCGTACATCCCATTCCCTTTCGAAATCCCGCTTGTACATCCCAGATTTTGTCATTCGTAACATTCAATACCCTTTCAATTAAAATCTTCGCATATACTTTGCCGACAACACTAAGGAGGCTGATACCGCGGTAGTTTTTGCAGTCTTGCTGTGACCCCTTTCCTTTATACAGAGGGACGATAACGGCCTTGACCCAATCTTCCGGGACTCGGCCGCTACTCCAACATGCATTGAAAAGACGGTACAACAGACTACCCACCACGCCATCTCCTCTCCTCAGCATTTCTATCGACACTCTATCACAACCTGCTGACTTTCCCGCTTTCATACTTTTTAAAGCCTTCATTATTTCACTCATACTAATCACACTTTCATCTTCGCTACTTGCATCTTTACTCATGCTTTCTGGCTCACGACAAATATCTTCGCATTCAAACAAGCTTTCAAAATAAGTTTTCCATCTATCAAGCATTTTTTCTTCCTCACATATTAAGTCTCCAGACTCATCCCTCACCGCGTTTAATTTAGTTTTCTCCGATTTCCCCCGAGCCGAATTAATCAAGCTCCAAAAGAGTTTAATATTCGACTGGAAGTTGTCAGAGAAACTCCTATCATACTTTTCATTCAGTAAATCTTTCTTTCTAGCCACAACGTCTTTCACTCTTTTCTTTGATCTATTATACTCTTTTTTCTTTCTGTCGCTTAGATCTTGTCCTGGATCTACAGCTACAAAATCCAACCAACACTTTTTCTTCTCTTTCACTACATCATCTACCTCTCTATCCCACCATTCCGGTCGTTCATTCTTGCGTTTCCTTCTTTTTACTACACCACATACTTCAGTGGCCGATTTGACCATTCCATTCTTAATAATCTCCCATACATTATTTACATTATTCTCAACTTCACTGTCTTTCATCTTATTAACACATTCAAAACAATCTTTCAGCTTTCTTACGTACTCATCTTGTATAACTTCGTCATTCAGTTTCTCTACTTTTATCCTCTCTAACGCAGTGGTAGGTACGGGAACACGATGGCGCCAACGTGTGAACAGACCCCTTACTCGTGTTACCACTAAGTAGTGATCTGAACCTACGCTAACTCCTCGAAATGCTCTGGTATCTACAACTTTGTTACGCAACCGTTCATCCACAATCATCAAGTCTATCATAGACTTCTCATTCTGCCGTCTCCACGTATACTGATGAATCTCTTTGTGATCAAACAAAGTGTTTGTCACGCAGAGATTCTTGGCCAAACATACATTGAGAAGACATTTGCCATTCTCGTTCACTCGCTCATCACCATACTTACCCAGTACCGATTCAAAACCATCCCTTTGCACGCCTGTCCAACCCTTAAAATCGCCTAACAAAATAATCCTCTCATTCTCCTTGCATTTTGTTGAAACCTCATGCAAACTTTCCCAAAACTCCTCCCTTTCTTTTTTCGATTTATTCGTATCTGGGGCATAAGCCCCAATTACGAATAAACGGGTGAGACCTACCTTGAGTCTCACCCAGAGAAGTCTTGGGCTCACACATTCATGCTCTTGCATACATTCAGCCATTCGCTCTGTGAGTACGATGCCAACTCCCTGACGACCGTGCTCGGATACCGGAACTCCGGACCACAAAGCCGTCAAGGTTCCGTGTGTGGACGTACTCACCCCTTTTTTCTTCGTCTCAGTCACACAAAGAACATCCAGCTTTCTCTCTTTCATCATCATACATACCTCATCTAATTTATGTTCCATCCCTCCACAAACATTCATCGTAGCAAGGCGGCTTTCAGCGGCCCGCTTTTTGCCAACCCCCCTGCGAACACGGCGTGACACGTGGCAAACGGCATCGCCGCCGTTCCGATCCCCGGAGGGATCCGAACATACGTGCACTATTTTGCCCCCCCCCCAGAGTACGAAGGGCTGCCCAGGCTAGGCCTGGGGAGGGATTCTCTGGCATTGCCAGTACCCTCCTGGGGTATAAACCTTTTAAATCGTGCTCGCATGGTCCATTATGCAGGGTCGGGTTTGAATTCGGAGTTTTCCTTCTCCTAGATAGGTAGCAGCCCAATGCTGACGACGCCTATCCCGCCGGGTTTGAATTCGGAGTTTTCCTTCTCCTAGATAGGTAGCAGCCCAATGCTAACGACGCCTATCCCGCCGGGTTTGAATTCGGAGTTTTCCTTCTCCTAGATAGGTAGCAGCCCAATGCTAACGACGCCTATCCCGCCGGAGGAGATTTTACCAGTATAATAATCCCTTAATCCCTTAATCGCCTTCTACGATACCCACGGGAGGATAAGGGGTGGTGCTATTCTACTCTACCGGCACCACACGGCACTCTTAAACAACACCTTCATTAAAATTCACTGGTGCTGATGATGGTTACGCCACAGTCGCGGCCGTGATCACAGATTATAAGGGTGTCTCTTATGATCGGTCAAGATATACTGTACCATATAAAAAAAAAATAGGTTATACTTATTTCGTAATTTCACTGAGAACGAACTGTCTAAAATTCGTATCATATCGTTCATATTTTGGTACCCGCCCACTATTGAAAAAAATTTAGTCTGCCTACACCAAAAGTTGGCGCATTTAAACAAGATTTCGAAATTGTGTAACAAGTACTTGCTGCATTTCTTCCCAGCAAAAAAAATGTTTTGGAAGAGACACGTCAACAATTTCATAAGATATTAATTGGAACCAAATATTTACCCCACTGATTGTATGCCATCCATATTGTGACACTCACTACAATGTTCCAATCAAGTATTGAACTGTAACTTTAGAACTCATTACAGGTTCTAATTTTAATCGTCCGGCTGTATCTCATAGGAGACTTGAAACATCCATCTTAAAGGAGTCCTGCATATTCGTGGTCCGCAATGTGGTTGTTATGTCACTGCTAAGCAAAATTAAGCGTCCCTCCGTTTCTATTTCTGGCCATAATTATCTTGGACTCTCTCTCCGCTCTCCCCAGTTTTCAACAAAGGTGTTCATCCCGGTTCCATCCTCACTTATTTGGCCTGACGTGATGCTGGATTATATTCTATTGTACGATTGGGACCCATTTGTAGGTACAGACATGTCCGTAACTAAAGCTATTCTTGACTGAGGGTTAAAAGGATAGGTAAGTTACTGATTTTTAATCTCCATAATTCTCATATTTCTTGTGTTTTGCAAGAAAATATTTCACAATGTGAACTGACATATAAACAGTGATAATTATACTTACTACGAGTAGCATATACGTACATACATGTCATATAAATTAATCTTATGAGTGTTGTATGTGGGTGTGTGTTGTGATTAATCGGAGCGAAGCTCCATTATACCCCGATTCGGATTTTCATTCTCCCAAGCTATTAAAGATATCAGGATCAAATTTAGCCCGTAATACGACATCTAGCCATAGATGGTGAAGATATTTTTTTTAAATAGGACATACTGCGGAGGAATAATCTGGGAATAATCACCAAAAATCTGTTTCCATAGACTTTCAATAGGAAAAATGGGAAAAGTGCCGAAAATTCGATATTAAGCCTTTGGAGGGAACTCGCTGCTTAAGCTAAGTGGGTGAGTGTTACTGAGATTTCTGAAATGATGGCAGCAAACCGCTTCTCTCCATTTAGACTTGTCCGAGGACGGCAAGTGCACCTAGTAGGCAACAAGTTTAGGCCACGTTGCAGACGAATATAAACCACAACTGTAGAAGTTATGGGTGAGTTGTGCGTGCGAGTCTCATTTGATTCAGTTACTTGCGATATGTAAACGGATGACTTAACTGGCCTTGAAAGTGGCAACGTCGTAATTATAAGGGTCTGATGCATCAAAGTTTTCGTAACAAGTTTGTTTTACAAAAATTGATATAAGTATCTTAAAAACTACACCGAATCGAGCCTACTTTATACGAAATTTTTAACTCCAAATTAACTCAGGTCCCGTCGGTTGTCGCTTGAGGTTGCCGGGTTAGAATAGAACCACTCCATGTCTTCCCGTGGATGTCGTAAAAGGCGACTACGGGAATAAAGGCTTGTAGTACTGTCACTAAACTGGTAAACATCTTAGCCTAATTGTGCAAAATGTGGTTACAAAATTATCAACAATGTTTTAGACTTGTTGGTAATTCTGTAGATCTGCCTACCCTACCCTGGGAATGAAGGCGTGAGTTTATATTTGTAAATTAACTCAGGAACACGCTGTTAAAATCCTTCAGGTACGTCCCGGGCACGGTGTATATGCCTCGGCGGAAACGAGGATTTCCTGACCGTTAGGATTTCGCTATCGCTCGGTCTGCTAACCACCTAGTCAGGAAATCCTTTACTTTCCGTGACTAGCCAAAAATGTAATGTGTAATTAATACTATTCTTAAATTGTACAAAGTGATATTGACACAGTATTTAATTATTATTTTAGAAACATTTAATTATTAAGTAAAATACCGGCAACATCAAAACTATCAAGATTGTTTGTTCACAGTATACTTTGGCTGTACCGACACACCTGCGTAATTGTTTTACAACCCTACTTGAAGATAACAATTGAAGAATAGATGTTGGTAATGGTTGGTTTTAAGTGCTTTTCGTCATATTAACTAGAACCAACTATACCTATTGTGGTTTTTGAGTAAAATGACTGTGACACACGGATGGACATGACGAAACTATAAGGCCTCTGTTTTGGCCATTTTGGCTACGGAACCCTAAAACCACCACTTACCTACTTCTTTATTTACTTTGTTATTTTTCGGAAATTGATTTACATGGCGAGTCAACTTTAACAGGGTGCTTCTGTAAATAGCTTATCACGGAAAATTAATTATTTACATAACTTTTTACGGTAACTTTAAAAAGTTTTGCAAGTTGATAACCGCATATCACGTTCGCGTGTCATCGTCAATGCGCGAAGTATGCTTCTAAAATCCGAAGGATTTTTAAGTGCTCGCGGACTGCACCGTGTCATAATCACAGAGAACTTAATCCTGATGCCCTACTTTGAAAATCGAAATTCGTAGTTACGTTGGCTCCATCCCTGTCACTCATGATTCCACACACTAAATTGGGAGAAAGAGATGGAGCTAGCGTAACTTCAAACTTCGATTTTCAAAGTAGGGCCTCAGGATTAAGTTCTCTGTGATTATGACACGGTGCAGTCCGCGAGCAATTAAAAATCCTTCGGATTTTAGAAGCATACTTCGCGCATTGACGATGACACGCGAACGTGATTTGCGGTTATCAACTTGCAAAACTTTTTAAAGTTACCGTAAAAAGTTATGTAAATAATTAATTTTCCGTGATAAGCTATTTACAGAAGCACCCTGTTAAAGTTGACTCGCCATGTAAATCAATTTGCGAAAAATAACAAAGTAAATAAAGAAGTAGGTAAGTGATGGTTTTAGGGTTCCGTAGCCAAAATGGCCAAAACAGAGGCCTTATAGTTTCGTCATGTCCATCCGTGTGTCACAGTCATTTTACTCAAAAACCACAATAGGTATAGTTGGTTCTAGTTAATATGACGAAAAGCACTTAAAACCAACCATTACCAACATCTATTCTTCAATTGTTATCTTCAAGTAGGGTTGTAAAACAATTACGCAGGTGTGTCGGTACAGCCAAAGTATACTGTGAACAAACAATCTTGATAGTTTTGATGTTGCCGGTATTTTACTTAATAATTAAATGTTTCTAAAATAATAATTAAATACTGTGTCAATATCACTTTGTACAATTTAAGAATAGTATTAATTACACATTACATTTTTGGCTAGTCACGGAAAGTAAAGGATTTCCTGACTAGGTGGTTAGCAGACCGAGCAATAGCGAAATCCTAACGGTCAGGAAATCCTCGTTTCCGCCGAGGCATATACACCGTGCCCGGGACGTACCTGAAGGATTTTAACAGCGTGTTCCTGAGTTAATTTACAAATATAAACTCACGCCTTCATTCCCAGGGTAGGGTAGGCAGATCTACAGAATTACCAACAAGTCTAAAACATTGTTGATAATTTTGTAACCACATTTTGCACAATTAGGCTAAGATGTTTACCAGTTTAGTGACAGTACTACAAGCCTTTATTCCCGTAGTCGCCTTTTACGACATCCACGGGAAGACATGGAGTGGCACTATTCTAACCCGGCAACCTCAAGCGACAACCGACGGGACCTGAGTTAATTTGGAGTTAAAAATTTCGTATAAAGTAGGCTCGATTCGGTGTAGTTTTTAAGATACTTATATCAATTTTTGTAAAACAAACTTGTTACGAAAACTTTGATGCATCAGACCCTTATAATTACGACGTTGCCACTTTCAAGGCCAGTTAAGTCATCCGTTTACATATCGCAAGTAACTGAATCAAATGAGACTCGCACGCACAACTCACCCATAACTTCTACAGTTGTGGTTTATATTCGTCTGCAACGTGGCCTAAACTTGTTGCCTACTAGGTGCACTTGCCGTCCTCGGACAAGTCTAAATGGAGAGAAGCGGTTTGCTGCCATCATTTCAGAAATCTCAGTAACACTCACCCACTTAGCTTAAGCAGCGAGTTCCCTCCAAAGGCTTAATATCGAATTTTCGGCACTTTTCCCATTTTTCCCATTGAAAGTCTATGGAAACAGATTTTTGGTGATTATTCCCAGATTATTCCTCCGCAGTATGTCCTATTTAAAAAAAATATCTTCACCATCTATGGCTAGATGTCGTATTACGGGCTAAATTTGATCCTGATATCTTTAATAGCTTGGGAGAATGAAAATCCGAATCGGGGTATAATGGAGCTTCGCTCCGATTAATCACAACACACACCCACATACAACACTCATAAGATTAATTTATATGACATGTATGTACGTATATGCTACTCGTAGTAAGTATAATTATCACTGTTTATATGTCAGTTCACATTGTGAAATATTTTCTTGCAAAACACAAGAAATATGAGAATTATGGAGATTAAAAATCAGTAACTTATCCTTTTAACCCTCAGTCAAGAATAGCTTTAGTTACGGACATGTCTGTACCTACAAATGGGTCCCAATCGTACAATAGAATATAATCCAGCATCACGTCAGACCAAATAAGTGACCGAGGATGGAACCGGGATGAACACCTTTGTTGAAGACTGGGGAGAGCGGAGAAAGAGTCCAGGATAATTATGCCAATTAACTTAATCCTGAGGCCCTACTTTGAAAATCGAAATTCGTAGTTACGTTGGCTCCATCCCTGTCGCTCATGATTCCACACACTAAATTGGGAGAAAGAGATGGAGCTAGCGTAACTTCAAACTTCGATTTTCAAAGTAGGGCCTCTGCTTATAATCCATGAACCGAGCCGGCGACCATTAATCATTATACTCTATGCCGGCAACTTTACGCGTTCTGTCATTGTACTGTCAATTGTCAAAAGTAACGTCTAAAATTGTGCTATTTATTTCTTTTGTTTTTTGTGTTTTAGCGGTTAGACTGGCACATTCAGAGTCAGGCCTTGGCATTATTATGCTTATCATAGCAAAATAGTACGCTGAGATTTACAAAGTATTCAGGTACATTGATATATTATTTGTATACATCGAGAGCAAAAGCAAATTCAAGCTATGGAGGTAACTTAACTTACAAGGTTAAGATTTCGAGAAGCAGCTTTAAGTAAATTACACCTTGAAAATTTCAATGACACTTGTTTAAGTTTTACAATATTGTCCCTAGTAATGATGACTAAATGGAAAATATACCGCCAAGAATTTGGAAATGAGGAGTTCGAATTTGAAGAAGGCGAGCAAGTGGCTGTCGGCAGAGGGTTGGACAATAAAATAATGTTGTCCAGTATAGTGGTATCGAGATATCACTGTGTTTTAAAAGTTCAAAAAGACAATATTCTAATTACAGACTTAAATGTGAGTACAATTTTTCTTTTCAATATACTTTCCTATATTAATGCTTTTATAACTTATCGTTTAGTTTATTACACAGGTAAGGACCAAAAAGTTTGCAACGCTAACTCACTCAATTAAATTTTCTATGAAACTTTTCGTTGTGACACCAAAATTAGCCATGCAGGTTGTTAGGGATACTTTTTGTCGCACAACATAACTTTTTTTAACTTCATTGTTTGTATGTTTAACTGCTCTTAACTATGGTCCAACTTTTTAGTCCTTATCCATACCCCTGAGTTAAGTATGTACAGCTCCATGGTAAAATGCCTAAATAAAATTGTTTGCACCAAATTTCTACAGATTCCTAAGTATGTTAACAACTCAATATGATATTTTCACCGCAACACTTAAAACATACTTACCTAATAAAGTAATTTCATTACTATCATATCAGCTGAGCGACGTCCACTGCTGGGCATAGGCCTTCTCTTAAATGTTAGATTAAACCCTTCAATGTTTGTAGCAAGGTGTATTCATTCATTCCGACAATAATTACAGAACTTTTACTAAAATAAAATATTAAATTTGCATTCATGAATGAACGGGTTCAACTTTAACTAAGTGATTATGTTAGTTACCTAAAACATTGATTACACATGGAGGTGTGCTTCTTTTTACTTCTTTTTTTCTTTTCTGTCCAATATCTTTTTGCAAGCAGCAGTGTACTTTTAAAATTAATCATATGTTTATTATATTTTCAGAGTTCTAATGGAACTTATGTTGGAACTAACAAAATTCCAATGAGGTCAACCTTTACTGCTAAAGATGGTGACATTATAGGATTTGGATGGACAACGCATGTTGGTAATTTTAAGGATATTACTGATAATGACAAGCATGTGTTTAGATTGGTCAAAGCCAATGAATCTATAGCTAATAGAATACAGTATGTAAGTGATAGTGATGATAATTTGGAAGCAAAGATAGCTACTTTGTTTCCAAAGAAAGATGAGTCAATAGCTGACATACTTAAGAAAGAAACTGATTCTAAGAACTTAAAACGAAAGTCTTATGATACTGTTGATACTGCACCCATCAAGATTAAGAAAGAATTGGTTAAAAGTAATGAAGAGATTTCATTAAAAGATGTTAATGTAGTGAATCTTTTATCAGACAGTGATAGCGAGGTAGCTATATCAGTACCTAATAAAAATCAACATGTGAATAAAATCCAACTGGATCTAATCCATGAAGAACCCCTAGTGCAGTGCATCAAAGAAGAAAATACTAATTTTGATAATGAGTCACCAGAATATGAAGCTTTTGATGTAAAGCAAGAATATTTTGGTTTTGATGATGATGAGGCCATACAAATAGACAGTGATAGTGATAGTGATTCTGACCAATGGCTGCTGAGGCTCTCTCAGACCTCGCCAGGCAAGCCATTCATCCGCCGTTCTCATGTAGTTCCCCAGCAAGAAAATACTTCTTACAGCCAAATAGAGGATCCTGAACTTGAACTAGACAATGAAATTAATGATGAAGAGGAGTTTTATGATGACATCATTAAGATTCCTCCACAGCACGAAATACGAGACACAGATGAGAAAAGTCTTAAAAAGGATGAAGAAAGTGAAATTCCCCATCAAGCAATAAATTTTGAGATAGATGATGAGGAAATCCTAAATGATATCATAACCTTTAATCTACCGGAATCAAGCTTCAAACCTCTAGAGCTTCCAAAAGTATCTCTAGAACTTCCAAAAGAATCTCTAGAACTTCCAAAAGAATCTCTAGAACTTCCAAAAGAAACTTTAGAACTTTCAAAAGAGTCTCTAGAACTTCCAAGATTGGCTGTAGAACTGTTAAAAGACCCTGTAGAACTTCCAAAAGATCATGACTTGGACACTGTGGATGGAGACAGTTATATCCCAGCCAAGCCAGTTGTAGAAAATCTAGTTGAAACTGGTAAAAAGGCACAAATGATTGAGCCCCTTCTCCAGTTACCAAGGAGGAAAGCGCATGTTGCGTCTAGCACTGAATGTGAGTAGGTTCTGTAAATAATAATAACATGAAACAGGTCTTTGTAATTTATTAAGATTTAGTTTGTATAACTAAAACGACGACACACGATGACGCGCTGGCCTAGTTGGTAGTGACCCTGCCTACGAAGCTAGCGGTCCTGGGTTCAAATCCCGGTAAGGGCAGATATTTGTGTGATGAGCGCGAATATTTGTTCCTGACTCATGGATGTTTACTATGTATTTAAGTATATGTTTCTCTATATAAGTATTTATATTGTTGTCTAGTACCCATAATACAAGCCTAGAGCTTATATTGGGACTAGGTCAATTGGTGTGACATTGTCCCTTGATATTTATTTATTTATTTTATTTATTTTATTTATTTTATTTATTTTATTTATTTTATTGTATACCACTGTAAACTTAGTTAGTTTTTATTTTAATTTGGTCTTTACATTACTTTTTCATAAATTCATAATGTGGTTTATAAATCCAGATTCAGAGGGTCCATTACTGTGTGTATACCTTACAGCCACTAGACACAAGGCAGACATACCACCTATCCTTATTGATAAACTCAAATAAAGAATATATTAAATTAAAATGTTATTGGTCTTGTTAAAAGTATTTTTAGTTAATATCTTTATTAAAAATACTTTACTTTCGTTGTATGACTACAGGTAAACCACGAGCCACCTTGAAAAGTACTTTATCATCTTCATCAAAACGCAGCAGATCATCGAAACATTCCTCCTCAAAAAGTCACATATCAGACACACAGAAAGAAGAACGCAAAAAGAGATTAAAGGAACTTGCTAAAAAAGATAAAAATGACTCTGGACATACTTCAAATAAGTCTAGTAATGACACAAACAAAGTGAAGGTTAATGCTAAAATAACATCAGCTAGTAAAAATAGAGGAGCTTTTCTAACAGACGTTGCCCAAGCTGTAGTCAAACCTGTGGCACGCAAAGATAGTCCAGAGAAGCCTTGCAAGTCCAAGGAAAAGAAAAAAGGTATATTACCGCGTTCTATAGATAACAGTGAAAAGTCTCAGATTAAAAAAGGGAAAGATTCTCCAGAACTTGAAAAACTTAAACATAAATCAGATCAGCAATCTAAGATGGATAATCAGTTACCACGAATCCCTCTTAAAAGCGCTAAATCATTATCAGAAAGGGAGGAGACGGGAAAACCAACTTCCAAAGTAGATCCTGATAACAGTGAAAAGCCTCAGATTAAAAAAGAGAAAGATGCCACAGAACTTGAAAAACTTGAACATAAATCACATCAGCAATCTAAGATCGATAAACAGTTACCACGAATTCCTCTTAAAAGCGTTAAACCATTATCAGAAAGTGAGGAGACGGGAAAACCAACTTCCAAAGTAGATCCAATGCCACCAAAAAAAATTAAAAAGTCTGTACGCTTCTCAAATGCACCACCTGAAGTACACACATTTGAAATTGAACCAGGGCACAGATTAAATAAGACTAGTTCTATCAAAATCACTTTTGATAAGCGCCAAAGGCCCGTGTTCTCCTTAGAAAAGTTGACCTTAATGAAAATACTTAGGTGGAACCCCCATTGGTTAGATGAGCAGATAAACAACAACGATCCACCTCCAATATTAGGGCATAATAATAATGCGTTAGGAATGTTTCAAGCCTTTGAAACTCATCATCAATATGTGGGGTAAGTTGTTAAAAGATAAGTGTATTGCAGAATTACTTCAGGTGATCGTGGCTTTATTTCCTAAATTAAATATATTATAATGTTTATGTTGCATACAACAGGGACTCGCCTTGCAGGTTGCTGGCACTGAAAGTGTAAACCGTATCCCTCTCTCTCGTTTGAAAGTGCTTCAAAACATTTATATTTAGTGTTACAGTGGAAAACGCGTGCTCATTGTTTTGTTTTTGCAGGCAAGTGGGTGACTTACTACTGATGGAGATTTGGGAATGTATTTCGCAAGGCTACATGAGGGTGCGACATCAGAAAAACGGGGTGCCAATGAAAATAGTGTCTCTTCCTCCAGCACCACCGCAAGATCGTACTTATGATATATTTAATATAACAGTTGAAAGTGAGTATTTGGTATTGGCAATGCTGCTTAAGGCAATAACATTATACAATTCCATAACTAGCTTTTGCCTCCGGCTATGTGCACATACAAGTCATTTATCTGTAGTTGCAAGGAAATTGTGTAATTTCTGGGGTTAAAATGTACCCTTTCTTATTTTAAACAAAGTCATAAGTGAGGTCAGTTGGGGCCTTTCCAACTGAAGGGTAAATGCATCCTTATTTTTATTAAGGGAATAAGGAATAAGGGCTCCGCCTGACCTTATTCAATGTTGACGAAGTATTTAACTAATATTTATATATTTTTAGTTGCACTTCCTGTATCTGATATGAAGAACATGCCAAGGATGGGAGAAATAATGCTTGTTTATTTTGGACCAGAAGATGCAAAATGCTCCAGATTCCTTTTTGTAACTAACGTTCTACAGCCGAGTAAGTAAACCTATCCGTGTTTAACAAGTGTATAATACATAAACTCACGCCTTCATATATACATATAAATTTGTTTCATTTAAATTGAAATTTTCAGATAACAGGCGCAAATTTTATACTGTAAACTTACACGCTACTTTCACTGAAAAGATGCGGTCGTTGCAACCTGGCGAAGTGATGATGGGTAAAAGTCTGGCGCATATACATAAAGAACTGACGCTGTTCGAAGCCATGGAGTACCTCGCGGGGTCGCCCCTTAGTGAAGCGATTTTGAGGCCAGAGCCACATCATTTCCCAGAAATTACTCACAATGAGGAGTGCAGTATGAATTCGCAGGTACTTTATAATTTTCTTTATTCCTTGAACTAAAATACGTCAGCAGCTTTGTACGCGTAGAATAAATTTTCCGTTTCTGCCCCAATTCGTTTTCGTTGCGGGTCGATTTTCGAGAAAATCTTTCACAGTGCAGGCCTAGGGCACCCAAGGAATACCCCCTCCAGATTTAAAGTCCGTACATTCAGCGGTTTAGGCTTTGCTTTGACTATCAGTTAGTCAGCCAAGCCAGTCACGAAATAGTTTTGATGATAATTATATAGATGGTCATGACTCATGACACCAAGAGTTGTAGGTATGATGTTATGTAATGATTGTTCTAGTGGACCAAAGATTTGAATGAAAGTCAGAAGGCGGCGGTGAGCGCTTCGGTGTCGGCGGCACTCAGTGACCGGCCGAATATACAGATGGTGCAGGGACCACCCGGGACAGGTAAATTATACTTCCCTTCATTCTTTAAGTTTGAGTCATTTAAATAATGACTAGAAGAAAGTGGTTCGATCTGTACAGCGCTCCAAGAAAGGTGTAATACAGCAGTCGTCTGGGATCCAGGGGCCTTTTGCTTAATAAAGTACAAGCCGATACTATTAGTAAAAATCCATACAAAACCACTAATACTATTAGCTTGTACTCTATTACGCAATGGGCCCCAGGTCGCACTTTTGACCCACATCATTAGTTGGAAGTGTTACAATCAAGTTTTTTTACTGTCTCTTGATATCGAAACATGATTAACACTGAAGTGAACTCTCTTTACAACTGTTATAAAAGCAAACTTCCGTGGCTCGTAGGCTGATGCAACTGACGGCTAGCAGTTGAAGACTGAGTGAGCCGCGCTCGACTTAGCCGGCAACCATAAACTCGGCGCCATACATTTCCATACCGCTTTATACCGTCGCATCGACCGAGACCTACGAAAATCTTCCGAAAACACCGTCTTAAGGTGCTTTTTCAGCGGCGAGGCGAGACGGGGTGGCGCCAGAATTTTATTTTGTGTTCAAAAATCATTTCCACCAAAGATGCGTCAGGAGGAGGGTTTTTTTTTTCACCTGTGCAAAAGCATCTTGTTGGTGGTATTCAGGAAAGTCGAGCGTGATCTGCGCGATGGTGATGGCATACTTCTACGACGCGGCGGCGCGGCGGCAGGCGCAGCGCGGCAAGATCCTCATCTGCGCCACCAGCAACGCCGCCGTCGACGAGCTCGTGCTGCGCCTGCTGAACATCCGCCAGAACCTGCCCAGAGGTAACTTTTTTTCCCACATGCTCGGAAATGCTAACCTTACTGTTGTAAAAATAGCCCGCGAAGCTCTTGAGTTCCAGTACCAGGCAATTAAAAAAAAAAAGTTATTATTTACCAACGGCAGCGGCCGCGAAAATGACATTGCATTATTTTCCGCGTTTTTTACTTTTCAAAACCATGTTTGGGTCATTTAACTTTTTTAAATGTTATAAACTAAAACCACCAGTTAACCAGTTGTAATGTAATGTAATAATTGTGAAAATGAGTTGAGTTACTTGAAATAAATGAATTTTAATTTACTTTTTTCTACAGCGTTTACAACTTGTAATAAGATTGTTTTACTTTTATTTTAACATGTTGCGTTCATTAAAAAAACCATGCCGAATTATCTTCAACGCGTAATCAATGTTATAATTGGCTACTTGACAGTTGTAACAATTAAATATAAAAAGTGTTGAATATGGTAGTTTACACTAAAAATATAACTGCACATATTTTTATTTGCAATAAAAAATATGATAAGTACTTTATTTTTGGAAAATAACATCGTCGTTTTTTACCTGTGGCTCCAATGAACCCAAACGCTAGCGGCCATGACTGATTTACGTGTGACGTCACTGCAGCCTAAACACAAAGTTGTCAAACATCTCCGTAGTAAAAATAAACGACTCGAAAGCTTACCATAATTGTATTCGTGAGAAGTTGCACTAAATGGAGGCGGGATATTTAAAGGCAGATAGTGCAAATCTGCCAAAAGTGGACAGGATGTTAACTTCGAATCTCGACGTGCCAACTGCAACCACTTCTTTCGATGTTGAGGATTTTTAGGAACGTGTATAAAGAAATTTTCAGAAGTTTTGATCGTCGTACTTCTACACATTGGTACGGCACACGTCTTATAATTAGACATTTTCACAAAATATATTTTTAAAACTATCCTTTCGCTTAAGTTGGCTTTATAATAATTCGGTTCGTTGTTTTATGTGTAGTGACGTCACCAACGACAAAAGTCACGTGACCTACCGTTTACGCGCGTATTTCAAATTAATTTCGTTATAAACGTGTTTTTTCTAATAATTAACATTTTTTCTAGAAAAAAAATATTGTGAGATGTATAAAATAAGCAAACGCACATTTTAAAATACTTTTTTGAAAACTGTCAAGTAGCCAATTGAAACGCTCAATTTCCAAATAGATTACAATATTTATATGTGTGCTTCTATTTAATCGTATTTTTCAGTTTCATATTAAGGTGGGTACAGACTGGTGAAACGTAACATGCAATGTGTCATTTTTTCTAGTGTAAAGCAAAATTAGGGTTATGGTTATCGCATATTTATAGTGGTTACATTTTAGACTTTCCTGACCAATACTGGTTATTGAGAGACAAATTATGAGCAACTGCAATGGTATTAGGTAGGTACCTATTCTTTGGTGGATGCTTCATTTTTCGGGATAGTTTGATAGTTTGGTAGTTGCAATTTTTCTTGCCTTTATATTTTTTTTTATTCTCGCCACGTCCTTTTTTCTTTGGATTTCATATTTAATAGGGTTATTTTTAATCCTTTCCCGATACCGTTTTTGTTTTTCGGCAGCTGTGAGAGGAGCCATTTCTATAACAAATGTAGGTAGTTTAGTCGTATTATTTAAATTTAATTGAGATATCTGCGGTTAATGTTATTGCAACTACGCAACAGATTAAAAATAACACGTTGTATTATTCTAAAGACAATTTTGCAAACCGTATAAGATGATTTACTTTTGTAGTACCTACAAATAAATTTACCTATGTAAATACTATAATTTATTCAAATGTGATCTCAGTGTAAACATAACTTTATGTTTCCATTCCGTTACTTTTTAGATTCCCCTTATACATGACTGCCGACATGGCAACGAAAGGGGAAGTAACGGAAGTAATGTTTTGCACTTTGAAATACAAATTAAATATGCATTCGATCTTGATTGTAAAGATATTTTAGTGAAATTGAGTTTAGATATAAACAATTATTTAGGTATATGTATCACAACAACATAAAGATAAAGATTTTACCTTCAAATCTTGGTAACGGAGTGGTGGAACCCATTTTGAACCACGTAAAGCACGACACTTCAACACACAATTTTTTCGTTTACAGACCGTTTGAAGACAAATATTGTGCTGCTACGTGAAAACTAAAGTTTCTAGATGAAAATAAAGATATATTTTGGTAATAAAAATGATACCTTAAGCCTAATATACGGTAACGGAAAGGGGGAATTCCCCTTATGTCGAATGTGGTGGACACGATTTAAACTAGTTTTTTGTTAAATATTAACTCTAAAGGAGACAAATTAAGGGCGTTTTTAGGAAATTCACATATTAGACTCCCGAAAACAAGTGTTCGAAAATGTAACACCAGGCCTGGACGCGGAAAAAATTGGGGGTCTTAGGGAACAAAAATAACAAAAAAACTGTAAATTTAACGTTATTGAATACTTCTAGTAGCATAATTTTAAACGTAAGAGTATTGTTTATCTGGTAATTTAGCTACAAGTCAAAGTTTTTAACATAATCATGTAAAAAATATTAAATGAAGTTGTCGGACACGTGAAAAACGCTAGGTACACTAGAAAAAAAAAATGCCCATCTATCATCGTCTAGATATACGAGTATAACCGACGAAACCCGATTTGTATTACACGGCTGTCAGTCAAGTGTCATATTGACCTCATACTACGCTAGACGTTAGTCGTATCTTAGGTACCGGAGAGGTTCGTGAAGTGTCAAGTCTCCTTATTTACAAGTAGTAGTTCTAAACGCTTATGTATAACGACTACTTTTGTTTGTTAACATTTTGAAAATACATACATAGTTAGATACTGTCAGAATGCCCGGTACCAAGACATCTTACGACCGCTAAGCGACAATACCGCAATGAGAAAATCTATTGATTAATACATAAAGACCCCCAATTTTTTCCGCGTCCAGGCCTGGTGTTACATTTTCGAACACTTGTTTTCGGGAGTCTAATATGTGAATTTCCTAAAAACGCCCTTAATTTGTCTCCTTTAGAGTTAATATTTAACAAAAAACTAGTTTAAATCGTGTCCACCACATTCGACATAAGGGGAATTCCCCCTTTCCGTTACCGTATATTAGGCTTAAGGTATCATTTTTATTACCAAAATATATCTTTATTTTCATCTAGAAACTTTAGTTTTCACGTAGCAGCACAATATTTGTCTTCAAACGGTCTGTAAACGAAAAAATTGTGTGTTGAAGTGTCGTGCTTTACGTGGTTCAAAATGGGTTCCACCACTCCGTTACCAAGATTTGAAGGTAAAATCTTTATCTTTATGTTGTTGTGATACATATACCTAAATAATTGTTTATATCTAAACTCAATTTCACTAAAATATCTTTACAATCAAGATCGAATGCATATTTAATTTGTATTTCAAAGTGCAAAACATTACTTCCGTTACTTCCCCTTTCGTTGCCATGTCGGCAGTCATGTATAAGGGGAATCTAAAAAGTAACGGAATGGAAACATAAAGTTATGTTTACACTGAGATCACATTTGAATAAATTATAGTATTTACATAGGTAAATTTATTTGTAGGTACTACAAAAGTAAATCATCTTATACGGTTTGCAAAATTGTCTTTAGAATAATACAACGTGTTATTTTTAATCTGTTGCGTAGTTGCAATAACATTAACCGCAGATATCTCAATTAAATTTAAATAATACGACTAAACTACCTACATTTGTTATAGAAATGGCTCCTCTCACAGCTGCCGAAAAACAAAAACGGTATCGGGAAAGGATTAAAAATAACCCTATTAAATATGAAATCCAAAGAAAAAAGGACGTGGCGAGAATAAAAAAAAATATAAAGGCAAGAAAAATTGCAACTACCAAACTATCAAACTATCCCGAAAAATGAAGCATCCACCAAAGAATAGGTACCTACCTAATACCATTGCAGTTGCTCATAATTTGTCTCTCAATAACCAGTATTGGTCAGGAAAGTCTAAAATGTAACCACTATAAATATGCGATAACCATAACCCTAATTTTGCTTTGGTCAGTCGGGTTAATAAAGCTTTTGTGGATTTGTGATCTTGGTATAACTGCAGCCTTATGATTTCGTTACCATTATTTTCGTTACCGTCCTTTGAAAATAATTAACATTTTATTTTATTATTAAATCCCCAATTGATAAACATTGCAATGTGTGTATTATATGGATAAACTTTTTACTAAAGTATCCACGTATAAATAAATTTGTCGGGTAAACCTCATAACGTCCAACTGGTAAAGAAAATTGTAAGTAGTTTTGGTCGTCTGGTAACGAAATAGTTACAATAATCGTAATTTCTTTCAAATTAGTTCATAATGTTTTAAAAATAAAACTTATTTTCATAACTTACTATATTTTCAAGTAAGTAAAGCATTTGTTTATCCCCGTTTTACTTTCTTTCAAGTTATATCAATAAATGTATATGGTAACGGAAGGGAAACAAATATGAGCCCGAGCCACTTTGAAATCGCTGTATAAATTTAATTTCCGTATGTTTTACAAAACCATTGCTAAATTAAGATACCTAAGACTACTAAAAATGCTTCAACACCCTTAAAGTTCAACAATTAATAAGTTCGAAAAAAAAACATCACAGATCTGTTGGTACAACTTTGAAAAAAAATGCCCAGATATTAACAGTTGGCTAACATGAGAGCTACGTCTACCAACCTGACAAAAGAGTGACTTCACCCAAATTCAACCAATTGCAGGTCTAGAAACCGTAACCTAGAGACCATTGTTATAACCGTACCGATGACAATTAAACTGTACCTGCCATGACATTATGATAACTGATACAAATATGTTACTATGACTACGTTTAAACAACAGCTACTATTGATCATACAACACCCAATCAGCTATTCATACTGAAAACAGTTGTGATTGGTCGTTTTAATATGGTTGCTATGGTGACGTTTCAACAAAACTTAGTGGGGCAAAATCACAGAATAAGTACCTACTGGCATAGAAGCCGGACTATAAGATGAGCTTTGCACCAGCTATCTTTCTCTACTTTTTAGTTTACGTGTTTCATGAGAGGAAAAGAAACAACCAAGTTCGATTAGATTATTTAAAATATGTCCAGAACTTTATGGTAATTTGACAATGTCAAGTTAGTGAATCAAACATTATCAGAAATACAAAATAGCGAGAATAAATTACGATGCTCGCGAATTATGTGACATGATTTTACTTTATGGTGAAACCAGAGGGAATGCACACCGAGCACTAAGTTTGTACCGCGAACGATACCCCGAGCGAAGGCATCCAGCCAATGGTCGAGTTATTACCAATGCAGTGCAACGCGTGCGGGACAACGAGCCTGTGACCCGGGCGGTGCAGCCTGCACATGGTCCGGGTGCAGCATTTAATGTGAGATTGGCGTTAGAACAGAGGATACTCCGTCATTTTCGGCAACGCCCTACGACCAGCACCAGAAAAGCAGGTGCAAGCTATGTTGCCTCGAGACTACCCGGCGCGAGTTGCATATTGTGATTGGTTTTTGACGCATTGCCAGGGAAACACGATTTTTTCATTTTCATTTTTATTTTTTTATGTATGTTAGACACAGTTAATAAACAAGATAAGTCATTTTGTCTTTCATTAACATGTGAGTGTAATTAGTTTGATGAACAATCCACGGTAAGTGGGCAGAGCATATGCACAATGCAATATCGTAGTAGGTTCTTTAGTTTGATATTGAACAATTTAAGAAATGTCATCGAAGTGTTCCGACTGCGTAGATGTCAATCAATTTGCTATACATTGCTGGTGCGATTAATTTTGTTAGAAAACATCTTTTTTTTAAATTATGTTTTCAAATGATTAAAATCATTTCGACACGATTAATGATAACCTAATATGCTTATATTTTAATTATATGCTCCTGTTACAGGGCCCACCCTGTATATCCGAAGTCAATAAACGAGAAGTCCCTATGACCGCTCGAAAGTGCTATGAAAGTCCCGGCCTCTGCTCATAACCTTGAAAAAATCTATACCGGAATAACATTACAGTACAGATTTTACCTACTACCACGGACAAGAAAGTTCTCATAGTAAAATTGTAATACTAATAATGCAGATCATTTCCTACGGTTTCTGAAAGCATTTTAGAGCACTAATGATATGTGCGTAGATAAAAGAATTTACATTATAAGTTTGAATTACATGTCAAAAGTTTGAATTATATGTCAAAATTAAAATGAAACCTGTAAAGCAATTAGTTTCTCATTGTATACCCTAGCCCCTCGAATGTGTTGTTGTGCAGACGAGCGGTTCCGCATGGTGCGCGTGGGCCGCCTGGAGGCGATGCACGCGCGCGCGCGCGACGTCAGCTCGCAGACGCTGGCGCAGCGCGACGCGCGCCCGCGCGCCGACCCGCCCGCGCCCGCGCTGCGCGAGGAGGTAACTGTAGCGAGCTCTTCATTACGGCTTTTTAGTACTGGTACTATACATATACATATGAGTAACACATGGATTACTAATCGAGTGTGCATATTACAACGCAACTCTAGGCCGTAAATCACATTAGTTTAGTAATCTGTTCTTACCTTCGAGTGATGTATAGGTACCTATTGCACTACAAATAAAAAATTGTAAAAGTAACAAAAAATTTCTGTCAAGGAAGAACGAGCATGACATCGACAAAATAAACGTTTCTTATATTTATTAAGTTTAGCGTGCCATATACACTCGGCGTCAAAAAAATCGCACCTTTTGGTATGTTGACTTCGAGCAGCTATAAACCCTATTTAATCTAAGATAAGGTATGAGTGTGGGGCCTCATTTTAAAGGTTATTGAATCCTTTAATTAATAAAAATGTGATAATGATTACTAAGCTTAAAAAAAATCGTTTTTCATGAAAAGAGGAAAAACATTTATTCACGCCAAAATTACACAATCTAAAAACATAACAAAATTAAAAAATACAGTAAAACAAATTCTTAAAACTAAACTTAAAACCTAGTGTTACCTCCCCTAGCCCTAATTACAGCCTCCATGCGATCCTTCATTGACCTCACCAACGTCACGATGCGTTCTTGAGGAATGTCACTCCACTCCTCGACGACGGCGTCCCGAAGCTGTTCAAGGGTGGCAGGGGCAGTATCACGAGACCGCACCCGGCGTTTCAGATCATCCCAAAGGGGTTCAGGTTAGGACTTCTCGCTGGCCACTGCATCACGGGGATCCCAACCTGATCCAGGTAGTCCCGAACAATCAACGCCGTATGAGAGCGGGCGTTGTCGTGCATGAATATGAATTCAGGCCCGGCAAAACCAGCATACGGGACCACGTGGTCCTCCAGGATCTCTGTGATGTCCGATGAGCAGTCAGGGACCCCTGGACACGTCCACGTCCAGTGCGGGAGACGCACACAAGGTCGGTTTGGCCTGGATTGAAATTCCGCCTCAGAACATGCAGGATCCTCCTCCGTAGGTGACGGTTTCTTCAAAGCAGGCTTGTGAGTACCGTTCTCCCTGCCTCCTGTACACTCTTCTACGCCTATCGTTGCAGAAAAGGCATACCCTCGTCTCGTCGGAGAAGAGAACAGACTTCCATTGTTCGAACGTCCAATCCACGTGGTCTCGGGCAAACTGAAGTCTGACTCGCCTATGCTCTGCTGTCAATTTGGGGCCCATAGCAGCCCTACGAGGCAGGATTTTCTTCTCTCGCAGCCTTCTTCTTACTGTGGAGATACTCACCGACGTCCTCCGAGCTGTTCGGAGCTGCTGTTGCACCTCAACAGCGTTGGAGAATCGGTTACGCAAACACGTCGACACAATATAGCGGTCGTCTCTGTCGGAAGTGCAAAGTCGTCTCCCAGATCCATGCTTCCTGATGTAGCCTCCAGTCTCCTGGAACCGCTGGGATACTCGTTTCACCCGGAAACGGCTTACGTTGAGTTGTCGAGCAACATCAACCTGCCGTAGTCCTGATTGCAGTAGTGCTACCACTTGAGCTGCTTCTTCTGCCGTGGTATCCATTTTTCAGAGTTTTCTCTTACTGGAGCTGTTCAGGTGTGACTTCTGTGATGTCTGGACATCAGATGACCCATAATTCATTTTTACCCCCCCTTTTATTCGTGTTCAGGGTGGCACAAGTAGTGAGTCCTCTAATGAGTTTTTCATCACTTTTTTTTAAAGACCCTAACGTGTCATTGTTTTTACGAAAAAGAACGATTCGCGTTTTTAAAGTTTATTAACTGTGCTTTCAAATGATACTAATATTTACCAATATTAGTATCATTTGAAATTTGGGTACAATAAATAAGTTAAGAGCTTTATTCGCTTGAAGTCAAAATTTCAAAAGGTGCGATTATTTTGACGCCGAGTGTAGTTTGCTCACCAAAAGAAGTTACAGAAGGTGAAGACGCCCCGATTCGCAGAGTTCAACTTGCGTGCGCGTTGAAGCTGGTTGATTGACGTAATATAGACTTTTACAAAAGTGGTAATAATGGATTTTTATACAACGCTGATAACGGGCAGTTATGAAATTCCATAACTACACACTATTTTGAGAAAGGTTTAATGAACGGCCTTTTATTAGGCTACTTGGACAACTTGGTCGCCTAAGAATGTTTATTGAATTAATTTTTTCCTACGATTTATCTTTTAAACTGACACGCCCCGTCAATCACATCATGTGTCATACGGAAGAGGACAGCAGTCTGCAGGATAACATTTCATTTCTTAATACTAATATACGCCTTTGACCGATTCGTGTAACACAAGGAAGTTACGATGATAATTGATAATAAAGAGAGCAATCATCACGTCATATTATGGCACAAGGAAATCGACCTTGTTTCATGGCGTTCAAATGAACCTCAAACGTAGGGTGTTTAGCCACTTTTTTGGTCGACCGTACAGAACAATATTACAAGGCACTTTTTGAGCTTATACTTAATCTTTATGTTTCAGATATCCCGGTTAACAGCCAAAATCAACAAGTGGATTTCGATGATGCACGATGCCAAGGACCCGCCGCGCGTGGCTTACTGCGAGGACCGCATACGGCAGTTCGAGTCTAAGAGGAAAATGGTACCGATATACCTTTTCGAGCCCGACGGATGTCATTAAAAAACCATCCGTTATTATATTACAAGTAATAGATTTAATAGAGAAATCCTGAGTATTTTTCAAGTATGTTACAGTCAAACTAGGTTTCCAGGCCAGTATGGGCTATGTCAAAGTGACGTTGAAACCAAATCGCAAGACGTCTCTTACGTTTTGGTTACAAAGTCACTTTGACATAGTTCATACTGGCCTGGAAATCAAATTGGTTCACTGTACAGTGTCTCTGTGAAAAATCTACGGTCGGCAAATGCATCACGTTACCGAGTCGTTTAAATATTATTTAAAGATAATTGTAGGGCTGGGCGCCGGGGCCATTCTCGGCGGAGGTTTATGTTTAGCAGCAGTTTTGATCGAGTCGACTATGGTAATAACTTAGCAGTCCAGCTCGCGGAGGAGGGAGTGGAATTAGAAATTCTTTAACTTTGAACTTTATGGATACTGTTAATAGAACCTGATGATGTTTTAGATACCGCGTTACTTAAGCCCAGTTGCATTCAATTTTCAATAAGTTTATTGTCACCTTAAGTCGCGTGCTGGTGAATTTGAAAATGACAGCAAGCAACTTAAACCCTCGTATGGTTTTGCACTGATCATTGCTCAATTATCATACATCTTTTTTGTGTGCACTATTATAATCCGTCTAAAGACACTTGAAATTTGTTATTTTTAACCTCTTGCATAGGAATGGTAATGTAATGGGTCTTGCATATGGTAATAAATTTAAAATTACTGGACTTAAGTGGCAACGGGCGCGGCATATCGCTCGCAGAAAAGATAGCAGATGGGGTCGAGGACTTTTTGAGTGGCGTTTGCGTACCAGTAGACGTAGCGGGGGTAGGCCTCCAACAAGGTGGACCGCCGGCGTGGCCAAGGTTGCGGGAAGTCGATGAAGCGGCGCGGGACCGGTGTCCATGTTACAAACCTTGGGGGACGCCTATGTGGAAATGATAATAATGAAATGAAAGGAATGTTTGTGCCACTAGATGTGTGGGTCGTATGGTATCCCTGGAGTTTATTGGTGTCGTGTGCGCAGCTCGGCGGCGGCTCGGCGGCGGGCGGCGAGGCGCCGCGGCCCGAGGACGTGGCGCGCGCCGAGCGCCGCATCATCGACTGCGCCGACATCGTGCTCACCACGCTCGCCTCCGCCGTCAACCAGAAGATGCGCGGGTACGCTACACGCGCTCCCCCTACCCCCCCATCAACCGTACACGGGGTCGTTCTACCATTTACCAAATACCTTAAGCAAACTACTTTCACTTCCAAAAAACAAACTGGTTGGTGAAAAAAGTTAGGACACACTTGCGACTCCAAAAATGTAACCAAATAAATGAATTCAACGAACTGAGACCTCCTCCTTTTTTGAAGTCGGTTAAATATTAAATGTTGTGACGAGAATTGCTTTTGTGCGAAATAAAAATTTATGAAAAGGCAAAATTTGTCAAATGATGATTTAATGGAACATCTGTAAAACGACCGTAAACCGCTCATCAACCATTACACCTACTCATTTATCCACATACCACACCATACCACGGCCACCTCCCACTCTGCAGCTGTTCACTCATCACTGCACCAACTCGCTTATTCCATCACTCGCTACCCTCTGAAACCCTCTCACCAATCACTTCACCTACTTACACCTTGCCCCATGCTTTTACTCATCACTAACTCACCACTGTTCCGAAAAAACCTACCATTAACAATTGACTGTTGTGCAGGCTAAAGCGCCGCATTGCGCTGTGCATAGTGGACGAGGCGGGACAGGCCATCGAGCCCGAAACGCTGATCCCGCTGACGCTCGACGTGACCCGCCTAGCGCTCATCGGCGACCCGCAACAGCTACCCGGCTATATCTGCTCGCAGGTCTGTGACTGCATTGCATTTGTTTATTTAGAACACATGCAATCATTCTCCATCTTACCGTTCCGAATGGTTCAATTATATGGCAACTGACCATTACAATCGAATGCCGATCTATCTTGTTTTATTCTAAAAAAAAAACCTTGCACTGTGTGATTGTGAATCTGCTCCCAGTTGATATAAGGTAGTCTCAATCTGTTGGTCAAAAGTCTAACCTAACCTACCTTATTTAACAAGCCCTTATTATTATAATATAACCTATGTTATATTATATGTAATGGTAATGGTTTAAACACAAACACTTTCTTGCAAAATTTAATTTTGTAAAATGATACGTTTGTCTAATATAATATTAGTGGAATTGTGTTATATTTTCTCGCATTGTTGGAGAAAAGCACTATACAAGCCTTAGCCGGGAAGGGCGTGTGCTGCATTTTTTCTTATGAACATTATAATGATAAAATGTCTATTAAACGAGGAAGTTTTTATGCTAATGGGCTAACCAGTGGTCATGTAATTTTTTTTCACGAGGACAGGTCAAAGCTTGATCTAAGTTAAGTGAAAAAAGGTAAACATTCAAATTATTAAAAAAAGAAAACTATATACTTAATTTTTAATGTTTTTGAGTCTTTAAGATTCTTTTGCTATCCTATGTAAAAAGTAAATAATACATTTCCAATACCGCAACTAAGTGCGGGTGTACATTTTCCGAAAAATCGAATAATATCGATAATATTAGGGTGAATCAACTTTTAAGGTACTCCTTTTCTTTTGCGGTATCAAAACTTTCCTGGTGACTTATCATTAATAATAATGTATGAATATTAATATCAGACCACCAAATTTACAGACCTTACACGTTAAACACCTCAAATATTATTTTATCTTCGAAAAAACCTGGTAACTCAGGGGAAAATGCACATTTTCCATACAAAACCTAGGGACAACATTGTCCGCTGCGTTACCAACTATATTATTATATCAAACTGTACTAGTTTTAAATAAAATCATTTCAAATGCTAGCCTAATTGTCTGATTTAATAAGCGTGTAAGCTACGTCGTTGGCAAATATATAGTTTTTCTAAAAACATATAATTTGTGAAACATGTCGAAAAATAGGGAGTACCTTAGAAGTTGATTCACCCATTAACACTTTTGGGTAAGGACCAAAAAGTTGGCCACGCTAACACACTCGATTAAATTTTCTATTAAACTTTTCTGTTGTGACACGAAAATAAACCATACAATTGTAGGCATAATTTTCGTCGCACAATGGAAATTCTTTCGACTTCGTTGTTTGTATGGTTACCTGCGCTTAACTATGGTCCAACTTTTTGGTCCGTACCCAGTGGCGGTACTGCCATATAAGCCCAAAAGCCGGGCTTGCCTTACAAAAATAACTATTCATAAAATCCACGTATTGTATTAGGTAGGTATTTCACATTCGCGCGCCGCGCGCTTTCACTAAATTCTTCAAATCAAATTACATGCAACATTAGTACTAAAGGGTATAGCCGGGTAAGCATGGAGAAACTGCCCTTAGCGAAAAAAATAATTTCCTTTTACTGGGTTATTAACCTTTACATAAGTAGTGCTTTCACCAAAATGTAAGCCTCAAATCCTTCAGGTTTAAAAAAAAACCGCATAAAAAGAAATAACATTTTTATTTTATTTTAGCCAAAGTACTAATCCGATTTCTTTGTAATTTGGATATGTTGTACATACAATTAAGGTCGCTTTCTAAAAAAAAAATTAATGAATTATCTCTTGAAAAAAAACAAAAAAAAACGAGTTAATAATTTTCAAAAAAAAAAAAAAAATACGTGCGAGATTGCGACAATTTCCAAATTTACATATTTTATGTAGAATTTATTGATGTTTAACATTTTTTTTTTTTCAAAAGCTAAAATCGGGATTAACAGTGTGAAAAACTTGAATTTGTAACATCCCATACATTCTTTTCAAACAAAATAACTTCTACGTATTACACTATGAAGTTATATTTCCAACGCATTTTGAATTTGGAACGCGACTTATTTTACTGAGTGCGAACTCATGCGAACCTTAAAATCCGTGGCTGTATGCGGCTAGGGCTTACGGCATTCAGACAATTAAAAAAAAACAAAAAGGCAAATGGTATGGTATATAGAATATATCCAGTATTTAAACTGACACTCACTAAGTACACGAGTGCATACTTAGTGTGTGTCAGTTTATACTGGACAAAATTCAATATACGAGGTTGAGTCACAGAACCGTCGATATATGTATGGGATATTAAAAAATGCGTACTCCGTAGCCGTATGTATATATCGCCACAAAAGCAATTTATAGTGCAAAACGTCACATTTTAAATTCAAATTCGTTAAGATAGCGTTCAAAATATACTTCATTCGTTTATTGTCAACTTGGTTTTGCTTGTATGAAGATAAAGTGTTATGGGATGTCACAAATTCGATTTTTCTAACTGTTAATCCCGATTTTAGCTTTTGAAAAAAAATATGTTAAACATCATTAAATTCTACATAAAATATGTAAATTTGGAAATTGTCGTAATCTCGCACGTTTTTTTTTTTTTTTTTAAATTATTAACTAGTTTTTTTTGTTTTTTTTCAAGAGATAATTCATTATTTTTAAGTAAAATAAGTCGCGTTCCAAATTCAAAATGCGTTGGAAATATAACTTCATAGTGTAATACGTAGAAGTTATTTTGTTTGAAAAGAATGTATGGGATGTTACAAATTCAAGTTTTTCACACTGTTAATCCCGATTTTAGCTTTTGAAAAAAAAAAATGTTAAACATCAATAAATTCTACATAAAATATGTAAATTTGGAAATTGTCGCAATCTCGCACGTATTTTTTTTTTCTTTTTGAAAATTATTAACTCGTTTTTTTTTGTTTTTTTTCAAGAGATAATTCATTAATTTTTTTTTTAGAAAGCGACCTTAATTGTATGTACAACATATCCAAATTACAAAGAAATCGGATTAGTACTTTGGCTAAAATAAAATAAAAATGTTATTTCTTTTTATGCGGTTTTTTTTTAAACCTGAAGGATTTGAGACTTAAATTTTGGTGAAAGCACTACTTATGTAAAGGTTAATAACCCAGTAAAAGGAAATTATTTTTTTCGCTAAGGGCAGTTTCGCCATGCTTACCCGGCTATACCCTTTGACCGCGCACCGCCGCCACCTCCGCAGCACTTCTAGCGCTCAGCGCTCAGCGCTGTGCAGCGAGAATTCGAACTAAGACGCCGCCGCTTGGCGCTCAGCGCTTAGAGCTGTGCGGCAACGAGTCGAACTATGACGCGGCTAGCTCGTATCTCGCTCGCACGTATTGGCTTGCAATCGGGCTTTCATATTAGCCGGTGCCTCTCTGTCTTACCCACCAAAACGGCCTATGATGAGATATGATTATTCGTAAGTTAATATGGCAAATAGTATGAGATTTTAAGGCCTGCTTGCGTATGAAGTTGTACACGAGTCCAAGTAAAATGCGAAATTATGCGCGTTAGCGGCCAACTTCACTTCATTGCTATTTGTTGACAAATACTTTTATTTACTTGTTGAATTGTTTTGTTTAAAACTTTGAGCGGTCAGTGCAGTAATAAGTATTTTGTTTGTGGTGTTGTGAGTTGTGATTCAATTAGATTGACAATGGAGGAAGTAGTCCCGTGTGACTGTGATAACTTAAAGTGTGCACAAACTTTGCTTGTCGACGGAAAGGTAAAATGTTCGAACTTTGCAGAGAAAAAACTACTTACCTATTTCTTCGCCAAAACCTAAGCCTGACTTTTGTATTTCTCAGAGTAGTAAATCGCACAAAAGACAGTGTGTTACAGGTCAGTGTACAAAACTCATTGGATTGTTGGTTGTTCGCACTCTAATAAGTTATAGCTATTACTGGTGTTGTATTTTCTTTTCTAAAGACAAAAACGACTGGAATAAGTACACCTGGATATGACTATTTAAATTATTTAGCTGGCGCCATTAAAAGGCACATGAATTCCCAAAAACACATGGACGCGGTAATTTATTTTAGTAATTTTGGTAAACAGCGAATTGAGACATCTTTATCGCGCCAATTATCAGAGGAAATTACAAAACATAACATGCGTGTTGACAACAATCGTAGCGTTTTTCAAAGATTAGTCGATGTTGTTTGTCATTTAGCACAACAAGAACTTCCCTTCAGAGGTCACGATGAGTCTAAAACTTCATTGAATAGGGGTAATTTTTGAGAGCTTGTGTCGCTACTTTCGAAATACGATGGCGTTTTAGATAAACACATTCGAAGCATACAAATAATAATTTAATTTAACTATGTTGTGTAATATGTATGTAATTTTTTAGGTGGGTAATTGAAATAAAAGTAAGTACTTATTGCTTTCTCACTAGGCAAGCAAAGTTAAAATAAGAAGTTGAACCTTTATTTTATTCGCTCAAACAAACCAAGCGGCTTTTTTCAAGGCCACCGAAAGTATGCAATTGCTGATATGTCTGTAAAACTATATCTAGTGGTATATATAACTAATCACTAGCTGGTAACACGAAATGCATAATGACTGGATAGGTACTCGTAATGTGACAGCTTGTTTCATAGGTAAAATTGTTGCCATGTGAATAATTTGAACAAAATGCTTGTGTCACAACTGGTTGGTCAGACTCTAATATGAAAGCCCGATACGAATCGTCTACTTCGAATCGTCGCTGCACAGCGCTGAGCGCTGAGCGCTAGAAGTGCTGCGGAGGTGGCGGCGGTGCGCGGTCAAATTTAGTACTAATGTTGCATGTAATTTGATTTGAAGAATTTAGTGAGAGCGCGCGGCGCGCGAATGTGAAATACCTACCTAATACAATACGTGGATTTTATGAATAGTTATTTTTGGAAGGCAAGCCCGGCTTTTGGGCTTATATGGCAGTACCGCCACCGGTCGATAGCAAGTCGGGCATGAGCCCGCAGCTGACGCGTGTTCCCTCGGTTGCTGCAGCGCGCCAAGCGGCACGGGCTGGGCGAGTCGCTGTTCGCGCGGCTGGCGGGCGCGGCGGAGGGCGTGCTGCTGGACCGGCAGTACCGCATGCACGCCGCCATCGCCGACTACCCCAACCGCGCCTTCTACGCCGGCCGCGTGCGCTCCGAGCCCGCGCCGCGCCCGCCGCTGCCCGTGCCGCCCTACGCCATCCTCACCATCTCCAGCGGGGACAAGGGCCAAGGTGATATTTCATCGCTTGTCGCTCGCGAGCTTCCTATGTTTTGGACTCATTCTACAATTTATAGATAGATCTGCCAATACGAGAACTTATATCCTTCTCTTGTACCTTAAATTCGAGCTCAGAAATAAGTTTGGATTGTGGAACTGAGGTCGATTTCACGACGACTCGATCCGCCCCGGATAGCCCGGATAGGATGTACTTCGTGTAGTAGACGCACGAATCTTTCAGGAAAAAAAAAAACCAGATCCGCATCAAGTAAGTAGGCATGATTGTAAAAATCTATAAAAGAAATAAACGCACAAACAGATAAACACAAACATGCTCTCTATATGTGTAGCTCTATATAGTGCGAAAAGATGGATGTTTCCAACGAGTGCTTTTTCCATTTATCATAACATTCATTCATTTATTCATTTTTGCATATCGTGCGTAACATTTTTTTACCCTTAATGGTTCAAATGACACTGTTTTTTATCCGATATTTAATTACTGTTTTATTTTTGCTTGATTGGCATTTTTTCGAAAATTTATTAATAGACGTCGTTTGATACACGTGCGGGACTGTTATTTTCACTCGTTCCGAGAGTTATCCCTCGCTCGCAGCTCGGTCTAAAACTCCTATGGACTCGTGTAAAATGACATACTTTCCAACACTTGCATCAAAATGTACTATAAAACTACATAGAATCTTCCCACTCTATGGGAATTAACTAATGTGTGATCTGTATGTCTCAGGAGCCGCCGGCGGCAACGAGATGGAGGCGTGGGGCGTGGCGCGAGTAGTGGTAGCGCTGCGCGACGTGGCGCGGAAGTTCTCGCTCAGCCTCGCCGTCATCACGCCCTACCACGCGCACAAAGAGCTGCTCAAGCGCAACCTGCGCGCGCTGTGCAACAACCCGTGAGTATCGAGGGAGACTGACACTCGCTGTCGTCACGTGAGAACTGGGGGAACAGTAGCCATCCACACGCGAGTACTGAGAAGGGAACAATCAGACGAAGACGTCATTACGTTTGTGTCGGTATAGGAGGGAGAAGAGGTAAATGCCAGAGTGGGTGGGTCACGTTACCACAGATGTTTAATGTTTCACCAATAGAAGAAGAAAGCTGACAATTTGGTGCAAAAAAATAACGGTGATTGATAAGATGATACCGACTGCTCCAAATCATCTTCATGGAGTAGGTATTATTAATCATTCTAGTCGGTTTAATTAGCTACAGATATTAACTATAGGATCGGCAACGTATTTAGAAACACTGATAATTCAAATTTATTGCTAATTAAAAGTTAGCTTAAATAGAGAAACTTCATACCTCGAATTCCAATCCACGTTGAAGATTGGTATTCCCAATTTGTTGCCATTATTAAAAACGTAATTTCTGATAAATGGAATCAATTTATTATTCGAATGAAATAATAATTAACCCAATGGTAATAAATTACTTTCGTAAAACCCGGCATTGTAATAAATTTTACGACTAATTCCGGCAAGAAAGAGAAATACTCGGTTTTTATTTTGAGGTAAATGCCGTTAATTAAATAAAAAATAAAAATAAATGTTCTTATCTTTACAATCAGGTTTTGATTTAGAACAATATGATAGCTGCGTTTTACCTGAAATAATACGCTTATTAAATACTTTGGTTTTCGCTCTGCCAATGGACCGTGGAACGAGACAACATTTGGTATTTTTATCGTTAAATTTTGAACAAAGCTAGAAGCTCTTTTTGATCGCAGTGCATTACACTCTCCCGAGACTGCAAGATCGTCTAGCTGTGCCGCCAAAGCTAGATCTGAGGCATCTGTCTCGAGGAAGTGCGAGGGAGGAGCCCAATGAGGCCTTGTGCAGCTGGGTTCGAAAGTGTAAAGCTTAGGGTCGTCTGAGACACTTACAGATCAATAAGGAGGGAAAGCAGATCTCGGTGGTGTAATCTGCCTTTCGGATCTTCAAAACTGGCTAAGTTCAATAGCCGACAAAACTTTGTAACGTCTTTATGACTAAAAAACCGTTTGTCTTTATGACTAAAGAACTGCTATGATTTTGGAGCAAATTGAACTTATTTTGTCGTCTGGTAGGGTTTTTCGTTGGAAAAGGTTTTCCATCGAACACCAAGAAAAACTAGGTCCCGCTGTGGTACAAGATCCGATTTCTCCACATTTGTTTGAATGTCGTAAGAGGCGACTAAGGAAACAAGGCTTGTCTGTCTGTCAATCTGTAACTAATAACTGGTAAACAAAACATCTTAGCTTAATTGTGCATAATATGGTTACAGAATTTATGAACAATTTTTTAGAGTTGTTAGTAATTCTGTGGCTCTGCCTACCCCACTCTGGGAATGAAGGCGTGAAGGTATCTATGTATGTATGTATTTGCCAACCGAGATAAAAGTTAGTCAGTCTCTAAAGTAAAATATGAACATACGATTCTAGAACCGGTCGACTCTGATTGACGATGAGAAAGTCGTCCAAATAAACTATAATGGGTAGCCCTTGTTCTCTGAGGGTCTGAGCAACTTAATTTGACCCGAATACTTTCGGTGCTGTGCTGAGTCCGAAAGGCAGGTGTGTCATTTGCATCAACTGGCCTTCGTACATCAGTCTCAGGAAGACTGAGTGACTGCCTGTAAGACTGAGCAATTGGCAGGTGGAAGTATGCCAGAGACAAATCTATAATGCACAACCAGTCGTTGGATTGTAGAAAGTTCGGAATGCGTTGAACGTTTATTAGACTCAAACGTTGTGTTATCAGTTAATCACAAAGTCGTTCAGAGTCGACAGATTGTTGCATGTGTGTAAAATAAACATTGTTGAAATAAAACTTGGGGACGGCCTCACTACTTCTAATACGCGTTGGTGCAACATTTGATAAATTAGGGCAGACATTTCTTATGATACAGTGGTGCAAAACATACTTTGACTTAAACTGGGCATTGTGAGAGGAGGCCTTTTGGCAAATGGTATGCGATATCCCTTTATTATCTTCAAAATATACTTTGGTGCGCTCATTCCCAAAATACCATAATTTGAAAATACCTTACCAATGTGAAATGGAGCACATCCATCCATCCTGCGGGGGTACGTAACGTCCAGCCCGCCGCTCCAGGGGAGGCGGCTTGGTTTGTTGTTGTTCAAACTCGCCTGCGAAGCGGGAGCAGTACTCTGCTTATAAATCGAGAAAAATACCTTCCGGCCACCTCCGGCTTTCTCGAGAACTGATGAAAGCGATTCAGAGTTAAAAACTTGTTCACACGAAGTGGGGATTTTAAAGCACAATGCAGCTCTATGAATTGGGCCTCGAACGCAGGTAATAATACCATCGAGCCTCATTTGTACCACTGACCACAAACTAGCTGAAGAAAAAAGACAGATACACTTAATAAACAATTTATCGACTTTTTCGTTAATTGCAATCAGTTTTTAAGGGCCGTTTGCAAAGCTTCGCGCTGTTTAACCCCTTGTATGCTTAGGCACGGATCCGTGCCAGTTCATGAACTGCGAAAGCACGGATCCGTTCCAATCCCCTGCGTGCCTATCCGAATTTTATTTTGAATCTTCTTATATAGCAACGTAGGTCTAAAATCGATTGTAGGTCAAGCCAATAAAGTGTAGAAATTTTCAAAAAATCGCTCCTATCATAAAAATATTCAGTATGGCCGTCATTCCTCTAGGATTGACGTCACGTGACCGATCACGTGACCGCGTCGCCGCACTGGGCCGTCAAATTCTGAAACGGCTCCCGCATACGAGGGGTTAAGTATGTAAAATATGGCAATGCTGGATGTGAATTATCTTTATAAGATAAAGGTTTTAAGAGTCTTAAAGAGTCTTTAAGTTTGTCATTCATTAACATCTAAATCAACAAATCCGGGGGTACAATTGTATAACTTTTGTACTTCGGCATAGCGAACCTCAGTCCAATCTTTACTACTAAAACGCTGAATGTCGTTCAGTGTTCAAAAAAACATGAGGCGTTTTTGGAATAGCGGGTTTATTTAGTTTAGTTTCGATATCGAAAACAACGTTAGGCTGAGTAAATCGTTACAAATTGAACTGGGTTCACACGGATTTTTACAGGGGAACCGTACAACTCACCACTGATATTGCCATCAATACTACAACAGTCTGTACCTATCGGGTTTTGAACTAAGTGGCTACCGTCGTCACAAAAAGCAACCTATTTGCGTAGTTCGCTTATTTGTTGCGTTAATTTATCAAGGCGGTAATCATGACGACGACGACGCTTGGGCCCTTCTTTTGTGCCGGTGGCGCTTATGCTTGCGCTTGCCATGCAAAAACAGAGCTGGAGAAAGAGCTGATCTCCGAGATGGACGACGATGTACTAGTATTCCAACATTCAAATCCCGTACTTCGCTATTTTCACAACTTATTTTCGTTAGTTCAAAACACACAATCTACGGTAGAAAACAACGCAAAAAATTAAATTACAACGCAAATCAATATCTAAGTTCTAAAGAACCGAACGGTAAAACCGTTAAATGTTGTTAACTAAAAATGATGGCGGTAAGAATACAAACACTTACATGAACCGGACAGCACTGATGTTACACTATGTAAGTATTTAGAAACTCCTGCGCACGACTGTGCGGTGCGGAAAACAGGAGGACAACGATCAGGATTAATTGTGGGTTTTAAACCCCCACTTTCTGCATGGTGGTGGTGATTGCGAGAAAAGTGAGGGAGAGGGCATTCACACAAGGTAGACAAGGAGGTAAGATAAAGAGGCAAACGGAAGTGCCTATCTCAAGTTATATAAGCTTCAAATGACGGTCAAGTCTTTTATAATGCAATATGGTGACGTGTCGCTCTCTATTTGCCGACTGACTGGCAACGTGGGCGACACAGCGCATGCAACGGCCTGCATACAACGCCTTGTTCATTTCCACGCCAAGAACTTTAATGTTTCAATTTGAGCAAAGGTGGTTCTGATCACGCTCTCTGACCAGTTATGCCGGAGAGTGTAAAAGCGAATTATTAATAAGAATAACTTTTTTTTTATTTCGAGCACCAAGGTCACCAAGGCTCATAATTACAAATAACTTATAGAGTTATAGAATATAGACTGGCATACATAAAAATATTAAACTTCAAACTAACACCGAAGTGACACAATGGCGTGGTTCTATGAGGCTATAATTATACTGTGGTTTTACTGTACTCTTGTGACTACCAGTTTTAGTCTAGATTTTAGTAAGTAAATATTAATAGGTATTTTATTGAACGTATTAGAAAAAGTGTTAATTGGTTCCAGGTCGGAGCCGGGCGTGGAGGTGAACACGATCGACAGCTTCCAGGGGCAGGAGCGCGACATCGTGGTGGTGTCGCTGGCGCGCTCGCACGGCGTGGGGTTCCTCACGGACGCCGGCCGGCTCAACGTCATGCTCACGCGCGCCCGGCACGCGCTGCTCGTGGCGCTCAACCCGCACGCTGTCATGGTGACTGCTTATTGCCGAACAACTTTTCTATCACTCTTATTCATTAGGATCACCAACATTGAATACAACGTTTTAATAGCTAACAATCACATCAGAATTGGTTTTAAATCGCAAATCTTACTAATTAATTGTTTGTATTCAATCAATGAACGGATCGGGATAAAACTGGTCGCACATATATAGGTTAGGTCCTGAAATAGGATATAGGATAGTTTTATCCTGGAAAATTGGACAATTCCCAAGGGAGTATTGCGATAAACGACTTCGACGCGGACGGAGTGGCAGGTAAAAGCTAGTATTTAATAATACCTAGCTAAAACACGCCCACCCTTGCTCGTAAATACTGTGATCATTTGCAGACAAAATCGGACGGGCTCTTCTGACCTGATTACTCTCTATCGTGCGTAATGGCTTTATTATTGAATTCACAAAAGTTTCAATAATAACAACTACATCAACTGTACTACGTCGTGCCACTGAATATGTAGTTTCTTTCGAAATAGTATGTCACACAACCCAACCGACGTAGTAAATTAAATAACTAGTAAACCATTCCGACTTAATAAATATTTTGTTTGACAGAGGAACGACCAATGGCGCACATTAGTGGAAGACGCACAGCGTCGGCACGTGCTGCGCGCGCTGCCGCTCAAGCTGTGCCAGCCGCTGGCGCCCGGCCAGTCGCCGCTCGACGTCCTCGGCTACCTACAGTGACCTGGCTTGCAGCTGCCTAACGTTCCTGATCATTAGGATCACATTCGGGAAAGGTACTGCTCTGTACCATCTTTACTAAGGTCTGTCCAGATCATTCGTGGATAACAACGTGATAACTAGCTGGTTTTTGAGTATTTACTTAAATTCAGCTTGTGCACTTCGCTAGCTTGTATCTTGTTTTCAATTAATAAAAACAATGTCTGGTAGAGTTCATTTATGAAATCAAAGCACTAACAATATGAATATATTGTACAATTACAATGAAATGTTGTAAGTCAAGAGTGCCGAGTGCCATACTTGATGTGTGATGTGTTCTTATTTAGAAATGGGTTGTAGGAGACTGTGATGTGTGTAAATATTTGTGCTCTCTCAGCATTTAGGTAAACAGGGAAAGTAACAGTGATATTTGCTAATGTATTTACCTAACGCTGTGTTCAATTTAGACGTATTTTTAAGAACCCTGATACGACGTACTTGTTTACACTTCCCTATTTGTAACAAGATTTTTTATTTAGCATTTAAAAGTCATAAAAGACTTATTTCTAATTCCCTTTTTTTAATATACATATTATGTATTACCCGCTCCTATTATCGTAAGGGCCATATTGTACTAGCGATTTACAAGCGTGTTTCCAGCGAGGTGATCGGTCAACGCCGCCACAGGTATATAGAGGGGTGACACAAATTCTGAAGATCTCGCGGCAAACGCGCTAGTGAAGCGATAGGATGATATGACTACGGGCGTGCAAGTCACGTATTGCAGATTAGTTTATAGTGACAATATCTAATTAAGTTTTGTTTCTGTACCCTTAAGAATGTATATTTTCATTAGCCAGTATATTTCAAGCGTTCCCCAAAGCCGCAGCCATTAAACGACAAATTAAAATATAAAAACAGACTTCCGATAGAAATATGCAGATTATTTATATTGTTTCCGGCTTTCATACTATCGGTGGATCACGCGTTATTGCTGCATCAAAATACATATTTTTTTTCAATAATATTGATGGAGATATTAATTAAGGTTGAAACAAAAGCCCTTTATATTTTCATTTGTTGGCTTATCTTTTAACCAACGGCCGCAGTTTACAGTTCCCACTTATTCTTGTTACATATGTTTTAATACAAAGTGGCAAAGCAATACCTAGCTGTCGACATTATTAAAGGGTCGGAGAGCAATCATCGCAAATATTCCTTCGCTATATACCTTCTAAGGAGAAAAGACACAAGTGCAATTAATTCATAGCAGCATATTAAACTTTCAAAGGTTTATAAATAAGGTTGGAAGAGTAATACAATTCATACAGTAGATGTGCCTTTTTTACGTTCCTACGGAACACGGCAATATTTCCTAACGCCCTCGCAATCGCAATCGGCTTCAAAGTGGAACAATTGTTTTCATTTTGTATGCAGACTCGCCTTCCACTTTTGTAATGAAAATGTATGCGGTCGCGAGTGCGCTAGGCAACGGCCCCCCGGGGCAGTGTAACTGCTATTAAGATTGACATGTTTTATTTTCCATATGTATTCATGGTAATCAATTGTTTGTCCAACATTTGATCAATAAATTTTGCTAGAAACTAGACATTGGTTCTAGTCAGAAACCTATCAACAGAATAGACGAGGCTAAAACTGTGTTCCCAAACAATTCATTACCGTGGGCATTCGGCCTTACAAGATTGACCCCGAAGATTATTTACAACAGCTAGCACAACTTTATTGAATGTGTAGAAATAAAGGACGTACTAATGTGTCGTAGCTGCAGGTGTAATAAAAACAATTTAATGTGTTCGAGAGAAATGTAAATCTTTGAACTTTGTTTAAGAAAGGCGCCTCTTACGCAATCTGTCATTCCAGTTGATGTTGATTTCGTTATTCCCATTTGTGCTAGCTTTTCGATGCGTCCTGTAATTTTCTGTATTGTAAACCAATTCCTTCAATCGATATTTAGACAGCGATAAGCGCGCTGTGGCTATTCGTCTTTATCGTTTACTAAAAAAATGAGACAGCGTGGCTGGTGAAACTACGATACTTTGAAGTGGCAACCGAAACTGCTAGATAATGTTGGCAATATACTTACTCCGAGCAGCGCAAATTTTTACATCTCATTTTTCGCCAATTTTGTCGCTTATCAGTGGTTTAGCAAAATTGAAGGAAAATGCGCGACATATGCTGTTTAGAATATTAGTATTTTGAAGGCATATGTAGCCGGTTGGTATTGAGAAAGGGACGTTTAATTATTTAAGGCCCGTATTATTCAAATGCGCTGTTAGATGATACTGGTTTTTTATGACCAAATAACCTAAACTACGCATCAGCTTTGAGTTTAATTTCATAATACAGTGTTGAAACTCGATATAAGAATAATGGAATAGAGTAGATGCATATAAAATGTGTTATTTCTTTTTGAAATCAATAAACTGATTTGCAAATCCCTGGTTTTTCTCTTACGTTCGCTTGTTTAACTAGTCTTAGTTCCGTATCCAAATTGTGCCTGTTACTAACATTTATTCCCAGCAGTTCCGTGGAAGAAGTTCCGTGGCGGAGCTAGTGATACTTTTTTTCTCAATAGTTCCGTGGCGGAGCTATACCCTGATTTTTAATTGCGTAGAATTCTGACGTTTCTTGGTCTTGCCAGACTACAAAATATTCCTTGAACGTGTGGTGCAAAAAAGTCAAAAAAAAATCTTTAGAATATTACTTATATGATTTACATATTAGAATTTAAAATGAAATAATAAAAAGTTAATTAATACAAAGTAATTTTATTTTAAAATCCCACAATCCATACATAATATTTTGTTAAACAAATTTCAGAGGAAAAAGATAATAGTTGTTGGTATCATTCAGATCATTGTCATGTATTACAAACCTTTGGAGTTAAGTTAAGTTTTTAGTATTCTTATCTTAGACACGTAGGCTAATGATTTGTTTGGTTCACTAATGTTTTACCAAATAATCATTTGACAAACTATATCGTTTTACAAACTTTCATTTCGCGAACAGGTACTTCCCACCGGATAATTTTATTTTTTTTTGTGGTCAAAAGTCCAACTTAGCCTAACCTATTTAATAGCCTATGCAACTAATGTAATATGTAATGGTTTAAGCACAAATACATTTTTGCGAAATGAAGGTTTGTAAAACGATATAGTTTGTCAAATGATGATTTGGTCATAAGTCGGGATACCGATTTGTTTACTCTACCTTATGTATGTGGAATAGCAACAAATTTAAATGAAGGCCAAAAACGTCAACAATTAAAAAAATGTTTGTTACCCCTGAAACATCAGAATTTGATAGCTGTCAGATGGCTGTCAGAATTCTACGCAATTAAAAATCGGGGTTTAGTGATACTTTTTTTCTCAATAGTTCCGTGGCGGAGCTAGTGATACTTTTTTTCTCAATAGTTCCGTGGCGGAGCAAGTGATACTTTTTTTCTCAATAGTTCCGTGGCGGAGCTAGTGATACTTTTTTTCTCAATAGTTCCGTGGCGGAGCTTGTGATACTTTTTTTCTCAATAGTTCCGTGGCGGAGCTAGTGATACTTTTTTTCTCAATAGTTCCGTGGCGGGGCTAGTGTTACTTTTTTTCTCAATAGTTCCGTGGCGGAGCTAGTGATACTTTTTTTCTCAATAGTTCCGTGGCGGAGCTAGTGATACTTTTTTCTCAATAGTTCCGTGGCGGAGCTAGTGATACTTTTTCTTCCCGATAGTTCCGTGGCCGAACTAATGACCCTCGCGGCAGCGCTCCTATTTCAGGGCAGTTTCACTTTCGGGCATGTATAGATACCTAACCTAACCTAACCTACCTACTTTTGCAGAATAAAATTGATTTCTGACGAAAGCGAAAATGCTCGGAACGAATGAGATTATAAAATTAGTAATTAATTGATGCTTTGTTCCGCGCAACAGTATAAGGGGTTACTAAATCTTTCTAAACCTTTGAGATCTTTCTAAAGCTTTTGATTGCGTGGATAATTCGACGCTTATTTTAAAATTAAAACATTATGGATTTTCCAATAAAGCTTTAAGTCTTATGTCTTCTTATCTAAGTGATAGAACTCAAACAGTTGTTGTAAACAAAACGCAATCTGACGGAGCTACAGTGAAAATAGATGTGCCTCAAGGCTCCATTTCAGGACCTTTCCTATTTTTGGTTTACATAAATGAATGACTTATCACCAACAGTAGATAAACTTTGTGATATTGTACTTTTTGCTGATGATACTTCACTAATTTTCAAGGTAGATAGAAAATCCATAGACTACAGTAGGATAAACACCGCACTGGTTAAAGTACTTAATTGGTTTACTAGTTCTAGTATTTTTCTAAATGACGAGTGTTTGCAAATCGTAGATAAGGCATTTTCCTAGGCATAACAATAGATAATAATTTGCAATGGAGTCCCCATATAGCTGTACTGGCAGGTAAACTAAGTTCGGCAGCTTACGCCGGCCGCCGTTAGGAAAATTGGACAACTAACCAATGTTGAGACAGCTCGCTTAGTTTATTATAGTTATTTCCATAGTGTTATGTGGTACGGTATTCTGGTTTGGGGTAAGGCAGCTGACATACAAACTATATTTGTGTTACAAAAAAGGGCCATTCGTTGTATTTACAACTTAAATTCCAGTGACTCCTTAAGAGGTCTTTTTAAGGAAATTTATATCTTAACTGTAGCGCCTCAATTTATTAATAAGAATATTATTTATGTTATTGAAAATATGATTAATGTACAAAAAAATGGGTTAGTCTCGTTTCGTCTAAAAAGCAGCCAGTCTAAGCCGCAAGTGGGCTAAAACGCAGCTGGTCTAAGTAGCAAGTGGTTTAAAACGCAACTGGTCTCATGTAACAAGCGGTCTAAAACGCAGCTGGTCTAACTATCAAATGGTCTAACTAAACCACACTTCCGACTAGAACTAGTATCATAAATATGAGGTAGGTTTGGGTTATGTTAATTTTGCAGCAGGCCCGGAGGGCCAAACCACCCAGAAATAGGAGCTCCGTCGACACTCTTAATCTTACTTCAAAACAATTGGACAGTGTCGACGAAGCGAGCTCCTATTTCTGGGTAGTTTGGCCCTCCGGGCCTGCTGCAAAACTAACATAACCTAAACCTACCTCATATTTATGTTATGATAGTTAGACCACTTGCTACTTAGACCAGCTGCGTTTTAGACCTTTAGCTACATAAGACCATTTGCAATTTAGACGACATGAGAATTACCTGTATAGACGAAATGCTTATTAGACGAGTTACTGCATAGACCAGTTGCTTTTTAGACGAAATGAGACCAACCCTCTGTAAAATCGTTATTCAAAAATTCCGCGTCCGTAAAGTATATAAATCATATTGTGTTGATCAATGCATTAATTTCTATAATAAACTAGGGTCGAGGTGAGGTTTGTTACAAGTTTGTGACTCCCCACTCCCTTAGGATACAATCAAATCGTCATATTATTGAAATGCACTTTTCAGTATATAATTAACCTATCTTAATCTGACGCGCTCGAGTAATTCTACGTATTGTTTTTTTACTATTCTGATCGGCAACTCTAGATGCACGTCCCTAGTGGGCTTATATTTGGTGGACGTACTCAACAGGGTGCAGGGAATCGCGAACGAGTAAATGCCCTCTTAGGCTCCCCTACCAAAAGCAAAACAAACCATTAAGAAAAGGTCGAGTATCGGTCGTTGCGCGACATGAGCGCGTAAGTTCGGTAGGCTCTATCCAATCGTATCTGTCGTAAACAGCCCTGTAATTAGGTACGCAACAAAAACATTTATTACCGTTAACTCGAATTTCTCATCATGTTATTCAGAGGATAAGGTCGGCGTCCGAGTGCTCGTCGCTGTACTATTACTTGTCCCCATACGTTGAATTGCGATAAATGATTACTTTTATCAATACCTCATTTTAGCGATGACGAATCTTTTTGGATCAGATATTTCACACGAATTTATAAATAAAGAAAAGGGACTGCCAGCAAAAGCTTCTGACATTTAATTTTAGTCATACAATCTGATTAACATTTTTTTTCATTTAGAGAAATGTCGATATGGTTGCCATATAAAACAAATTCCATTTAACAATAGTAAAGGTTAAATCTCCTAATACACAAGAAAATGTTTCGTGTAGACGTATAAATGAACATAATATCACGACGCAAATAAATATTTTCTTTTGACACGTCGAGCAACCGTAATGTCACCTTAGCCATAGCTAAAAAAGCCATGCCATAGCCTTGATTCGGTTATACTCCAGTAAAATTGGTGTTTTTTTACAGACTTGTTTATGATGTTGGCCCAATGAATAATCCAAGTTTGCAACCTCAAACGCCGAATGCACGACCTTTTTTCAGATTTTGCCAATAATACTACAAACTAGTTTTTTAAAAATAGGTACCTTCTCAGGACTTTTCGGCGCTCGAGGTCACAAACTTGGATTATTCATTCACAACTACTGGATTTCTACCGGAACTCCTGATGACTAGGTTACTGGAGCATTACTTAAAGTCTACATCTGATGTCGCGTTGTACTCTAGCCAAACTTGGACACTAACACAGAGATAGGGAAATATTGGAAGCGTTTCAGATGTGTTGTTGTCGAAGAATGCAAAGAATTAGCTGGACGGAAAAGAAAACCTGCGAAAAGGTTTTGAAAATGGCAAACGAGAGAAGATACATATTTTAGTCTTAACCCGCTCCCTCATGAGTATGATTGCAGCATGAAACATGAAAAATGGAATTCTCCAGCACAGCGAATCAAACAAATTGCATGTATTATTAACGCGTCTTGCTGCAAGCATCCGTGAGAGCGTCCTGAAACAGTAGCTACAGTACAAAGGCAATCCGAATAAAACACTGCGTTTGGTTTTAAGGTATTTTACTCGTTTACGCGTTTCACGGGATATTACAAAATGTGTAACTATCCGCATCGACATTCTCACAAACGCCTGATATTTTTTTTCTAAAATTGAAGTCAAAGTATGAGTACCTAACTACTCGACTCACTCTCCTCGCCGTATTAACGAGACCACTCCAACAGGCATATGCGTAATTTGAACACCAACGAAAGAAATCTCGTAAAAAAGGTTGTTTTAGTCGAACAAGTTCGAGCGCGACGCCTCCGCGGGGGACAGAGGCCCACTAATGGTCGGGTGCCTCGTCCCCGCCAATGTCTCTCCTTGCGCGACGGCGAAGCCCGAACTTATTTGACTATAATGTTTTAAACAAATATACAGTATTATAAAGTACGAATTTACTCACTGGCCGAAGTTCGGTCAAGGAAACGTCTTGCTGAATTACATTATTATTCCATTTTGATTAGACACACTGAAATAACTTGTTAAACTAAATTTCCACTTCAGGGCTACGACATAATATACTCCATGGCAAAAACGTGTGACGAGGAGGTCCATAAGTTTAAAATAATGATTATCAAACCTCAGTCGTCCGATTCAAGGTAAAAAAATTCATCAATATCAATAGTTTTCTCACCAGACAAGAATAAATACAGGTTTTGGAAATTGAAACTAATTACTATACCAACACATGTAAATGTATTGCAATGCAAGTGGAAAAAAGCATTTTGTAATAAAAATAAATGCAAGCTACTTTATCTTAAGGTATTGAAAGGACGACTAACTTGGTTGTTACTATTTATGTTTCGAATGAATTTATTACTATTTCTAAATAATACAATAAAAGTTCAATCCTTCACTATTTACAATGTTGCATTCATTTGTGTCAAAATAACGCACAAACATGCTTACCAAACTTAAAGAAGGCTATTTCAACAAAGTATACTAGAAGGAAGAATTAAACATAACTAAAACAAATACCGCATCCCCGCAGATGAATGCGTGTTAAGTCTGCATTAAATAAACACATTAGCTTACTTTAAACAAAAAACTTCGTCACATCTACAGTTTTCTTTAGTACCCTAACTACCCTACCAAATATGGGAGTTAAATGTAGTAAGTTCGCATAAAGTAACAAGTGCTTAAATTACATAATTATTCTAAGATCCATTTTATTACAACACAATCTTGAAAATATAATTACTTTTATTTACCTCGTTTTTGCGGTATTTGCTATTATTTAAAATACTCTTCTATTTTTGACTTTCCGAGATAAATACTCTTTTTGTGTTGACATCGAATACACAAGTCAGTGTGCTATGTATCCGAACGGTAACAATTAGCTTATGCTTTAACAACTAATTATTGCTTAATATATTTTGGATAGAAAACAGTTATTTTATTCAATCGTTGAGGCAAAACTGTTACATCTATAATAGGTACATACGTCTTAAGGTTGTAATTGAGTTTTGCAAACACGGTATAACATATAAGGCTGGCTCTTGCAATAGACTATCACACTTATCTTTAACTCAGCATACATATTGATTGCTACGTTTGGACTATAGGTGGCAGCGCATTCAAAACAATGTTAGAACTTATATGTGCTTAATAATAAGTTAAACTAGAAATTTAAGTTTCTTTGCTATATATACATAGTCAAGTACGCGCCAGCCAGCCGGGGTCAATGGTGCCGGGTGTAGTGATGCCCATTGTTGTATCTGAAACCAGAAATAAAATAACCTACCATATCCAAAGAAATTTCATGCCGGCACTATGAACTCGTCAAGAGATCCTCGTCGAGATATCCATCCCGACAAGCAGGCCGAAATTGTATTAATAGTGCCTTCACCCCGTCTTGCTGTATCTCGGCTTGCTTCGCTACCTCTCGATCGCGTGTCTATCTGTTGGCGCGCGATTTGTGAGCTCTCGATCATTTAGGTGTACCGTAGCGGGTTCCCGCAGATTAAGTGATAAGTATTAGTGTATGTCTCCGAGTCGGCCGAGGCATCAACAGATTGTACAGCTGGCAGTAAGTCGTAATTAATAAATGGATTATCACCTATTGTTGAAGCGCTTGTACTTGTTGTGGTGGTTTTTGTTGAACTGGTGCGGCGGGCGGCGGTCGCCGCGATACTTGAAGTTGCCGCCCCAGTGGGGCTTGTTCTGCTTCTCCTATAAAATAAATCATATTTCGATTTGTCATTCAATATTATTCATGAGTTACAAATGTAAGGGAAACGAAATTGATTTTGTTTTCTTCAATAAGAACAATAAAAAAAAAACTTCCTTCCTAATTTTACGGCGTGCCAAGAGAGAGGGTCGTGTCCAGCAGTGCGCTGACACAGACGATGAAGATGTTGATGACGATGACTAAATCAACATGACTGATTATAAATATTATAATAAATGCAAAATATATTTGTTTGTTGTTTTGTCATCACCAAAGAGCGGAATTCTTCATAGCAAAAATCAAACTGTCAGAAGGATTGACCTAACGGTTTTATCGACTTATCGATAAATATTTGTCACTTAACGAAACAAAGTTAAAGTAATGAAATCAGGAACGGTGTCCCTAATTAGCTGACCGCCACTGTATTTTAGTATAATAGTAAAGAATAAAACGGAAAATACTTTTTTTTTTATTTTCTATATGAAACTTATCATTAAAAATTAAAAACAAATATTGCTAAGAGTAGGTAACTAATCTTCATTCAAAATAACAAAGTCGAAATCTAAATCTGTACTAAATATGTTTTCTTCATCTCCCATGTAGTAAAAGAAAATAGTCATTATTTTTTCAACATTGTCACCTTTCAAATTACTCCTTTTTTCATTGTAGATCCATTTATAAGATGAAAACGAGCGTTCTACCTCAGTTGAAGTAACAGGAGCATATTTGTAGTACTCGATAACGGTGTTTTGGCTGTAATCACTTTTTTCTATAAAATCAGCATATCAGGTCAAATGTTACAGAATAATCTTTTAAGTTGATTATGGATACCTAATGCGATATTATTCCGTAACATCGATAAGTCGATAAAACAGTTAGGTCAATCCCTCTGACAGTTTGATTTTTGCTATGAAGAATTCCGCTCTTTGGTCATCACGGCTCAACGCGACGTGCTTCAATATTAGGGGAAATGTTAATAAAAAAAACGAGTATGGTATGTCACGGTTCAAACCTGGAAGGGGTTGTACTGATTCCGGTTATTATTGAACCGGTTGTAGTGGTGGAAGGTCTTGACCTTCTTGGCGCGGCCGCGGTCCATCTCGTCCGCCGCGTCAAGCGCGCGCTTGCGCGCCTCGCGCCGCTCCTCGAACACCTGCAACCATAACGTACAAGTCGGTCAGCGAGACGACCACGGCGCACCTCTCTCGCATGAGGGCCGGTGTGCGTGTGGGTACATATTAGCGTTCCTAAATAACCATAATGGCTGAAAAAAAGTAAACATGTTGAACACTTAAGACATTTTGACTATACTGATTGATTTCAGCGCCGCGAACCCGTAGAACATGCCTGCACGCAGGCGTCTGAACCTCGCCTCTTTGCTGCTCGGTGGGATACGGGGCCAGAAGCGCCCCAGAATGGCGGGTATTTAAAAAAAAAACTAAAAACGTGAATAACTCGATAACGAGTTTTGACCCCTAGTTGACTGGACTTAAATCGTTACAAATGAGCTGTAGAATAACCCCTTTCAAGGAATACGGCGAATTTCCAGTCATGTATATGTATGTTATAGTGTATGTATGCTCCCTTTGTTCAGTAAATATAACGTAAACCATTCTAAGTATGTTAAAAAATTATAAAATAACCTGTCGCGACATGGCACTATGCGTCCCGTTCCAGGTGTGCACCGGCGCACCATAGCCGCGGTGCGAGAGCGCGTTCAGCTGACGCGCCGTCTCCGCCGCGGCCAGCGGCGCGGGCGCTGCTGCATGGGCGGGAGCGGGCGCATGAGAGGGCGCGGGCGCGGGCGCGGGAGCGGCTGCGGGGGCGGCTGCGGGGGCGGGCGCGGCAGCCGGCTCGCTCCGGTCGCTCAGGGGAGACATGCTGCTAACGCTCGTGTTTGGACTCGGCTCGTTCTCCGTCCGCCTCTCTTCCTTTTCTTTTACTCTACGGAAAAACCAAGATGCATTTGTAAACTTGTTTAAAAAAAAAGAGTAACTATAACACGTTAGTCTCGCTCATTCTTCCTTTTAAATTGAACACCTGTATTTACTTTATACTCGTGTATACTTTTACAATAACCCATTCAGCCGAACCGTGGCAGCTCTTATGAAACGACCTATATTTTATCCGTATTCCGAAAAAAAAATGGTTCCAATACATATTTAACTTTTAAATAAAATGCATTAACTAAACACAGTCACAAGTCATAGGGCCACAGTTTTATTTTGATGATTAGTAATATAATTATGTAACTTACTTTTTATTGGTCACACCATTTAAGCTAGGACTGAGCAGCGGGCCGCTCTTCTCGTTAGACACGGTCCACACGTGGTGCGTGGCCTTGGTGGTGACGAGCAGGCCGGACCTCGGCTGCGACCCCCGCGCGTCCCGCGGTTCCTCAGCGCCTCGCTCGCTTCGCTCGTCGCCCTCGGACTCGGAGTCGTACGGAACCAGCTTCGAACTCGTGCTCCCATTTATTTGCGTATGGTTAGAGAAGTCGTTCTTATTCATCTGTTCTTCTAATTTTTCTAAAGGCGATTTTGATTGTTTCACTAGTTTACTAGATTTATCAGGAGACTTCGTACTAATAATGGGTACGGACTTAGGATCGACGTCATTCTTAGATTTATGTTTTGAACCGTGTTCATCTGAAAATTGCCTTTTTATTACGAGCTTATCAAGTCCGTTTACTATTTTAGTCGGTTGCGTGACTTTTTCCACGTCTCCGTTCTGTTTTAGGACCCAGGGTTCGGGCTTGGAGTTAGAGAATTCAGAAGACTCATTCAAGGTGCTGTTTAGGATGAGGGGTTTTGCTTCAGGTTTCGGGGACTCGGTGGACGTGCTCAAGGGTTTTCTGTCATCGCCGCGGTAAAAGGTGAGTTTGAGGGGGCTCTTCTCGCGGTTCAGGAGTCCGTCGGGTAGTTGCGGGCCGTAGGGCGCCGCTGGCTCGATGGGGTCCTTTTCGAAGAACATGATGTAGGCGTTGGAGGCTAGCACGGCGGACAGCGGCAGCGCGCGCACAGAGCTGTCGTCGAAGGTCCAGTACTGCGCGCCCGGCGCCTGCCCCAGCGCCGTGTAGTGTCCGCAGCTCTGCCCCGGGCCCAGGTGCGTCACCAGGCTCACAAGCTTGTATGACTGCACACATAAATCCACTGTTCATTTCTAATTATCACTTTTATTTTTATTTTACAAAACCGCGCCCCTCGTACGTAAAATTAAGTAGTGGGGCATTGTCTTTGTTGATTAAAAATACTTTATGCAAAAGTAACTTACCAATTGCTGATGGTTATTTTTGTTGAACATGTATTTGCTCAGTGAGATTTTCTTTCGGAATTGCACATGCTTGGACAGTTTACCTCCTACTAAGGAGAACCTTTTTAGAGCAATGCAAAGCACCATTGGAGCGCGCTCCACAAAAAACTGTTTTGTCGCAGATACCTGTAACCACAAAATGGTGTTAGAAAATGTGTAATTGAATAAGACAATAAATTAATTATATAATAAATAATATTTTAAGTTACATTTTTACCTTCTTATTACAAGCTTCACATTTATATCCTAAATCTTCTAACCTTTCTCTCGAAAAAAATGAGTCCAATGCTTCATCTAAAGTTGAATGCTTCCTTATATCTAATAAGAGGTCCTGAAATAATTGTCAAAACATTGTTTTAAAACATTATCATCAATAAATAAAATAAACAATCAATAAATAAATTAGTTTTATTAGTTGTCAGCTCTACCTGAAAATGCTGATAAGTTGTGGAGAGGTGGTGGCACGCCAGACACCGCACTGTGGAGCGCAGATACCCTCCAAGAATTTGGTTAAGAGGAGTTGTCTCTTTGCTGTACTGATCCAGCTTGTCAGAATTGATAAAGCGTGAGAGGTAACATTTTTCCATCGCTTCTACAAGGTACCTTTAAAAAGAAAAAAATGTTTTAACAATAGGCAACTGCAAGATAAACCCTGGAACCTGCATAAAACCAGGAACTTATTATTTCGAGTAGTTTAAATATAGTTTAAAAAAATGAGATTTTATCCTACAACATTAAATTAAGAAAGAAAGTACATTTATTCACAACAATTAATACTATGTTATAGACAAAATCATGTATCCATTGTCTTTGCAAGGGGGTTGCATGTGTGAATAAGTACAATCAATTTGTATAAATAGGATACAGACTGACGGTAGCCGGTATTTCTACATACTGACAATAATAGGTGACAGGTGACATTTCGGTGTACATTTCACAGCTTTTTGAATACCACTGATGCAGGAACCTGATAACTTTGCAATGTACCTATATCAATTTGTCACATGTCACCTATCATTGTCAGGATAGTGAAATAGGGGCTAATCTTACAACATAGCTTTTCCTTTTTAGCGATGATTTATGTGATTTGCTTAGAAATCCCCTGGCACTCCTACTTAGAAGACTCTTAATTCTATTATCCGAAACTCAGTAAGTGGTTCTATAACTTTATTAGTACTAAAACCTTTATGAAACACCAAATATTTTACCGAACCCCAAATATAAAGATCAAGTACATATAATTGAAACTGGTAGTGGTACTGGAAATTGGTAGGGCTTACTCACATAGTGATGTCAGGAAAACACCCAACATAGCAGATCTAAGGCTGATTAATATGTGAGTAAGCCATTTATTTTGTTTATAATATTTGTTTAGTACTTATTCGTTTTTTAATTAAAACAAAAAAACATTGTTCTTTACTTTCAGTTGCTTTAGCAGAACCCTTGTAGGGGCCTTACAGAGTGTCAGGGCTCCACAAACCACTATAGTAGTCTAGATTTGTTGTAGTAACTAAGGTAACATTTGCATGCCTATATTTATGGTTAAACATGAACTGTCCATTAACTGAAACATCTTTTGTTATACCATGTTTTAAGCAAATAAATAAAAATAATAATTATTATTATATCAACATTCATACTTACTGAATATTAAAAGAACAGTGGTCTGTATTGATTTAGCTTTAATAAATCACAGATGGATTTAACATAATATAGTATTCTAGAAGCTTGGATTTGAGGAGGATAATAATTTATTTGTGCAATTAAGGTAAACCTCAGTAAATAAATAATACCTCAAAAACTCATGGGCATCTTCTTGGCGCCCCGGTGTGAGATGCCTGCAGATGAGCCGGAGCTTGGAGTACACCTGCCAGGGTTTAATGGGGGCTCCCCCGCTTTTCTGTGTTGCAATCAATGTAGATCGCATGCCACAAATCACGCATGCTTCTGAAATTCATACACAATTACTATTAATTTGATAAATCTGTAAAAAAAATCTTTATAAGTGAGTTTTTTAGCATCTTTTTATTTTTTTCTAATTTTAATTTATGGCTTTCATTCCAGTTAAGGTATATTTTGCCTATGTCAAGTGATTTATAGACACTCCCATGAACTTATAAGAGAATTCAGTAAAAGATTATTTTCTCTAATGGATAAAACAGAAGCATATGGGGTTAGATCCACGGGCATATATATTGACATATTATAATATACAAAAAACAAGTTCAGTAAATACCCTCTTAGTTAACAAAGTTCAGTTTTACGATTAGATATTAACCTAATTATGTAGTTAATAGTGTACCTTGTTGGTTACATTTCTCTGTATGAGCTCCTTCAGATATGAGCCAGTTAGCAAAAGCAGGCACATGGAACAGTGCCTGTAGGGTGGAGTTCAAGTAGCAAGTGTTGCCCACATTCTGCATGCCCGCACCGGCTGTCCATGGCCCCTGCCAGCCCAACTGCACTTTCTCAACAGGATACAACACACGCTTTGCCTTTGGTAAACCATCTTCACTTTTATTACCCTCTGAAATCAATAATGGTCAACACTTAACCAATACTCTTCTGATTAAATTACATTATAAATTTCATAATCAACATTATCTTCATTATCTTTAATTAACTGGGTGATAAACATCAGGCGCGACTGACTGTCGACGTAATTGTAAATACACCATGATGACACCAATCACAAAATATAACCTCTCAGATATTCTTATCACTATCACACATGTACATTATAAACATTTCTAGTGATATCGTACATGCAGGAAAAATTACCGAGTAATTACCTGATGTTTGGTTTCCAGAATTTCCGTCCTTTTTTAGTATTTTCCCATCCAACACTGGTTTTTTAGGTCGAATCACCACGTACTTAGATTTCAGTCCATCCAGAACATTGCTCTGATAATCACCTGATTCCTCAAACTCTATCTTTGAAAGAAGAACACTTTTCGCGGAAGAATAAAGTCTACTGTCTAATAAAGATGAACTTTGGGAATCATCCGCGGTAAGAGACAAACGCAATGCGCTTGATACTGGATCGCAAATGGAAGCGGGCATTTTACCTCCAAAATTGCACTCTCACTTCATTAAAATACAACACTGCACATTATAATTTCGCCATATTCACAAACAGTTTAAGCATTTGTATGCTTTCAATTATAGTATAAACACGTATTTCAAAATAAAAAGTGGTACTGAAAACGGAAAGGAATATGAACAGCCCAACGTCATTTGTCACACGCGCACGAAAGGAAGCATAGGGTCAAGACGAGCACGATCGCCGCCACCAATGGAATTGACCAATGGCAACGCTTATATCGTACCGCGACCGCCATACCATACCGCCGCTTTTAGATTCGATCCGATTTGGAAGGTCCCTCGTACACTTATTATTTATTTATTTAAAAGCATTGGAAAAAAAGTCATTTGAGACCAATAAATTAATTGCAATGCGTGCAAATTTCCTATGCTTTGTTATAACATTAAGTAAAAACTGTACAGCAAGTATGAATCCGCTTTAAGGTGAACGAACCGATCGCGTCGAACGAGTCGAACGAAACGAATTTTAGAATTCTATGTATGAGATCTTATGAAACATCGCACACTTACGGTTCTTACAGATTCGAGCGATTCGACGCGGGCAAGTGTGCGAGGCTTCATAAGATTTCATACATAGAATTCTAAAATTCGTTTCGTTCGACTCGACGGAGCCAACGGAGCTCCACAGTGTTGCAAACTGGAAAAAGGAAATTTACCGGAAGTTATTTTTTTGGCACTGGCCAAACTTCGTTAGTAATCCATAAACTACGGTCTCTACAGAGTATTCTTCTGTAGTGACATTTGTCAAAGTCAGCAAAATTGCTTCCCGTCACCTTATTCTTTTCTTTGATTGGAAAAGTATTAGGATATGAAACGAAATATTTTCATCCATTGAAATATTGGAAAGCACGTAGTAACTATTCGTTAACTGAATAACTTAAATCTGTATAGTAAATGCCGAGTCATTAAATACATAATCAAAGTAGCTGTTTCAGTAGTGCGCGCCGGTGAAATTTGTGATCATGGCGAATCCGTCATCAGGCGTTGGTATGATTTCAGTTTATTTTTCTAGTTAGGCAGTAAAGCTCCTATGCGATGAAAATACGTTTCGATTCTTTAAATACGACTTGACCATGTTATTTAATTTAATCCATAATTAAATTGTTATTTTTTGTACAGTGGTCCCTCGGAACTTTCGTCTTCTAGAAGAACTTGAGCAAGGTCAGAAGGGAGTGGGCGATGGAACTATTTCTTGGGGTCTCGAAAGTGATGATGATATGACTCTTACTCACTGGACTGGCATGATAATTGGCCCCCCCAGGGTAATTTTTTATACCGTTGTTTTATTCATATTTTTGCGATTTAACACTTGAATAATACGAAATGTGTAATTCAACGTTAAATAAACGGTTTCACAGGAGTATAACTTTGCCATCATTACTTATATATGAAAAAAACATATTATTATTATATCTAGAAGTAAAATCTACAACTCAATTTCTCTTGACATTAAATTGGTTATAGGTTATAATTTGGTGGATGGTATAACTTAGTAATAAAGTTTCGTAGGTATAACGGTATATGTGTATCCATAAATCTCATTTAAACTGCTAGGTACTTGAAACTTAAAGACAAGACTTGCCTTCTCAAAACACAAATCAATTCAAGTAACAATCTCACACAAATTAACCTATTAAAATTTATAATGAATATTACTAAGTTTTAGGCTTGTTAATTAGTATAATTATGTTACTTGTGTACTTATTGGTTTATGTTTTTGATCTTCTTTTAATGGATATTTTCATATGTTGGTACACTCAGTTTTGTTAGTTATATTTTAAAAAAGAAGATGGAGGAAGTATATTTTATTCTATAAAAGTGCCAAGTCTGAGTCTGTTGTCCTTAGTATCATACTCATACTCATTTAATTAAAATATTAAATATTACACATCAAATTATTATTGAATACAATGTCTTGACTGCCATAACCAGGGATCGGAAATTCGGATCAATATTTTCCTATACTTTCGCACCGGCTTTGTTGTTCAGTTGTATGGAGGCGGACTCAATCATAGAATTCATTCATTCATTCATTTTTCACTATTTCTGGGATTTCAAAATAAATAAATTGCACCGGCATTAATTCATAATCAATTATTTATATTAACTGTTTGAAGTTATTTTTCATGTATAGATTTACCAAATGTTATTTAATTTACCTGTAACTCATTAACCTAACGAAATTAAAAGAGCAAAAATGAATGTTTTATCCTACATTTTTAAAACAACATGATGATGTTATATTAACATTTTGTAGAATCCCAGAATCCCGGAACTTATATTATTAAAATAATATTTTTAAGAAGCCGGCGCCATGTTTGCCTATCTTTTTCTGGGATTTTGCCAACTTTAGGTAAATATCGATCCGAATTTCCGATCCCTGGCCTCGTAAGTCCCCGCGTACTTGTACAAATTAATGACAGTGGTTCAGACCTGACTACTCACTATCGTATAAAATATTTTGAACTCTAAAGCACTAATTAAAAGACTCTAAAGCATTATTCTTAATATGTACTTGGTAAAGTACATTCGGTACTTAGCACTACCACTATTAAGAAAACACAGGACTTACGAGGATAATACTAAAGGCAACTAACTGCAATGTTGTAGTTGAAACATTCCATAATATATTGTTAACTACATTAGATTCAAAATACCTATACTATTACTTATGCAGTTAGCTGCCTTCTTTGGTATCACGGCAATGGTTACCTAGTGAAACAAACAACACAATATTAAAAAGTCATTGGGTATCTTTGTTGGTTATTGACTTTGTGAAATTATTGTTTATTGCAGACCCCTTATGAAAATAGGATGTATTCACTTAAAATTGAATGTGGCACTCGGTACCCTGATGAGCCACCAACTGCCCGGTTTATTTCTAGGATCAACATGAACTGTGTGAACAGTCAAACTGGACTTGTAAGTATCAGTGACCTCTACCTGGCATAAGACCAACTTTAACTTTTAATATTCTTGATCTAAAATGAAATTTGGGACCATACTAGTATTGCAACAAATGCAATAAGTATTTAGTGCTCCTTTAAAGTGTCCCCACATCTATCAACACAGAATCAGCTTAAGCCAATCGGAAAACCTATAAGTTTATGCATAAAACTGCAGAGCCAAACAATGTCATTTTGCTGTTGTTGTATGGACATGATGGTTTTTCTGACTGCCTCAAGCTAATTTCAGGCTTATAAATGTAGAGTGACCATTAGTTGACCAAACCCTGAATTGAACCAAACCTATTTCATTCTAATATTATTCTAATTTCAGTGGGATTAAATATAATGCGTCCATATCGTTTTCCATAATTATTTTTAATCATAATCTGTTTGAGGTCATAATTTTCGTAAATCATGCCTTTTTTTATGACACTTTTTTTGGGTTTTTATAAATCAAATCTAACCTAGCCTTGTCTGCGCATTAGATATTGAAGAAACTCTGAAAAGTTTACGGTTTCAGCGGTATAAACATTATGACCAATATGACCATCAATAATAATGTCACTAATGACATTATGACCATCAATAATAATGTCACTAATGACATTATGACCATCAATAATAATGTCACTAATGACATTATGACCATCAATAATAATGTCACTAATGACATTATGACCAAAAAAAATATTGGAAAAAGAGCCCCTTAAATTATACAGGGTTATTGGTAAGTCGACCTATTCCCGTTAGGAGGTGATAGGGGTGACTATTTGCGATAATTTTGACCCTCATATGCATTATGCAAAAGTGAACCATTTTTGAGTTATCGCGTTTTTTAGTTTTTTTTTAAATTAGTCAGAAATTCAACTTGAAAAATTTATTACAAAAAAAGTATCAATTTAAATCTTATTTTTTTTTCTGATTTATAAATACTATTAAACACTAGTTATTTCTCAATATTAAAACAATAATTATCGGTCCAAATTTAAAAAAGCGAGACGGAAAAAGAAAATTTTTCAATATTTTTTTGCGATCGCTTTCCACTAAAATGCCTTAAAAACAAAAAAAAACGATATGAAACTTGGCTTGCAGATTATTTTAAAAACTTAACTGTTTTCTTAGCTCTCCAAAAATGCATAACAACTAGGAACTTATTTAAAAAAAAACTGAAAAAAAATCATCACAAAGGAAGCGGGCGGAAATTCGTCTTCGAACTAAAGTAAAAAATACCAAATTTAAATCACCTTTTTTTATTTGCTTTTGTACAAGATGAAATGGTTGTTCTTATGCTATATTAAAAAAAATATTATCTGTACACGTTTGAGAATGCGAGGCCGAAAACTAAAAAATACATGTTTTTTTATCAAACTCCAACATAAATTATACGAAAACAGAAAAATTTACCAATACATTTGGCGTGCAGATTACACGTTGATAAAGTTTCATAACTTTTTTTTGGTTTTTAAGGCATTTTAGTGGAAAGCGATCGCAAAAAAATATTGAAAAATTTTCTTTTTCCGTCTCGCTTTTTTAAATTTGGAACGATAATTATTGTTTTAATATTGAGAAATAACTAGTGTTTAATAGTATTTATAAATCAGAAAAAAAAAAAAGATTTAAATTGATACTTTTTTTGTAATAAATTTTTCAAGTTCAATTTCTGACTAATTAAAAGAAAAACTAAAAAACGCGATAACTCAAAAATGGTTCACTTTTGCATAATGCATATGAGGGTCAAAATTATTGCAAATAGTCCCCCCTATCACCTCCTAACGGGAATAGGTCGACTTACCAATAACCCTGTATACATGTTGGCCGTTATAACTGTACTTAACTGTGTTATGTTGCTAAATTTGTCAGTTTAAAACTTTTATTTTACCTTAATACCAGGTTGATAATAGACAAGTCCCCATCCTTGCACGGTGGCAGCGAGACTATACTATCAAGACTGTGCTGCAGGAGCTCAGACGTCTGATGACCCTGAAGGAAAACATGAAGCTGTCCCAGCCTCCAGAGGGAAGCGCCTTCTAGTTCCTCTCACTGCCCATGTTTCAACATGCCCAATCTACTCTGAACCATTGTTTACTACTTGACAGCATATGCTTCATCAGCGAGCCTCATTATTACCCTCTGATGCAGATATACTTGAATGTGTTGATTGCTGGATTATTGAGAGTTTAAGTTAGGATGTATTAGTAACAGGTTCTGTGCCTCATGCATTTATTTTACACTCAGCCAGTTTACTTATTTCAAGGTAGATTGGGTGATTAGAACTGGTAACAATCATTTTAAAATGGCTCTTAAACCCATATTAAGGGTAACACCCATTTATTTATCATATTACCTAAATTATTGTGGCCTTTAAAAAGTTAAACTTGCTTTTGGTATTGTTAAGGCTTGTTTTACCATCTGTACTTTGGGTATGTGATTTTATCTCCTATATTCATGAACAAATGAAGTTTAGGGCAAAAGCAATATGCTTTGTCTAAATTAGCTTGGCTTGTTCATAGTAAAGGAATACTTGAATTGCTTTTTTATTATCTCGTGTCGTATTTAAAATTAAATAGTTTAAATTGTCTTTTTTGTGAAAGTTAATATCTTGTAACAGGAATGATGCAAGAAAAAATTGCTCATTTTTTCTTGTAACTTAACATGATAAGGAAATGTTTTATTTCTTAGGCACATAAGATAAAGTACTACTGGTTAATTATAAAGCTTTGCATATTTTAAATGTTTCTTTTCCAATGTATGCAATAGTTACTGGCCGCTGGATGGCAGGGCCCCGAATTTTTATTTAAGCTTGTAATAAACTTAAATCTACACATTATATTAGCTCCAATTTAACCACTATTCCTGAATTAATTGTGACATCCAAATGCTAAGTCAAATTGTTTCATAGCATTAATATTTTTACCAATGTATAACTAGCAAAGGTAAATAAATCAAAACTGTCATAATTGGCTGTTATTATTCTAGATATTAAATGCCAGTTTTTAAAATCGGTCCTTATTAAAGGTAAAAATTAATGAAAATGGTGTTAATAATAACCTTAATAACGCCTGTAAAGCAATGCAACATATTAACTGGGAAAGTACTGGGAAAAGAGTTGGTTAAATCTGAAGTAATCTTCTATCAACTGGGCCCATTCAATTTTCAGAAAAACCTTCTGTGCCATTAATTTGTGAGGCTGAATGCAACCGGCATTCTGCAAACGTTAACAACTGTAGGAATCGAAGAATGCGTACAAAATGTGATGCTGTTTCTTTCTTTAGCAATTTCGCGATGTACCTACACAAAATGTTCAATTCTCTCCCTATAAAGAAGGTAAGTAGAAGTAAACACGTATCATGTACCTACGTGCGTCACCAAAGCTTGGTTAGACTGGTGCGCTAATCCCCCTCCCTACCGAGCTATCCCTACTGGATAAGTACATGTTTTTGTATATTTATTTCTACCGGTCTGTCCATTTCCACTATTCGCTACTCTATTACCAATTTACCAAAATTTGTATCATAAATATGAGGTAGGTTTGAGCGCCTTTTTTTTAATTTTTTTTCCCCGTAGACCCACTGTTCTAGAATGGGACTACGGGTAATTGAAACAAAACTGCCTTTTCCCCGTGGTCCACCGCACTGCGGTCATATAAGATTAAACAGGTTGGATAATTTTCATTATGTATATTACAATCTCAAGTTTGCGAACGTTTTATCAATAACATTTTTTTCTTCATTTGGTTGACACCTATGCATTTTCTGTTTATGTATAAATATTATCCTACAACAAACAGACATATATTAAAAATTAAACAATTCTTTTTAATACAAGCTCTTTTGTGGACGGTAGGTAACTACTCGTCAAGACAAATCTGTCGAGCCCAAACACGACGAGGGTATCTTTTTTTTTAGTTTTTTTTAGAAGCAAATATCAACACGAGTTACCTTGATCTTGACTGTTCCCGTACATTTTTCTTTTCTATAATTGGAGCACCTCCAAATTTCGGACCTCTCTTTGTAAGACCTCAATTTATAATACTGGTGTCCATCATACAGCAGCACAGTACCGCCCTTCCGTTTTATTTATTTTATTTTATTTTATTCGGAAAACCAACAGCTTTTGATGACAATATTAGGTAAAATACAATATTTAACAGCATAGCTAATTACAGGTTTTCACAGATAAATAAATTCCAAATAAATTCCATTGCGAGACTTCCAGTTATTTCAAGACTTACACGGAGTATAATCCTACGTCAATATGACAATACGATGATTTATTAATCATTCAAAATAAAACATCCTATGTTTAGAATAAATACTCTTTAAGGTAAATACAGTAGAACTAGGAAAAAGGTGGTCTTATTACTCCTAGTTGAACTGCGGGCAATATTACTTGTCCGTAGTCCTATTGATAGAACCATGGACAAAAAAAAATGCCCGTGGTACTACCAGTAGGACTGCGGGCAATGTTACTTGTCCGTAGTCCAACTGATAGAACTACTGACAAAAAAAAATGCCCGTGGTACTACTGGTAGGACTACACTACGCAGTAGGACCACGGGCAAAGAATGAAAAAAAGATAGTTCAGTCAACTGTAACACGGTTAAAAAATTGTACCACAGTCCGGTCAACTGGACTTAGCCAACTGTACCACGGGCAAAGAGGGGCATTTATAATTTATATTACAGTGGGTCCACGGGGAATGAAATTATTTCTGTTATGACCCGTAGGCCCACGAAAACTGGCGGATTGAAAGTAATAAATTATAACCTACAGCAGTGGGTCCACGGGGAAAAAAAATTACCCGTGGACCCACTGTGGGTCATAGCCGGGGGACCACGGGTAAAAGGCGGGTTTAGGTTGTTGGCCAAAACACTCGGAAACACTTATGCTTACGCGGAACTCCGTCGACTCGGGTTTTGATATAATTTGTACCAATCACTCATTGTACGAACTGATAATTTGTGTAAACAGATAATAGTACGAATTGAGCATTTGTGTAGATGGCGATGTTTTCGTAAACTATCGTGCGTTCTCCTGTGTTAATTTCATATGTTTGAACACATTCCTACAGTGGTTTCGCAAAAAGTATCTGCACCCTTACGGCTTCTCCCCTCTGAACTAGCCATTTAGGTGCTACGCAACTTCGTCGTTAGGTGCAGTCAACGGGCTATACTTGTTTTTTTTCTCAGATATTAACAAATTGGTTATTATAAGGTTTATTAGCATGTTTACAGACTTTCGATTCAACAGTATCCCATGTCTACAGATTCCCGTTTCTACCGATTTTCGATTCAACAGAATCCCATATCTACAGATTTTCGATTCAACAGAATCCCATGTCTACAGATTCCCGTTTCTACAGATTTTCGATTCAACAGAATCCCATGTCTACAGATTCCCATTTCTACGGAAGGCCAAGGCCTAGTCAACCGTGCCTGATTCCGATCCTGGGCGGTCTTGACGGTAGCTCATTCTGTGACCTTACAATTAGAAAGCTTTAGGAAATGTAATTTGACAGAGTCGACGGAGCTCCTATTTCTGGGTTGTTTGGGCCTTCCGGGCCTCATATAAAAACGAACCTAACCTACCTACGACTCTGTGAAATTTATTAATTGTTTTACGTCTGTATCTATCTGTATGTACAGTTAGGAATATTCTTTGATTATTTACTCTCTAGATAGAACTTCGATGACATGAATGCGTCGAAAAATTTATCAGCTAACTATTAGCCTATAAGTAGCAAGTAGCTTTCCGCTCCTCAGTGTCAAATGTGTTGTCAAGGGATACGGTCGTGTTACGTGTCAACATTTATTTTGCTAAAAAGTCACTAAAATGACGAGTTGTGTAATTAAACTTTGTCGAAATTACAAAGGACGTATGAAATCAAACAGCAAAATCACCTACCACCGGTAAGTAATTCAGAATTCATAGTATTTATTTCAAAAATCCATCAGTTTATATGTCTAATTAATACGATTCCATCTTGGCATTGTTGTTGGTGTTGCCAGTTTTGAAATACGAAATTCCCTAGTCCCTAGTGGTGTAAGTATTGAAGTATGGAAGTTACGTTAGGATTATGTACGATGATTATACATTAAATTAATAATAGAAAACTGCCAAGTGTAACTCGAAAATAGTGGAAATTAATAAAAATAAATTTTGACTTACAAACTGGAAATTTGACATGGGGTCAGGTCATTACACATATAGCTCATTGAAAACAAAACAATTTGAAAACGGCCAAGTGTGAGTGGATAATAAACGATTTTGTAAACATAACTTATTTGGATTTTGAAACATAAGATGGGTTACTCTTAAAATTCCCTTTTCACCGAATGACAATACAGCTCAAACGTCTGGATTGTGTTACGTCTTTGTTGTTATATAGACATGAACGCTAAATGTATCTTTAGCAAAACGTCTGGATTTTAGAATGTTACAATTTAAAATACACTAGTAGCGAAACGTCTTTATCTTAGAATGTCTTTATTACTTAATAGACATAAACGCTAAATGGCCCGGTAGCGAAACGTTTGTATCTCAAAACGTCTTAATTACTAAATAGACATGAACGCCAAATAGCCCGTTAGCAAAACGTCTGGATCTTAAAATGGCAAGTGTTGATATGACACTTGATAATTCAAACTCCTTTTCATGCAATCAATTATTATCTATTGTTTAAATCCTGGCCACTTAAACATTGTAGTTCTTACATCACTACATAGTATAAAACAAAGTCGCTTGCGCTGTCTGTCCCTATGTATGCTTAAATCTTTAAAACTACGCAACGGATTTTGATGCGGTTTTTTTTAATAGATAGAGTGATTCTTAAGGAAGGTTTATATGTATAATACATTGCACGCGGGCGAAGCCGCGGGCGGGTCGCTAGTATTATCATAATTCAATGTCAGTGATTGTTTAGTTCAGCCTGCGTTTCGAATTTTCGTGCTTAAAAACTATAGATATATCTGATTTAGCGAATTATACTCGTATTGTGAGCTATGGATGATGATATGGATGCTGATGATTCTTCATTGGTGTTTATTGAGAGTCAGAAAGGAAAGTCGGTATTAATACGAAATGGCTATCGCTACAATTGTGCTTCTTTGAACGCCGGTGGGACTTCTCTATGGAGATGTAGTAAAAGAGGAGAGTGCCATGCTTCCGTTACTCTCAATGTTGCAAAAACCGAAATCATAAAGAAAAGTAAGCTGGGCCATTCCTGTAACTCTCACTCCGTGAAGAACCAAGTTGATTGTGTGAGGGATAAATGTAAAAAAATGGTCCGTACAGAATTTACTCCCGTTAAAAAAAATATGGAAGAAGCTTTCAACGACTCTAATCTTGATATGATACCTAGTTTTCATTCAAAGAAGGATGCATTATACCGTGCCAGGAGAAGATTCTTAAAAATGCACAAAACAGAATTTTCTTCTATAAATGAAATAGAGTTGCCTGAAATTCTTTCAGAAGATTTTTTAGTCGATATCGATGGCTATGAAAATAATAAAATTTTCTTGTTCGCCACAAAAAGATGCCGAGAGATTTTGAAATCTATGGTTAACGAGAATACACAATACTTTGGCGACGGTACTTTTAAGGTACCCAATCTATTTCGTCAATTATACGCAATGCATGTAGACATTGACAGCTGTACTAAAAGTACCCACGTTGTACCATTTGCGTTTGCGTTGCTGCCCAATAAATTCCTGGATACCTATGAACGCCTCTTTAAAATGATAAAAGACCATTTTGAAATTGATATCAAGCATTTCAAGTGCGATTTTGAAATAGCACAACAAAACGCGATTCAAGTGGTGTTTCCTGATTCTTTAATATCAGGTTGTTATTACCACTTTAATGCTGCGGTGTGGAGAAAATCCAAGAAATTAGAAGTATGTGAGACTACGGAGGGTGAAGAAATAACAAGACTCTCTAGCAACCTGCCGCTATTACCAGCAGCGGACATACCCAATGTTTGGATATGTATTTGTGAGCAAGCACGACGCATGACATGTGATAAAATGAATCTATTCATTGACTATTTTAATAGACAGTGGATTTTAAGGACAACCCCAAACACACTAAGTTGTTTTGGTCAACGGCACCGCACCAACAACGCTACTGAGGGATGGCACAGACGATATAATACTCGTGTGGGGCCAAAAAAGACCTTGATCTCATATGTACACGCACTGAAACTTGAAGCCTGTTGGCAAGAAAAGAGAATTACGAGTGTCCTTTTTGAAGTGACAAGAAGAAAAAAAAATGATATTATTTTTGATAAAAAATATAAAAGAGAAATCACAAAATATATTGAAAAAAAAATCACTGCATTCCGTTTTTTAAAAAACATCAGTCATATCAAACGAATTATATTTGGGGACAATTGTTAAGTAAACAGTTCCCTTTTTTAAAATAACTTAGATACGGTTTCAATTTAAGTATGTATAAGGAGTAGGTAGTTGTTTTTGCTTTATTTTTTAAACAAGGAGTAATTTTGTTTGTTTTCCCACGTTAATGTTCTTTTTTACCATTAAAATATATTGAAGACAAAACACATACATTTTATTTATCCATAGTACCTACTAATATTATAAATTTTACTTTTTCACGGGTAAATTATGTACTGAACCGATTTTAATGAAATTTGTATGTAGCTTAAGCCCTGGGGATGGATATGGAGACATAGGACTAGTATGTATACCAGCAGTGTAACTCATTAGCTCATTACATTTCCAGACGTTTTGCTACTAACTCGTTCTGTGGTCATGAGCATGACAATCGACTAATTTTGCTTTCGACGAATTAAGTACCTATTCTAATTATACGGACTATTTTAATTTCCAGACGTTTTGCTAATAACTCCTTCTATGTTCATGTCAATCAACTAATTTTACTTTCGGTTAATTAGGTATTCTAATCACAAGGACTATTTATATTTCCAGACGTTTGGCTACTTGCTCATTTCAATTCTGTGACGTCCTGCTAAATTGACACTTTGCTGACTGAGTATTCAACTTTCATGTCATTCAGCTGAATTGACTCTCTGCTGACTGTGTATTTTACTGTTATGTCATCTAGCTGAAATGGTCCTTTGGCGAAAAGGGAATTTTAAGAGTAACCCCATAAGATTTGTAGGAATGCATAAATAATATAATCAGAAATTGGTCAAGTGCAAAAGCGTCGGAGATTGAAAAAGGAAACGATACCGAGCAAAGTAAAACTTACCTTAGTTGTTATAAAATGGTCACAAATTGTTATAAAATAATTATTATACTTTTATTGCAGGCACTCGTCGTCACCAGTTCAGGGCAAAAAATAACTTTTTCAAATGTCTTCCTTTTATTTTGTTCGGCAAAATTTGCCAGTGAGTGTATTTTATGAATCGAAAACATTAAAGTCAACCCATTCCAATTCGAATCGATACCTATATTTTTGGAAATCTGTAATGGAAATCTGTTGAATTGGGAATATGCCTTATGTTCAGAGATCGGAATAGGCAGAGCTAATTTGCCTAAACTTGACGCATATTCATTCATGAGTGAGTGAAATAGGAACACATTTTTGAATGAACATGCATCAAATTTAGGCAAATTAGCTCCAAATGTTACAAAAATTCAAAGTTAGAAATAGGATAGGAATGTGTTCAAACTTTTCACACTGCGGCACAGATTAGGTATATAGAAGTTACTATGTAACAGATACACCATTTGTATGGACGGAGGGCGTTCCCACCGCTATCGATGCCTACCGCTCCTATTGGACGCGGGTGAAGAAACGTTATTGGAATGTGCGCTATTGTTGCCTCCGTTATAGAAACGCAATTTTTTCCTCGCGCCTTCGCTTGTTTGGCATTTTAGGTATTCTCCGGCAAGGTGATTCCACAAAACAACTGGTTGAACTTGTATGTAATGTATATTTGGATACTTAATTCAACTGAACAATATTTTTTTTTAATCTAAGCCGGACTTGCACCAAACAAGAAAGCTAAATGCTAAATACTAAATGAAAAATGTTTAAAAACCTACTACATTCCGAATTTATATGGTGCCGTTTGGGGGCTCCAGGTTTTTTTCAAGTATAATTTTCGAAATCGGTTCATAAATGACGGAGTAGTTAGGTAAAAGCAAAAATATATAAAAATATTTTGATAAAGAACCAGTTGACTTGAGAACCTCCTGAAATCAGTTGATAATAGAATATTAAAATCACGTCAAATACATATACAAAAACTGTACCCAAGAACCAGTTTCGAATCGTCGTAGGTACCTATTTTGTAGTTCCCTAGTATAGTACATTACTGCAGAGGCCGTGAAGTAATTAACTATACTTTTACTTCAATCCCTGTTCCGGCCGAGGATTGTATAGGTAGTGCTTTTCTCAAGCAATGTAAGAAAATATTAAAAGTACCTACATTACTGCAATCTCACGATGGTTATCTCACGACTGCAATTTTACGATTTCAATCTCAAGGCTGCAATCTTACGATGTCAATCTCAAGACTGCAATCTTACGACTGCAACCCAAGACTACAATATTACGATGGCAATCTCAAGACAGCAATCTTACTATGGCAATCTCAAGACTGCAATCTTACGATGACAATCTCAAGACTGCAATCTTACAATGGCAATCTCAAGACTGTGCAATCTTACGATGGCAATCTCAAGACTGCATATTACGATGGCAATCTCAACACTGTAATCTTACGAAGTCAATCTCAAGACAATGCAATCTTACGATGGCAATTTCAAGACTGCAATCTTACGATGCCAATCATAAGACTGCAATCTACGATGCCAATCTCAGGACTGCAATCTTAAGACGGCAATCTCGAAACTGCACATAAATTATACCTACCTTATTTTATAATTATAGTACCTTGGTTTTTTTTTATGTCGTACAAAATATGGTTACAGTATGGTGGTTGGCAGTATGTAATTATTCCTTTGTTAGTTTAATGTAAGTAAGTAAATTTAAAAAGTTAGAGCAGCGGCCAATAATATTTTTTTCATCACACTTGCTCGGAAAGGGTTTTATAACACGCAGGCGTTTAGGGCAGTTATAGCCGACTTAGCTCCCGCGGGAGTTATAGATATTCATAACTCCCTAGGGAGTTATGAGTTTAGTTTTAAAATATAGAATCCACTTGTACATCATTTCAGACCAAGGAGGTGTAAAATCAGCCAAGGTTTATTTCCTATATTCAAAACTTGGCTACAAACCAATTTTACTGTTTAATTAAACTTATACGGCACATTTGTCTGCATTATATTTATATTTTACCATTATTTCAGAGACATTCGCAATTATTTTATTAAATTTCATTTTGAAAATTTGTACAATCTGGCAGAATGGCCTGTATTTGTCAAGTTTAAAAAAAAAGCAATTCTAAGCATTATCTGTGGAAGACTAAAAAAAGTTGTCAAACTCTTTTAGCTTAGCGAATCGAGTTCGTTTAATTTTGTTTGATTGTTGTTTCCGAAGCGTATTTTGTTTATTAAAGGTTTTTTTTTCTATTTGTTTTTTATTTCCTCGCTAATGTGATGAAAATCATCAATTACTATTTCTCTAACATGCTCGGAAAAAACGGTTTTCCGATTGTTACACAAGGACGGAAAGAGCCTCATTTTACTCCTAGGAGTAAAAAAACCATATGAAAACACTTTCCGTCCATGTCCATATATTTCTTATACCCGGCCCGGCGAACCTTGATCCCTATGACATTGACAGTTATTCCTACGACACAACCTTGTAGTGGCGTCACCGTTACATTAGAATCGAATTGGAGGCTTCTAAAAATGGCATTTATTAATTTTAGGTAGATTTATGCCATTACAATGATATTCCGTTGGAATTATAACAATTCTTAACATTTACGAGAAATTATCTCAATCAGACTTTACGTTAACGTCCTGCAAAAGTTACTTCGTTTGGAAGATATCGACAAGTGCGGAAGTATCGATAAATAAATGTCGATAATGGAAACGAGTGTACATAATTTATAATCATTTAAGTTATAGGTGCTGAATGTTAAAAAAGTTACATGAAATTGTTTTTATTTCATTCCAATTTATAATTATTTCTGGGGACACCAGTTTTTGTTTTATTTAAAATTAGGATTTATTAGTATGTATCAGTTTTCATGTGTGATGTGTGTGTGTGTTCTATTGAATAGAACGGAGCGCAGCATACATACACTCACGATTGTATACCCAAGAAAATAAAAAAAATAAAAACAAAACCTGTTCAGCGATCATTTATTTATATATTTACCTATATCCTATTTCATAGTTACTCGTCGAGAGCAAAAGAGATAGTAATAGAGGAAGTTCGAATAACGGACTTCAAACACACAGCACACGTTTACCAACGTGGCTGAATGCAAGTCACGGCTTTGCCTATAAAAAAGTTAAGTTACATCGACACGACCCATCACTATAGTCGAGTATAACCTAATTAGGCGAACTAACTTGACAGCCGAAAATGTTGCCAGACATAGGAAAAAATAAATAGTGATAGGTTTATGTCGACACAAATATGTCGGTATAACCTTGTGCCTTCTATAAATCTGATTATATTTATATTTTACCAAGTAATTGTCGTCAAAACTTTCACACTCATACATACTTGCCAAATAGGGAAAAACTACAGCAATTTTTACGATATAATATGATCAGAAGGATGTACGGTTTAAAACGGATATTTACGATACTTACTCCTCAAATTAGGAATAAAATACAAAAATAATGCTGACATTACAACAGGCCATTGTGATCCTTTTAGGTGGCTTCCAAATTATTAGTTAGATTCCAAACACAATAATAATGATAAACTAGACTTTTTAAATATCGATATTAACAGCACTAGCCAAACTGTGGCAACATTAGTGTACAATGAACTGTCAAGTTAGTTCGCCTAATTCCGGACTCGACTATAACATAAACTGTCATAGGGATCAAGGTTCGCCGGGCCGGGTATAAAAAAACCGTATGTAAACACTTTCCGTCCATGTCCATATTGTTTTTGACAAGTTCTCTCTATTGCGTATAAAATCGAAAAGACCATGAAAAAAATCCCTTGAACCCAACTTGTGAGTGGGGGCGTGAGCTGCGGCGGCGGGGCTCTGCGGTGCTGGCGGCGGCTCGTCGTGTATGGAACTATCTTAACTACTTAATAGGTCCTCTTAGTTTTCAAACAAATATTCTCTCCGAATTTGTCCAAGGTTTTTACCACCACCATACGACGTGGGGCTACCGAGAGACAAGCCCCGACGGAGAGGCAGTTGAGACGTGGGCGGAGGCCAATGGACTCACTCACCTGCACAGCCCTAAGCTGCCGGCGTCCTTGAACAGTAGGCGATGGCAGCGTGGCTACAACCCTGACCTTGTCTTTGTCAGCGAAGATTTAGTTTCACCGTTTTATGGTCAATTCTACTAGGTAAAACCATATTGGCTTTGACATGGTCTCTTTTTGATGAAGGCAATATAATTTTACCCAGTACAATAGAAGCTCTGAAAAGCTGCAAACGCACAGGCGTGGCGGGCGAACGCATCATCATTAATATGATTACAGGCAGAGTTGTGAGACACACATTAGGAGATGTTATCGAATACATGAAATTTATAAACCTACCTGATCACATTTCTTCAGAAAAAAAATTTGGTATCATTACTAATTTTAAGAGGCCGTACACGATTTTTTGACCGTTTTGCTTATTTTTGTGATTTAACAGTTAAAATACTGCTTTTCTATAAGTTTTAATGCTCAACATTAAATATCATTTAAGTTATGATCGAATAAATGAGCTACGAATAAATGAGCCACTTTTTTATTTTTGTCGAGTATCAAAATGCGAGATTTAGGTTGTTTTAAAACATTATTTATTGCCAATTCTTTTGAACTTTTTGGATATTTTTTTTAGGTAATGGATTGATTATGAACTAAAGTTTATTTCTATTGTTTTAATTTTATAAACGAGAGTTCTGAGTAGCCGAAATAAAAAATATTTTTTGCCCGTTTTCTATAAAAAATTACCAAGTTTATTTATTTTTTTACTCGAAAAATTTATTTGAAAGTGTTAAAAAGTAATTCATACATTCTTTAGACGACTTTCACAGCAATACATTGTAAATTTTTCATACCGTTTAGACGACAAAACGTTTCATGAATATGTGACATTCTAAACCTCTTCCAGCAAAATTCACATGTACCTATAACAGTCGCCTGTGTCAGGTCGATTAATCAAAATAAAATAATGAAAACAGAAAAGACATTCGATAAAATTAGAATTTATCTTTCGTGTTGTGTATTAAAACTTGTAGAAATACAGTATTTCAACTGTAAAATCACGTCTGGAAAATGACGTAAATCAGCGATATCGGCAAAATTTCGTGTACGGCCTCTTAATGCAGCTTCACCAAATATTTCGGTCCATTCAAATTCTTCTTTAACACTTTTAGGTTCACCGATTTTTGACGAAGTAATCGATCCCATTATAAATTGAAATTAAATCTGTTTAAAATACTTCTAACCTTTTGTACGAAATAAACCCCCACATGGCGCTTTTTATTATTCGTTTTTGTCTTTTTACTCCAAAGTTCATGTAAGTATTTGTTACGGAGCTGTTCAATTTGGAAATTTCCAGATATCACCCTTCTATAGATAATTAATTAATTACCCTTCAATCAACTCTGGCTAAATTATTAAAACATAAATTTAAGTTTAAGGCCTTGGACTCGAGCGGTTCTCCCAATTCGTTTCGGTGGACTTTTATTTATTTATTTATCTAAAAATAATTACACAGCATAACAGCTTAACACTAGAGCACTGTGAATTACATACTAAATATAAATTAACAAACACAACCAAACGAACAATAAAAAAAAATTAAAGTTATACAAGACATGACATTATATGTAGACAGAAGGAAATTATTATTTAAACTGAAGAAACGCGGGCATCCATCTTCTCGCATAACCTCAAACATTCAATACACACATCCTTCCATCCACTGGCAAATACATCACAATCAGGGGCAAACTCTACAAGCGTGTTCACCAAATGCAAGGCGTGTACCAGTGGCGACTTGGTGTGAGCCAGAGTGCGCGCCGCAGGCGCCGCCTTCAAGTGTCGGTAACGTGGACGGAAGTCAAATTTTGTCATCGAAGGGACGAAAAGACGTACCACCTGCATAACCAACCAGTTCCAGACAGTCGGAATCTCCACGCAATACACCGCTAGCAAACGTCAGCAGTCCATAATTTCGCCTCACCTCAAGAGAGTTAAAACCTAAGACGCCAAGCAAAAATTTCGAAGGGTACAAAAAAGGGTAGTAACCATACGTTTTTTTGTATAAAAATCGCAAGAACGCCTTCTGTACTTTCTCCAAAAGCAAAACATAAGTTACCTCATGCGGATTCCAGACCACTGAAGCCGCCTCAAGTTTGCTTCTGACTAGGGCGGTGTAAAGAATTTTTATAGCCCCGGTATCACAAAAATCCCTAGCGTTTCGAATAACGAACCCCAACCTCCGATAGCAATTTATAGCAAGTGCTTTCATGTGCTCGCGAAAGTTGAGTTGCGTATCGAATATGCCGCCCAGATCACGGATAGAGGTGACACGGGCTATAGCGTCCGCGCCCAACAAGTATTCCGCGTGAATGGGATTCCGGGCACGACTAAAACTGACCACGGCACACTTGGCTGCATTAAAAAGAAGCCCTTTGTTGAGACTCCACTGATGTACCCGGTCTAAATCCTTCTGCAACGAAGCGCAGTCAGACAGTTCCTGCACGCCGTAGATCAGCTTTAAGTCGTCGGCATAAAGTAGGCACCTTGAGTGCCGGGGAACCGAAGCAAGGTCATTTACCATAATGCCAAAAAGTTACGGGCCTAAAATTGAACCCTGGCTGACCCCAGACCGAGTATTGTAGGTCTCGGAAACAAAGCATCCGTGTTGCACGTACTGCTGTCTGTCGCGCAGATAGCTGGCAAAGAAACGAAGTAGCTTTGGCGAAAAACCGATATTGCATAACTTTACCAAAAGCACGTCGTTATCCACGCGATCAAAGGCTTTTTGAAAATCAAAGTACAACACGTCAACTTGTATTCCCTTATCCAAGTGATCTGAGATGGAATCAACCAGGGTTATGAGGTTCGTTTCGACTGACCGCCGGGACCTGAACCCGTGCTGTGAGTCACTAAGGCAAGGCTTTATTTGAGGAACTAGAAGTTTATTTACGATAGCTTCAAACAGCTTAGCAATCGAAGAAAGAATGGCTATGGGACGGTGATCATCCACGCAGTCTGTATTATTAGACTTAGGGATAGGCCTCACCCGTGTGATCTTCCATATATTAGGGTATTCCCCAGTACAAAGAGCAAGGTTGAAGATGTGAACTAGCGGAGGTATTAGCCATTCTTGGCATCCTTTAAGTATAAACGCTGGAAAGTTGTCCGGGCCTGGGGAACTTTGTGATTTAAGTCGGGCCAGGCCAGTAGCCACATCATGGAAGGTGATTTTGTTGATGTGGACATAATTGGCCGTACAAGTTCGGTCCTCACGAATAACCTTTTCGTGGTTTAGAAGAGGTGCACGGGGCAGAAAAACACTCGAAAAGAAATCAGCGAACACCTGAGCCACTTCTCTGCCCTCGTAAACCTTCCCCTCATAAGTAAACTGGGATTCGAAGCCACCCCTGGACTTAAGACTACCAATATGTTGCCAGAAAACGCGAGGATTGCAATTAATCTTGGCTTGAATGTGGTGAATATAGTTGTCATAAGCCAGAGATATTCGAGACTTGATGTCCGCCCTTAGGTGAGAGAAAATAGCATACACGGCGTGATCTCCAGAGCGTTTCCACTCTCGATGGAGACGCGCTTTCCGCTTAATGTCCTTAATTAAATCTGCTGAGAACCAGACCGGATAACACCGGCACGGTTTACTAGACCTAGTTTTCCTGGGCATACATAAGTCAAACATACCATAGACTGAACGATAAAAGAGCTCTACAGCAATATTGACATCACAAGACTCCAACACATCACACCAAGATACTTCAGACAAAAGGTGGTAGAGAAGCTCATAATCACCTTTGACAAAGTTCCAATCACGTCTAGAGTCCACATTGCTAGGCTCAACAAATACGGGGTCACGCACAATTTCACTAAGCGGTAAAGTTATATCGAGAGGAGGATGATAAGCGTCCCGATGAGGAACCAATCCACCTCCGTCCACCTCACCGACCTTTACACCACGGGTACTCTCTCGCACGAGCACCACATCTAACACTCCTCCAAACGCATCACACGAACACGAACACCATTCGTCTCTCGCAGATTACAAACTGTACTAAAATAGCAATAATAACTTGAAATGTTAAAGGACGTATGCTTAGGGTTTAAATTTAAATCACCGACAATTAACACAACACCTTTAAGAGAGTCAATAAAAGATTCTACATACATACATACCTTCACGCCTTCATTCCCGGAGTGGGGTAGGCAGAGCTACAGAATTAAAGCTAAAGAAGTGACGCTGGGGCCTGCGGTACAGCGAACGGAGGTCAGGCGTCTCTGCTTCCTCGTCTGCACAACCTCGAAAGTATCGTCGCCATCATCGGGTCCATCATGGTTAACAGATAACCTGTTAGCAGGCTGAGGGGCACCCTGGGAAACACAGTTGGAATCATCCCGGTTATGGGCCGCCACAGAGGGCAGCTCACCGCCAGAAGGCTCGGCTATATGAGAACTGATCTGAGCATCCATGGTTGTGACTAGCTTCTCCCGGCTGCCACCACCTGCCGCTTTCGAACCTCGCATATCCGCCGTCTTACCCAACTTTATGTCTACTTGAGGGGTAGACCCAGGGGCAGGGGGAGGGGCCACCGAAACTTGAGGTGACGTCCGGGACTCTATAGAAAGCTCGAGTTCCCTGAGCCTTTCACTGATTAACTCAACCTTATTAGTACATAAGGTAAGCGCAGAGTGGTACCGCCCCATGATAGAAACGGCATCGGCAAGTTGCTCCGTCAAACAGGTTATTTGTTCCCGAAGTAACCGAAATTCCAGGGCGGCAGACGCAGACATAGATACATCAATACCCGGAGAACACGGAGTAGGCGCCGGTGGTGGGACTGAAGAAGGCTTTCTCAACGTCACATTTTTAATATGGACCGGGGTCCCAACCGGAGTGTTACAGTTGCTGCCACCCTTCTTAGCCGCACAGACGCATTCAGGGCAAGCCCAAGAAGCTTTCTCCTCTTCAGAGAGGGGTTTGTTGTAACATGCATAATGGTATAACTTACCGCAAGTCACAACCATACACTGCAAGTATTCTGCACCAACACTCAGCTCCAACCGGCACGCACCACAGATCATACTACTGATCAGATCCATTTTCAAGTAGCAAGAGTACAGTCAGCAGCAGATATACCTGAGCGGGCAGGGTTCCCAAAAAAACATACAAACTTCAATCGTCAGAAAAATATGAACATCCAAGTTGTCATTTTCACGTAGGCTTTCAGTTCGTCACATATATCTTAACTTTTGAGTTGTTCTTTAATACATACACCTTTATTTAATCGCAATGACATTAACGTTTAGAACGTCAGTGGTAACTAGAACAGTAAATTTACGACATTCAACATAAGTTATCACTTATCAGTAAGTTTATTGAAAGGCATCTGTCAAACGATTAAAGAGAAAAACGTGAGATGGATGTATGTGATGACAAGACTGTACTGCTTTCGATGATTGTCAAAACGCTTACCTAAAATTAGTATAGCAACTTTTCATTCAATATTCGACCATAATTATATGCCCTAAACGTCCATTTTCCCACGTTGTTCAGATATATTTGACACATTGACTGCTTAGATACTACTGGTTTTTTGACAGCTTCGGTAATAATGACTAATTGTAAGTATAGAAATAATTGAATAGCGACTTTTAAGATATTTGTGACACGTTAAGTGCTCACGGATAAATACAGCCATGACAGTTAACAATTTTTTGATGGTTTAAACGTTGACCTCTCTTTGAGCACCTGGAGCGTATAGCGACTTTTGCTGCTGACTGTACTAACAAGCGCGGCAACAATAGCAAAGCAAAACAGCAACCAAGTGACTAAGCAGCTCGTCAAGCAAGCGTAGCGACCTGACCTTCGTAGCGGTGCAGCGCAGCCCGTAGCACAAGGTGGCGTAGCCGATGCGTGTCGTCACTCTACCGTATGGCAGCGGCGTATTTCGCCGTGCAGAGCTGTCGGCCCGTGGTCCAGTGGATATGGCGGCTGCCTATGCAACGTCTGTCTCGTCGGCGCAGGTTCGATCCCGAGTGGCGACCAAAAATTTTTCGGTGAATTTGGAAGATGGTTCAACAGGCGAATATCAATTCGCTTTGAATCATCAAAGACACTGTCTCGCTCTAGGACTGCCCACTGGGAGGAGTCTTAGGTAAGATCACTTCAAGAGTAAAAAGGAATTTAAAATTTAACTCTTGACCAATCACAAATAAGCAAAAATAAATTTCAACTTGAAGTTAGAGATATTCGCAACAAACACGTCCGCACACGATGGAAGCGAACGCCGCACTGACTTGGTATTCGATGCTCTTCTAGCGTGGCACTACCACCTTTCCTATCCTCCGCTTATGGTTCATTGCCTCTCGTCAGTATTATCTTAAATCACCCACAGATACTTGACGTTGAGATTGCGAACCTGGTGGAGGCCAAGGATGCTTGGTGTGAGTCGTGTCCCGGAGTGGATATGCCAATCAAGAGGCATATCCAAAGAGCATGGGATACACCTCGTCTCATATCAATTCATGCATCTCTCATACAAAATAGTCCGGGCGATTTAGATCGCGCCCGTCTCCTTGCTGTCTCAGCAGGCGAATCAGGTCACTGGCTCCATGCACTTCCTTCCCGCAATATAGGCACAGTCTTAGACCCAAGCTGCTTGCGCATAGCAATAAGCTTGCGGCTTGGAGCTAGAATCTGTGAACCTTTTGCACGTGCGGGAAGGAAGTTAGTGAGCTGGGAAGACATGGTCTTTCATGTTTTAGAAGTGCCAGCCGATTGTACCGCCGCTTCACAATTAATGATCTGATCCGTCGTTCGCTTGCCACTGCCTCTGTACCAGCTGTCCTAGAACCGGCAGGTTTGCATAGAGACGATGGCAAGTGACCAGACACGGAGCTAGAGTCTGACCAGTGAGTCGTTGCACAAAAAAAAAGCGGCAAATTCAAAAAATCTTTAGCTGGTAACACAAAGTATAGAGTGATAAAAGTTATTTGATGCTTGATGTAATTATATTTTATATTATTACGTTATTAGAATAGTAGCAAATGAAAACTGATAAATATCTGTACTACTATATTAGAAACCGCAAGCAAACACTAATGACACTTCTATGAAGTCACATTGAAAGGGAAAGAGACAAATGTATGATTTGACAGTACGGTACTCTTTTCGATGATTGTCAAATTGTTAAGTCTTGTGTTTGTTTAGATACTTATGAACAGCAACGTGTTCACATAACATTGTAAAACGTCAGTACAGATATTTTTGTGCCACTACATGTTTATAAATATTTGAAAGAACTTTTGCATAGATATTTGTGCACTTTGCCTTGATTAAATAATTTTGAAAAATAGTACTTAGTACAGATATTTATAAGATTTCAGTTGCTTACATATTATTGTGTGATATGCTCAGATAAATATGACAGATGATGTGTGTACATATTTTTGATTGGTAAATTTGATCAGTTCATATGTACTTTTCTATGCTCATTTATTTTTGAAGCCTTGGATTTGCTCATAATTATATTTATGAACTCGACTGTAGGTACTATATAAACTAAACTGGTAACATACCTGTTTAGTTTACATAGGTAGTACTTAGTAGTCAATAATAAATTAATATACCTAATGTATTTTTTATTAAAACAAATTTATAAAATGATAAAGCCATGAGTCATAATCAAAATCAGATTCCAAAAATTCAACACCTGATAGAGAATCATCACTTTCATCATCACTTTCACGAACTTGTATTATAAATGGAGCCAATTCAGTGTCAAGAATGTTATCCTTAGACTTGTATTTTTCCTCTACATTGATTACATGGTCTGTACATTTTTTCCAATCTGCTGGTGTAATCATTGAAAAACATTCTCTGATCAAGTTTTCAGTTTCTGAACCATGTAGTCCCAAATTTCTGCTAGCTACTTTTCGCTTTGCCAGGCTCCATATGAGTTCAATTGCATTTAAGTCACAATGGTATGGGGGCAATTTAAGGACCTCATGTCCATGCTGCTTCAATATTTCCTCTGCTGCATATACAGGACCAACTCTATTTTCCTCAACAAGACACATCAATTCCTCTTTTTTATAGCACTCTTCGTATGGGATTTTATTTTCCCTTAGCCATTTTTGAATGTCTGCCTTCAAGCTGTGCATGGTTGGAGGCTTATTTATTTGTGTGACATGGTAACTTGCATTGTCCATTACAATCACACTCGGCTCCGTCAAATTTGGGATCAACATTTCACGTAACCACTTTAAAAAATTTACACTATTCATATCATCATGATAATCAGCTGCTTTGGATTTTGTGCTAAATACAAGCAGAGAATTTGGCACAAATCCTTGCTCTGATCCAGCATGCACTATAATATGCCTTTTGCCAGATGAAATTTTTTCAACAACACCGGAAGTCGAAGGCCCTTGCCATGACTTTTTTGGTCTATAGTTTTGATGGACATATGTTTCATCAAGATAAACAATCGATTTTCCTTCTTGTCGTTTCTTGTGTATACTTCTTAGAAATCTTTGTCTCCATCCAGATATTTCAAAATTTTCCATGAGAATGGAGCGTTCCTCTTTATTTCTTTTAAACTGAAATCCATTCTGGTGTAATATTTTCCTCAGTGTTTCACAACATCCTGAGAATCCTATAGATTCTTTCAATTCTGCATGTAATGTTCTTAGAGTAGGAACTTGCTTTTTGACACAATAAAATTCGTTAATTTTATTACGGATGGCTGTCACATCAAAATTGTCTAATTTTGACACAGTAGATGGACGGGGACGTTTTTTCCCTGGCGTATTCCATTCACCTTGGTTAGTAGAACCCTCTTTTTTTATTGTACGTAGCGTTCTAATGCTTACACCTGAAAAAGGAGACATTTTTAGTCCAGGAAATCAACACATTCATAATATTGAGAACTCTTGACAAGCAAATATAGTTTATTACCTGTCATGATGGATATTTTTGCCAAATAACTCGATTCTGATTCTTTGTTATCAATATCCATCTTCAGTTCTTTTACTAGCTTTTCAATAGTTTGCTTAATGTTTTCATCACGCACGCCAGCTAGAATCAAAATAAATAATTACGTACGGTATTATAATACAAAAACACCAACGTTCCTATTATGTAAATGAAAGAGTGCCACTAAAAGCATCAACATTGTTTGACAATAACTTACCGGTCGTCTGAATGATTTCATCCAATATTCGTTTATTTTTCAGTAATCTCTCATTTTCGTCACTTCTAACCTGATTGTAGTTAGAGATCATAGAAAATAACATGCTTCTTGCACTGCTTCTGATCGGTTTAGCCATTATAACACGATAATACTTCCGTAACAGATACACTGATGCTATATTTTAGGTTATGTAAAAACTGTGATTGACAATTAGTTTGACAGATAAAATTGTTGCCATATATAGAATTCTGAAAAAATGCTTGTGCAGCGACTCGCTGGTCAGACTCTACTTTGGTGCCGTGGAAAATGGGCAGGGCACTAGTATGGGACGCGACGTGTGTTGACACATTCGCCCTTTCCCACGTCCAGTCAACCCGTAATCGGGCCGGTGCAGCAGCTGATCAGGCCCAAACTATCAAGCGCCGCGAATATTAATCTTTATTAAAAAAAATGTGAATATGTGGCACTTGCAGTGGAGACCATGGGTCCTTGGTCAGCTGATATGAAAAGCTTTATGAACGCTCTGTCATCCCGGCTCATAGACACCTCCGGAGATCCTAGAGCTGGTGCTTACCTCTCCCAAATGATTGGGCTAGCTATCCAGAGAGGTAAATCAGCCAGTGTCATAGGGACCATGCCGCGAGCGAACCTGCTAGAGGAGGTGTTCTTTTTATAGTGGTGATTATTATTTACATCTTTAATATTTGAGTAGCTGTTTTATTTTAATTTGAGTAGCTTAGTTTAATTTGAATTTAAATAAGTTTAGTTTTAACTTTTAATTGTAGTGCCTATGTTATTTGTCTATTAAAGATCATGAAATGGTTATATCTTGGGGCTCGACACAGCCCATCTATCCGGGTCGCGTGTTTAAGGGCAGTTTGTCGCTCGGGTATCTCAAGCATCCTATCGAACCTTACCTACCTAGTTAAAAGGGGGTCTACTTGCAATTGTGTTAAGACCTACCTAGTGTTTTAAATCCCACGGCAAGCTTCACCACTCAGATTGTCGTTGCACGGTAGTAGAGTACCTGTCATCGTGAATTAATAACACTATAATTAAACTCTAGTTGCGTCAAGTCAAATATAGAAATTAATATAGAAGAGGGCAAATAAGAGTCGATTTACTGTCATTAGGAACAAATGGAAAATCGTCCACGTGAAATAACCATTCTGAAGTTGGGCCAAAAGTAATAGTGTTATACAATTATAGCAAAAAAAAATTACAATTACTTAGAGTTTAATATTTCCTAGAAGGACCCACAAATCTAAAAATTGAGAATAACATTACACCTTTGTAGTAAGTAGGTACTAAGAGTCTCCGATTTAAACCGCAGACAGACGGAGAGGCTGACATGGCGAAATTGTAAAAGTTCCTTGTTCACTACGGAACCTTAAAAATGCCGAAACCATAGACACAGATCATACTAGTAGCCATAAGCGTAAGATATAAAATACTTACTGACACATAAGGTAGCTACAGATTCTTACACGTGCTATAAAAAGAGATTGTTGCATACAAAACACATTTAATCAATAACATTAAATAACGCAAAATAATAATATCTATCAAGGGTTTTCAAGACAGACGGCTAGTTTTAATGTGTCTATTTCAATCGTACCGCTCCAAGGCCTCCAAGACTAAAGTAGTTGGAGCGCAGGTGACCGGCATTAATTATATTTTTAATTCGAGATTACTTCGCTGATCGAGCTGATCTCTAAATAACAAACGCCAAAATTTGCTAAGACTGGCTTTATAAGGTCAGGATCCTCTCTTCTGACGCAGGAATAGGAACGGTGTGTTTATACAAAAACTAAAGTGGTTTTATAAGCTTCCTAAGATTCTTGGATTGAAAAGAGGGTTATTTATACATGATTGTGTTAGGAGTAATTTCCGTAAACAAACTATTAAAATAAAACTTAATGATATAATGATAGATTTACTGATACATAAATACATATATCTAGTTACTACATATCGTGGACAATTTGCAAAAGCTTAATCAAGCCAAATACAGTTGGCAACCAGGTACACAGTTATTAGAATATCAGTTTAAAATGCCTTAAGCTATCCACTATAAAAGGTGTATGTACTTCACTCGTATAAATTTAATATAAATGTATAAATTCAAAGCTCCGATAATCTCTGTATTATTGCACTGAAAATTTCCTTCTTCGTTTTTCATAAAACTTCTGCCATAGAAAAATAAAATACATTTAATATAAATTTGAATATTAAAATAACATGAACTTTAGTATATATAAGTGCGTACATAACACTCGAAAATATGAAAATGTAAGTCATGCAAATTTATTGTTTAAACTATATTATTAAATTTCAATGATACTAAATAAAGTTAAGTAAGAAATTTATAATTTCGTTTAAAGACTTGGTATAGGTGCATGTAAGAATTAAATATACCTTAATAAAAAACTAAGCCCACTTCCTCTTCAAACCAAGGATATCTTCAATACATATTATACAGGGTTATTGGTAAGTCGACCTATTCCCGTTAGGTGATAGGGGTGACTATTTGCGATAATTTTGACCCTCATACGCATTATGCAAAAGTGAACCATTTTTGAGTTATCGCGTTTTTTAGTTTTTTTTAAATTAGTCAGAAATTCAACTTGAAAAATTTATTACAAAAAAGTATCATTTTAAATCTTATTTTTTTTTCTGATTTATAAATACTATTAAACACTGGTTATTTCTCAATATTGAAACAATAATTATCGGTTCAAATTAAAAAAAGCGAGACGTAAAACGAAAATTTTTCAATATTTTTTTGCGATCGCTTTCCACTAAAATGCCTTAAAAACAAAAAAAACGTTATAAAACTTGGCCTGCAGATTATTTTAAAAACTTAACTGTTTTGTTAGCTCTACAAAAATGCATAACAACTAGGAACTTATTAAAAAAAAAACTGAAAAAAAACATCACAAAGGAAGCGGGCGGAAATTCGTCTTCGAACTAAACTAAAGTCAGAAATGAAACTTCAAAAATTAAAATTAAAAAAAATACCAAATTTAAATCATTTTTTTTTATTTTCTTTTGTACAAGATGAAATTGTTGTTCTTATGCAATATTAAAAAAAATATTATCTGTACACGTTTGAGAATGCGAGGCCGAAAACTAAAATAAATGTTTTTTTATCAAACTCCTACATAAATTATACGAAAACAGAAAAATTTACCAATACATTTGGCGTGCAGATTACACGTTGATAAAAAACATGTATTTTTTAGTTTTCGGCCTCGCATTCTCAAACGTGTAAAGATAATATTTTTTTTAATATTGCATAAGAACAGCGATTTCATTTTGTACAAAAGCAAATAAAAAAAGTTGATTTAAATTTGGTGTTTTTTTTATTTTAATTTTTGAAGTTTCATTTCTGACTAGTTTAGTTCGAAGACGAATTTCCGCCCGCTTCCTTTGTGATGATTTTTTTTCAGTTTGTTTTTAAATAAGTTCCTAGTTGTTATGCATTTTTGGAGAGCTAACAAAACAGTTAAGTTTTTAAAATAATCTGCAGGCCAAGTTTCATAACGTTTTTTTTGTTTTTAAGGCATTTTAGTGGAAAGCGATCGCAAAAAAATATTGAAAAATTTTCCTTTTCCGTCTCGCTTTTTTAAATTTGGACCGATAATTATTGTTTCAATATTGAGAAATAACCAGTGTTTAATAGTTTTTATAAATCAGAAAAAAATATAAGATTTAAATTGATACTTTTTTTGTAATAAATTTTTCAAGTTGAATTTCTGACTAATTTAAAAAAAAAACTAAAAAACGCGATAACTCAAAAATGGTTAACTTTTGCATAATGCATATGAGGGTCAAAATTATCGCAAATAGTCACCCCTATCACCTCCTAACGGGAATAGGTCGACTTACCAATAACCCTGTATAGACATAATGAGGAAGAAAGTTCCTATTAGTCTGGATTATAGGAAGATTTCGTAATCAAAATATAAGTATGGAAGAGATAAACATTATATTTGATTAAATTAAGAAATAAGTTACAACATCGCACTTCACTGGAATTAAATGTTACTTAAATCATAAGGCATTTAAGAACTTAAATTACAAAAAAAACATCCGAGTTAATGTAATAATTAAGTTAGTGATTTTGTTCATAGCTCTAAGTGGCTATCTTACATATTAGGTATAGGTACGTATAAGTCGATTAAATACACCCCGCTTCAATGTTCTAAGAATAGAATAGAAACTTCATCTTATATACCATCCTGTATAAAGTCAAAATAACAAGCACCAATAAAAAGTCCAATCACAAAGTAGGTACAATACTTATGAAAGATTTAAAAATAAATCTTAAATTGTATAGACGTTGGCACCAACCAGGACAAAATATTGCTCATCGTTATTCTGATTAACAAACAATTTATTAATCTTTGGTCTTGTTATTTTATTGCAATATCAAAGCACCCTATGCAACAAACAGTAGTCGTCTCAACACATCCAACCAACCACATCATCCTCAACAACTTGCAAGTTAGCTAATCAAAATCGATATAACACACATGTAAATCAACATACTATTATAGAAGCTCTATTATCATATCTGCAATCATTTTATTTGCAGTACACCTCACAATATTTTCGATTTTATTCAAATTAAACATGGAAGATGGATTCGTAAAAATATGAAACCATGAAAGGTAAAATACGACGCACTCAGTGACAACAGTGACGAGATGCATTCCACTAAAGCTAACTTGTAGAAATCTAAAAAGTTGCATAGTATCGTCATTAATCGTGGGTTTCATTGCTAATACCCCTGCCGCCCACTCGTCGCGTGGCACGGGAAGTAGCGATGAACGGAGACAGACACTTCACGTGTCACTTATTTGGAAGTCTACAAACGTTAACTTTCGTAGACAGCTTGTCTGGATCTACTTAACTTATCAACTCATCACCACGGACCCGTGTCATTCGAATGAAAAATACACCATTACACTAAAACAAACAAAAATATTCTGTTCTTAATTTTACGTTATAATTGAGATAGACTATTTATTTACAACAATTTAATATTATGTACACAGATAGATTAAAAACTTTTTATAGTTAACATTCCCATTTTAAGACATAATATACAATTTACAAAATCCAAACGACCTAACAGAGAGAAACAGAGCTAATTTAACTAACACGGCGAAAATTAACAATTTGACTACTTGAACTTTTTTAAATGGTGTCTTGAAAAAAATATGCTTAAAGAGGTTTGTCTCAGAACCAAACTTCTTTTGTTCATAATTTACTGACAAAATAACAAAATTACTGCTAATGCCTAAAGAGCTTAAACACCACATGGTCTTATCACAGAGATGGTCATTTCGTAATCGATTCCTGATTACACGATTAATTGATTTTACTTTGTAATCCGCTACTGCGTGTCAGATTACTTGTAATGTATTCAAGTGACACGGTGAATTACCATTACATATTAAGGAATCAGTAATCATCTATACAAATATTCTAATTACAAGTAATTGGAATCAATGTCGATTCCAAATTACTGGAATTGTTGACTTGATTACTTCCAGATTACTTTTATATATTAAGTATCAAAATTATACTCACTTCTCGCCGCTCGCCCACCATTTTGTATAAATAACCAATCCTGATAATCCTAACGAGCTCATTTTGCTAGATGTAAACAAGAAATATTTTTAGATACCTTTAAAGATTATTTAATAATAGTCAGAATATTCCTTCAAAAAGTAACACCAACAATCAACATTTATTTAAGTAATGTGGTGAAAGACTAGAGTGACACTGACACGTTTGTCAAAACAATTTTATCTTAGCTTAGTGACATTGAGAAATTTATAAAATAAGGTCAGACTTAAGTAGGTAATCTAGCCTGGAATTGGAGTAAAGTAACTCAGATTACTTTAGTACTTGATTACTGAAGAATCAAGAATACAGTAGTGGTTTACAATACCGATTCCAAAGGAGTGGATTACAAATGTAATCATGGTACTAGTATTACAGTAATTTAGATTATTCAAGTAATCGATTACTGAGGAATCATGATTACTGGAATGTAAACGTGTAATTAATTCCCAAAGTAATTGATTACGCCCATCTCTGTCTTATCAAGTAACAGTTGGTGCTAGACTTAAAAAAAACAAGACTGTTACGTCATTCCTACCAGTAGTAGTCCAAAGCAAGTCTCAGAAAATAATAATGAAAAAAAAAACTATGCTTTTGAGACAAACCCCTATAAGAATGTTTTTTTTCAGAAAACCTTTCATAAAAAATATCTGGTTGTCAATTGAAATAGAAACAGACATAGACAACAGTAAATGGAAGTAGACGTTATTATTGTTTATCGGGTAAGGGATTGTTTCGTTGACGAGCCTATCCCCAGCATTCACTATGATGTCAGTGCTTTTGTGAAAATAACGCATGAAGTGAAATTAACCCACCCTCACCTTCCCCTAAAACATTCACAGTAATTAAGAAAATGGTTTAGCTAAACGTAAACGGGCTCAATGCTAACAATAGATATTAAATATCATATGCCACTTCTATTTGAATTTTAATTTTGTATTGTATCTCCAACTGTGATACATTTTAGTGAATAATCATACGACATTACATTTGGCTAGAAAGCTCAATTATCTTGCTTTCTCAGTCGGTTTTAGTACTTACTCATCGAAAAACTGTTCGAGAAAGCAAGACGAAAATGAATTCTTATGACCAAATACAATGTCGGATGATTTCGCACTACATTATTCCTACACTAGTTTCATAGAAACATGAAAATTTCTGGAGTACTGAGACGTTTTTCTGAGGAATATTTATTTAAGAAGCAAATTATTATTTATCGTCAATCATCAGCGATCGGATAATCGGATGCTCATTTACCTTAACTTTGCGTAATCTCGGAAAAATCGAAATACGTATCCACTAATAATGTAAAAACTTAGGTTATGTATGTAACTACTAAATTTTTCACAATCAAGTTAATTATATAAAGAAAATTTCCGATTTGTTTTTTCGAAGGGATAATACAAAGATAGTATTTTGGGGAATCATTTAAAAGTTACTGCGATTCTTTAGTAAATAGAGCCAGTTTTTTTTAAACTTAGCGTCCGAATAACCGAGGTATGCCCGGCGGGGACCCGCATGACCCGCAAGAGGCTCCGAACAGCGAGTCAAATAATATCTACACACGAGACTATCGTTAAAGATCAGGCTCCTTCCAAAAATAATTCGGGCAGGACTACACGGGGAGACCGGAGGGTTTTCAAACGAACATCGAGACGCTCTCGTTCCATTCTCAACGACATCACTCCCGGAGGTATCGGCCGGAGTCGTGAAAATTTAAAAATCTTACTCGGCGGAACGGCAAAATTATCTACCGCATCCTCCCCCCAAACAACAAAAGAAGGCATCCCGGCCCGTCTCAGAGGGCGATCGGAGCGGAAGATACCGCTCGATTCACTTATCGACGATAATCGCGTCGAATCTGACGGGGTCGGGAGCGGTCGTCGCGAGCCGCGATCGGGGCGGCGCCCGTCATCGGAGCCGCGGCGGCCCTGGCCGGGCGCGGGCCGGCTAGCACAGGCCGGGCAGCCGGCGCCCGGGCGCCGCCTGCCCGGGCCGGGCCGGCTAGCACAGGCCGGGCAGGCGGCGCCCGGGCGCCGGCCGGGCCGCGGCCAGCAGGCGCAGCAGCGGGCGCCCGCACAGCGCCGCCTGCCCGGGCCGGGCCGGCTAGCACAGGCCGGGCAGGCGGCGCCCGGGCGCCGGCCGGGCCGCGGCCAGCAGGCGCAGCAGCGGGCGCCCGCACAGCGCCGCCTGCCCGGGCCGGGCCGGCTAGCACAGGCCGGGCAGGCGGCGCCCGGGCGCCGGCCGGGCCGCGGCCAGCAGGCGCAGCAGCGGGCGCCCGCACAGCGCCGCCTGCCCGGGCCGGGCCGGCTAGCACAGGCCGGGCAGGCGGCGCCCGGGCGCCGGCCGGGCCGCGGCCAGCAGGCGCAGCAGCGGGCGCCCGCACAGCGCCGCCTGCCCGGGCCGGGCCGGCTAGCACAGGCCGGGCAGGCGGCGCCCGGGCGCCGGCCGGGCCGCGGCCAGCAGGCGCAGCAGCGGGCGCCCGCACAGCGCCGCCTGCCCGGGCCGGGCCGGCTAGCACAGGCCGGGCAGGCGGCGCCCGGGCGCCGGCCGGGCCGCGGCCAGCAGGCGCAGCAGCGGGCGCCCGCACAGCGCCGCCAGCCCGCCCGCGCCCGCCCAGCGCGCCGCCGCCGCCTCCTCCACCTCGGCGATGCGGTTCAGCGAGCGCGACTCGCGCAGCCGCGACTCCTTGCGGCCCGCGCGCCGCCGCCGCCCGCCCGCCGCGCCGCCGCGCGCGTCCCCCGCGGCGCCCGCGCCCGCGCCCCCCGCGCCCGCCCCCGCGCCCCCCGCGCCCGCCGCGCCCGCCCGCGCCGCGCCGCCCCGCGCCCCGCGCGCCCCGCCCCCGGCGCCGCGCTCCTGGCTGTCGCTCGAGTCGTCGGCGGAGTCGCGGCGCGCGCGCTCGCCGGGCGCCGAGCTCTGCTCGGCGGCGCGCTTCTTCTTCTCGGAGTCGTCGTCGGAGAGGTCGGAGGAGGAGCAGGAGCCGGCGCGCGGGCGGCGCCGGCGCACCTCGAGCCGCTGGCGGCGCGCCGGCGGCGGCGCGGGGGGCGGCCCGCGCGGCGCCTCCTCGGGCCGCGGCTCCGGGCCGGCGGCGCGCTGCGCCGGCGCGGCGATCTCGCCGGCGGTCGCGTCGTCGTCGAGGTTCACCTGCGGCGGACGTTCGGATTGAGAGGGATCGAGCGCTCGGGACGCCCGAGGGCCCGGGGACGCGAGACGAGGGGGCTACTGACCCGAGTGAGGTTGTGCGCGAGCTGCGCGGGCCGCTGCGCGCGCGCGGCGACGTGCAGGCGACCCTCGGAGCGCGACCCGCGGCGCGCGTCGGTGGCGCGAGCGCCGCCGCCGCTTCCCTCTTCGTCGTCCTCCTCCTCGCGGACTATACTACACTTGCGCGATCTCTGCGAAACGTAAATGTTAATTAATCCCGCAACGCTATCGACATCCGTGACCGAAACGTAACTGTCGATCTTATGAATTTTGACTTGACTTTCTTCCCTTATGCCATGGAAAAGACAAACGCACACAGATCATGATAAATCTCCACCCCCGGAATATAGAGACGGCATCGAAACTAATTTCTTCCAAAACCAGTATAACTTTAATAAAATTTAACACGCACACAATTACATTAAAGTTCGCAAAAAGTTTACAAACATTTATATCTTGTAAATTATTTTATGCACTTTTATTATTTTTGCTTTAAATACAAAAAACAAAAAAACAAAATAAAAACCACGGACGCATTTGTTAAATTCTGCAAATATAATCGTTCTACCAATTCTTTACATACAGTAACTAAAGTTATCCTGTTAACTATAGTGTATTTCTATGGAACTTGCTAACTATGTAAACAAAAGACTTAACTTTGTTTTATATTGCTGAATTTGAATCATACAAATATTATTATATGCTTACCAACTTATAAATGTAATGTAGGTACGATATATAACTTGGAGGATTGAAAAATTTAATAACCTACTTTATCTTGATAACCTTAATTACGTATAAACCTTCTTACTAGACTCAAACCTCGACCTGATTTTTGATTATGACATGTTTCACAGGTCAACCGGAGTGTTAAACAACTACGGTATAAGAACAATATTTCAGGGCATTATAAAAACTATCGCGCACATAGCAGGTTATAACTATAACGAACAAAACAATATGCATAATTATATAGACCAAGCCACGCAAACGGATGATCAGCCATCAAGTAATCACGTGATAAATAATAATTCCTTTCGTGAATAACGTCACTTTGTTTCACCAGAATATTGCTGGACTATTAAATAAAAAGGAAATTTTGGAAGTATGTCTACTTGAACTTTTTGATAAATATGTTGATATTGATATTATTTGTTTATCAGAAACATTTATTAAATCAGGGCATGAAAAAAATATCTCCATTAAATATTATGAGCTGGCTTCATACTTCTCACGACAGTCTCAAAAGCGTGGAGGGGTCGCAATTCTTTGTAAGAAGCATGTTGAGTATAAGCAGTTATCGTTTCTTGGAAATATAGCGACTGAACAAAACTTTGAATGTTGTGGTATCGAAATACCAATATAAAACGATAATAATATGCCTTGATCTTGTGCTCCTTGTTCACCGGATTTGAACGCTCTAGACTATTTTTATTGGGGTTGTTTAAAAGAAAGAGTGTACGGCAAACCTATTGCCTCTTTGGAACAGCTGCATAGTCGCGTCGCAGAAGCTGTCGGCTAGCTTGGTGAGCGACGATATGCCTCCGAACTCAAGAGGTCGTTTAGGAAACGCCTGCATTAGGGCTGGCGGCAAGCAACTTGCTTCAAATTTAAGAAAATGTAAGTTAATACCTTTTATCGAAGTGTCGTTGTTTTTAATATTAATGCAAACTGTCTTTTAAAACATTAAAAACCAGATAACTTGATTTTAAACGGAAGCAAATGTCGTTTTTTAGATTCGCTAGTTTGATAAAATTCAGTCTTTGTTGGACAAACTTAATAATAACTTCGCTGCTGTAAGCAATAAACTCAATTGTTATATCATTTTAGAATCACCATTAAATAGGCCAATTTAAAAAAAAGCAGCACCACAGGTCTTTGTACATTTTTTTACACCGTGCGATGTTAAACTTGCCGCAAGAAAAATTCAGATTCCTAAACATTAAATTTGATTTGAAAAATTTAAAAATCTGCAATAATTTTTTTATTAATTCCGTTGATAGGGTCTTAAAGTAAATTTTATCACCTATGTTTCACAGCAAACGAAACTGAAAAAAAATCTAATAAAATGTGGCCGTCGCATTGAAAATGGTGAACCAGGGTAGCGCATTTCCGAAATTTTTAAAAGTTGAGATATCTCGTTTTTGGTTCGACTTTTATAAAATATGATTTATCATATTTTGGGCACTCCTGAGCTGAGCTATCCAGCCCTGTAATTTGATTGGCCACTATCTCCCGGACAAGTTATCCCTCCCTAACTCCCTATTGTGCCAAAGTCCCCCTTATTTATGCGTTTCTTTAGATTATATTCATTAATTAGTCTTACAATGTATAACTTTATCTATGGTATGTAGCAAAGCAAATAACTAGCTGTCGTATAATTCATTCCGTTATCGCTTGCGATCTTAAGATAAGCGTGCAAAATGCTCTATTAAAAAAAAAACCTATTACAATTTCGTAGGTTCCACGTGGTCTAGTCTCCCCTACCTCTAAAGTTTATATAAATAGTCGGGAAGAGCGGAGGAAGAGCAGCCACCGCCTGCTGTAACGTCTGGAACTAAAGGCTTTGGACTACATTATTAATTTAGTCTTAGAGTACCGAGTATTTTAGATTTTATTCAGTTAAGTAGATTATTAATCGACTAAATTTTCTTTGTCAGACATCGGGAGCGTGAAGGTAGGAAGGAAGCCTTTTGTTGTTCAGACACATGAAGTTACTTAAATACTCCCTACTCGAATAAATTGTTAATGTAGTCTGAACCAGCCATAAGGGCATACGACATGTTAGCCGCCGCGGTCGAGGCTGGTCCAGAAAGCCGAAGCTGGGGGGCGAGCACAGGTGCCTACGCTTTGTTACTCAAGGGCGGAGGGGCTGCACTTCCCGCAGCACCGAAGCAGCCGTAAAATAATCATTTTTTTTAACCTCAAAAACGGTACAGCTACACAGAAGCAAGATAAGCTAAAAAAATGGAATAGATGCCTTTTAGTCTTCTATAGAGAACAGAGAGTAGCTGTGTGTACGTGAGCGTGCGTGCGTGAGTCTCTGTGCCTGTGTGTATGTGTGTGGTAGTTACCGGCGGGGCGTCCTGGGGCGTGCGCGGCGCAGCAGGGTGCGGCGGCGGCGCCAGCAGCGCGCGCGAGTTGCCGCGCGTCACGCTCAGCACCTCGGGCCGGCGCGCAGCGTTCTCTTGTTGCCTGCGCGCAATGACGTGACCACTGTTACTAGTCTAATACTTACATACTTACGGTTATGAATCGTTCATACAGATGATCAATGTACATGGGCCAGTATGGTCAACGCAATTATCAGGGACAGGGAAGTTTTCAGGTCAGCATTCTTACATGTATTTAAGTATGTATGTATGTCTGTAAACACTTTATTTACTTATATACATAAACACACGCCTTTAGGTATTCCCAGAGTGGGGTAGGCAGAGCTACAGCATTACCAACTCTAAAAACTTGTTGATAAGTCAGTAACCACATTTATCACAAATAGGCTAAGATGTTTACCAGCGTATTAGTGACAGGTTGCAAGCCCATCGCCTAACAGTACTACCAGCCTTTATTCCCTTAGTCGCCTCTTACAACATCCACGGCAAGACATGGAGTGGCACTATTCTAACCCGGCAACCACACGGCAAAACACTTTATTTTACAAAAGAAAAACCAATTAACAATACAATTAATAAGATTAACAATTAACAAAAATCTGATTAGTATTTATTAGATTAACTTAGGCATACCACTAAGAAACAAATACAGTTATTTTCTAGGCATGGAGAATCCAATACAAGAATAAAATTGAAATTAAAATTGACGCCGTAATTTTTAACATATTTCTCTATCTCTACGTAGTCGGGTCATAAGTTCAGTCACAGATAAAACATGAAATAAAAAGAACTAGTAAATAATTATTAGTTATTTATATAAATATATATACCAATCGAAAGGTGATAAAATTAGCTTTTTAATAACTAAACATTTATTCAAAATGTCCACCGTGATTTTCGATACATGCTCTCAACCTTCGCGGCCAGTCATCTATCGCTGCACGCACGACTTTTATGTAGATTTGTGCCGCTGCTTTGACGATGGATGCTTTCAGAGAGTCCAAATTCCGGTGAGGTTTAGAGCACGCTTCCTGCTCCAGATGTTGCCATATTTTGTAATCCAGGGGGTTCAGGTCCGGGCTGGAGGAGGGCCAGTCCTGATGACGGATGAAGTCAATTTTACGACTAGCGAGCCAGGATTGCGTGCTCTTTGCTTTATGAGCCGGTGCAGAATCTTGCTGGAATACCCAGTGTCTGTTATTGAACATTGTACGTGAAAGAGGTTCCACAACGTTTGCTAGGATGGTATTTTGATACACAGCGGCACTAATTTTTACACCTTTTTCACAGAAAAACACTTCAGTTAGGCCTAAATATGACACTCCAAGCCAAACCATGACCGATGACGGGTGGTGGCCACGTTGGACGCGGGGGATACGCCTGCTCGCTTATTCACTAGTCGTTGCGTAAACTTTATCATTTTGCTTATTTAATGTTTCCTCCACAGTAAAAAATTTTTCGTCCGAAAATATGATTTCGCTGTATTTTTTACCCGCGTACCGCTTTAAGAGTAGTAGCGATCTTTGAAGCGTAATTTTTTTCAGACGAGCATTCAGAAGATGTGCGGTTTTTTTTCGATAAGCCCGAAGTCCTGTCTTCATTAATCACCCTTTTAATCGTGGGTCTGCTTATACCCATCTGAAGACTTAAAAGTTTTTGCTTACGCACAGGATTTCTTCGTATTCGCTCCTTCACGGCTTTAATGACGGCTGTAGTCCGAACCGAGCGTGGACGCCCATTTCTCTTTCTATCCTCGACAGAAGAAACTTCCCGGTATCTTTTAATGGTACGATATACGAACCTTAGCGTGATTTTCAAATTTTGTAATACTTTGAAAATTTGGTTTGGTGCGTAACCACAGCGGTGTAATGCTATAACAGCGACACGGTCTTCTGTCTGCGTCCACTCCATGTTTGAAAATGGCGGCAATGTTATTTTTATTTATTTACTAAATGTTCGAAATTCAAATCTGATACTTATTTTTACAGCCAGAGTTCAAATTTCGAAATTCGAACCGTGTGACAGAACTTATGACCAGACTACGTATTATAGTTTTGGACTTCTCTTCCCCATACTGACTGACAAACCACCATTATTACCATTTTATTTCAAAACCTATTCGTTTATACAAGTGCAATCACTACATAGTATAAAACAAAGTCGCTTGCGCTGTCTGTCCCTATGTATGCTTAAATCTTTAAAACTACGCAACGGATTTTGATGCGGTTTTTTTTAATAGATAGAGTGATTCTTAAGGAAGGTTTATATGTATAATACATTCCACGCGGGCGAAGCCGCGGGCGGGTCGCTAGTAACTATATAAATAAGAACATGTATTTAACTGTATAGTGACATATAAATGAATTTGAAATAGAAAACAGTCATGGTAGCGTAAAGAACACAAACCTTTTAGCCCTAAGCTTTTTCTCGGCGAGCAGGTAATACGTAGCCGTAATGTGATTGTAGTCGTTCTTTTCGAGGGACTCCAGGATCTCCTCCTTGCTGGAGCAGAGTCCGCTGACCATCTTCTGCACGATGGCGGCGCGCTCGTCCTCCGACAGCTGCTGGCGCGCCACGAGCGGCGTGTCGCACTCGTGCGCCGCCACGCCCTCGCCGCCCGCCACCCACGGGTCCGCCGCGATCTGTGGCAGCGTCGCCCGCGCTTCCGGTGCGCGCACCAACATTTTACCTATTAACCTACCACAATAATGGTCATAATTAGTGCCATCAGTTGAACTAAACAACTTTAAATGCCATTACCATAAAATCTTTCGATAAAAATGATGATTTTATTACTGTGTACTTTTGTGTGTGTGCGCCGTTTAATTAAAATAAACCACTGTTATCCATTGCCTCTCTAATAATATATCTAATAATAATAGTACATTATTGCCTAGGCGCGGAAAGTAAGGTATTACCTGACGAGGTGGTTAGCAGGCCGAGCCATAGCGAGGCCTGCTAAAATACGACTCAGGAAATCCTAGTTTCCGCCGAGGCAATATATAATGCTTTTATCAAACAATGTGAGGAAATGATACAAATACATGATTAGAAGTATTTTTAAAAACATTTGACAAATTCGGAGAGAGAGTTTGTATGAAAACTACGAGTAATAGTTAAGATAAGCCCGCCGCTGTAAGGGTTTTTTTTCTTGGTCTTTTCGATTTTATACGCAATAGAGAGCACTTAAAAAACAATACGGACGGAAAGTATTTTTATATGGTTTTTTTACTCCAAGGTAAGTACCTCATTTTACGAGGTACTTTCCGTCCTTGTGTTTCAATCGGGAAACCGTTCTTTCCGAGCATGTTTGAGAAAAGTATATTCCACAATCAAAAGCAAATCTGAATACATACATACATACATAAACTCTCACCTTCATTCCCAGAGTAGGGTAGGCAGAGCTAAAGAATTACCAATAACTCAAAAAAAAAATTGATAATTCTGTAACCACATTATGCACAATTAGGCTAAGTTGTTTATCAGTGTATTAGTTGCAAGACAGGTTGCAAGCCCATCGCATAACAGTACTACAAGCCTTTATTCCCTCAGTCGCCTCTTACGATAAACCAGGGATTGTAAAACCGGTGAAATTGAATACCTGTATATAAATTGTCAAACGATTACCGCTAAAATAATAATACCTATATTCGAGTTAGAGGTAATGTTGTCATTCCGCTTTTGTCTTTTTACCCGACTGTGTCAGAAGGAGGGTTATGTTTTTCGAGCGTATGTATGTATGTATGTATGTATGTATGTATGTATGTATGTATGTATGTATGTATGTATGTATGTATGTATGTATGTATGTATGTCTATTTCTGGGCACGCTCTGCAGCCTAAACGGCTTGACCGATTTTAACATACTAGGTGTCATTCGATTCGTCTTAATTGCCGAAGTGACATAGGGTATATAATATTTCAAAATGGCGTCTGCAAAAACAAAGAGGGGGTTTTAAAAAAAAAAATTGTTTATTATAGCAATATGGGTCTCAAATGAAAGCTAGTAAATAGCCCATTCCAAATATATATATATTATAATACTTTGATGCTACCATTTAGACAGGGAAATCAAAAAGGACGTTAATTGTTAAGTAATAAATATTTCTTGTTGAGCTGTAAACGCCTACAATATAAACCATTAAGAAAGTACTTAGTGTAATAATTAATAATTCACGAATACCTACTACATACTTGATTAATGCACATTGATGTTATAGTATAAATTGCTGGCTAATACCTACCTAATGCGCCATCCTGCCTACGCATGGACAGTTTATTTAAGTAAAGATATACGGAATAGGTAACCTCAATGTAGGTGCTTAGTCTAGTACCCAGGTACACGTATGACGTACTGACCGTTGAGGAACTAAATTGTTAGAGATTAAGAGAAGTTTAGTTGATTTATACCTACTTCAATTTCTCGGCCTAAGTAGGTATCTACAATCTGTTCGATCGGCCTCCATCTAACCAAATGAACTAATCTTACGTTACTACTGGGGATCGATTTTTGAATGCACGATGCTTCTTTTGCTAAAAGGAGAGTTCCGCTTGTAATTTGTTACTTATAGCTTCGTGACATTAAAAAATCGAGCTCCAGAGCTCATTTAACGTTTGGTTATATTAATAAAACCACTATTTTATTAATAAAAACTAAAAAATGTGAAATAAACTAAATTATTTAAATACCCCTCTGGGAAACAGGCGTGATTTAATGTATGTATGTATGTATGTATTTAAATAAAAACAAAAAACCCGACTGCAGTAAAAAAAACAACTGTAAAGCGAGAAACAAGCTATATAATCGATAGGTACGAGGGGTGATCCATAAGTTTTGAGAATCAGTATGAACCATGCACATAATGATATTCTTTTAATGTGGAATATACCATGGCACTTATCAAACTTAAATTAGAGAAAAAAAAAAACTATATTGTTCATTTGTTTTTCTGTGATAACTAAACAAAAAACATCTGTATGAATAATTTTACAAGACGGTAAAATAAGAGTTAGTTTTGTAATAATTTGGAGCGGTGTGAAAAAACTTCTGGTACACTAATAAAAAATATTGTTTTTGAAAATGAAACCTTGATTTATCATTATGATTTAAACGATAAATAAGTTATCATTGCAGTGGATTTTTTATCTCCAGCTCTGTCACCAAAACTTAGGGTGGTTTTTTCGGCCTCGCTCAGGATTATTGAGGCCTACAAATAAATACTTTGACATTAGTTTTTAGCAATTGTGTTTAAATAATTTAGGAGAGTTATATAACATTATTCTATCATAGTTATGGGATAATATTAAAAAAAAACTCAAGAAAAAAAAAAACGAATTTGTGGCAGGAAATGTGCTTCAGAGCCTTCTAATTCACAAGGGTGCTGCTCATCGACCAAAAATCAGAACTGAGAACCGCTCTCCCCGTTATTAAGCCCTAACTTTCGACTACTACTTCTCATTCACTAATGTTAAAAAACAACTACATAAAAATCACGAGCTGATGTTGAGTTAGTGAACGTACAAAATTTGACCATTTTGACCTCGTAAAGTAAAATTATTTTTATAGTGGTAAAATAAAACAATTGAATGACGTTAATAAGTGTTTGGAAATATAGAAAGTGTGCTTATTTCAATCAAAATATAACGATTTACATATCTCCCATTTTTAATACCGATTATCAAAACTTTTGGATCACCCCTCGTAAATACTTATAATGTACCATGCAATGATTTTTTGTTTGATACCTCGTTAACAAGTAATGCAATTTATACCAATATACATACAACTTGAATAGTGGAAAAGGTATTGCAGGCGGGGACAAGCAATTAATTATAAAATGTACTTAAGTATTTTCTTGAAACAAAAAACATTTGGATTAATAGCTTGTCCCCGCCTGGAAAACCTTTTCCACTATTCAAGTTGTATGTATATTGGTATAAATTGCATTACTTGTTAACGAGGTATCAAACAAAAAATCATTGCATGGTACATTATAAGTATTTACCTATCGATTATATAGCTTGTTTCTCGCTTTACAGTTGTTTTTTTTACTGCAGTCGGGTTTTTTGTTTTTATTTAAATAATTTAGTTTATTCACTATGTATGCACTATTTACAGTATTCTTTACCTCTATTTAATATCGGTATTCGTTGCTCTTGATAGATAAGGTGTCAAGTAAACATTATGACTGAAGCACAACAAATAGGTGTAACATAACTCAATAGCATTGTTGGCTAACACTGGTTGAAATGTCTGCTAGTACTGAACAAATAAATTGATTTGCGACGTATTTCAAATTGTCAATTTTATTGTCAATTTGTTTATTCGCCTTTCTGTAATAATTAAATAAAGTAGCAAAAAGCCACACGAAAAAGAAAGATTTCGTATTTATATAAAAATATCTAAAATGGGCCGCGGACGGAAAAGAAAAAGACAAACCGATCATATGACAGAATGGTAATCTTTTCGTTGATTGTCATAATTCAAAATTAGAAAACTTGCTTGTTTGGACACTGACAGGTATTACCGGTAATGGGTTTATTGGTAAAGTATCAAATAGAGGTAATGTTTTCAATTGTCGAAACCGCTATTACATTTCAATACCGGTTTTGATTATACCGCTTATTAGAGCTTTAGTGATATAAATACCAAAATGCAATTATAACCGGTTATACCTTATTTAAAACCGGTAGTAAGAATACCGGTAACGATCCCTGCGATAAACACAGGAAACCATGGAGTGGCACTATTCTATCCCCGCAACCACACGGAGATCTGATTGTTTATACATATTATAAATATGCTGTGACAGCTATTTATATTTACATAAAGACTTTATATAAAATTACTCACTTTTTACATGGAGTTGATATGTGTAGTGGTATTGTATATTTACAATCCATGATCATTGTTAGAGTTTCACTATCATTGGCTTCATGGAATGGAGCCTGTCCGCATACCAGCATGTATAGAATGACTCCGAGTGACCACACATCCACAGCTGGAGCGTCATAGGAATCTCCTAACAGTATCTCTGGAGCCGAATATGCTAACGATCCACAAGAAGTCTCTAGTTTTTGCCCAGGGCAAAATTTATTGCTAAAACCAAAGTCAGTCAATTTCACTACACCTAATCTTTCAAAGAAAACTACATTTTCAGGCTTCAGGTCCCGATGCACAACATGTAACCTGCAAAAAAACTCTAATTAAATGCATTTTTAAATGATTCTTTACAATAATAATAGTAGGTTTAACAGCAAACCTTATTTTAGACCGAATTAATTACATATTAACCCACATTACCAGCGAGCCAAATAGGTAGTTACGAGGGGAGGTCCAAAAGTTCGCGGAATGGAGGGCTAAATAATTAAATAAAAAGACGTTACTATTTTTCCTTTTCAATATAATCTCCCTTAAGGTTAATACATTTGTTAGATCGGGATATTAATTTTTCTAAACCCACATAAAAATAATTTTCTTCTTTGCTGTCAAAATGAGCCAAAATTGCGTCCTTTACTTCATCATCGGTGTGAAATTTTCTTCCCCGCAACTCTTTCTTCAAATTTGGGAATAAATAATAATGACTGGGGGCCAGGTTCGGGCTGTAGGGGGGATGAACCAATTCTTCGAAGCCACATTTGTTCAGGACAGCCATCGCAATACGACTCTTGTGAACTGGAGCATTATCCTGAAGTAACAGCACACCCAAAGCCAGCTTTCCTCGCCTTTTTCCTTTGATAGCTTCCCGCAACTGCTCCAGTAGCCTACAGTAGTACTCTCCAGTAATTGTGACACCTTTGCTTTTGTAGTCGATCATCAAAATTCCTTGGCAGTCCCAGAAAATCGTAGCCATCAACTTTCCGGCCGATTCTGAGCCCTTAAATTTCTTAGGTGGGGGGGTACCCTTCTTGTGCCATTGCATCGACTCCTGTTTAGACTCAGGTTCAAAATGATGAACCCAAGTTTCATCTCCAGTAACAATCCGCTTCAAAATCGACGTACTTTCTTCTCCACACCGTTCTAAAAAACTGCTACACGCGTCGATTCGCTGCTGTCGCTGATGCGGCGTAAGCATTCTCGGCACCCATCTTGCACTCACTTTAATCATGCCGAGGTGTTCATGTGGAATCCGCAAAATAGTGATTTCAGATACTCCAACTAATGCAGAAATCTGTTTCTTCTTCAGGCGAGCATCTTCTAATACTAATTTTTCAACTTTCCCGTCGGTATCTGATGTGGTGACCTCGACAGGCCGTCCTGGGCGAGGGTCGTCTTCAATGGACTCTCTGCCAATTTTAAAAAGACCGTGCCATTTGTAAATCATTGTTTTTCCAGGGCAATGATCACAGTAAACTACTGACATCTCACTCATGATGGTCTGAGGAGTTTTTCCTTGCTTAGTCAGGAACTTGATGATGGCTCGATACTCAATTTGCTCCATACTTCCAGGATTTTTCCAGATTGACTTGCTTGCTCGACGATATTTTGTAAAGTAATGAGCTCTTCAGGCTGAAAGTTGGTATATATACTCTTAATGAGTTGGCCATTAGTACTATACTAAAAAATATAGTCATCCCCACCCCCATCCCCTCCATTCCGCGAACTTTTGGACCTCCCCTCGTAGGTATAATACGTATTACGTAATGGTAATGCGGTAATACCACACAAAAATTGCATTTAGTTGGCATCTGATAAACCACACAGTTTCTTGTGGATTAAAACATAAAATATGTGTGGTATTTACAATACCTAAGTTGACGTTAATATACTTCGACCACTGCAACTATACTAATGACTAGGGTTGGGATTTTGGTGGCAAATCGTGGTTTTAGGATCCATGGAGTCGCTTTTTCCTAATTATTATAATACATGACACTTTGATTTTGACCTTCAGTTCAGTATATTTCAAAATGAACTAAATACATTTTTATTTCGGTTTTTCCAAACCTACTAATATTTGCTAGTTTGTAACGCTTTCACAGCAGAGATATCCTCCATACTAAAATTCATTTAAATTGTTTTAGCGGTTTGATTAATAAATTAATTTTGAAATATTAAAATACTGAAGGTCAAAATCAAAGTGGTATGTATTACAATAAATAGGAAATAGCGACTCCATGGATTCTAGAACCACGATTTGCCACCAAAAGTCCTAACTCTACTAATGACAATATAGTTCACTTTTTTTGGTGTATCAAATTACAGATATACAGATATTGTATTTACCTGTGACAGTATGAGATTGCACGCACTATTTGGCGAAAATAAGTGCGAGCAAGAGATTCTGACAAACCAGATTCATGCCTCATGATATAGTCATATAAGTCACCCCCATCACCCAGTTCCAGAATCAAGTATAACTTTGTTTGTGTGTCTATTACTTCATACAATCTTACAACATTAGGATGTTGGACTAACTTCATACAGCGAACCTGGAAGAAAAGTTTAGTTTACAACATTTCATCAAGTGTTTGGTTCTCCAATTTGAAAAAAAAATACTACTAAACTACTATACTACTACTATAAACAGCACTAAATGCACTATAAACCGTTATTATTCTCTGCCACTTTTGTCTTGTCTTGTCTGTTTCAACATATTTCAAAAATCATAATTTCCCATAACAAATAAAACATTATACCTGTCACTAATACACTGGGAAACATCTAAGCCTACTTGTGCAAAATGTGGTTACAGAATTATCAAGAAGTTTTAGGACTTGTTGGTAATTCTTTAGCTCTGCCTATCCCACTAGGAATGAAGGCGTGAGTTTATGTATGTATGTATGTAAATAAAACATTTGAAACACTGCCCACTGAAGAAATAATTTAAATACCTCTTGGAACAAATGTGACTTGGAGACATCATCCAATTTGCTCTTGTCAATTACTTTGACAGCCACTTTCTCTCCGGTGAACACATGCCGTGCCAGCTTAACAACAGCAAAGTGTCCTGAGCCCAGGGTATCGAGGAGATCGTATAAGCCAGCTATTTTGGTCTCATATGGACCAGTGGCCACCCCTATACCTCCTCCAGCTTCCCCTCCATTATTGTTCATTATTACTCTGAAAACATGAACTTCCCACTTATTTATAAATATCCTGCAAAAATAAACAGCAACATGCAACTATAATCATTGTAATGTAATGGGACAGTTAATTTCCTCAGAAAAGTAAAATGATAACAGACAACAGAGAGGGTCCTAACAAACTAAAATGCAAAACACATGCATAAGTACTTCCCAGCAAAACATATGGTTGGCAAACATAGGCACTGACAAGAAAAAAGAAAAAACATAAGAAGTAGGCTCATCAACATAGCCAAGAGAGAAGATCCTCAACTGCAGTGAATAAAACTTACTTACATGAGGAAAGGGACAAAAATAATTGATATTTTCTTTACAATAACCTCGTAAGTCCTGTGTTTTCTTAATAGTGGTAGTGCTAAGTACCGAATGCACTTTACATATTAAGAATAATGCTTTAGACTATTTTAATTAGTGCTCTAGAGTTCAAAATATTTTATACAATAGTGAGTAGTCAGGTCTGAACTACTGTCAATAATTTGTACTTGTACAAGTACGCGGGGACTTACGAGCATAAATAAGATTTAATGAAAATGAACAGGCCACATGCAAAGAAGAATAAAGGGTCAAAAGTCGTCATGGCCTGGTATCCCATAGATGAAAAGGACATTAATTATGATGAATGAGATGGAACGTATTTTAATGACATTCAAATTGTAGCAGAATCAATACGGAGACATACCACATCTGAATTATAAATTTCAGTAACGTAAAACAATAACGTCACATCCATGGAAAAGTTGTGAATCTGCATTTTGATTCAAAATAAGAATAGCAGATTTGCTACTTTACCGAGAGGCGTTTCCGTCATTGCCTTTTGAAATGCAATTGCAGATTCGTAACTTTACCATGGATGTGATAATAACTAAAATTCTAAAAATTTAAAATAATTTAATTTGCTAATAATGTAAATCGAAACGTAAGGTCAAAAGAAATGGCTATTTTTTGTAATTGTCAGACCAAATGGCTATATTTTTAACATTATGAACTAACAATAAAGTTACTGACACAATACATCTATTAAAAACCCTAGAAGACAAAACAAGATCAACATAAACAAGAAAGTCCTCACCAACATTATAAACTGAATCTACAAGGAATAAGCAAGTTTCCAGCAAATTATTTTAGAATAGTAGCACATATTGCACACAACGGCTTTATAAACAAACAGTGTGTTAGTGATATTGTTTGTTGTTAGATCATGTAGATGTTTGGATGTTTATCCAAAAATATGGAGAAGGCAGGCACTTCATGACCTAGTTTGTCATTTCACAAATGTATGCTAAATGTTTAGTTGCTAAATAATGTATGACGAAGATACGACGGTAATGCTACTATTAAATAGTTTTTAGCTTACCTATGTGGTAAAATTTATAAATCTAAATTCAGTAGAGAAATCAGCACCAAGGCAGAATTCCAATCAACTTCCTTCGCACGCCATTGTTAAATAATATCAATGCACCACTGGCATGATTTTAAATAAAAACTAACATTCAAAACGACAAAATCGCATTATTTAGTTATAAAAATGTAATATCGAACGTAAGTAAAAATTGATTGAAGTCACAATTTCGCCATTTCACAAAACCAGTTTAGAAACTTATGTTACTTTGCTTGGCTTCCTTTTTGGATACAGATCATACAGATTAAGTTTAGTTTTTGAACGTTTTCTAATACTTGCACTACACATCATCCAACACGTAAGTTTACTCCGATTTTTGTCTAAGTCAGGGCAAACTTTATCGATATTCAAACATTTCTAATAGTTCATGTAGTGCATGATCATCCAACACTTTAACTTAACTCCTAACTTTCCTCTGCTAAACGAAGTAAGCTATAATGCTACCCCCACATCTACAGGCTTTAGCCATGATGTTGGCGTATATTTCTTTAGTATTTATAAAGATAGTAAGATACTTTAACACGAATATTCATCAAATTCTGCAGATGTGGCCCGGCTCCAACCAGTAACAGAGATTTCGGGCTATAATAACGTAGTAATTTACAATACAAACGCATGAAAATTCAAAAACGAAGATTGTGAACAAATGTCATACGAGTGCACAAGGTTTGTACGTGTTGCGTACCTTTCCAAACCCCAGATTTTCATGCTGAGGCCCTACTTTGAAAATCGAAGTTTGAAATTACGTTAGCTCCATCCTTTTTTATCGATTTAGTCTCGAATGACGAATGACAGGGACGAAGCTAACGTAACTTCGAACTTCGATTTTCAGAGTAGTACCTCTGGCACGCTATACTATCGTCCAACATTTAAAATTGGGCCCTACTTAAAAATCGAAGTTGAAAGTTACGTTACCTACCTTTAACCCTACTTAGTGTATGGTTCTCATGGTTCCGAAGTCATTCCACAAACGCAACAAACTATCCCAAAAAGGGCATGTTTGTTTTTTTTTTCTATTTTAAGTTAGTTGGTGCAGTCTTAGAAGAATTTTAAATTACGACGCGCTCTCCTATTGCGTGGCTCTACTATGGAGTTGTACTGTGGGGAAACAGCACAAACGTAAAAGAGCTATTTCTGCTGCAAAAGAGATGCATCAGAATATTGACTCATATCAAGATCGATGAGACATGCAGACCCCATTTTGTACATCTGAACATATTAACCCTACCTACCTTCCCTTTACATTCTAGAGTCATGCAAATTTGTCCGAAACCAAAACAGCCTGTTTTCTCAATCAAAAGACCTGTGCAGACATACATTTAATTTACGACACAAAAACAGGTTGGTCTCATTGGTCCCTGCTAGAATAATAATAATAAAAAAGCTAGAGTTCCACTTGCGATGTGTATTAAAATTTATAATAGCCTACCTAAAGACCTACAATCAGAAAAAACAAATACATACATACATACATAAACTCACGCCTTCATTCCCAGAGTGGGGTAGGCAGAGCTACAGAATTACCAAGCACTCTTAAATAAGTTGTTGATAATTCTGTAACCACGTTTTGCACAATCAGGCTAAGATGTTTACCAGTGTATTAGTGACAGGTTGCAAGCCCACCGCCTAAGAGTACTAGAAGCCTTTATTATTCCCTTAGTCGCCTCTTACGACATCCACGAGAAGACATGGAGTGGCACTATTCTAACCCGGTGACCACACAGGTAACAAAAACAACTTTCATAAATAAACTAAAAATATTTTTAATAAACAATTTGTTACTATTACACCTTGTCAGAATACCTAGAGAATAATTCATTAAATAGATGTGTAAGAAAATATTTAACTTCTCCTTTTTTGTGTTAATGTAAATATATTAAAATTACAGTTGTATATAGAAAGATAATTTTTGGTTTTTTTGGTTTTTGTATTTTTCCCCGTCCGGGAAAGAGCTTGATTTTATATTTTGTAATTTTTAGTGTAGTTTTAAGAATGCTATACCCTAATAGGGCCCATGTTTAGCACTCTGCAAGACCTCTGTAAATTCAATGGATGCAATAAATTGAATATGAATATGTATATTAGGTATATTACAGATATGGACACCAGTGCTGCTGTTCAGGTGGCTAAGTATATAATCATGATATCTGTGTGCATAAGTTCATCTCTATATTTGATAGGAAAGACCCCGTGGAGTGGATATGTTTTCTCTATGTCTATAGGGAAGTTTCTTTTTATGTGGATAAGTTTTCCTCTATCTTTGATAGGGAAGATCCATTGGAGTGGATATATTTGCCTCTATGTCTATAGGGGAGATCCTTTTTATGTGAATAAGTTTTCCTCTATATTTGATAGGGAAGATCCCGTGGAATGGATATGTTTGCCTCTATGTCTATAGGGAAGATCCTTTTTATGTGGATATGTTTTTCTCTATATTTAATAGGGAAGATCTCCTCGTGAGCATATAATTGCCCGTAGTTACAAGGGAAAATCCTTTCATATGGTATATGTACTGTATATGAAAGGATGGGAATGTCTCGGGCAGGTAGCTGCATACTGATTTATGCGTATTGGTAATTCTTTCTGTATAATAATAATGATGTTGATAATATATAGTATTAGGGCTCCTAGGTGCTTGAAACATTGAGTATCAGGGTCATGGTACTTTATCTTCAACAGGATGTCACAAACTCCTGGCATCAGTATTACACCAAAGAGCGAAGCCTATGTAGAGAGAGAAGAAAGGGATTTATGATATATTGATATTATTAGACAAATTGCGACGCCTCTATTTACCCCCCAAATATTGTATCAAGAGTACTAAGATCAGCATGAAGTATATAAACATAGTTTATGTAATGGTGGTAGCGACTCAACCAAAGCATAATAGGGAGGCCGTCGCGATAATGGGTACCAGTGACGGTGCACATGGCCTTATTCAGCACGTCTACCTTCGTCGTGTGTACGCTGCCCAACCATACAGATGAGCAGTATTCCGCTGTTGAGAATACTAGCGACAGAGGTGAAGTACGCAGCACATCGGCGTTCACTCCCTAGGGGGTGCCAGATAGTTTTAGTATTAGATTGTTTCGCGTATGAAGCTTTCGTGCTGTCCTAGTAAGGTCCTCTTTGAATGTGACACAGCGGTCGAGAGCGAGAGTAACGCCAAGGTATTTCGGGGCAAAATTGTGCTCAAGGGCAGAACCGTTAAAACAAACACTGAGTTTACGCTTGGCAAGTTGGTTATGCAGGTGAATACAGCAGACCTCTGGTTTGCTCTCACTGGGTACACCATGCTTTGAACTAATTCGCCATTATTTTCAAATCGTCTGGAAATGTGTTTTCTCCAAGTTTGAAATGGCTTTGTCTTGGAACACAAGGCAATGTCGCAAGCATATATTTTAAATTTCTAAGAGGTTGTGATCGGAAGATCGTGTATTTATAAGTTGAACAAGGTAGGGGCTAGTACAGAACCCGAGGGAGACTGTTGCTCAAAAACCTTAGGTCGTTGATTTAAATGTATAACTATGTCAAATTAAATTACAACTTAGTAGTTCCAAGAGTCTTCTTCTCCTTCTTTAAATTAATGGCGGTCCACCAAGTGATTTCGCCTGTGTCAGTCAGAGGGTATAATCAGTAAATGGAACAGTAAATCAAAATTAACAATAGTAAAAGCCGGGTATTTTTCAATCGGCGATCTTCTCTTCCCGAAGGTTACCGGACCCTCTACCAAGAGTCCCTGAGTTAAATCACGGACAGATGGACCGACGGAAAGACGGGCTGACGTACAGACTAATATACCATAGGGTTATATCATACGAGGGGCGATCAATAAATTCTCGGTATTGGTATCTTGCAAACCTTTTTAGTAAACTTCTTAATACTGGCCGCCAAGAGTCATTCATTGACAGTAAAAAAAAGTAAATTTGAAGCCTACACGTTCTTTTGTTTTTCTGCTACTGCTGAACAAACATGATCACCTTGAGCGATTTTACAATGATAATTAAATTGGAGCATCGAGCCGTGATAAAATTCTTGACTAAACAGGGAAAAAATCAAAAGTGTATTAAAGAAGAAATGGATTTAGTTTACCGTGAGTCCGCTCCTTCATTATCTACTGTTCAAAAGTAGTCAAATGAATTTAAGCGTGGGAGGGAGAGCATAGAAGATGAGCATAGACCTGGTCAGCCTGTTGAAGCTACTTCACCAGAAAACATTCAAAAAGTGGAGAAAATTATACTGGAAGATGGTCGAGTGAAGGTTAGGTCTATAGCACAAAAAAACAATATTTCTATTGGTACAATACATGATATTATCCACGATCATCTTAGCATGTCCAAAGTTAGTGCGAGATGGGTACCACGAATGTTGACACCGCTTCAGAAGCACACGCGTGTTGCTTGTTGTTCCGACTTCATTGAGCTGTTTGGTGAAAACCCTGATGGTTTGCTCCAAAAAATTGTTACCGGAGATGAAACTTGGGTTCATCATTATGACCCTGAGAGCAAACAAGAGTCGATGCAGTGGCACGTTAAAGGAACACCTCATCCCAAGAAATTCAAAGTCGTCCCCTCAGCTGGCAAGATCATGGCGACCATATTCTGGGATTGTGAAGGGATATTATTAATAGATTATAAAGAAAAGGGTTTAAATATTACAGGAGAGTACTACGCTAACATTTTACGCCAATTACGGGAAGCAATCAAAGAGAAGAGGAGGGGAAAATTGACCAGAGGAGTGCTGCTTCTTCATGACAACGCCCCTGTGCATACTGCTCATGTTGCCAAGGCTGCTGTTCTTGAATCTGGGTTCGAAACACTTACTCACCCGCCGTACAGTCCAGACTTGGCCCCCAGCGACTACTTTTTGTTTCCCAACCTTAAAAAGGATCTTTGTGGACATCGATTTTCTAATGATGAAGCGTTGAAGGCAGCGGTGCTGGAGCATTTTGACACCAAAGACAAAAAATATTTTTATGAGGGGTTAAAAAAACTAATTGACAGATCTTATAAGTGTATAAACATAGGGGGGGAATATATAGAAAAATAAAAATAAAACACTAATCGTATGCTTTTGTTTTCCTTCTCATACCGAGAATTTATTGAACGCCCCTCGTAGATGTAGGAAAACTAGATCCCGTGTAGCCAACTTTCAAGCGTACCACCTTTTTCTTATGTGTACAACGCACCTTTGTAGCCAATGCTCGTTGGTCAATGCCTGACATGTGAACCCTACTAAATTAAAGACGAATGGATTGAATAAGCGGCTAATCGGATAAAGAATTAAGAAAAAGTGTCACTTAATTTAGTCAGATTACTGTTGTTATTCGCTATTATGTTCGCCCATCGGTCAGAATTACAAAATAACACGCAGAATAGTACATTGTTGCCTAGGCGCGGAAAGTAAGGGTTTTCCTGACGAGGTGGTTAGTAGGCCGAGCAATAGCGAGGCCTGCTAAAATACGAGTCAGGAAATCCTCGTTTCCGCCGAGGCATACATAATGCTTTTCTCAAACGTGTGAGGAAATAATACAAATACATTTCTAATAAGCAAGTAATTTAATTTCTTTAGATTTAGCGGGAAGCAGGTTTTGCCTAACCGAGGCAGCTTCAGATTTTAATATAGGCGGTGTGGTACCTATTTCGTCGCTTGAGCTCATTTTTTATAGTAAGTATTTCACACAACAAATAGTTTAATATTCGGTTTCACAATTATATTATGCAGAATGAACGAATGTTACCGACTGTCAATTGTTTTTAAATACTAACCATAGACATTGGAATGCAAATTCAAAAAGAAACACACGCACTGTGCTAAAAAAGCGAGCAGTTACCTTGGCTGTTTGGAATTTTTGTCTTGGTCCTTTTGATTTTGTATGCAAATTGACAGCATTTTTAAAAAATATATGGACATGGACGGAAAGTGTTTTCATATAGTTTTTTTACTCCTAGGAGTAAAATGAGGCTCTTTCCGTCCTTGTCTTTCAATCGGAATACCGTTTTTTCCGAGCATGTTTGAGAAAAATATGTTAATTCGATTTGTTATTTTTTGATGTGTATATTTTCGGGTATGTGTAAAATATAAACTTGACATTGGCAGAAATGGTTGCTCGATATTGCGACTGATTGCCATTAAATACATACATACATACATAAACTCACGCCTTCATTCCCAGAGTGGGGTAGGCAGAGCTAAAGAATTACCAACAAGTCTTAAAACTTCTTGATAATAAATAAATAAATAAGTCATATAAGCTAATTCGACTAGTTACCAGTGTACCTAATATTAAAACATAGGTAGTTTAAGTGCAATGGCCTGTGTGTTTCGTGGGTGCAAATCCTGAATGAGAAACAAAGAAAATGATGCTCAAAATACAAGATTTCACAGATGAGTGATATTTTATTTAACAATAGATCTTTTGATTTTCGGCCATAATGCGGCCGTTTTACAAGTATAACTAGACACATTATCATGGTATTACGTCTTGTACCTAATGAATACAAAGGCACTAATATCGAAGTAAACTTTCGATATTTTGATTGAGCATGTGTATATGTGATTTAAATATGTGTATGGGTATGTGTTTAAATATCAAAAAATGAATAGGTACATTTTGAGTTAAATAGCAATAACGAATAGATAGTTAAAAGGCCGATGTTTCAAATGTCGAAAGTATTTGTTGGGTAAGTATGTATTTGAATGTTGAAAGTTAAAACATTTATTTTTTGTTATTTTAAATGTTCAGTTTTTTTAGTTACGAGCGTTGCGTTGTAGACATAAGCATGGCATTTATTGTAGATATTTGGATCGTTCGTTATTTTAATGTTTAATATTTAAACATCGCTGTTTTAATTTAATATGTATCTACCTATTTTTTATTTTATTAATAAATGCGTGTTCGGTATTTATTAATAGTATTGCATCAGATTTTCAAAAGCCTCGCCAGACAGAGAGGAATGGGTAAAATTTGTTGGGAGCGGTCTGCGAGACTGGAATTGGACACTCCCGAAAGTCACAGATTACGTTATAAAATTAAAAAAATTGAATAGTAAACTTCTTCTTTTAATATTTTTATTTTGCGGTAAGATGTTAAACGTCCTATCCTATTCCTGAAATAAGAAACATACATATCTTCAGTAATCACATCCATTCATACGCATACGCAACCCATCCAAATTAACCTTGATGCGCAAACAGGAATGGGTGGAGATGCTCTAACAGAAATGGTTCGTCCGTTTCGTCCACTTTCATAACTAAGATTTCATAACTGGTTATGAACAAGGATTTTTATTCACTGTTTCATAACCAGTTATTAAAAAATACTTTTTTTCCATTTTCATAACCAGAACCTAGATACCACTCTTATTTCAAATCAATTGGACAGTGTCGACGCTCCCGCTCACGCGGAGCTCCTATTCCTGGGTGACTTGGCCCTCCGGGCCTGCTGCAAAGCTAACATAACCTAAACCTACCTATTTTCTGATTATGAAAACGGAAAAAGAAGTCTTGTTTAATAACTGGTTATGAAACAGTGAATAAAAATCCTTATACATGACCAGTTATGAAATCTTAGTTGTGAAAGTGGACTCAACTGGTTCGTCGTGGTTTCAGAAGTTGCAATGCAATCCGGGCGTTAAAAAGGGTCAAAAAAGGTCTTCCAATTAATTTTTGTAAGGCTTATTCATCATTATTAAAGACAAACGTTTTATTTTCAAATAAAAACTGTCTTTATTTTCATTACACAACGAAAAAGTTAATTTCTCAATTTATTTTCCGAAATAAGGTACATAATCAATTGGTAATCAATCACAATTATTAGGTATTGAAAATACTGTATGCCTTTTAATAAGTTAACCAAATATATTGATAAACCGCTCATCCACATCACTGACTGCAAACTTACGCACACTAATGCAGAGTGACATTACACTAAACACCTAAAAAGTGGTACAGTCAGCATCATATAGTACGTAGCAGTCAAGATCACCAAATAGTTGGAAACATCCAGAATACTCATTAACATCGAAGCAGCCTAAGTAATCAAATTGTTTAGGTCATCCACGGTGCTCAAATATTCCGGAGCACACACAACGGCAAATACTTGATTACATTCAAGACACCGCTCGTACCGTCACAACCACACCGCCGCTGGTATGGTAGCATCCAAAGTAACCAAAAGTACGGAACACAATAGAAAAGTGAGCTTTATTTCAAATGATATAAGATTTTATTTTATTTTATCTCGGTTTAATTTTTTTTTTCAGACACGAGGTCTTTATTGATAATATTATAAAAATTACATTTCAAAGTGGATTTAAAAATTAATACATAAAAAAATTCACACAACAAAAACAATTACGTATATTAAAAACAAAATTAATTTTGAGACTAATGTGTAGTTATAGGAATATTATGATTAGTGAATTCCGGCTCCATCTTCGCATTCGAATGCTCTGATGTGTTTTCTAGTTCCCCTTACTCTAATGGAAACAGCTCTTATGACTGAAATTTGCACCTTTACTTTAAGCCAATAGATTATTTGTGAATATGATTTTTGCCATTTTTCATTTAATTTCGAGGCTGTTTTAAAAAAAAAACTGATATATTCAATCCCAAGGGCTCCATCGCAAGAGATGACTAGAGGAGTAAAGGAAGCTCTTAGGTCCTCAGCAGCTCGATCATATTTTAAATGTTTCTCTCGGCTATGTTTCTGAGCAGTTTTTTGCCAGATGAGGTTGCTGTATGAGGAAGCGTCAGCATTTACTATGCGAACATCAAAGAATGCTTTCCTCGCAGGTTCCCACACGCTGTTCAGTAACAGGTCGCCTATTAGAGCTGGTTGGGTTGTGTTTGCGTTACGCATTATGGGCTCTATTGTGCCAGGTCCCCAGGCTAATTCGGCCAAGTTTTTACAATCATCTCTGTGTTGGTCGTGACCTTGTTTGATTAGACCACCTTTTTTGCAGTTTAGTGCGTGGTTTAGGTCAAAATTAAATTCGCCGCATCCATCACAGGTCTGAGGGAGACTTGCAGGTTCATGAGCATATCGTATGGCTATGGCATCTTTGAACTGAGAGGCTGTGAGGTCGGTATTGTTGGCAGTGGTAGGGATGATTGTTAGCCATTGTGATGATTTCGTTTCGACGACTCTTTGGACACATCTTTTCATGTTATTTGGAAGTTTAGATATTATATCTTTGCTTGTTTTAATGTCTCTTATTTGCCTGTTTAGTCTTTCTTCTTTAATGGTATCTGCAGCGTGAGTTTGATGGGCTAAAAGATCCAGATTTTCACTATTTTTAATGGCGTGAATTAGTATCCTATTGGATTCTACGAATGTCTTGTAGCATTCCAAGTTCTTAGTTGGGTCGTTAATGCCGAGCCCGCCTAGTTTCATCATGTTGCTCATGTTCTAGTGATGTTATTTCTCTATCCACAATAGATGGTGTTAACGTTTCCATAATGGTTTGTTTTAAGGTATGGAATTCTTCATCAGTTTTGTCCAATACTGTTTGCAAGTATCTCCATTCACATTGGAGTGATTTTGTAAAGGCTGTATGTACGAGTTGTGGGTGTTTTTTGCTAGCTTTCGACAAAAGTTTTATACAATTAGTCCATTCAAGAACTTTATTTTTTATGTATTCTTTTTGCCCTCCCTCATCTCCAATGACACCACCCAAAAATCGGTGAAAAAGTACTGTCTTCACTCCTAGATTCCCAAATAGTCTTGTAGCGTCTTCAATTGATTTATTTTTAACGTTAATAGTTTAATATAGCTTTTTGATGGTTCCGGGAAATAGCCGTATTTTGGGCCTTCTTTCATCAGTTTTTCAAGCCAGTCCTTTATATTTTGTAGTTTACCAAAGCATGCGGAATCATCCGCATACCAATTTTGTACATATTTTCCAGGGTCTTTGCAGCTTTGAATTAGTGGTAGAATCCCAACCGCATTAACATTGCCAACGGGTCACCTTGTGTTGTTCCTTCCTTGCTTAAAATGAAATCATTTGAGCCTGATAGACAAATTATTGCATATCCTCTATAAGAGTTGAAGAGAAATATTGCACAACGGGGCCAGTAGATTCTTGCGTTCCAGAGAGCGATTGGACGACTCAGAGCATTGAAGGCATTGGCTGCGTCTATTAAAAGAAGGCCTTCATCATCTTCGCCTTCATTGAAACATTTGGTCATGGCATGAACTCCACCTTCAATGCCAGATTTTATTCCGGCACATAGCTGGTCGGAACCGCAGGCTTGTTGAACGTCTAGTCCTGTTGCGGTGGCCATGGCTTTTGCAATGATGCGTTGTAGTATTTCACCAATACCAATCGGGCGAACGCCTGGGCATTTGTTCAGTGCTATGCCTCTTCTTGCTAGTAGAGCTCTAATGCAATCCCACTCGACGATTTCACTGCTAAGTTTTCTGGTTAGGGCTGCAATTGATTCTCTTAAGTCTGAGCTGCGGTTTCCGAAACGAAGGAGGAGTGATTTCCATTGCTCTGAATCTGTACCGCTCGGTCCCGCTCCACCAGATAATTTTCTGGCGACTCTTTCTATATGGCTTGAAGTAATGTCAACATTTACGATTATAGGGAGTTCAGGGTAATCCAAGAAATCAGTTATTTGTGGTGTTGCTTGGTTGGGGTGTTTTTCTTTGAATATTTGATGTACAGTTTTATTACCCACTCTTTCATTTGGATCCATCAGACCACCCCCTGATCTTTCTGTTATCCATCTATTAGCTTGCCTGATTTTTCCCTGTAGCATGAGACGACTAAATATTCGCACGGCATGGTCATCATCCAGCTTTTGTTTGTTTTTTCATGTTAATTTTGAATTGCAAAGTAGTGTTTCTGCGATCAGTTCGTCATAGTGGCCAGAGTTCCACATTTCCATTCTTCTTTGAAGCGTTCGTCTAACATCTTGACCTGATTTAACCATTGGGTCTCTCTGAAGTATTGTACTACATAAAATGAATATTTTTTCGGAATTTCCTTCTCTTGGTAGTTTGTTTGTAAGATCTTTTATTTCTGCGGCAAGGAGCGTAGTTAATTGTCGGCCTACGTTTTCTTGTGGAATACTATATTGCTTACAATGAAAGTTTATGAGTTTCTTCTAACGTTCCCTCCAAACAGAATCTGGACCACCTTCGGTATTAAGCAATCTTGCATTGAAACCTTTTAGGAACAAGTTTTGGATGAATTCTGGTATTTGTGCTTGATTGATAGGTTCGTGAATCATTGTATTAATTTGCGTTGTAATTTGAGTTGATGTAGCAGGTTGATAAATATGGCCTGGATGGGATATGATGATATGTCTCTTTAAGCCTCTCTTTTTGTACTCACGAAAGCAAACCGGGCATATTTCTTTCGTTGCTAAGGATGTTTGTAGCTGTGACGGTGTAGTATCATCATCGTTTTCTTCAGCGTCGTCGTCCATTTGTATTATAAGAACGTTATTGATATATTTCACTGATAATTTTATGAGAAAATAAGAAATATAACAAGGAATGTAAAAAAATAACAAAATAAAATGAAATAATATTATTTGACGTGACGTCTTGACACTTGACACTTTCTTGACGATTAGTTATTAATTAATTGAGCTTGTTTAGCAAATAGGGCGCATAATAACTATATAGGTATTAACAAGAGTAATTAATGAATGACTGTATAATAGATTTAAAAAAACCTCCGATATTATGGCGGACCTCTGCGTCTAAAGTGAATGAGACATTTTAACTATCTCGGTTATAATTATGTTACTCAAATTGAAATTGATTACCTACGTCAGTCTGTAAGGATTTTCTTTTTAAATATAGCTTGAATTTTGCCAGTATGTAAAATTAAAAAATAGTTTTTATTACCGTTCAGATAACTTACTGCTCGGATTATATTGAAAGAGGATTTGACCATTGAACCGCATACGACACGTAATTAAGTCCATTTTCCTAATCTGTTGTGTTCCGTACTTTTGGTTACTTCGGATGCTACGATACCAGCGCAGCGGCGGTACGAGCGGTGTCTTGAATGTAATCAAATCAAGTATTTGCCGTTGTGTGTGCTCCGGAATATTTGAGCACTGTGGATGACCTGAACAATTTGATTACTTAGGCTGCGTCAATGTTAATGAGTATTCTGGATGTTTCCAACTATTTGGTGATCTTGACTGCTACGTACTATTATGATGCTGACTGTAGGTACACTTTTAAAATTCAATTGAAAGCGGTCATATATTTTTCACTTGCACACTGAGAGTATTATGAATAGAATCCGCAAACTAATATATATTTTTAAAAATCTTAGGCACGTGGTTACGAAGACCATGTTAAATAAAATTTACGTATCGCTAGCCCAGTCAGTCCTCACATATTGTATCCCTATATGGGGTGGTTCAACAAAGACCAAGTTTATTGAGCTTGAGAGAGCTCAAAGGGCACTTCTAAAAGTTATGTATCTAAAACCGTACAGATTTCCCACACACGAACTTTATATACTCTCCGACTTGTTATCTGTAAGGAAATTGTATATATTAAACCTAATCTTGAAAACACACAAAGCAACAACATACACACCGGAAACCACATTAACACGTAGGAAAAGGACTAAAATAATCCACACTCCGACAGTGAAATCTGCATTTGCAAGGCGACAACAAGCAGCACAATCTGGCAAACTGTATAATCTTATAAATAAGCACATAGATATTTATTCCTGTACTACATACGAGTGTAAAACTAACTTAACAAAATGGTTAAAAACCAAAAGCTATTTTGATATTGAAAATTTACTCCAGAAATCTGTATGTTGAATGAGATACACACACACGCACGCACACATGTACGCGCACACACACACACACACACACACACACACACACACACACACACACACACACACACACACACACACACACACGCACACACACACACACACACACACACACACCTGCCACTTTACTTTTACTTTTAAATTTATATTTAAGTTATACTAGCACCTAAGCTAAATTGTAAGTCACAACATGTGGAAGAGCGGTGTTCTCTTAGCACAAGTATCCAGTATACTTAAAAAGAGGCACCAGCACAGATAATGTAACCTAACTTAAGTAACTGAATAAACTATTTTTTTTTTTTTTTTTTTTTTTTTTATATATAGACGACTCTTTTTACCGAAGGGCATTTGTAACAGGTGCGAAGAGTACTCTCTATGCTTTCCTACCTCTATGGTTTATATGATTGGTGTTGTCATACCCTATCTATATACCCTGGGGCTCTACTTTGAAATACGCAATTCGAACTTCAGTGGCCTGTTTCACGAAGCTACAAGTTACAAATTACAAGTTCACAATTAACAAGAGCAAAAAGTTACAATTTACAAGTACAAGTAGTGTTTCACGAACGCGGCCTTCCATGGTAGAATAATAGGATCGTATGGTAATCTCGATTACAAGTGAATGACATCTCGATTTAACAAGTCCCTATTAAAAAAAAGTTTGTTGATGTTTTAACGTTTCTAAATGTCAAATCTTGAAATATTTATATTTATAATCTGTAAATCCGATGATGTCTCCACTCCAGTCTCGTAGAGTCTTCGGAGTTGTCTCTTGTTATCGTTAAAATTTGAAAGTAGGTACGGGAGTTATTTTAGTTATTATGGAAAGCAACCGGAAATTTTTGAAGGCAACACTTCTAAAAGAAGTGGTCATCCGAAACCTTTCGTTAAATTCGTAGTCCGTTCGAAACTGTGTATTTATTCTCATTCGGAATATTCGTGGTAACCGCTGGCTACCTCGGGCATCATCTTCGTCTTCCGAATCAGACTCCCACGAATTCCACATTCCACAATTGCTTATGGAAGTTCACTTAATATTTACTGTCAAAATAACAATAACAACAAACTTTAACAGAGAATTAAACTCAACAACTAACAATAACAAAATATACAATAACAAAATAACAATAACAACAAACTTTAACAGAAAATTAAACTCAACGACGGTACGACATGAGAGTGACGTTTTAAAACAAACCACACGGTACAGTCAACAGCATAAATAAGTGACCATTTATGTACCTTGACGCTTTCAATCGTTTCACAATTTTGTATTATATTTCAAACACAACGTTAAAGTGACAAGGTACATAAATGATCACTTATTTATGATGTTTACTGTACTATAGTATGAATGATTTGACAGCGACTCTAACAAATTACAAGTTTACTTAGCTCGGAAGCTAGGTAGTTTTTTTTACTAAGTGACAAGTACAAGTTGACAATGTAACAAAAGGGTATAGCCGGGTTTGTATGGGATACTGGCCCCAGAAGCCAAATCGATTACCGTTTTGCCAATTGATAAGCACAGATGTAAGATGCTATTTAATAAAAAAAAATAAAAAAAATTGCTGCAGGTTTTTGAGAAAATTAAAAAAAACGAAAATTGGTTTTTATTTTTTTTCATCTAAACTACGAAACCGATTTTTTTGAAACTTACACACATTATGTAAGTTATAAAGGTGCATTATTGAAAAAAAAAATGATTTCCAAATATCTTTATAAGTTGTAAAGTTTTCACTTTTAAATAAATAAATAAATAAATAAATATCAGGGGACAATGTCACACAAATTGACCTAGTCCCAATTTAAGCTCTAGGCTTGTATTATGGGTACTAGACAACGATATAAATACTTATATAGAGAAATATATACTTAAATACATAGTAAACATCCATGACTCAGGAACAAATATTCGCGCTCATCACACAAATATCTGCCCTTACCGGGATTTGAACCCAGGACCGCTAGCTTCGTAGGCAGGGTCACTACCAACTAGGCCAGCGCGTCGTCTTAAGTTTTAAATTAAAAAAAAAAACATTTCCGAGATAGGGACACCCACCAATTTTGGTTATATTATGTAGAAACTAATATTCTATAACATATATTTTTTTCAAAAACATTCGTTTGGAACTACATATCCAAAATGAAACCAACTTATGATAATATATACCATACATTTATTGGAATTAAAATGGCTAACTACAAGAATCTAATAAAAATAACATAAGAGCATCGTCAAAATAAAATGTGTATAGTACAGACAGGAACAGTTGGCCATAAGTAGGTCTTACGTCAATGTTAATAAGGTCTACTGATGGTCAGTTAAGTTTGTGGTTGATGTACCTACAATATTGTTTATTTTGCGAGATGTATTAATTGACGACACGTTTTGCCTAGTTCGTAGTGACCCTGCCTACGAAGCTAGCGGTCCTGGGTTCGTATCCCGGTAAGGGCAAATACTTGTGTGATGATCGCGAGTATTTGTGCCTAAGTCATGGATATTTTCTATGTATTTATGTAAGTATTACTCTATCGGTGTTTAGTACCCATAGTACAAGCCTAGAGCTTAGTTTGGGACTAGATCAATTTGTGTGGAATATTTCCCAGATATATATAAAAAAAACTAATCGTCGTCACTATCTATGTCAATCGTTACAATTAAGCCTTCATTTCGGAAAAGGGAACTGAGCCTTTCACTGGGGCGTGGAATTTTAGATAAATATCTGCCGTGTGACAGATAGTAAATCACAGCCGCCACATGCGAACAGCAGCCCACAGTTCTCAATCCATTGGCACATTCGCAAAAATACTGTTTTATTGTGTGTATGCCTTCAACTTCAGGATCATATAAAAAAAAACATCTGTTCACCTTTTTGGAGATGTGTCGTGACTGAACCTGTATTTTTAATAACTTCGTTTGATCTTTAACGTATGCCATTTTGAAAGTATCGTTTTCATCTAGAAGCTCAGCCAAATATGAAATTGCTTGACCTAACTGAAAGCTACCAGTATACAATAACTTTAATTGAGGCTCTGACAATTGTGGGAAATCGGTAATGGCATTGGATGAGAACATTAGATGGGTAGTTTCTTACGCATCCAGCCTTTTTGTTCTACTTCCGCTGCTAAAATGTTTTCTGAATAGTTTTTCGATATCATAAGTATTCATTTTTAGCAATTTGTCACGTTCGAAATTCAAATCGTACAGAGCGGTAAATCGCCAGATACGAGACCGGGCGAGTTGTCCCGGTTGCGTCTGTTCACATTCACACGGTATTTTTACCCCGTTGTTCCAAGTGAATATTTTTGAAAAAAAAATATGTTATAGAATATTAAATTGTACATAATAGAGCCAAAATTGGTGGGTGTCCCTATTTCGGAAATGTTTTTTTTTTAAATTAAAAACTTAAAAGTGAAAATTTTACTACTTATAAAGATATTTGGAAATCAATTTTTTTTTCAATAATGCACCTTTATAACTTACATAATGTGTGTAAGTTTCAAAAAAATCGGTTTTGTAGTTTAGATGAAAAAAAATAAAAACCAATTTTCGTTTTTTTTAATTTTCTCAAAAACCTGCAGCAATTTTTTTATTTTTATTTTATTAAATAGCATCTTACATCTGTGCTTATTAATTGGCAAAACGGTAATCGATTTGGCTTCTGGGGCCAGTATCCCATACAAACCCGGCTATACCCTTTTCGAGAAACGTTAGTTCGATTGAAGCAATTTCTAACAATAAAATAAAAAAAATGTCTATGGTTCAAATTTTACACCTTGTAACTTGAATTTTACAATTTGTGAAAAAGTAGCAGATCGCCCCGTCACTTTCTTGCGAATTAGTTACGCGTCGAGAGCAAAAGGGATAGCGTAGCGTCGAATTACGGATTTCAAGAGCCCCTGTGCTTACGATCTATAATCTGTGGTTATGTCAGTGTCCGTCAAAGCCACAGATTATAAGTGTGGTTGGTGTGTGTGTGAAATCAAATCAAAGCAAGCTCGTGTTGCCGGTTTTATTTGCGCCTTGCGGTGCGGTGTTTCGCAAAGTAAATTTTCACTATTGTCAAAAGATTAATAGCATACGTTTAATAGTTTAGATTTAAAAGGCCCATTATTAACAATGGTGCTAGCCCATAACTTTAACGGTGTAAACAGGACGGATGATGTAAAAATATCAAGAGATGTGACTTTCGAAACTATGCTTCTCAATGATAACACCTTGCAAGGTTTAAAAGATTCAGGGTTCTACAAGCCTTCTCCGATTCAGTTACAAGGCATTCCTCTAGGAAAATGTGGATTTGGTAAGCTTTATACATGAATTGTGTTCAAACACTATTTTATCTTTTTACTTAACTTTATCTGATGGAGCTAACTCCGGAACCATAGAACTTACTTGATAAATTCTCTCACATTTTGGAAGGTACATGGACGTAGTTCTGCAAACCAAATCCATCCAACAATTGTCAATTTTGAGAAAATACTTGAGTTTACAAAAGTTGGTTGAATAAAAATATTATTCAAAATACCTTACTTTATATGTCTGTCAATGTATCTTCACTGAAATAGAATGTTATTTATGGTTCCGGTAACCTTCCGGGAATTATGTTAAATAAGCGAATAAAAACTACAAAAATTAAAACAACTATTTTTATTTACAAATATATTACCTTATTTTTTCTTCTATTTTAAAATCATGTTGGCCAGAAAAACCTTCCAGGTTGTCCTTAATGTTCTTGTGTCATAAGTTTTACATTAAAATGGTGAATCCTGAGGTATAAGATGTAAAAGGCTTTTAATTCAGCATCTGACATAGATTTTCTGGTTGGCCACAGTATGGTGAGTCCATTACCTCATTTGTAATTGGTTGTGGTTGTCTACCACATTTTTTGTTTTTTTATATTAGTTCTTTAAATTTTTAAATCACATTATTCTAGAAGAAGAAAAAAATATTTATTTACTTTAAGAACACATACAGCCGTATATTATATTATACACAGGTGAACCAGAAACAATATTAAGACCATGAGGTTCATAAAAAATAAGTAATAGGTACTAAAGGTTATAACAAACTAATGCCACATAAGTCAATTAAATGTGAACAATAATATATTATGTACAACAATAAACTGCTTCAGTAAGTAATAGCATAAAGAAAGTAAGTAGATAAATGAAGGTTCAGAACTAATCTTGTATAAAATGTTGCCTGACAATTTGCAAATTTATGCTGAAATGTACAAAGTTTTACATGAGATCAGATTTAGATGAAGACTTAGAAGTTAATGTAAATACAAAATTGTTTGTGGAAGACAGACAACCAATAACAAAAAAATTAAACAACCTGTGGCCAACTAGTAAACCTATTTCAAACACAAAATTAAAGGATCTTTACTTTTACATCTCATACCTCACGATTCACATTTTTATGCAAAACTTATAGGATACAAGAAGAGAGGTGGCTGTCACACTGGAAGGCAACTATGCTGATCATAAAAAAGCACAAGAATATGATCATAAAATGAATATGGGCCATTCAATGGGCATAATATGTCACATGAAGAGGGGGAAAAGGACAATAAACATTAAATTTAGCAGCAGTTTCAGTGAGCAGATTATCAAGACTGACAGACATGGCATGATGTGGACAGACAGGGGATCATGGTTACACATGGTTTTTTTTTTTGTATTCAAAAAACGAACCAAAATGCATGCCTATAATAATTTAAAAATTTAACAATGTGATGTAGATCTTTGTAAAAATGTTGGCTTAGGCAATTTGTATTATGCTAAACAGAAACCAAGCTTGGCAAGAAAAATAAAAACAGGGCAAGAGCATGTCGGACCATGCTCAGTGTAGGGTTCCTTGACTGCAGATGCTTATGAAGCATCTGCTTAAAAGCTAACTTGCTTGGGGCTTGTCTGATGCTCAGTGGGAGCTCATTCCAGAGGCGGATCGCCTTAAGGGCACAAGAATTAGACATAAAACCAGTATGGTGGGGAGGAATAGTCAGTTTGAGAGAATGAGAGGAACGCAATTCATAGCCTGGACGGGGGCATTAAAATTAAATTTACATTTAAGATATCCTGATATCTCTCAAAATTAAAAATAATAACTTCTAGCCCCCATCATATGCTCATTAAAATATACAACCATCTACCTAATTCCATTAAAAACTTAGAGAAACCAAAGATGTTCCTTAAACAATTAAAACTATATCTTATTAATAAATGCTATTATAACTTAAATGATTTTTTTAACGATAAGTAGTACTTAATTTATATTTTGTCAACCCTAGTCCTAGTTGATAAATAATAATTATTGCTAACCTAAATGTGCAATACAGAGAATTTTATCTTGGAATCTTATCCTAGAGTGATTTAGTATTAAGTTATCTGTAATAAAATAAAATACCTAGTTAGCCCTCTAAATTTGCTGTGCCCTTGCAGGGCGTCACATGGATACCTTATATTTATTTTCCACCTCATATACTTATGTAATGTGATATGCAATAAACATTTTTGATTTTGAGTAGAAGGCTCGATTAGAAAAAAGAGTACATAATATTCTAAGAGATCTCATAAACATAAACGGATTATTTCATAAACAAATAGCTTAATCGAAAAATTGTTTGCATAATCCCGCAATATTTTTGAAAGACCTATCTAACGAAACCCCACATTATGGGGTAGAAGAGGAAAAAAAAATACATACCCAAATTATGTGTAGGGTAGGTACAGCAAAAAAATATTTTTTTTCAAGATTTTTTTTACCCCTTTTTTGGCGTGACTAATAATGTATTCATGCCAAATTACAGCTTTTTAGTACTAAAAGTCTCTGAGCTAGGCTGCGGACGAACGGACATGGCGAAACTATAAGGGTTCCTAGTTTGACTACGGAGTTCTCAGTTGTCTGCACCTAGTAGGGATTTTTTATTTCCAGTTGTTCACACCTACATTCATTTTTATACCTAGTTCTCCGCAGTGTGAACCAAGGAGTGCGGACAACTGGAAATAAGCGTCTTGCACTGTTGATAGAAAGTACATTTTAAAAGATTTCTGTACACATCTCAATTTTGGTATGCTGGTCGGGTGGTTGGGTTTGCAGAACTATTGCTTTATAATGTATTATGTATATTTTCCAACCCAGGCAATGTCGGGACAGACTGCTACTACTCATAAATTGCTTGTACAACGCATCATGAAATTCATGACAGAACATCTATCTTTTTTAGATCTGCTGCTGGAAGCTAAATCTGGGACAGGAAAAACTGCTGTATTTACTGTAATAGCACTAGAGAAAATAAATCTGAATAATGGTTTACAAGTAGTTATTCTTGCACCAACAAGAGAAATTGCAGCACAGATATGTGATGTAATTATTCAAATCGGAGCACAGTATTCAGGTAAATATAAGAAATACCTATTATTTGTTAATTTGCTCGACTTGGTGGCTCTTAAAATCTACTAGAAAACATGCTGAGCTGGACCACTTCACAATAAATCTCTTGAAAATGTATTAGTTTGTATTGTGTTCATTTTAATGTATGTGAATAACTTAACACTTTTCTTGCTTTAAATTGTTAAAGTATAGGAATTAAGATTGTTTATTTTGGTACCAAGCAGGCATGTTGTGTTCATATAGAATGCAATATAAAGTCTATGTTCTGCAACAAAGTGGTCTCTGCCTGCCTACCCCTCTGGGAGTCAGGCGTGATTTAATGTAAGTATGTATGTTTTTGCAGGTCTGTCAGTTGAAGTGGTTATGGGTGGCCTACCTGTTAAGGATGATATTGAAAAGCTACAAAAGAAAGTTCATATCATTGTTGGTAGCCCTGGGCGCTTGCACCATTTGATAAAGGATAAGTACATTGATATGTCCTCAGTCAGGCTGTTAGTTTTAGATGAAGCAGATAAGTTAATGGAAAAGAGTTTTAGATCTGATATTGACTATATATACTCCTCATTACCACAATTAAAGCAAATCATCTTAAGTAGTGCAACATTCTCTGAAGAGTCAAAAGCCTTTATAAACCAGTATGTTGAGGTGCCCCAACACATCTGTCCTGACAGTAAAAGTGTTTTGTTGGGTATTTCACAAACAGTAACAGTTGTCAGCCACAACGCAAATGTTGTTAGACAAACTCAAAATAAATTTGATGAGCTTTTAAATATATTATCAAAAAGAGAGTTTAAGCAGTGCCTGATATTTTGCAACTACCAAGCTCGAGTAACAGATTTGCACAAAATGTTAATAAAGGCTAAGTGGCCTGCAGAAAAACTATATGGTAAACAAGAACAGACCGATCGATTAGATGCTCTGAAAATATTGCAACAATATAAATGCAGGATATTAATAGCTACAGATCTAGCAGCTAGGGGGCTAGATTCTTCCCATGTAGACTTGGTTGTCAATTTTGAAATCGCTCGTGAGTGGCAAACATATTTGCATCGAATTGGGAGAGCAGGCAGATTTGGGACATATGGCCTAGCTGTTTCTATTATCAGCACAAAAGAAGAAAAACAATTTAAAGAATTAATTAATTCATTGCAATTTCAATTACACATAAAAAACTTTTGGACTGATGAGCAATTCGAATATACTGATCTCAAGACTCCTGATACTAATACGTTGGAAAAAACTTTAAGCTCATCTAGCTGTGATAAAGAAGCAGCAGAAGAGGATGTGTACCAAGACTTGTGGGAAGCCTTATCATGTGATACAGTGCAGCACCATGAAGTAGAAACTTCAGATAATTTCTGTAAATTAATTGAGGGAACAAACGATAATGTAGAAACATTTGAAAATTTATTAGAATCCTTTAATAATTGGCATGTAAATAGTGATGATAAAGATTCTAGTGCTGTCAGCACCAATAGCCTCTTGAAATTAAAATCTCTTGAGAAGATAATAAAATGTGTCCAAAATTCACCGTGTAATTCAAATAAGAATTTCAGTCTTAAAGAGTATAGTAGACCTTCATCTGAAGAAAAGATTGAAGAGGTTAACCCAGTAACGCCAGAAGAAAGTGGGGCAAACTCTGTTTGTAAACCATCATCATCAACAACACCATCGTTAGATAAGTTTTCTCATAAAACCAAAGAAAATATCAAAAAATCTGGTATTCATCACAATGAAACCAAACCAAATAAGTCTTTTGATGTGTATCAAGAAGATGACACATCAGATGAAAGTGATGATAATGGATATAACACTGCTTCATATGACAACAGTATAACCACCGGCTCAAGAAACAATTACTACTATCCAAACACTCAGAAAGGAAAGTCTTCCACAAATTATATTAATTGGTATAATTACTTGAAATTCAGAACAAAACAGATTGAAATGGCTATCTATATAGATGAAATGTCAAAACTTAAAATGTGATGTGTTAACTGAGATGCGAAAAATCCTTTTTTTACACTGGTATTGATAATAAGTTACAAGAGAAGAAAGTTCATTTTAATAAAAAGGGTAATCGTGCCAAATATGATATAGTGGTGGTTTAAGTTAAAGTGCATGTAGGTAATAAGTCTTGCATGTTTTCAATCTATTGTGCAAAATGTGGTTACAGAATTATCAAGAAGTTTAAAGACTTGTTGGTAATTCTGTAGCTCTGCCTACCCCACTCTGGGAATGAAGGCGTGAGTTTATTTATGTATGTAAGTATTTCGTTATGTAGGTATGTTTATCGTTATCTAGTACAGTCAGCGTCAAAAGCAACTGGTCACTTCAAGCTACTTTTGTACTTTATCGCATTAACATATGTATAATCAATTTTACCGAGTTATCAGAGTCGCACAGGACCGGCCATCGCGCGTTCATATTTTCCGGCTAACATGATGGTGTCGATGGTTTCGTTTTCATTAGAATTGCTGCTGCACTGAAGACAAGACGCTTCATAATTATTCTATATCTTTGATTAGTGGATAAAATGTATGTTTTATAAATGTCAAACACAGAAGCAACGTTTAATTTGAACTCAAATTATTTGTAAAGATTTTTATTTATCATACAACTTGAATAAAAAAATATTTTATTACATATTGCTTTTAATAATAATTAAAACACATCACAATTTATGACAAGGAGTTAATGACATAGATCTGATGCCAACCAGATTTACAAAAAAATAAATGTTAGGTTGTTATTTAACAAGTAAAGAAATTGAATACTTACCTATGTTGACAATAAACTATATTTAACAATTCAGATGTATAAAAATTAGGAATCAATTGTGACATCAAAATCATAGCCTTGAACTGACAGTAATGAAATGGTTATTATTACGCTCCACTACAAACAGATTAGAGATAGGCTTACGATATCTGTTTAGAAATTACTTCTGACGCGAAACAGATTTATTTTTGCAGCATTTCATTATACACTAAAGCTGCGAAAGAAATTGCGGCGCGGCGCGCGGTCGGGAGACGTCATTGAGCAAAGGGCCGCGCTTTATACCGACCAGTTTAAGAGGATTGTTGGTTGAAAATAGCCACTACGATTTACGAAGGTTCCCCTCGATTTCTCTGGGATGCCATCATCAGATCCAGGTTTCCTTATCATGGTACCACCCTGGGGATACCTCATTAAAAAAAAACATCAAAATCAGTTCATAAATGATAAAGTTATCCGCGAACACAAAATATAAAAAATACGGTCGAATTGAGAGACCTTTCTTAAAAGTCAGTTAAAAATTCCATACAATATAGGTCTGTAAGTTTTCCGTTGCAAGAAAATATTTCTTGGAAAGAAAGAAATGAAAAAAAAAAGAAAACGGAAACGAACAAAACTACAACATATTTAAAAATCGTGGAAATCGAACTTGATTTACGGGTTGAGCAAGGTTATTCGCCTGGAGCAAAATTTGTATTGCTAACTTTTGACAGCTACACGATTTAAGCGTCGCTCGACAATCCTCTTAAGCATGGTGTCTTTCATACAAGTTCGAACATTTCCCTGTTTACGCTTCCGCTTCCGCGGCGCTGGCGGCACTACACGCGCGAGCGCGCGACAACAAAACAACAGAACCTGTCCGACGCCCAAAAGTAACGCGAATTCCCTCAGTATTCGTTGTTGGAGACTCGAGGTTCGATAAAAAGGTCAATCTTAAACTACTTGGTGTATCTTATTATTATTAATGCCATCAATAAAATTATAATCTGAGGTAAAAAAATTGAATAAAAGAAATGTCATAATGAAAATGTTGACATATTGCAATCATGAAAAAACAACTCTGATATACATTGGTACTTGTTACTATTGATTGACTAATTATACCTTACACCTACCTGATTAGTCTCATTTGATAGCAGGTGATTATATTTCCCTGTAGCATTTATGGCATTATTAATTAATTAGATGACAAATCAATTACCCAGTGAAACGTTTAACATTTCACTCTACGAAGCTAACTAGGCGACCAGGTGGAATGCGACCACCAATAAAATCCACAAGCAAAATACAATTTTAAGTGTCAAATTTTTATACGCGTTCCAATTAATATGTCTGGATTTGATATTGTTAATAATAGTTTTATTGGTATTAGAGACCACATTCCGCTACACCGCTAGTTCGAGCAGTTGAAGTGTTGTCACAAATTTGAAGCAGATTATCCCTATACGTAAAGAAATTAAGGCCCTAAATCGCGCTTCATTAGTTATGGTTACACAACGAACTGGTTCTTTCAATTTGAAACAATATCTTATTGGCAATATATATTTTAATCTAACAACTCCAATAGTTCGATTGAGATTTTTATTTATACTAGCTTTGATCTATACACAAGAGTAAATTAAAAATTATAATAAAGACATAATTCGCTATAAAAGGAAAACCCTGTTGCATAAGTTTAAATAAATTGAGTAACAAGCAGGTCAAGTATAACAATTGCTTCTCAATTATTTTAAATATTACAACATTAAAAAACGAAGTTACTGTAAATAGGTAAATATTCATTTTGTTTTAAATTATCTATTTTTTTTTTATTACATACTTAATACGACATAAAAATCCATAAGAAAATTTAAAACATTGATAAAGGTACAATGATTTTTAAATTAGCACTTAAATACATAAAAAATACGCATTTAGACTTTGGTAAAATTAGTAAAATTAATAATACCTTATATTGTTTGTCACGGAAAGACTAATTTCCCCGAAAATGACCACCCCCATATTGCAAATTTCGTCCAAATTGTTAGAGCCGCTTTCGAGAAAGTGTCATTTATAACATAGGGACGGAAATTGAGATCTTAGGGTACTCATGGCTTGACACTATTAGCCAACGGGTTTCCGATACCTACAATATTACAAAAAAATCACGAAATGCCTTAAGTAAATGCTAAAACGCTGAAATGCCTCAAGCGGCTTTAAATAACTAAACAGCAGGGATCCCAAGCAATCCTAATGCCGTTCTAGTCGTTCTTTTCATGGGTTTCTGAAAATCAAAGAAATATTTAAGAATTATACACATGAAACAAATCGTATAGTTTACTTTCGAATTATAGTTCGAGGGCGACCGTTTAGCGAGGTGACGGGTGTTAGAGGCGAGGCGGCTGTCCAGCGGCTGTTATAGCATAGCCAAAGAATACAATTAGTCATGTTGGTAGAGGTTATACCTCACCTGAGATGATCTTTGTAATAAGCATTACGTTTGTTTGTTTTTCGAAGTAGTTTTCTCAATTCTCAAGTGATATAACGTGCAAAAATTAACATATATTTGTACTAAACATTACCTGGTGCGCAGTTGCACCTCGCTTCCCTATTACACAGCCCGCCCCCGTTAACGCTAACATACATCGCCCCGCCATCAACTGTCACTTTGCAGGAACGACACCGTAGACAGAGTATTTCCTGGACAAGTTGTTCGCCTTACCCTTTGAGATAGCAATACACTACAACCCGACCAGATAACATATCACATTTGGCAGACAAAGCTTTGTCATTGTGTGCCTACCCTATAATAGCGGTGTGTTTGTCATGAGAAATTATTACTGTGACTTTTGCAGCGTATAATGAAATGCTTTTCTTTTACTCGTATGTATTATTTTTTCTTATCCGGTCTAGGTAATACTCTGTCTACGATAGACACGCACGAACTTTGCGGACTATAACCAACAACGGTACCTAATAAACTTTAAACATTGCGTAAAAGCTCATGAAAAAAGAGAATACTGTACCGAAGTATTTAATGCTATAGGTAGGTACCTATCCTATTCAGCGAAACAAGTTAATACTAGAAAATTGCGTAATGCTATAAGTCAGCCATAAGGGACCGAGTGGGGGAAGACATCGCGGATGTAAACACAAGGCGCCAAAAAAATGCAGTCAAAATCTGCCCGTAGTAAGTTGCGCACGCTATCATAAAGTGATTCGCTATTCGTTTTCATCATATTAACGTAATAAAGAGTTGCGGTTGCGGTGTTAAAGCGTCTTAAATAAAATACGAGTGTAGTCGTTAACGCCCACCGACGTTTTCTTGCCCACAAAAGTGCAAAAGAATGAATACCATACGAGGGGCGGCTGAAAAGTTCTAATCCTAAGATAGAAAAGAAATATTCCGTTTATTTTAGTATTTTTGTTTTTCTCTAATTCAATGCATTTGTTACATTTTTTAAATAATGCTTTAGACCGTTGAAAAAATAATTTTATTTTGGCTGTCGAAATGTTCCTGTATTATATATATATGTATATAAATATACAGCCGCCTTCATTTCTTCATCATTGCCAAATAGTTTTCCCCTTGAATATTTTTCTAATTGCTGAATAGAAAATAATCGCTAGGGGCCAGGTCTGAACTGTAAGGTGGATGATCAATTTACTCGAAGCCAGATTTCAGAGCAAGCTTGGCAGCACGAGCTGTGTGGACGGGGGCGTTGTCTTGCAAAAACAAAATGCCTTTGCTCAGTTTGCCCCTTCGTTTCTCGACAATGGCTTGTTGCACTATTCTTAACAGTATAATAAATTGCATTTAGTGTAGAGCCTTTTGCCAAATAGTCTATTAAATAAAATAATGCGTACCTAGGCGTACTTTTTCGAATCAAATCGGAGAAATACTGGAAAAGGGCAGAATCTTAAGTACCCGAAACCGACGTGCGTGCATGACTCGATGTATGAATGTTGAAGAAGCGAAAGAAATTTGTCAAGATCGTAGCAAGTGGAAAGAAGTGGTCTCTGCCTACCCCTCTGGGAAACAGGCGTGATTTAATGTAATGTAATGTAAAAAATAAAATAATGCCATCACAATCCCAAAACACGGCGGCCATTAGCTTGAATGTCTTCGGTGGCCTTTGACCCTTTTCGATACGCTGCAAAGATTTTAGACTTCGACTCTGGATTATACTGTCTGATCCATGTTTCATCAACAGTATTTAGTACTATACGGGAACAAACTTCATCTGAACCATCTTAACACAATTCTAATAATGCCTGACAAATTTGACAACGACGTTCTTTATCGAAAGCTGTGAGCATTTGCGGCACCCAACGAACACGAACTTTTTAAACGACTTCAAAAAAAAAAGGAGGGTTTCTCAATTCGATTGCTTTTTTTAAATGTTTGTTACCTCAGAACTTTCGACTGGGTGAACCGATTTTGATGATTATTTTTTGATTTGAAAGCTGGTGCTTACCGTTTAGTCCCATTTTTATCAAAATGAATATCTGATGATACAGTCCCTGAGGAATCGACGGAACTCTTCAAAATTTATAAGCACACCTATAGCGATTTTGAAGTCGGCGTTCTGCGATATTTTAACCAAGAGCACACTTCAGTTGACCTATTATTACCTACCATTTTAAAAGAAGTTATTTTGTGTTTTTTGAAGTCGGGTCTTCGTTTTTGCAAATTTTGATGCAAAATCTCTCCCAACTCTTTCCTTACTTATACCTAAGGCTTCAGCAATTTGCCAAACCGTAATTCTCCGATCCTCTAATATCTCCTAACATCTTGATTTTTTCAGTATTTTCTTCAGTCACAACCGATATAATATTGGCCTCCCTGAGGTGAGGATCGTCTTTGATCGACTCCCGTCCAAGTTTAAAAAGTCGACTCCATTTTTTAACAGTGGCATGAGAAGGGCCAGATGCACCATAAATACTAGCCGTTTCTTAAAAAATACTTTTCGGCGATTTGTCACTTTTCGCGAGGAACTTAATAACTGCATGTGCTCGATTTTCATGATATGCGTTGATAATTCAAACATGTCCTTTATCGTCGGATATCTCGAGATGTAATAAAAGAAAAACGATATGTTTTTCATTAATTATTTACTTTTTAAATGGTATTTTTAGTGGCTGCTAACGCATATGCAAGCTTGAAGTAGGTACTTTAGAACTTTTCAGCCGCCCCTCGTATCAACTTGTTTAGATGGACAGAGTACAGTTATAGTTTTCGCTCGATAGAACCAGGGTCGGATCCAAATTTTATTAAGGGGGACTAGTTAAGACCTCCAAACTCAGTGTTCCTCAGGTAAGGCCTTTTGTTTAATTTATTAATGGTTAGTCTAGTCTATGTAAAGGCGATCGCCGGTGAGGATCCCCCTCACCGGCGATCGGGTAGCCCTCGTCAGCTACGGCGTGAAGGGAGAGTCGTTGGGTTTTCAATGGGTATTTTGACCGCGGACCCGGGACCTAAATGTGCGGAAATGCATTTTCCCAATTAAAACAAAAGCTGTATGTAGTCGAGGGTGGTATTCTTACCCGAAAGCTCCTCCTCATCCGCGTCCAGTATATCGGCGCAGCAGACGGAGTAGCATATGAGCGAGAGGAACCCGAGCGGCAGCCCAAACACTAGCGCCGTGAGCACGGGGTTGCCACGCCACATACCGCCGAGCGTCGCGCGCGCTTCGTACAGCCCGCGGTACACGCGCACTATCCAGCCGTTGCCACCGTAGGTCTACAACCAAACATAGATTATAGTCAAAATATAAATGCAAACAATTAGTATATAAAACCTTGTTCATACATTTCTATGAGTCTGTTCTGCTCGCCACTAGGGTTTGCAATCCGAATATTCGAATATTCGAATTATTCGCCATAAATATTATTCGAATTCGACAGTATTAATTATTCGAATAAAACGAATATTTCGAATAGTGCAGAAATTTGTCTGTAATTATTTAATCTAGCGAAACACTACAACAAAATGCCAGGATTAATTATCCTTCACATTAACAACTCCGTGGAAATAGATTTAAATATCAAAAATAACTTCAAATTTAAGACAAACAATATAATTACCTATTTTTCTTTATCTTAGCTAAAATCAAACTTTCTAGAATGAACTAACTACCGTACAGTAATTGGTAAAAGGGGTAGCCAGCTGGCGAGTCCGGCTACCTGCTACATAATGGAAAATAAGTTTTTATCATAAGTTTTTATTTGTATACCATGTATATACACTTGGGAGCAAAGAAATCGAGCCGCCCTTGCAATTTTTACGTCAATGCTAATTGTATAAAGGTCGTAAGTGTTATTATGAAAATTCGAATGCCATATGATAGGTAATTTTGTCTTCTATCGAATGACATAATTTTTAATGGTAGGGGAAACACTACAACAAAATGCCAGGATTAATTATCCTTCACATTAACAACTCCGTGGAAATAGATTTAAATATCAAAAATAACTTCAAATTTAAGACAAACAATATAATTACCTATTTTTCTTTATCTTAGCTAAAATCAAACTTTCTAGAATGAACTAACTACCGTACAGTAATTGGTAAAAGGGGTAGCCAGCTGGCGAGTCCGGCTACCTGCTACATAATGGAAAATAAGTTTTTATCATAAGTTTTTATTTGTATACCATGTATATACACTTGGGAGCAAAGAAATCGAGCCGCCCTTGCAATTTTTACGTCAATGCTAATTGTATAAAGGTCGTAAGTGTTATTATGAAAATTCGAATGCCATATGATAGGTAATTTTGTCTTCTATCGAATGACATAATTTTTAATGGTAGGGGTGGATTTTTCAGTGCATTTCAGGGCCGAAAACCGCAAGGCTCTCAAAATGTATGCATTCGATTATTTAGAACAGAAGAATACAAGGGAATAATTAAAGAGTTTTATGAAAATTAAAACAAATTATCGATTTTTAATAACGTGTATTCCTTCCTCTAGCCAGTCGACATGCACGAATGTGATTTTTCATCGAACGCACGAGTTTTTGATGAAATTCTTGAGGTATGTCCGCCCATTCTTCCTCGATCGCTGTCTTGAGCTGGTGCAGGATCTCAGGAGCGGAATCCCTGGCCCGGATTCGCCTCTTGAGCTCGTCCCAGACGTGCTCTATCGGGTTCAATGGTAGGGATATCGACCTCTCTTAGGTACTCCTGAGTGATCCGAGTTGTATGTGGTCCGGCGTTATCTTGCATCAGCATGAAGTTGTTACCGATGTAGCCAGCAAATGGGACCACATGTTCAGCGAGGACCTCTTCAATGTACCGATGAGCAGTCAATCCTCTTGAATTTGGGCTGACACCAGGCCCAGTGACGAACACAATGTCTGTCTTCGCTTCCAAAGAAATGCCGGCCCAGACCATGCATGAACCGCCTCCATATGCGACTCGTTCTTCGATGCAGCTTTGCGAAAATCGCTCTCCCGGCCTTCGGTAGACCCTCTCCCTGCCGTCATTGCCAAAAAGACAAATCCTGCACTCGTCAGAGAAGAGTACTGTCCTCCATTGCTCAAGGATCCAGTTTTCATGTTCCTGAGCAAAGCGAAGACGTGTTTGACGGTGACTCGGAGTGAGTTTAGGGCCATTCGCAGCCTTGTGTGAAGTTAAATTCTTCTCTGCAAGTCTCCTTCTAACAGTCCGTCGGCTGATGGACACATTCCGGGTCTCTCGTAGCTTCCGCTGAAGCTGAACAGCATTGAGTCGTCGATTCCGTAGCAAGTTGACAGCAATGAAGCGTCATCTTGCTCCGAGGTAGAGCGTACCCGGCCAGTGCCAGGTCTTCTGGAGAAAGCACCAGTCGCTTGGAACCTCTGGAACACACGTTGGACATATGATCGTGTCAGGTTCAGTTGTCGGGCCACTTCACGTTGACCCAACCCTGTTTGCAACAGAGCAATTGCTTGGGCGGCTTCAGACGGGGTAGTATCCATGTTTCTTCAAGGTTTTCCAGTAGAATCGAGAAGAGATGTGTTCAGGATGTCGTATCATAAACAAATGATGTAAAAACAATTAAACAAAATGGTTTTATACCTTATGATGTGGCACAATCAGTATGTGAACTAATGAGCTAATTTGAGAGGGGTATTGTTATTGCCCATAATGACGGGATTTACCCATCCCCACCACTAAAATTGTGTCATTCGATAGAAGACGAAATTACCTATCATATGGCATTCGAATTTTCATGATAACACTTACGACCTTTGTACAATCAGCATCGAAGTAAAAATTGAACGGTGGCTCGATTTCTTTGCTCCCAAGTGTATATGATATGGAAAATAAGTTTGTATTTGTTCATTAAAGTTGGCCTGCTGGCAAATCTAACTGTCCACTCTCTTTCACCTCACCTTACAAACATGTATGTAGTGTTTGCGGTTAGATTTACCAAATACCAAATGTTGATTGCCAAAAAGTTTAATTTTACTTTACAGATTTTACAATTATACAACTTAGAATATTTTTTTTGATTTATTTTCAAAAATATTCGAATTATTCGAATATTGGAAATCTAAGTATTCGTATTATTCGAATACTAAAATTGGACGAATATTGCAAACCCTACTCGCCACGCAATGCCTAATGGACCACAACTATGCGAGGGCGGCCAGAGCCATAACGACGGCGATGAGACAATTCCTAGGCATTCGTGTCCGCCGCACAACGCTCATCGCCACCGCAGTCGCCGCCGCCGGGACATACATCAAAAATTTGTAAGTAGATATTTGTAGATCAAAAGTATCGCAACGCAATTGCAAAATATAAAAAACTTGTCACTTGGTTGTTATTGTAAATTTTTCGTTGCCTCTCTTTTATTCGACATGTCAAAAGTAGGACATGACATGTATGTCCTACTTTTGACATGTCATCTTTACAAAGATAGCACTTAACTTGGTTGTTATTTTTTAAATATTTCCGTTGCCTCTCTTTTATTCGGTATGTATAATCATTACATCTTGTTAGATCAATATTTGACAAACGTGGTCAAGTAAAGAGTTATCAATCATAAGATCAATATTTGGCAAACGGCCAAGTGAACTGCTACCACTACCTACACATTTTTGACGTGTGTATACTTATCGACAGGGGTTGGACAAAAAGTGCGGATGACGTAAAATTGACGTACCTAATCTTGCACACAGGATGATGTTTGTATTTAAACTTCCATGTGACATGTAGTAACGAAGTAACAAAATAATCGTAAATAAATCCGTGGAATTAATAATACAGGTGGTAGGGCGATTTAGTGCATTAAATAAATTTCACGAAACTTGTTTCCATAAGGTACGATTAATTAAAATTAATTAGGCCAATCTGTGGGAACCTCAGATAAATAGGTTTAATACTCAAAGGTGGGAACAGTAGGTAAGATTAGTAAAGATAAAAAAAGATAATTTGATGTTATTATACTTATTATTTAGTGAAATTATGCATAGATTAATGACTATTTTTCTAACAAGTCTATTATTGTAGTCATTGTTGTCAAGACATGGAGTGGCACTATTCTAACCCGGTGACCACACAGGTAATAATAACTGATTATGAAAATCCAAAATACTATTTGAAATCAGGATAGGAATAATTGATTATGAAAATCCAAAATACTATAGGATAATAGGTTTGATGTCATCCGCACTTTTTGTCCGACCCCTGCTTATCGATTAAAGGACCCCTACTTTACTTTATTTGTTCAGGACGTATTTAACTAAAACTAAATGCGAAGAAACAAAACCACTTGATATTCAGGGTGTATTTGGAAGTGTGGATTAAATCGTACTTACACTACTTACATCTCATACGATTCCATACAATTATGTTATGACCAGGGATCGGAAATTCGGATCGATATTTACCTAAAGTTGGCAAAATCCCGGAAAAAGATAGGCAAACATGGCGTCGGCTTCTTAAAAATATTATTATAATAATATAAGTTCCGGGATTCTGGGATTCTACAAAATGTTAATATAATAATTACTTTACATGTAGGATAAAATATTAATTTTTGCTCCTATAAAATCGTTAGGTTAATGAGTTACAGGTAAATTAAATAACATTTGGTAAATCTATACATGAAAAATGACTTCAAACAATTAATATAAATAATTGATTATGAATTAATACCATACCATACCATACCATATTTATTTATTTAATGGCAACCGATTATGAATTAATGCCGGTGCAATTTATTTATTTTGAAATCCCAGAAATTTTAGTAATGAATTCTATGGTTGAGTCCGCCTCCATACAACTGAACAACAAAGCCAATGCGAAAGTATAGGTAAATATCGATCCGAATTTCCGATCCCTGGTTATGACTTACCAAAATTGACAACCAATACAAAACAATAGAATTGGTCAATTAGTTCTTGATTGGTTGTCAATTTTGGTAAGTCATAAAGTATAGTTCATATAGAACTGGCACATAGTTATGGATAAATAAATGAACTTTTTCGTACCGTGATAAAAAAAACTGACTATCGCAATTTGATGACAAGATTTTGACGTTCAAATGTTGAATACACTTAAGGGCTGGCTTTGTGTACTTTTTAGTTTTCGACAATGGAAATCGAAAATAGGAAATTAATCGTGAACAAGTACCTAGAAAATCCTTATTGATCCGGGACCAAGATCGCTAAGTCCCTTAAATTTTCGAAAACCACCGTATGCAGGGTCATAAAACGATATAAGGAGACCTTATCTTTCGAGAGGAAGACTCAAACCAATCGAAGATCTGGCAGCAAAGACAAGAATCTGGAGAGGAAAGTTATAAGGTCAGTTAAAATCCGGGTCTATCTGACTATGATTTAGCCCGAAAATGTAAGGAAAATCGCAGCACCGTGAGAAGGATTCGCCTTCGAGCTAGCTATAAGAGTTATAGAGCTATAAAACCACCAAATCGGACCGTCAAACAGAACCGGAAAGCCAGAACTCGAGCTCGACGACTGTACGACCAAGTTTTGACAAAATTTAACGGGTGCTTGTTATTGGACGACGAGACGTATGTAAAACTCGATTTTAACCAACTACCGGGCACTAAGTATTATATGGCCGACGCAAGAGAATCTGCAGTTGCGGTCTCAAGACACAAACCTTCATTACATCGTCAACTATGAATTCGAATACATACATCAAAGAGTGTCTGCAGAAAAGAGTTTTACCTTTCATTAAAAACCACGACAGCCCTGTAAAGTTTTGGCCCGATTTAGCCAGCTGCCAATATTCGAAAAAAGTTATGGAGTGGTATGCAAAAAACCAGGTGGATTACATACCCCAAGAGCTAATTCCCCCAAATTGCCCTGAGTTTCGACCAATCAAAAATTACTGGGCAAATATGAAAAAAAAATTGAACAAGACCGGTAGAGTTGTCCAAAACATCGATTCATTACGATCCACGTGGAACCAACAGGCCAAGAAAGTGGACAAAAGTATTGTTCAGACGATGATGCAATCGATCACGGCAAAAGTTCGTTTTTTTTTACATAATGTAGAAAAATAATCATTGTTAATTTTAATCTAATAAAAATATATATCTTCTTTTTATTTTTTACCAAAGGTACTTTGTTTTATTAACAACTTAAAAATTACGAGACTTTCGTTCCGTACCAATTCTATATGAACTATACTTTATATGTATGGAATCATATGAGATGTAAGTACAAAGGCGATATATCAGTGGTCGGTACCTGAACCTACAGCTTGAAAACCGTCGAGCCTATAAAAAAATACTCATAATCTTTTCTCTTTAGAATTTAATAAGAAACATTTTTTCCTTGACATTTTTTTCGTATCTGTTATAGTTGTCCTAAGAAAGTTAAAAAACCGTTAACGGGGACATATTTCAGGATGAGGGCGGGCGGTGGGGTGAAACGTCAGAGGGAGGCGGGCGGAGAGTAGTGAACTTTAAACACCACATCCAAATGTATTATGTCACAAGTTTTATATTACAGTAATGGGCGGACGACGGATGCAAATACGTCAAAATAATGTCAAACGATATGCGTAATATGAATATGACTACAATTGATTTTAAAAAGAAGAGAACATCACTGCACAAAAACTTATAGAAGTTTATTGTTGAAGTAAAGATAAAGACATTTATTCAGTAAGTAGGCCGCACGGGCACTTTTACACGTCAAGAATCTACCAGCGCTTCACAAGAGGAGACCACTCCTGAGAAGAAACGCCGCAAGAAACTCAGCAGTCAGTCATTTTTTAAATTTATTTAATATTACAATGGTACTACTTCGTCTAGCATTATATAAATCTATAAATAGTAAATTAAAAAAAAAACCTGCGTAGTTTCTGCAGGAAAACACACCAAAATCTTAAGATAGAGAGAGAAAAGGAAAAAATAACACCTACTTATGTGTATATAAGACGGTGCAAGACTACCACATAAGATTGATATGTTTTCCTACATCAACGGTGTCCCCTAGACAAGATAAAGCTTTTGAATTTGAAAAAAATATATATTATCGATTAAGTTTCGGGTTTAGGCTAAGCATTTTTGTCTATTAGATAGTCCTCGATCCTATAATACGCTTATTTTATTTTTAAATAGGTTTTGGGAGAGTGCAACTCTTCTAAAATGTTACTTTCAGCTGAAAAAAATTTCATTGTGTCAGAAATATAAATGTTTGCCGTCAAAGACTTCTGTCTAACAAAATCTTTACCCGATATTGTAAAAAAAAACCCGTGAAAAAAAAATTACACTAGAAAGTTACACGACATATTGTAAAAACTTGTATGTTTGCTGATTCCAACAACATGCAAGTTTATGGTATTATTATTAATTATCGAGGAGTAAATGTTTTTTTTATCCAGCAGGACTTGTTTTTACTTCCATTTCTTCTTTAGTGTGAATAGCGGAAAAGCCGGTTTTAAATTTCGAAATTCAAAGTTTTGGAGTGCATCCACAGTAAGAAGCAGGGTTGCTTTTCGAGCGTATGTATGTATGTCTATTTCTGGGCACGCTCTGCAGCCTAAACGGCTTGACAGAATTTAACATGCGAGGTGTCATTCGATTCGTCTTAATTGTCGGAGTGACATAGGGTTTACTATTTCAACATGGCGTCCGCGAAAAAAAAAATGGAGGGAAAAAAAGGGATCACCTGAAAGCTAGTAAATAGTACATTCCAAATATATATACATTATAATACTTTGATAATGTTACTCGATGATTTTTGCCACTGTCCTTCCTAATCAAATAGTTTCATTTACGTTTTAGGATTGAAGTAGGTATTTATTTAACTCATTTGTACATGATAAAATGATTGACGACTAATAGATAATAATTAACTATTGAACCATTTGGAATCATACTCTACGTAGCGTGACGTCAGTTTTGCGTCAACGGTATGAAAAGTACGGGCCCTGATTATTATTTATTAACTACATTGCTCTTAAAACTTTTTATAGATTACAGAGCTTATTTTTTGCTTTTCAGTTGTTTATTTTGTAGTCGGTTTTTTTTGTTTTTTTATTCATTTAGTTTTTACTTAAATGTTTCAACGCGGCCGGTTCGATAATCATGAATACGCAGATATGCATTTTATTTATGGTAATTGTGGTGGAAACGCATCGGACAGCTATTAGGCAGAAGCCAGAAATCTTGGACCACAGTCACTTGGTAAAAGGTTGGTCACACGTTGAATGTGATAAGGATGAATTCCAATTCGTGTACTACGGACTTCAATAAAATCTCTCGATCAACGTTGCGTGTGTAGAGGGCCGTATTTTTCGCACGAATCGCGGTCAAAGTTCGCGGGCGAGTGCAGAGCCCGCATAATACTGTCTTTTGATGCTCAGTTTGAATTTTGTTACTTGTGACAATACACTAAAGTGGTTAACATTTTCGTTGGGGTACTTTACATAGATGTTTCTAGCCTGGACACGAACATAGGGTAGGTAATTTTTATCCTGGAAAATTGGACAATAAATAAATGTACCTGAGGGAATAGCGATAAACGACTTCTATACAGACGAACTCGCGGGCGAGCTGGTCGTCCAATATGACAGTGCAAAACTGCATATTTTTTTAATTTAGAATATTGTTGTAGGTAAAGCGCTTACTTATTCCATTGTTAGTAGTACACTAGGTTTTGTTTTAGAAAGCAGCAAAAAAAAAAAATTTACCGGAGCCAGTTGATTGTGGATTTGGTCAAGGAACATCAGAACAGCCTCCGGCGTCATGAGCACCGGGTCGTCGTCCGGCATGTGGTGGTGACTTGTGGTTGAGTTGAGCACCAACAGGTGAGGGACACTTAACTCAGTCATGGCTATTGAGTTGGCAAAATCTAGAGATCCCATCCATCCAAATTGAAAATGAGAATGCAGAGTTTTCCCCCTTTGTCTGAAAAGAAAAACACTAAGTCAGAGATCTGTTACAAATAAAATAAACTTAGTACTAAATTTCCATAGAAAGTGGCTCAATGTCTTTGCTCCCAAGTATATGTTTAGACCGGGGCAGCTGGCTTTCCATTCTCTCTCTCTCTGAATGTGGGTGCGTGCGTGCGTGCGTGCGTGCGTCCGTGTGTGTGTGTGAAAATATTCATTTATTACTCATTTATTTATAATGTCAAGTTATTATTTAATACAATAGCCCTGTAATGCTTGTAAAGTATCTATGGGCTCAAAATTTATAAAATATCAAATTTGTAAAGGTTCTGTTAGTGCCATTCGGATAACAAGCATTAAAACTAATTTTATTAATTACATTTATACTTCGTTTTTTTAACATTAGTATATAATTAATAATGGTCAAATTCGCAGACGTGGACGAATTCTTTAATAATTAAAGTACATACATACATAAACTCACGCCTTCATTCCCAGAGTGGGGTAGGCAGAGCTACAGAATTACCAACCACTCTAAAAATTTGTTGATAATTCTGTAACCACATTTTGCACAAATTAAAGTAATATTGAAATAAAAGTGCTAATATTCTAATTCTTGTCAGTAATTACTTTTCATATCTGACCAATTTGGACTGATCCTTGAGATATATCACTGACATGACATGACCAGAAAAATAATGACAGATTCAGTAAAACCATGTAAAACCAACAATGAAACATTGATCATAATTTGTTTACCTACCTAGTAATACTTTCAATCATATCTTTGAAGTCCCTTTCTGTTTGGCTTATTTCACTCAGTTTATTTTCAGAAACAACAGCAATCACTATGTACTTCTCAGTGTCCATGAGGTGGTTGATGTTTGATCTTGTGATTTTAGGGTATACTCCAAACCTTTCAGCATTAATCCATTTATCTAATGTAGCATTTAAGGCATCATGGTCTCCAATTAAAGCTGGGTGAGCTGGAACAATGTGTTAAGATCAATATAGCTTGTCATTGAGAATCCTGTGGGTCAAGATGTTATCATTAATTTCCTATAATACTCCTAATGCAGGTATCAATATATTCCTGTGTTGAAGAAATAAACATTTTGATTAGATTACAGATTTGATAAATAATCTCTTATCTTTGTACAGAAAGACCCTTTTGAATACACTTTGACCCTGGAGGATTGTTTGTGCAATTACACTTCTCACATACTTAGATGTTCAAATGATGAACTAATCGTCGGTGATATTGCAAAACCGCGTAACTAACAAATTTATGATAGAGCAAAATAAACCTTACAACCTTATTAATAAGGTGCACTTTGCTCTTTATTTAAAATGATACTTACGCGGTTTTGCAGTTTCACCGACGTAATGATTGATTGATGTTCAGGGATGAGTTTTTGCCATTATCTTTTACTATTTTTAATGCATCATTTTTAATGCTGGCTGAGGTGTGAAGCAAAATTTTGCAAAAAAAAATACATTACTAGTAAAACCCAAACCCGTGATTATAGTGTCTTGATCAGGCCCATGTTTCCAACTTAAAGATGTAAGTTCAGAAAAAGGCATCAACAAACAAATCTTGAAGTTGCCAAACAACATCTTAAACACTTTAATTGTCGCCGACCCGCTAGGCGGGTCGATTTTGTATGAAAATTGGAGACCTTGGCAATGAAAGTGTTAAACATTAGAAATCCATCATATTGGCCCTATTATTTTTAAATTTCATTTATATTTGTGTCACATCTCACAAAAGTTTAAATGATAAACAAAGTTCTCACTTACCATCAAAAAAGTATGTTTCATCCTCTTTATACACAAATACTGCTGTGTCATTAGGTGGATTAATGTCATTTTTAACTATTTCATGTGACATTGCAAAAAACCATGTATGGGGTTGAAACTTTTCAGCATGAATAATAAACATTTCCTGTAGCAACAATAAACATTATTATCAAAAGGAGCACAAATAAACAACAAACATAGCTAAAGGCAATTTCATCTTTACAAGATTAATTTCATGTCAAATTTACTGCTGATAACAAAACAAATTTTAATGTAATGCTTTTTAAATCAATTACCCATAATGGTCCCTGTTGTTTCCCAACAAACCCAAAGAAAACTGGATGATTTTCCTTCAAATACCCAAAGCTATCAGCCTGAGTCACCCGCTGAACTGCAGGCTGGGACATGCGCACAGCATAGTTCACCATGTCTTCTTTCATTCTCTCACCACTGTACTCATAATGTTGTGGACCCTTGATGCTGCAAACACAATACATATTGTTACATTTTAACAATCATAATTATGCTTTACATGCATAAAAGATGTATCAGTCATCATGTACTTAATGCTGATACAGAAATAATCAGAATATGCTGTATGTCAAGAGGAAATTAGCAAAACAAAAGTAAACCAGGACAATGATTATGAATACATTTTAGATACTTACAACAATATTGTTGGATAAGCGCGCACTTTAAAATGGGCAGCCACAGCTGGGAACCGAGTGCAGTCCACTTTTGCTACCCTAATATGGCTATTGAAAAGTGACTGAGCTACATGCGCCCAGATGGGTTCAATACGGCGGCAGTGTGCGCACCAAGGCGCGTAGAATTTGACAAACCACATGCCATCAGTGCTGATATCTATGAACTTATCACTAAGCTCCAACACCCGTGAGCAAGAAACTCCATATGTTGCTAAAAAATACAAAACTGTAATGAACACTTCCAGTATCAAAACACTTCGTAATGGAAACACAATTATCACAGGTGGTCAAAAACTTATAGCACATAAAAGCTAAATATTGATCACCGGCAAATTTCTTGCCTAAATAATAAAAAGGGTCTCATCAAAAAGAACAGCCACTGAGCAGCTATCGTAGACGGAGAATAAATTAAAAAGATATTAGATGTATAATTCTTCAAGTCCTGCCAAATATTAAGTGCTTTTTTATTCAATACAATACACGCATGAGGGAAAAAAAAGAAAAATATACTAACCTGTGAAAGCTATTAGCCAAATCCTAATTAAATTATTCATATTAATAAACTACTCTTGAAAACTCTTACATAGAATTTTATACATAAAGTATTTTTGTACTCTTAATTTAATGCAAATTTACTTAACATTACTGTAAAAAGACTAATAAGCTTAAAATCAATACACTAAATACCCAAGCTAAAAACTTTAGCTCTGTATGTATACTACAGTAAATACAGCAGGACCCTTGTAAGAAGTCTAATGCCACATCGTGATATAGTCTCAATCCCAAGCTAATTTGTGTTAAAACTGTACAAAGATTTTAGAACTAAAGGTACAAACATCGTTGCCCAGTGTACGAAGCTGTCACTTTAGCATTGGGACTGTTTCAACTACTAAAAAAACGCCGGAAGTGATGTTATTAAGTAAATTCTCATTAAATAAAATATATTATAACATTACTGTTTAAAACATGAAGCATTTGAAGCAACATTATAGTTTTTGAGTTTAAGGATTTATTCTGTGCAATTTTTATACTTTCTTAAATGGGTGTGTCAAGCTTGGCCACAACAACGATTATCCTAAGCGATTTAAGAGCGCAGTTCGGATCAAAGAGTAGTGTAATATACTGGGAAAAGAGAGCCCTCTCACGGGTTATTCATGCAGACTGATTTGAAGCGCCATCTACATTTTTGAACAAGTACCATTCATATATATACGTATAGCCAGCTACAGGTATTCTTAAAATTTAATGGCTTGGCTTTCCAGTAACAAACTATTTTGCTCTCGTCTTGTCGTAATTAGAATTGATTAATATTAATCTGAATTTAAGAATTACGTCGAGACGAGAACAAAATAGTTTGTTACTGGGAAATACCTAACTAATTGGGCGGGAGGGTATAATGAAATGAAATGACAACAGCGTTCGTTGACAAAAGCATTGTAGGCGGATGCGAGACGGTGTCAAAAAGTGTCACAACTGTCGCAAGAAGACTGTAGCGGAAGTACCCGTGAGGATTCCGGTAACCTTTGGGGAGGGAAGATAGCCGATTGAAAAATGCCCGGCTTTTACTTTTGTTAACTATGATATACTGTTCTATTTACTGATTATATACTCTCTCACTGACACTTGGTGGACCGCCATTAATTTAAAGAAGAAGAAGTACCCGTGCGTGAGCTATTAGAAATGTTAATTCAGTGCTATAAAAACCGGTCAAGTGCGAGGGTTCCGGATTTAAGATGGTTGGAAAAAGTAAACACTCATGTTGTTATGAACTTTATTTTCGAAGCAATAGAGTCCATTTTGACTAGCCTTAATTTTAATACAGATTTTTCAACTTTTTTGATATTTTTTCCAAAACTGTAAAATTCTTTCTTTCGTTTAATTCTCAAACCATCGTTTTATTTTTCGCGTAAAATATAAATATTATCTATAAATTCTGGTTTTTTTTCAGATTTTTTTGATCCATAAACTTAGGGGATAAGGGGAGTCGGCTTTAAGTAAATAAAAAGTACGTCACAAACCTTTTTAAATTAGCAGATTTCTATTACTCCGTTTGTTATTATGAAATCACTTTCATTTTTCAAACCTCCATTCTAGTCCCCTTTTCAAATATTTAGAAATAATTTCATATTGTTTTTACTCAAAAAAAGATCAGATGCGGGCAAGCAAGTTATCTATGGCACATTTCAAGATAGATTCTATAGTTTCAGAGAAAAACTGCTGTGACTTGCAGACGGACAGACAAACAGACACCGAAGTCTCGCCATAAGGTATCCTTTTTTACCATTTTGGTACGGAACCCCAAAAATGAAGTTCTCTCATCACGGTACTACTTTTTATGGTTCCGTACCCTAAATGCATAGCTGGGCATTAACTCGTTAATCCGTTAATCGTTAATTAACGAAGTTAACATTTTGATTAACGGATTAACTTTTAAGTTAACTTTTTAAAATGTTAACGGACACGTTAACTTCCGTTAATATGCAGAAGTCCGTTAATCGTTAATCCAATGCCTACTATTTACTGAACGGCACCGCGGCGCGGCAAGAAAAACAGGTTCAGACATGTATGAAACGACAAGTGCCGGGCGGCGCGTAGCAGCGAGTGTGTAGTGTGAGAAACAACGATGATGACAAGGAAGACTTTTTTCAATTCTGTCACTCAGTCTATAGAAAAACCAAAGATCTCCAACTCTTTAAGAGTAAAGCGCAAACTCTCGTTAAAATGTGGCTGGACATGAAATCAAAAGACTCGTTCAAAGATGCTGCATTCCTCAGGGAACAGATATTCATAAATTAAATGCAATACTGCTATACCCTCAAGCGCTGCAATTAAACGTCTGTTTTCCACGGGTAAAGACATTTTAACTCCAAAACGAGCCTCGCTTTCAGACGAGAACTTCAACATGTTAATGTTCATGAAAGGGAATATGCACCTTATGCCCTTTTGTATTTTGTTTTGTTCCTATCCTGTTAACTTCCAGAACCTAAACCAACAGGTTTTATAAGTTCACTAACGCAACGATATAAAAATGCATTATTTTTACACATATTAACGGATTAACGATTAACGTTAACTTGCGTTAATTCTTCCGAAATGTAACGCTTTAACGTTTAACGAAGCTAACATTTTTTTGTAGCGGATTAACGATTAACGAAGTTAACTATTTGATTAACGGTGCCCAGCTATGCCTAAATGGCAAAAACGGAACCCTTAGAGTTTCGTCATGTCCGTCCGAATGTCACAGGCATTTTACTCAGAAACTACAAAAGGAACATTGAGAGTATTGTAGAAGCCGCTACTTAGTTTGGTAGTTAAATAACAAAAATAAATATTTCTTAGGGGGGCACTCCGTAAATGAAACAATTTTTTTTTAGCATAGATCATCGTGTTCGACAATTCTTTTAAAAAATCTTCTCCCAAGCTGTTTTTTTGATTAGGTGAATATTTGGAAATAATCGCTCCGAAAGTTGCATAAATTTGTGCCCAAAAAAAAGGTAAGCTTAAAAAATACTTTATTTTTGAGTTATTGCCAAAAAAAACTGCCCTTCTCAACAAAAGAACGTAAGTGCCACGAAGATACGCTGTTTTGCTAGTGCACTTTTGCACAACGTATTTTGTTGACACAGATGAACCCGAACCCTACACTGAGCATGTAACGTAACGATATGCTCTTATCCGGTTTTTTAAACGACTTCAAAAGACGAGGAGGTTCTATATTCACTGTATGTATTTTTTTCAAGGTATTTTCACCGATGATGTCTCCGTCAATTGTGGACCGATTTTTGTTTTTTTTTTTGTTTGATAAGTTATACTTCCGAGGCGGTCCCATTGTCACCAAATCTGAATCTGTTGGGGGGATCCGTGGGGAATTGAGGGAACTCCTCAAATATCATATAGCAATTTTATTTTTTTTTGCAAAAAAATCTAGCATTTGCATTCAGAAAGTATCATTTGGTGAAAAGGAACTGATGATGAAGGCCACAGATGGTCACCGGAACCGGGAACCTATTTCATGGTGGCGATAAGATGTCTCGATTAAGGCCCTGTCCGCACAGCGATATTTCACCGCGCGAATTATTTCTCGCAATTCTGTAACACATTGAACCTTACAGGAGTAGCCGCACTGGCGGTATAAAATTCGCGCGGAAAAAAAATCTGTAGTTTGATGCAGATTCAACGCGATGCGGTGCGAATTTATTTCCGCGCGAATGTTTTGTGCAATAGGAAAAAGTATGAGTATGGCCGCATTGCGGAATGAAATTCGCGCGTTTTGCTCAGTCGTGCACCGGCAGCGGTAGTGACAAGATGTCGCGCGCTTCGTCTCCCGCCCAATCGCCAGAACCGCAGGAGGAAGATAACATTGACATTGACCAGTTGATCACTCTCATGCACAGTAGACCTCCTTTGTGGAACAAATTCGATCCCAAGTACAGCGATTCTACAGCGTTCTAGACGTCCGTCTTAGCCGACAACTGAATCGAACTGACAAAATACGTACGAAATTTTATTCGCAGTGCGTACTAGACGTTATTCTGATCGCGGAATAAAATACGCGAGAAAAAAAGTCGCGCGGTGAAATTTCGCTGTGCGGACTAGGCCTAAGAGGGTTGACCAACTACAACGAAGAACATTTAATAGTTAAAATAATATGCTTATTATGATCATTGATCACTAAAAGGTGTAAAATAAAATAAATGTTTCAAAAAATCCAAAAAACCGACTTCAACAACACAAAAAAAAGTTCTTTTAAAATGGTAGTCCAGAAGACGGTGAGTCACAATATTTTTATCAATAGTTGGCCTATGACCTACCATTTTGAAAGAAGTTATATTTTTGTGTTTTTGAAGGCGGTTTTTTGTTTTTTAAACCATTTATTATTGTATTAGCGGGGTTACTAAAGTCAGGAGGTGTATGTAAGTTACTTCCTTCATCCTGAAATAGTTATGCCAATCTTTTGGACAAATTTCAACTCATTCAGTAAATTTAAATGAGGAGGAGGTATAAGGACTGGCTTCTTAAAAGGAAGTCATAAGTCTCAGATAGACGTGCGAGTTAGTACGCCGTACTTGTGGCTCGGCGACCCGCCCGTGTGTAAGTACGCGAACGTCGCGAACTTCTAAAGGTAAACACGGGCGAAAAAGGTCGTCGAGCTTTAAGTATACGTACTTACTCGCCCGTCTATCTGGGACTTATGACTTCCTTTTAAGAAGCCAGTCCTTATACCACGCACTACATGTCATGTTTTTTTTTCTCGTTTTGCGCTAAAGCAATACTACTACTGCAAGTGCGTCGTCGTCGTTTTCGCGATAGGAAAATCAACGCAGATTATTAATTAATTTATTTATTATAACAAACACAAACACATATTATTCATAGTTCCACAAAACTGTAACAATATTGTAGACGTGTGGACACTCATTATGGGCGTTCGACTTAAGTGCACAAACCGGACTGCGCAGTTGATCGCTACGATAATCGTTGTCGTGTGTACCAGGTACTATTTAAAGCCGGTCTCATATTCAGCGTTGATCACACACAAAGTTGGCTTGGCGATCATCAGACAGACAGACTGAGAACGAAATATTGTATCTCGCTCTAAAGCTGATGTTGCTGAATTTGAGACCAAGATTCAACTTTAAGATTCTCAGACTATATTTAATTGCTGAATTTTAAAAGCAACTCTTTCAAGCATTTTGATTGCCCAGTTTCAATTCAATTGATCAGTTTGCCGTTTCAACATTAAATATTGACTAATTATGATATCGGCATAATCCGTAATTCTGTTCTTTTCATTCGCTATCTGTCATATGGTACGTCACGGCGGAATTTCATTCACTATTCCAACCTCAAAAAATATTTTTTATTCCACTCTTTCCAACCAACATAACTACATAAAACTCTATCTATCTATAGTTCAACTTTCACTTTCAACGTCATTGCGATATCGCTTTCCATGACGTTACTGTTACAACGCGTAGTACGTAATTCATTTGCATTTAGTTTTAAAAATTGCATTAATTCGAATCGCCATTGCAAGTTGTTACGTACGAGCGATTACCGTTATTCGGAGTGGGGGCCAGTCGGACGCGCGCGGGGGGCACGTATCGGCGGCGCGGGAGCGCGGCGAGTTCACTCTGTCACTCGGTCATTACGGTATTTTTCTGCTGCGCGTCCCACATTTACTATCGTGAAAGAAAAAGTGACAATGCCCGAAAACACACCGTTTCAGCGCCTCCCGAAGAATGTCGTACCTAAACATTACGATTTAGAATTGGTGCCGGATCTCGAAAAATTAACGTTTACAGGAAAGACGGCAGTGAAAGTATCGGTAAGAGGGAATTTCATCACTCGTCCGGCCGTCGCAAATTATCTCGTTTGGTTTCAACGTGACGTATTCACTTTCAGATCGTCAATCCTACCAAAGAAATAGTGTTGAACTGTTTGGATTTGGATTTGAAGAGCGTGAAGTTAGAGTACAAGGATGGAGAAGCGGCTCTATCGCCGGTCGAAGTGCGGCTCAGCGTGGCCGAGGAGAAGGCGACGATTGCGTTCGCAGAGCCGCTGCCGGCGGGCACGGCCAAGCTGCTCTGCGAGTTTACCGGCGAGATCAACGACAAGATGAAGGGGCTGTACCGCAGCAAGTACCTGACGCCTTCCGGCGAGGAGCGACACGCGGCAGTCACGCAGTTCGAGGCGACGGACGCGCGGCGCTGCTTCCCCTGCTGGGATGAGCCTGCCATCAAGGCCACCTTCGACATTTCGCTGCGCGTACCCGCCGACCGCGTCGCGCTCTCCAACATGCCGGTGCGTGAGGAGAAGGTGGACGGCGCCACGCGTTACGTACGCTTCGACACAACGCCCATCATGTCCACGTACCTCGTGGCCGTGGTAGTCGGCGAGTACGACTATGTGGAAAAGAAGTCTCGCGACGGCGTCGTGGTGCGCGTCTACACGCCCGTAGGCAAGAGCAAGCAGGGCATGTTCGCACTTGAGGTGGCTGCCCGGGTACTTCCTTATTACAAAGAGTACTTTGATATAGCCTATCCGTTGCCTAAGATTGATCTGATAGCTATAGCAGACTTTTCAGCTGGGGCTATGGAGAACTGGGGGCTGGTGACATATAGAGAGACATGCCTGCTAGTAGATGAGGAGCACACATCTGCGGTGAGGCGGCAGTGGATAGCTCTAGTGGTGGGACATGAGCTGGCTCACCAGTGGTTTGGCAATCTTGTTACTATGGAGTGGTGGACTCATCTTTGGTTAAACGAAGGCTATGCCTCCTTTGTGGAATTCTTATGTGTCAACCACCTGTTCCCAGAATATGACATTTGGACGCAGTTTGTAACTGAAACTTATATCAGGTACTTAATTTCATATTTTATTACTAAATTCTTTAAGATAGTATATAGGTTGTACACTTGAATAAACAAGATGTGTATTTTTGGCATGTCTTACAATTTTTTGTTTCTTTGTTTTATGAAACTGCTAACATGGCACGCTGCCAGTGAAAATTATGAGCAGGCGATTTTGAAGTTCTGTATTACTATGCACTTATTTGAGTGCAGTGTCATCAAATCAACTTTTTTGTTTTAAGCACTTTGCTGTTTAGTGATTTGCTATTTATCTGATAAAAACATTGCATTTTCAGGGCTTTAGAATTAGATTGTTTGAAAAATTCACATCCAATTGAAGTTCCTGTGGGTCACCCTTCTGAAATCGATGAAATATTTGATGACATCTCTTACAACAAGGGTGCCTCTGTCATTCGCATGCTACACAAATACATTGGGGATGATGATTTCCGTAAAGGAATGAATATCTACCTTACTAGGCATCAGGTGAATTCCTTATTTCTATTTGATTTGTTGTAGATAAAAAAGATTTACAGGCGTTTTTGAGTTTTACCCTTGACTCTCAAGTGGTTTACTTATTAGGCTTATCTTTCTACCTTGTATTTCTGAATGCTGTTATTATAATGTGTCTTGGCAAGTATGGTAAATCATTAACCCCTCATATTCTTAAGCACGGATCCATGCTCAAAAGGATCATGAGCAAATTGGGTGTAGCACCAATGGTCTTAAAACCTATAATAATATCATTGAAATGGAATTAGTTAAAACATAATTTCTTAATATGACCGTAAATACCTAGCTTACCAGAGAACAAAAATATGGGCACTTGAAAACAAGATAAGGTGTCCATAGAAACTTTTTTCCAAGATATAATATTTTTAATTATAGAACTGGGTGTAGGGTGTTTGATGTAGAAAAATATTTAAAGCAGTACTGTGGTGCTTGTTTTTCTCCAAATCTTGTCTAAAAAAAGTATATAGAAATGATCGTAACAACATGTTACTCTCAAGATTACAAAATATCTCAATAATAAATGACTCTGTCATATCATCATCAACATAACCTTTGATTAAGCAACTTAAGAGAAAAAAGTTACCTGAAGGTCGATTGTTATATAATGTATCTTATAAATAGTGTATTTATCTGTACCTACAACAAATCACCTCTCCGATTTCAAGAAAATACGTTAGTTCATTATTACCTATTAGCCAAAGTTTCTACGGACTAGGTATATATCTTATTTTCAATTACCTATATTTTTATTCTCCAGTGAGCTATGTATTGAAGGCTATACTAAGAAATTATGTTTTAAATAGTTACATTTTAAATAAGTATACAGGGTTATTGGTTATTGCATACATTCCCGTTAAGGGGTTATAGGGGAGATCATTTGCAGTCATTTTGACCCTATAATGCATTATGCAAAAGTGAACCATTTTTGAGTTATCGCGATCTTTAGTTTTTTTTTAAATTAGTCAGAAATTCAACTTGAAAACTTTATTACAAAAAAAGTATCAATTTAAATCGTTTTTTTTTTTCTGATTTACAGAAACGATTAAACACTAGTTATTTCTCAATATTAAAACAGTAATTATCGGTCTAAATTTAAAAAAGCGACACGGAAAACGAAATTTTTTCAATTTTTTTTTGCGATCGCTTTCCACTAAAATGCCTTAAAAACAAAAAAAACGTTATAAAACTTGGCTTGCAGATTATTTTAAAAACTTAACTGATTTCTTAGCTCTCCAAAAATGCATAACAACTAGGAACTTATTTAAAAAAAACTGAAAAAAAATGATCACAAAGGAAGCGGGCGGAAATTCGTATCCGAACTAAAGTCTAAACTAAAGTCAGAAATGCAACTTCAAATATTAAAATAAAAAAAAATACCAAATTTAAATCCACTTATTTTATTTGCATTTGTACAAGATGAAATTGTTGTTCTTATGCAATATTAAAAAAAAATATTATCTGTACACGTTTGAGAATGTGAGGCCGAAAACTAAAAAATACATGTTTTTTTATCAAACTCCTAAATTTGTTACTTTTTACATAAGTTATTGTTGTTCTTTGTGTTTACGAGTATAACAGTTATTTTTGATAAATTTATTAAGTTAATTTTAAGTTATGTTCGGACGTGACTTCCTTGTTGCTTCCTTTGTGATCAATTTTTTCAAGCAATCTAACAAAATTCATATTAGTTTTAATAGCTCGTTAGAAAGCTGGAAAAATGTTTTGTGTAAATCTGCACGCCAAATGTATTGGTAATTTTTTCTGTTTTTGTATAATTTATGTTGGAGTTTGATAAAAAACATGTATTTTTTAGTTTTCGGCCTCGCATTCTCAAACGTGTACAAATAATATTTTTTTTTAATATTGCATAAGAACAACAATTTCATCTTGTACAAAAGCAAATACAAATAGTTGATTTAAATTGGTTTTTTTTTTAATTTTAATTTTTGAAGTTGCATTTCTGACTTTAGTTTAGACTTTAGTTCGGATACGAATTTCCGCCCGCTTCCTTTGTGATGATTTTTTTTCCGTTTTGTTTTAAATAAGTTCCTAGTTGTTATGCATTTTTGGAGAGCTAAGAAAACATTTAAGTTTTTAAAATAATCTGCAAGCCAAGTTTCATAACGTTTTTTTTGTTTTTAAGGCATTTTAGTGGAAAGCGATCGAAGCGATTTGGACCGATAATTACTGTTTTAATATTGAGAAATAACCAGTGTTTAATCGTTTCTGTAAATCAGAAAAAAAATACGATTTAAATTGATACTTTTTTTGTAATAAATTTTTCAAGTTGAATTTCTGACTAATTTAAAAAAAACCTAAAAAACGCGATAACTCAAAAATGGTTCACTTTTGCATAATGCATTATAGGGTCAAAACGACTGCAAATGATCTCCCCTATAACCCCTTAACGGGAATGTATACAATAACCAATAACCCTGTATACAGGGTGACTGGAAATTCGCCGTATTCCTTGAAAGGAGTTATTCTACAGCTCATTTGTAACGATTTAAGTCCAGTCAACCAGGGGTCAAAAATCATTGGTTACCGAGTTATTCACGTTTTTAGAATTTAAAAAAAATACCCGTTTTTCGACCTAAATCTAGTCATTGTGTAAAAACTTCGTCATTTAGAAATAAAAAAAAATATTTTTCAAATAGCCAATGAATTACTGATTACGAAAAATAATAAAAAGTGCCAAAGAAATGCAAAGTTTTGCAAATAAAAGGATTTGAAGTTGAAAGTTCTAGTAATTATTTTCCAAATTTTGTAACATTTTAAAGCATAACTAAAAAAAAAAGTACTACACTTCGCGTACAAATGACAGGAATAATTTGCTCAATTCATAAGCTTTCTAAAAAGGTACAATTTATGATATTATAAAATTAATTTTCATTTAAAAATGTACAATTAATAATAATAGCAGAAATGTTCGCGGTTATGCTCCATTGTTTCAACCAAAAAACGCGGGATCGTTACCGTTTTTAAATTCAGCTAACCGTGTTCTTTTAAATTTGCTTTTTAAAAACATAAAGTGCGTTCCATTTTTAACCGAAAAACGCGGGAAGTGTTGTAGTAAAATTAATAGAACATCGTTCTCCTTTTTAAATTCAGCTAATGGTGTTCTATTTTAAAATAAATTTGCTTTTTAAAAACAAAGTGCGTTCCATTTCGAAATTTCGAACATCTCATAATTTTTTGAGTGACCTACGTAATCAGTTACTTTCAACTTTCTTTCCATTTCGGACGATATTGATAACTAAGCTTCTTTCTCAAATGCCTGCTTCGACGGCACGGCACTACTTCGACGAGATCCTTCTCGCTGGGTCTCCCTCTTCAATAGCGTGTAGGTACTGGAGTGTAATGACACGGGTACTGCCGAGCTGAGTGCAGTGTAAACCACGCCTTCCACTGTGACATACCGAGCCGGTTAGCCACAATTCTCGTCGAAGTAGTGCCGTCTGACCGGAAACACTGAAGGATTTCTTCATCTTGAGCAGTATCATATCGAGGTCTTCCAGCGTCAGCTTGGCGGCGTTGAATTGATCCTCTTTCCCGAATAAGACGGTATGATGAACCAAACACGCTTGCGTGAGGTAAACTGCGGTTAGGTTAATGACGTTGGTATTCCCTTCTAGCTGCAGCCGCGTCTCCATCGCAGAATCCGTAACAATAAATAATATCTGCGTATTCTTCGAATTGGCAAGCAGGCATTTGAGAAAAAAGCTTAGTTATCAATATCGTCCGAAATGGAAATAAAGTTGAAAGTAACTGATTACGTAGGTCACTCAAAACGTTTTGAGATGCTCGAAATTTCAAAATGGAAAGCACTCTGTTTTTAAAAACCAAATTTATTTTAAAATAGAACACTATTAGCTGAATTTAAAAAGGAGAACGATGTTCTATTCATTTTACTACAACACTTCCCGCGTTTTTCGGTTAAAAATGGAACGCACTTTATGTTTTTAAAAAGCAAATTTAAAAGAACACGATTAGCTGAATTTAAAAACGATAACGATCCCGCGTTTTTTGGTTGAAACAATGGAGCATAACCGCGAACATTTCTGCTATTATTATTAATTGTACATTTTTAAATGAAAATTAATTTTAAAATGTCATAAATTGTACCTTTTTAGAAAGCTTATGAATTGAGCAAATTATTCCTGTCATTTGTACGCGAAGTGTAGTACTTTTTTTTTAGTTATGCTTTAAAATGTTACAAAATTTGGAAAATAATTACTAGAACTATCAACTTCAAATCCTTTTATTTGCAAAACTTTGCATTTCTTTGGCACTTTTTATTATTTTTCGTAATCAGTAATTCATTGGCTATTTGAAAAATATTTTTTTTTATTTCTAAATGACGAAGTTTTTACACAATGACTAGATTTAGGTCGAAAAACGGGTATTTTTTTAAAATTCTAAAAACGTGAATAACTCGGTAACCAATGATTTTTGACCCCTGGTTGACTGGACTTAAATCGTTACAAATGAGCTGTAGAATAACCCCTTTCAAGGAATACGGCGAATTTCCAGTCATCCTGTATATATAGGTTTCAATTCTGTTGGTGCCACACTCCCCTGTATCCATATAAAGGTACCCTACCCATGATCCTTTAGAAATATTATAGCACTTTTTTGAATATTAAAACAAGTATGTTAAATATGAGAAGACTAGAATGGGGTTATTTCTGCACAGTTGCTATATTTTGTTAAAAAAAATATTTTCTCAAACATGCTCGGAAAAAACGGTTTTCCGATTGAAACACAAGGACGGAAAGAGCCTCATTTTACTCCTAGGAGTAAAAAAACCATATGAAAACACTTTCCGTCCATGTCCATATATTTCTTAAAAATGCTGTCAATTTGCATACAAAATCAAAAGGACCAAGACAAAAATTCCAAACAGCCATTGTAACTGCTCGCTTTTTTAGCACAGTGCGTGTGTTTCTTTTCGAATTTGCATTCCAATGTCTATGGTTAAGTATTTAAAAACAATTGACAGTCGGTAACATTCGTTCATTCTGCATAATATAATTGTGAAACCGAATATTAAACTATTTGTTGTGTGAAATACTACAAAAAATGAGCTCAAGCGACGAAAGCGACTAAATAGGTACAACTCCGCCTATATTAAAATCTGAAGCTGCCTCGGTTAGGCAAAACCTGCTTCCCGCTAAATGTAAGGAAAAATATAACCGAACTTATGACCAATTTATGCTGTGGAGGGCAAACAAAAATGTAAATTAAATTACTTGCTTTTTAGAAATGTATTTGTATTATTTCCTCACATGTTTGAGAAAAGCATTATGTATGCCTCGGCGGAAACGAGGATTTCCTGACTCGTATTTTAGCAGGCCTCGCTGTTGCTCGGCCTGCTAACCACCTCGTCAGGAAAACCCTTACTTTCCGCGCCTAGGCAACAATGTACTATTAACACACAGTACCAATTTGTAAATCTTCTGTATGTGTGCACCATTGATTGTTAGAGCATAACCTTGATTTAAGTGATTGTTCTACATGGAAACTAAATTATTCACATTCTATAAATGTCATGCCATTTTAAAGTTGGGTTAATTTAATGTTTTACCAAAGCATACTGTTTTTTTTATCTAATAAAATAAAGTCATCTGTAAATAACTGATAAAGACGATTATTTCTAATGATGACCCTTAATTTCAGTACAAAAATACTTTTACTGAGGACCTTTGGGCAGCTTTAGAGGAAGCTTCAAACAAACCTGTCGGTGCTGTGATGTCCACATGGACTAAGCAAATGGGATTCCCAGTTGTGCAGGTAGGTAGTACTTCAGACATCCAAACTGCCATTGCCCTTTGTGTATACATTCTGAATTATAATTACAAATGACAAGTGCTCCTACATAATTGATGACTCTATCTGTGAAACAATAGGTTTTAATCATGATAAACCTTCAACACAATTGTCTTGCATTAATGAGTAAGTTATTTTCATTGCCTATTGTGCGAGCCACACATGCTTATAATTGTTTTTAGGTCCACTCCGAACAAAGGGGCGCTGATCGAGTGCTGACGCTGACGCAACAAAAGTTTTGTGCCGATGGTAGCCAGGGAAATGACGTACTTTGGATGGTGCCGATCACCATCTCCACCCAGGAACATCCTGCCAAGGCAAGACAATGTTTGCAATCACTTTTACGTTTGATTAGCTTATCAGCTAAAATAAAATCGTAAATCCACATTGACCTACACTAACAGCTCAATTTCATACATAGCCATATCCTTTAAAGATAAAAATGTTAAAATTAAACGATTTGCAGTTGCAACAAACATTGTTGGGAGGTCATCATTCAAGTGGAAGTGGCAGTCCTGACAATTCTGATCTTCAGACTGCTTTAAATTTCAAAAATATAAATGATGTAATAAAATTTGAAATTAACTATGGTACTGTTGGTAAAGACAAAGTCACGACTTTTAAAATATCAAATTACGGTGATAGAACAATTATGCTTTGTAATACAGAAATGTAGCTAAATATACTCTATTTTGCACCATTAATTTTTTTAGATACATGCATTAGACTTATAATGTTGGTATATTGTTATATTTGGTCACTCATACTTTAAATTATATTTTCATCACGCTTGTAGACAGGGCACGTGGTGACGCAAGTGTACTGGTAATTATTAAAATGTAAAACTGGGTAAAATCGTCTCAATGTAGAGTTCCAAACACAAACAACTATTTTCTCAACGTTATTCAACCTTATCCACCTTATTCAATTTTAACCGCGTAACACATACATACATACATACATACTTTCCTCTACATTCATCAAACTTTTCATACACATTATGTCGGTTACGGGTGCTTTTTATTTGGCCCTAATTCAGTACAAAAACCCACATAAAGCGGCATAAAAGCAATACCTAAAATACACATTTAAAGTTAGTTTGCGGTATTTTAGTTAATCTACAGTAACTAACACGACAAAAAAAGGATGACAGACTTCATCATCAGATGGGACTAATAAATGGGTGCGCCAAAGTTGAACTAATCATTATTAGTCTGAATGTAATTTTATTCCTAATTCATTACAACTCCTAAAGCGTTTTTTCTGAAACCGTTATTATTTCAGGATTTTTGTAGTATCTAACCGGTAGATAAGGTTAGGTCAGGTTTGTTTTATAAAAACCCTAAAATAAAAACCGTTTCAGTAAAAAACACTTTAGGAGTTGCGATGATTAGGAATAAAATTTCACTCGGACTAAAAACAATTAGGTGAGCCAATATGGACCCTAATAAATGTTACGGAGACGGATAACCCAAAAACGACTGAAGCCCACTTAGTTGTGATAGTTTGTTTTTTTTTTACTTTATATAATTGCTTTCATTTAAGTTTGAGATTTTTTGTATTTGTATTTTTGGGTGTAAGGGACACTTAACTCAAACGAAAATGTCACAATAAGAGCCCCTTTTAGAAACGGTGCCCCAAATGTAACGATACAAACATTATAATATTTAAATAAGCTTCCGTCAAAAATTTCATTTCTGCGACAAAGTTTTATTGTCAACTACCTTTTTTTTGGCGAAGTCGTTATATGTTATATGCATTACCAAACTAATAAGTCCCAACACGTGGGTCTACGTTAATTATAGCGGAGGTCTATCGCAACCTTCCGACTCCCATCATCAGATCAGCTCTTACACACCATACTGCACTACCACATTGTATTGTCATTGGATTTACATACATTGTCCAATTAAATTTTAGTCCATTCCATTAATGGGAAGTGGATCAAATTTAACTTGCTAGATTGGACCCGTACATACATACATTGCATTTGCAAGTTAAAAAACAATCGGTGCCGGTAAAAATCTGCAAGTTAAAGTATCCGATCAAGTTTTTTTTTTAAGACCACTTAATTTTATTTTGTTTTGATAAAAAAAAATAGTTTGTTTTAAAACAATACTTTGATGTGACTCTCCCCTCCGTCAGTTTTATTTATATTCTAGTAGCTATTTTCCTTGTTGATGTGAGGTAAAAAGTTTTGTTTCTCACAGCTGCAAATTTACTTGCGTCTCGTGCCTTTGAATTCTTTGCTACGCTCAGAATTAAATTTTTGAACCTATATATAGTAGTTCCTTACTTACGTTTTAGAAAATGAGAAGCGAAAAATGGCTAAGTGTTGAAAGTAAAACATTGCGTGTAACGGTCTCTTTGCGGGCGAAAAAGGCGTCATTCCGTTCATCTAACCGAGTAGCGCCGAGCCGAGCCGAACGCTACTTTATCGCTCTTATTGCATGGAAAATATGGACATGCAGGTTATTCTTTCCGATTTAAGACTGCACCGAGGCTCCAGCGGCGCCCTCGTTACTATTATTGTGTTTTCAAATGAACTAAAGAATTATCTTGGAATCGGAGAGCGGATTTTTGGTGTATAAATGAATACATAATGTATAGCATATAGTTGGATAAGCTTTAACCTTCGTGTAGTCAACGGAAAAGAAGGCCACTTTTTCCGTTAAGTTGCGTGTCGGATAAATTACGAAATTCGAACGATTTGTAACACAAAAATTCTTGTATTTTCCGATAGTCGATGAAAAATGAGGTAGGCGGTAGTGTAATGCCATACTTCTACGGTGTGGCTTACAGCCCGCCATACCGACGAAAACACATTATTTAAAGAAAAGAAAAATCATCCATTTGTACCAGGCTAATTTTGCACAGCTAATCATCGTCGAGTAGCCATTCACGAAAATCACCACACCGGTTTTTCCATCGACTACCTATCGGACAATACTATAATTTTTGTGTTACAAATCGTTCGACTTTCGTAATTTATCCGACTAGTCCGATTAACGCCCACGCGATTGGGCCGCCGGTACCAGCGCTATGACAATGTTTTTCCTTTTTTCATTGCTTGATTAGACTTTTGAAAAACGAATACAAATGACTGTAAATAATCCGGTCTAAAATAATCACTCTTCGATTTTGAGACAATGCTTTAGTTTATAAGAAAACAGAATAATAGTTACGAGGGCGCCACTGGACGCTTTGTGCAGTCTTAAGCCGATTCCGCGTCGACCGTCGTGGGAAGACCCCGTCACGTGCTATACAAGAATTACAAACCCCGAGTCAAGCATAACCACTTCACTTGAGTCCGGCCCGCGAGACCAATATGCCACCAACCGTCCGGGTTTTATAGCGAGGTACTTATAACGACGTCCGCAACTTTTTAGCAAAAACGTCTGTATCTTCTAAAGTACAAAAGCCATAATAAAGAAAAAAATACTGAGGCATATATGAACGTACACTTATTCAAGTACTCTTTATAGAATTGTAAAAATATACATGAATTGATTAGTGACTATAATCAAGGTGAAACTTATGAAATCGGTAAAAAATCCTAAAAGATTTTTATTTGACGAGTTATTACATGAAGTCTAAAGCGGTCTATATTGAAAAAATCCTCTTTAGCAGTCCACGGCATAAACCCTGAGAAGCACTGTAAATGTTTTGATCAATCCTAAGTAGTATGACTATAATTCTAAACCAATCGTCAATATATTTTAGTATATTTTAGTAAACAGGGCGTCAAATTAATAATAATTAGGCTATAAACGTTCACAATCCCAGCTCGAAAAACCTTGATATTTTTTAAACATCAGACTAGGTCACTGGAAAATATTACACATTCTCGAAGAAAGTACACATTCCTGATCATATTTATGTATAATAAATAACTCCCAAAAATATGTAAATAAACGTGAAATACTGACGACATAATCACGAGTCCTTCACAAACACGCGCAGGTTCACAAGGCCCTGGCAAATAATATATTTTTAATGGATATGCAGCTAGCGAACACTGCCAATATTCTTGAGAGCAAGTAATTTGGTTAGTCTACACTCTACGTTTGTTCAACAGTAGAATTTTTTAATATTTTACTAGATGGCACTATAACTAACTGTTCCTTCTTCAACACCATTGGAAAGTAAGGTATCCGCGGACGGTTAAGAGCAATTTGGTTTTGAATACTATGTTATCGTAGGACTGTCAAGTGGTGGCAAGAAGGACTCTCGTTTGGTATTCGTTCTATACCGCCCTTAATTCACACACTATGTACTTATGAAGTATTGTATTTTAATTATTTTCTAGATATTTGATGCGTGCAATTGATAATAACCTCCTCTTTTAGGTAGCACTGTCAACTGTTCTTGAAAAGCGATCCCAAGAAGTTTTGTTAGAAAATGTTTCTGAATCATCATGGGTCAAACTCAACCCTGGCACGGTAAGTCATTCGAACACATTTATTAGGTATCTAATGATGTAAAGTAGATATGATTTATTTCAATCTTATAATTATATTGTCATGAAAATACAGATGTATTTTCTTAATCTATAAGAGGGTACTACCGAATTTAGTATTTTAAAATGTTTTTTTTAATAGTTAACATTTTGTGCAAATCGTCGATGATACGGCAAAACCGCGTAACTAACAAATTCATGATAGAGCGAAATAAACCTTACTTTCTTATTAAAAAGGTGCATTTTGCTCCTTATTTAAAATTTTACTTACGCGGATTTGCAGTTTCACCGACGAAATCTCAAATGTATCACTTGTTAGTATTACCTTTTACTTAAGAAGCACACCCACCTTCGCTTCGTTTCGGTTTAAATGAGTTTTTCTGTAACTCGCGTACATAAACCAAAATGTACAGTTTATGATGTTCTCTGATGCCCTCGGAAATAATCGTGGAGTAACCTTGGAGTAGCTAAGCCATGCTTTGTCCTTACCTGTCATTGTGGCATTTGGTTTCGACAGAGAAGGACAAAAATGACAGTAAGGGCATGAGTGTTTAAACTAAAGAGATTAATGTTAGTTGTCTGTCGCTTAGCAAAAATAATGTCGGTTTGTGGAGGTAATTGAGAAGTTTAAACGGAGTTAAGTCTATATTTTGCCCTTTCCGCCGGGGTAGACGACTGCTGCGAGGAAATAAAAACAGTTTTTTTAAATTAGGTATCCTATTTTCGTGGCATATAAATTTCGAATTCGAATTGGTCATCAGAATTGAACATAAAATGCGATTGACCGATTAGCAAAGAGGCCGTGACTCGTCCAATTTTGCCGGTATTTCGGACCATTCGAAATTTCCTGGATTATATTACAGGTGGGGTACTACCGCACGCGGTACGAGCCGGCGATGCTGGCGCAGCTGGTGGGCGCGGTGCGCGATGGCTCGCTGCCGCCGCTCGACCGGCTCGGGCTGCTCGACGACTGCTTCGCGCTAGTGCAGGCCGGCCATACGCACACGCATGAGGTACGCATGCTTAGCTCAAATACTATAACTTGGTGTAATTTACTAAATTTGATCCATTTCTGTTTGCCACATTACAAAAAAAAGGCTCAGTACGACTTTGTCCACATTCCTATTTCGTCACCTTCTTAACTCGTCCACAAGGCCATATGGCCCACTATTCCAATTCGTCGGCATTCCTAACTCGTCTACTTTCCTATATAATTCACCTTCCTAACTCGTTCACAATGCCATGTCGTCAGCATGTAATTCCTAATTCGTCCACATTCCTATTATGATCACCTTCCTATCTTGTCTACATTCCTATATGGTCCATAGAGGTAACTCGTCTACATTCCTATATCGTCCACAGTGCTAACTGGTCCGCATTCCTATATAGATCACAATGTTAACTCGTCCACAATGTTTATTCGTCCACACGACTCAATCGTGGCTTAATGTGATTTTATTTAAAGTGATTAAAAGTCAAATACCCGAACTACAAGAATAAATAATAACTACGTAGGACGAAATAGCATGTGGACAAAGTCAAAACAAACTTCCAATTTTCTTTTCATGAAATGATGGTTTTAAGACAGTTTCCATGTCATCTATTTTCGAATTTCCTTACTCTGTCCCAGTTTTAAAAGAGACCCAATAATTATTTTTCTTACACTTTTAAAAACACAAATAAAATTACGTGAAATTAGACGGTTCCTAACTTAAAAATGACGATAACTCAAATGTTACTAAAGCCCCAGTTTCATTGATTGATTGCCCGCATGCTTGTAGAAATCCATTGACGAGTTGTTTTAACATTATTGCACTTGAAGGTATAGCAGCGACGCAATGTACCACTAAAAGCATGCGGGCTATTGATTTACTAACGAAACTAAGCCTTAAGGTTACTAGACATGTTCTTTCCGTGTACCCATCATGTTTTATATACTTTTATTATGCAAAAGCAAAAGTTTACCTTACCTTAGTGTGATAGAGTTGCATACTTGATAATTAATTAAATTAGGTAAGTATAGTAAAATAAGAAGTTTTGTCATAATACAATGTACTCTACATAAACAAATGCTAAGATAAAGAAATTGCTTACCTTTTACTTCGTTGGAAGTTAATTATAAATGTGAGCTAGAATACCTAACTAATATGTAATAAAATGGTTATGTTCATAAAAAGTGGCTGGTTAATTGTAACCTGAAATCTCGCGTTTATTAATATAAGTAAATAGCAAGGTTTTTTCTATTCCCCTTTATTCAACGACACTGTCCTATGTTATTTTGTATTTAACTAAAATAATGATACTGATTGCAGCAAGTAGTATAAACGCAAATAGCACGATTAAATTAAGACAAAATATTCTGAAATGGTGTTTGTTGAAACGTAAGTGAACATGATTGATAAAGAGTATTTGTATTGTATTGTACTTTCCAGTCGCTGAAACTGATCGAGGCGTTTAGCAACGAGACGAACTTTACCGTTTGGTCGTCCATCTCCAACTGCTTGTCGAAGCTGAGCGCTCTGTTCTCGCACACGGCGCTGGACAAGCCGCTGAAGAACTACGGGCGCCGGCTGTTCGCGCCCGTCAACCGCCGGCTCGGCTGGGACGCCGAGGACAAGGAGAGCCACCTCGACACGCTGCTGCGCAGCCTCGTGCTCAACAAGATGATCAGCTTTGAGGACCCCGAGACCATCAAGGAGGCGAAGAATCGGTAAGTTGCCTGGAAACTACCTTGCCACACAAATTTCATTTCATCTCTCCTGTTCGGAAAGGAAAGTAGGTAAGGATTTTCATATCTCATAAAGACAATGTTTGTGACAATATCATATAACAACTGAAAAGTAGAGTAAGTATTTAACTCTGGTGAAAGTATCAATTGTAACATCGAACTATATGATGTCAGGTCCTCAGGATGCCATTGATCACTTTCATCCCTTGGTTAACAATCTACTATTTCATAGTTGAAGGCCAATCGCATGCAATATTTTACTGAATTTGGACTCTTGTTTGTATTCTGACTGAGATAGATCATATCAAATGTAGTAAATGGTATAATATAAAGCATTAGAATGTTCCGAACTTGTTTTTTTACTTTTTGTGGTCGGGTTTTTTGTTTTAATTCTTTGCATTATTGGATTGGGCCTCATTTTATGCAGAGCATTAAACATAGCGGTTAGGTATCCTACACATTGTGTATTGTACACTAACATTAATTGATAACGTTCCTTCCAATGATAATGTTATTTGTTTGGAGTGATAACAGGGATGTTTCTACAGTGAAGCATGTAGGTATTAAATATACAATTTCTGCTAGGTATGTAATTTATGATAGCAAACTGCTGTTTTTCATAATAATTTTAAAGGCTTGCCTCGTCCCTGTCTGAATGTTATTTTATCGTTATACATAATAATTATGCACATTTTAAGCAAACATTGTTTGAGAATAATCTACTAGAGTAAATTCTTATAATGACCACCATTAAAAAAATTACATTATTTTACTGGCAATCAATTTTGTACTAATCCAAAGTTAAAAATGCCGACGCCGTGCCTTACTGACTCGTGCCCTTTATGTGTATCAATTCACTTGACCATAAGCACTTGAACCGTTACATATTACCTGTGATATTACAAAGGTTTCATATAAGACCTCATTTAAACTGTAAGGGAAGCTCGCATTTTGGCCAAATAGATATTTGTGAAACTGTTTGCCCATGTTGATTTGTTAACCGTCTAACCTTGCGAATGTGTGTGGTCAGGTTCGAGAAGCACGTGTCGGGCGCCAGCACGCTGCCGGCGGACCTGCGCTCGGCGTGCTACCGCGCCGTGCTGGGCGAGGCGGACGAGGCGACCTTCCAGCGGTTCCTGCAGCTGTACCGCAGCGCCGACCTCCACGAGGAGAAGGACCGCATCAGCCGCGCGCTCGGCGCCGTCAAGGACCCGCAGCTGCTCAAGCGCGTGCTCGACTTCGCTGTCTCGGTCAGTCAACATAAACCACACCTCTCACGCTGACAGTTCCTTGTGTAGCTTTCACAGCTGCTGAACCGCAATTGCTGAACCGATTATAATCAAATGTGATATGGAAATAGCTTAAACCTCGCCTGGCCCGGGTAAGACATAGGGTACTTTTTAATCCGGAAAAATTTAAAGTTCCCGAGAGCGAAAAGCGGTAAACGACTTCTACGCGGATGGAAACACGGGCAACAGGTCACGTACCCAGTGCGGCTAGCATAAGTTGCCCGCGACTTGTTTGTCGCTCGTATCTTCCTTTCTATCTAGTCAGTAACGATAGAGACGCACTGAGCGACAAGCGAGAAAATTTTAACGAAAAGTTTTTGAAAAGTTAACTATACAAGAACGCAACTAACGTTCGTTCAGCTCTGCTTATTTGCCTGTTAGTCAAATTTAAGAATCGTACAGCTCCATAGTGTGTAATATCGCAACGTGTGAGTGTGGGTAGTCATACTCTACCACTTGACTCGTAAACAATTTGTAAGCAGTATAGTGAAATTATGTTTACTTTGCATTATAAAACATTTAAGCACATTTTGCCATCGAAAAATATAGTTTTATTAATTGTAAATGTAAATTGGTGATATTTTCCAGGACGAAGTGCGGGCACAGGACACAGTGTTCGTGATCGTTTCGGTGGCGGTGAGCCGCAACGGGCGCGACCTGGCCTGGCAGTTCTTCAAGGACCACTGGCAGGAGTTCATGGACCGCTACCGGGTACGCCGCCACCTTATACTATACCCTGGATAACCAACGAACTCAAATGTCTTATGTTTAATATTTGAAATATGTCACATGTCTGAATTACCACAAGCGTGTCAGGTGTTTTACTGCCGCTGAGTTGGCCGTTGAAATTTGCAGGTTATAATAAGTTAAGATACTATTAGACAGATGAAAACCCCCCATATAATGGGGACCGTCCTTTAGAGCTGATCTCTTAAACTGCCCAATTAATTTTCATGAAACCTAGCTAGGAACCACCGCTAAAAAAACCTGCGTTCCAATGAAAAAAAAACTGCGTCTAAATCGGTTCACGCATTTAAGACCTAAGGTGCCACATACACACACACATAGAGTTCAAACTTATAACACCCCTCTTTTTTGAGTCGAGGGTTAAAAATGAGCCCTCAGTGTAAATGATGCGCACGTCCTCAGGGCGGTTTCCTGCTGGCGCGGCTGGTGAAGTCGACGACGGAGAACTTCGCGTCGGAGGCGGCGGCGCAGGAGATCGAGGAGTTCTTCCGCACGCACCAGTCGCCCGGCACGGAGCGCTCCGTGCAGCAGGCGCTGGAGACCGTGCGGCTCAACGCGGCCTGGCTGCGCCGCGACCTCGCCTCCACCACCGCCTACCTGCAGGCCTACCACTGACGCCCGCGCCCGGTACGACCCGCGCACCTAATCACTTATTCACATTATATAAACCATGCTGTCTTTGTTCGTTCGCTTCGCGGTTAAACGACTCGCACCATCGATGCGAACAGAGCTCGTAGACCGGCGACGGGCGTAGTCTTCTTATCCCGGAAATCAAAAGATCCCGAAGAGGTGGCGATAAACGACCGCTCCTCGAAAACAATATATTGTCTATATTGGAAATCTTAATTTTCACCAATCCAGAATACGTTAGTATTATAATAAGTAATATCCATTATACAGCTTGTAAAATTTGTATTCATTTGTCCCAAAAATGGTAACAAAATTAACGTTGGTTTATTAGAAACTCTATGATAGGAAGCCGCTGTATACCTATATGGTCGATGAAGTATTAAGCTATGCTGAGAGGGTATTTGTATTTAATTACCTCGCCTTACCATCGTTAAAATTATAGCCCGATCAATTGCAAAATTTAAGGCCAATATCTCCATAAATTAGTTTGAAGTCGCTTAGTTATACATGATCGGTCTCTTGTATAAAATAAATACTTTATAGCTTTATTCTTTTTTGTTTTAGGACCAAATGACACAAGACTGAAACTACAACGAAATCCAGTTAATGTTTCAATAAAACTTTATCAACCGAACTAGGCTGCTAGCTTTTTGAGTAATTTATTTTTCAGTGACATTACTATGTTAACCGTGACATTGAGAGAGTATTTAAATATTGTTATTAGTCTAACATATTTTACATTTCAGCAGAAATAAAATATGACGGCAGGCGAGACTTGGAATAAGCAGACGGCACTGAATTCGCTTATAATGTTAGTGTTGTGGAAACAAAAGCTATTCAATACCGCCTGCTGACCCTTATTTTAATTCTCTTGTACTAAGATAAATACTAGCGCACACTTTCTGATGTTTCGAAGATTTTAGGATGTCAAGTATTTCATCGTTATGAATATTGATACAGTTAGGTGCTAAACTGAGTCAATATTAGCACCTTAGTAGAATGTGAATAACTTGATGGTAATTAAAGGTATTTTTAAATGTTTAATACAGACAATTGTGGTTACTGAATTGTCAACAACTTTTTAAAGTTGTAATTCTGTAGCTCTGCCTAGCCCACTCTGGGATTAGAGGCGTGAAGGTATGTATGTATGTAATACAGACAAGTACTCCTTGAAATTTGTTACAAATCCGCCTACCAAATGATTTACCTGACAGTTACAGTTACAAATGTGGTTACAGAATTATCCAGAAGTTTTAAGACTTGTTGGTAATTCTTTAGCTCTGCCTACCCCACTCTGGGAATGAAGGCGTGAGTTTATGTATGTATGTATGTAAACGTTAAAAAAAGCCTTTTTTATTTGTAATATTTTTTCTTTGGCAACCCAAATAAGAACTCCGATAAAACTAAAGAAATGTAGCCTCTTTAAAATGAGTTGGAAAATATTGAAATCTGTCTTATTTTTGGTGGTAGTTATTGGTGACATCAGTTCGATGCACGATTCACTTTTTCACTGAGACAAATTAGCCATACAGACTGGTTGTTAGTTTACTTTGCTGTGGATTTAAATTCTGCAATAACTAGAAAACTACGTCCCTGACTGAACCAGTTGACACGTCAATTCTCAATATATATTTTTTTTTTATTAAATAGTAACATTAGTTCCGCAGTTTTGTAGCAAACTTCAAAGAGTTCTATTCTGTATTAATCATCTGAAAATAGCTTTGATTGTCATCGACTTATTAACATTCTACTACGGTGCTTATATCTACTCAGTTTTGCACCTAACTGTACTTAGTTCAAAACAAACTGATACCACAGCACACTCATTGAGTCACGATTTGCCAGCACTATTCATTGTTGGTTGAGAGTAAAATTGGTCAGTTTAATATAGGTGACTTTGGTCACTTGCGTGCATTTCGACGCGTATAATAATTAGAGTTTTCTCTGGCATGGATTATTTTTGTCAAGAGTAGCATAATAATTATGAACACGATGAGAACATCCTGTAATGGATAGAGCACGTTGTCGCTCCAGTAACTCTGCAGCGATCGATGCTGCGCAATACGTGCGGCCGATTGCATTTAAGTTTCGATAGACGTCAGATTTTATTTGCATTTATGTACTGGTTATTTCAGACAGTTGTTGGTAAATTTATTTAAAATGTCGTATTTATCAAATATTTGCAAAAAAATTGCCCGACTATTCTGTAGCTTCAGGCACGTCACGTGAGTCAAAGTGTTTTAATAATAAGGTTTTTCAGAAGCTTAAAAGTTATAAGTAACAGATCTGGCTTCTAAGAGCTGAAGTCGATCAATGACGATGCATTGTTTGTAGTCAGAATAAAGTCGCAGAATCTATTTTTTAGAGAAGCTATAGTTCAAGGACTTAACATGTACAGGTAGCGGCACGTAAGTCTAGCGCTGACCGTTCCTGCGCAGAAGTCGAAAATAAGGTATCGCGGGGGAGTGAAGGGGCCGCGCGCGGGTGTGCGTATGCGCTTATTGGCTCTCCAGTCGTACTCTGTCCCGCGCACCGATACGACGCCCCGCTGACTTCTGGTGCACAGTCGCGTTCTAAAATGTATTGTTATTACTGTTGTTGTTTTCTGTTAAGTTTGAGTTCGTTTTTTATTGACTGTTTTAATTAAGTTTGTGTTTATTTGTGATTTTAAACAGTCAATATGCCTAAAAGAAATTTTTATTTTATTTTTACCCCCCAATATTAGTTAAGAAACTACCTATAGTTCATTTATTTTAGGATGAGAAACCACAATAACATTATAATATTGCGTTTGGTCAACTATTTATTACCTAGCAAATAGTACAGTACAATAGTCCGGGAGCCGCAAAATAAAATTGTTTTAATGTCACTTTATTTGCGTGTTCGTCAATTGTTACTCTAGTACAAATTGTAAAGAGATTACAGTTCACGAGCCGCAATATAATGTTGTTGTGGTTTCTCATTCTAAATTAAATGAAGTATAGTTTAAACGAAAACACGTTCTTTATTAGTAAGGATTGAAATCAATTTGTAGAGATAACAATTGTGTGCGCAACAGTACCTATGCGCAGCTATCCCCTCCACGTTCCGTTCACCGCTAGACTTACGTGCCGCTACCTGTATTATAATATGTAAAATATTATTTTAATTTATGTTTAGATTATGTTACGAGTTTTGTAATATTGGTGCTGAGAGCATTATTTTTGTTTTAGTGTTTATTCTGGAAAAGTACAATGTAAAGTGTTGTGTGACACGTGAAACAGTAGCAGCATGTACGTTTTATTTGTCGATGTGCATCAGTTAGCGCGCACCGCATCTCGCACGCCGAGTACCAACTTGCACATAAACACACAAATTATTTAAGTAAAAACGAACTAATAAGTATTTAGGGGTGTGCAAGTTCAGTCAAAAATTTTGTGATCTTAAAATAATAAAATGAAGTTACCATCGTTTATATCTTATTGCTGTCATCTCTGATTTGTTTTGTAAGACTGTTTTATTGCAGTAAATGGTACAAGAATGTAAGAGCTTGATTCATTTAACCCAAAAAGGCCCATCCGTCTAAGCCAGGGGTCGCCAAGAGAACGGGAAGAAAACGGGAGAGCCCACGGTCACAGATCACCCCCAATAGATGTACCGCTTACAAGGCAGCCGATGTTCACCACTCATATGCAAAATTACGCATATGTACGGTATAGCACCGATGACCTCTGTCAGTGTCAGCCATGTTGTAAACCTATGTGTACGCCTCCTGTTTGAGTTATTTGTTTGTTATATTGGACCAACAATGGTTAACTTATAATGGTATTTTTCGTAACGTCTCTTACTCATAGGGTCAGTCCCAATATATTGTCCCTTTCTGATTTCGTAGTAATATCCGGCGTTGTTTCTAAATACAATATTTTGGCCGATATTTTTTCCCATTTCGAAGATATTTGTGAAATATATTATTGATAGTAATATGTTATTGGTTACTATGGTAACGTTTAAACAACAGTCGCCATGGTGATATTTTAGGTAAGAAGTTTCACTGTTTTCCCGCGATCAAACTTTTTAGTTCTGTGAGCGATTGCTGAATGAGGAAAAATAGCCGCCACCTCTGGGCTGAATTCTTTCAAAATAGACTGTTTGTGTTTAGTGGTGTCCGACAGCGAATATAGAAACAGAAACTGGAAATCACACTGATCTCCAGATATCGATATTTAAAGCAATAATGCGAAGTAAAGACGGTAGGCTTAGGGTATGCAAAACTCTTCTTGGAAAGAGTTGACCAGAGCTGGACCAAAAAACTTTAGAAATTCAGCAGAAGCCTACTCCGATACACTGGGCACTTTGGGGTTAAACATTTCCTAGCAAAGATGCGCCTTTATGACAACACAGATTGTAGAATGTGCGGCAAAGAGGTGGAAACAATGAAACGCTTGTATAAATGTGATGCCCTCGCCGGAGTAAGAATGAAAATCCTCGGTTGTGGCTACCCAGAACCAAACAATTTCAAGGCGCTGCTATTGCACTCCACTATCCACTTTCTGGATGGTGTGGAGGCTGCATAATTGGATTAAGCGCTAAATAAAAAGAAAGGTAATTTTTCAAAAGATCTCATAGGGTCCAAGTGTATCAGTAAGGACCCCACCAATAAGATAAGAATATAAGATGTACAGCATTCAGCCATTTCCCTTATCTTTTTTTTTTGGGAACCATATAAAGAGAACGCAACCACTGCGCAGGTAGGCCGACAGCCTAGAATAAACCATTCCGGAGATCGTTACCAGATTTGTCGTGACCTCCTGTAATGATAGTAGTTATGGTAAAATGGAGTATTCTCACCGAGTTCGAGACGTTTTATGTTTGGTATCTTGTATTATTAGATATTACTTAAATAAATTTAACTAAATAACATGTGACTAGTTTTTTAATTGTATCTTTATTTATGAAGCCAACAGATAAAATAATTTTACAATTTAACTACCAAATCCCAATCGGAGACTATAATAACCAGTGGGCGGATGACGGATGCAAATTACGTCAAAATAATGTCGAACGTTATACGTAATATGGATATGACTGCAAGGGGTTTAATAAAAAGAACGAAATTGTAAAATAGTTATGGGCCATTCCATGTGATTTCAACAAATCGAGTGTGCCACATGACTTTTGATTTGAATAAAAAAAATTGAGGATATACTTTATGGTGAGAGAAGTGCTGAACCACCACCATTTTTTTTTTAAATATTTTTATTTCCGAGTTTTACCCATACGAAGTAAATAGTGGGGTCAAATTCCTGCTTGTATATAATACGCTCTAACTTTTTTTTTTGAAAAGATAACGAAATAATTGTTGCTGTGTTTGATTAGGTAAGAAATGTGGATGTCATACTGTATGATAAAAGTTATCTAAATTAACTACAAAAAAAATGGTGTCCATTTGAAATGTTCAAGTAACTGGTAATTTTTTGCAATTTTAATTCATTTTTGTGCAAACCCTGATGCATATTAGGGATAACTTTTTTCAGAAATATAAAGTACTAGTTTTGTTCATTCTGTAAAATAAATATTATCGTTTTAGAATTATAATTCTAACAGAAAAATAGTAGTGAAAATTGAGAATTTCGAAAAATGCTTATGTTTGACCCCCAAAAAACCCATGTGGAAGAATAATTAAAAATTTGAATTTATTCAGAAAATATAGTCCATGTCTTTGTTAATTAGATTCAGTTTAAAAAGTTTCGTTATTTTCCCTATTTCTGGATATATGATTTTTTTAAACTGCTTATCTCGTGAATTTTCTCTCATTGTTTTTATATATTATGCATATTAAAATATTTTTGACTATAACTTTTAAATGTATGGTAATCAATTACCATACACTGAAAAATCAATAAATAAAAGCCAGACGGTTCAAATTTACTAAATATATTTAATAATACTTATATATAAAACGAAAAAAACATTACTTGCAAACCTTTGCTACTTCGAAATTTTCTGAAGTAGAGTAACGTCGCACTACTAATTCATTTTGAGAAATGGGAACGAAACTGATAAGAAAGTGTATTTTTTATGGTTCTCATATTTTTAAATCGCTCTGATAAGTACAACTCAGCTACATCGACTTCTGATTTTGAGACGAAAAAGAACTTGATTCCAAGAATTTTGTTTACACAAAACTCGTACATAGCTTCAGGGGATAAAATGTTATCACTACCTGTAGTGCGTTGCAGACTACCCTTTCTTACCAACCGCTCAATCGTGCCGCCAGCACCATCACAGGGGGATTTGCCGTGAGAGGTGGCAAAAAAGTTCCACTTCTTATCAACCAGTGGTATATAATATAACGAACAATAACTATACATGAAAACAGGTTAAATAACACAAGCACTTCCTACAAAGAGTTTGCACCGCTTCATTATCTCCTAAGTACGGTCTCCTATATATAACTTCGATATGGACTATAGTAGCACCTAAAAAAAAATATTTCATAAACGAGCAAAAATAACAAAACTTTTTAAACTGAACCTTATTAACAAAGACATGGACTATATTTTCTGAATAAATTCAAATTTTTAATTATTCTTCCGCATGGGTTTTTTGGGGGTTTCGGGGAAAATTTCGAAGTAGCAAAGGTTTGCAAGTAATGTTTTTTTTCGTTTTATATATAAGTATTATTAAATATATTTAGTAAATTTTAACCGTCTGGCTTTTATGTAATGATTTTTCAGTGTATGGTAATTGATTACCATACATTTAAAAGCTATAGTCAAAAATATTTTAATATGCATAATATAAAAACAATGAGAGAAAATTCACGAGATAAGCAGTTTAAAAAAATCATATATCCAAAAATAGGGAAAATAACGAAACTTTTTAAACTGAATCTAATTAACAAAGACATGGACTATATTTTCTGAATAAATTCATTTTTTTTATTATTCTTCCACATGGGTTTTTTGGGGGTCAAACATAAGCATTTTTCGAAATTCTCAATTTTCACTACTATTTTTCTGTTAGAATTATAATTCTAAAACCATAATATTTATTTTACAGAATGAACAAAACTAGTACTTTATATTTCTGAAAAAAGTTATCCCTAATATGCATCAGGGTTTGCACAAAAATGAATTAAAATTGCAAAAAATTACCAGTTACTTGAACATTTCAAATGGACACCATTTTTTTTTGTAGTTAATTTAGATAACTTTTATCATACAGTATGACATCCACATTTCTTACCTAATCAAACACAGCAACAATTATTTCGTTATCTTTACAAAAAAAAAAGTTAGAGCGTATTATATACAAGCAGGAATTTGACCCCACTATTTACTTCGAATGGGTAAAACTCGGAAATAAAAATATTAAAAAAAAAAATGGTGGTGGTTCAGCACTTCTCTCACCATAAAGTATATCCTCATTTTTGTTTATTCAAATCAATAGTCATGCGTACTGATGTGCAAGTTGCGGAAAGTTTCCAAAAAGTTGGAAAAATTGCAAGAAATTTCCGGAAACTTTCACAAGAAATATAGGAAATTTAAATTTAAGAAACGGAAAGTTTCAATCCCCATACAAAATTGTGAGAAGTTTCCGAAATTTTCCTACATGAAATTTTCCGCAATTTTGGAAAGTTTCCTTTGGCACATCAGTAGTCATGCGGCACACTTTTTAATTCAAATTTGTTGAAATCATATGGAATGGCCATTATATAATTGTATTGTTGTAACTATCGAAAAGCGGCACTGTTGACACGTTTCCACGGAATATTGCATAAAACTAAAAAGTTTATCAAATCAATATTAAAATCTTCTTGATTCTGTTTCGTGCGAAATTCTTGACGGCGATGCGTATTAGATTTTTCATCACATTTGCTTGTAAACAGTATCTAAACATACAGGTTAACTTGGCCGCAATGCCCCATATAAAACCCTCGACCTTTCCTTTTACCATGAAACCCAAGGTCGGTAAGTAATTTTTTTTTTATTTATACCACAGCACACAAGTCATGCAAGTTCAAGCAAAGAGTTTACACGCAATTGAAAAATTGTCTTAAAATGTTATTTAAACAGGAATTTCATTGCAATCTCGCTACATGTTACTTAAATACTCAATTAATGTTCTTAATAATCGATTTTAATAGTTTTCTGTATCAAAACGTCGTTTTTTTTTTACACTCCTTCAGGGCTGTATGTATACCTACGTAAGTATTTGCCCTTAACGTTTCTGAACGAAACATTTGTATAATCTGTGGAGTCCGCCCGCCATCCGCTTAAAAAAAGTTCAAGTAATTCGTAATAATAGTTGTGCTGACTTGTGTATTTATTTACTCGCAAATGTGATGAAAAACATTGTATGTTTCACGGGCGGTAAGGGAATTACGAACCTCGACTCAGAAAGCCCTCAGTCTTCGACTTCGGGCTTCTACTAGAGCCTCGATCGTAATTCCTTACTTACCGACCTTAATACACAATGTACTATAACATGTGTATCAATCACGCTTTTTCGTTTCGCAAATAAACTTACTTGACATTTTGTACAAAAGATCGAGCCTTTAGAAGTATCGTAAATTAGATCACGTTTATCAATTATCCACTTACGAATTGTGGTTTCCTTTGCCATCTTAAATATGAATATTGAAAACTAAGCAAATTTAATTACAAGTCTAAGACGTAATAGACATAAACGCTCATCAGTCTCAAGAGGTGATAAAATAATAAGTGGCCAGTATCTTCTTAGTATACAATCTACGTACAATAGAGGATAGCTTATTATGTATTTACTAATAATGTATGATAAAGATAAAAACTGCATAATTTTGTATTCATAAATATTTCTCGAAATTTAATAAAAGTCTTATTCATGTTCTGTTTACGTCGCTATTTTGCATCCGTCAGCCGCCCACTGAATTAATAACGTATCAATGTGATATTTAAATGGTCCATGATACTAATAATAGGATACCGATGGTGATATTACACTTATTTATTAAATTTGGCCCATTAAATCACACTTTGGTAATAATTTTCTGTAATGATTGAAAAGTGTGTATAGTGTAAGTGTAATCTAATGGGTCAATTTTAATAATTACGCATATTACGATTCATTAAGAGTTTTTAACGATTCTAGGTTAGTTACATATTAAAGAACAATTTTTATTAAAAATATAAATTTAACTTTGCCCCACTTAACTGGAGTAACAGTACGAAATAATTAATTGAATTTATTTACGACTTTTAATTAACGATATTGGTCGTGATTATCTTTTTTTACATTCCGATCCAGTTGTTTCACAATGCCAAAATATAACATGATATACAGGGTGTAAGGGACGGCTCACCGAAAACTGAAACCATAGCTTCAGACCATTTGTACTGAAATGAAATCCAGTGGAAATTTTCCCGGGAAAACGAAAATTTTCTCGTTTTTTACGTGAAAATGCCGTTTTCACAGTTTTTTGTACATAATGAGCTTCAGTATGTCATAATATGTTGTCCTAGATCGGTTTATATGCAAAAACATGGAAAAAAAACGAGGAAATTTTCGTTTTCCCGGGAAAATTTCCACTGGATTTCAGTTCAGTACAATGGTCTGAAGCTATGGTTTCAGTTTTCGGTGAGCCGTCCCTTACACCCTGTATATACTTAATAATAATAAGAGGTTGAATCTTTATCGATAAGAAATATCATCAAAATAAGTATGTCCCAGCCCTACTCGGTCGGTGAAAGATCGGACGACCTTTAAATCGCAAACACGTCATCGCTTCCTCTTTCCCCGGTTCCCGTGCTTACCACCATGTTTCGTGAATTAGACGTTTAACATAGTTAGCAATAAGCGGTATTTATTGGAGGTGATCAGTGGCCCACGGTATACCATAGCGGGCCGGACCGTGCCGTTTTGCAAATGTTTTCACAAATGTGACCGCCTCACTGGGATTTATTTAAGACTTACGTTATATACGTTTTTATTGGGATGGGTGCTGTGTACAGAGCTGCTGGCTGCAAAGTAAGTAACTAAAAGTAAGTATTTAAAAGAACTCGTAGGGAGTGCCCGTCTCACATAACTGGACACTGAATATGAAGTTAAAATTAAATAATGTATGTTTCTCACGTATCTCACGTATCTCACGCGTCTCTATTCATGTTTTGACAGGACAGGATAGGGACCTAGCGTGCGGTCTGTACACTTTGCACATTGGTAGATCGTTCAACGAACAATCAGGGTCCGATTTTATAAAGAGACTAGTAACTAGTTATTGCTTTTATATAAAATAAATGTTTAAAAAAAAAAAAAACCACCTCCAAAAAGCTATTTAAGCAAAGTTATTTTCTGTTTTTTTAAACATTTATCTTATTTTATACTTTTTATTGATCATAATTATGCTGTTACGTAGTCCCACTTCTCAATTAATAAGAAACTATAGAACATTAGGACGGTAATTGGTCATGATCATAGCCACTCATGAACATAATCAACACCAAGTGCGTACCTTATGCCTTATGCGTTATCTAGATACCCTCTGAAGACTATACATACATACATTAAATCACGCCTGTTTCCCAGAGGAGTATAATACAGAGACCACCTCTTTCCATTTGCTACAATCTTGACAAATTTATTTCGCTTCTTCAACATTCATACATCAAGTCATGCACGCACGTCGGTTACGGGTACTTAAGATTAAGTCATAAATCATCGGAATCATGCTATCTTTTTCGCACCTGCATCGGCTTTATGGAGCGGGCCGTGCAACAATAGTGCAGGGCCGGTATTCTAAGCGGTCAAAACGGTGACAATACGATAACCGCTTAAACCGATATGGTTTTTACCGTGTTCAATAGAGGCCCAGGAAGCGGTAGGTAGGCACAAAAAGGAATGTTGAGAAAGTAATGAAACAAAGAAAATAAATGGCAAGTCGTAAGCCAATTTATGGTCTCTTCTGAAAAAAAAATCTAGAGTTGTCGCTACTTCACAAACGCGTAAAAAATAATGTATCTTTTTTATTTGATCTTCCTTTTAGTATTAGTATTTGTTTTTTGGGAGGCGATGCAAATGTATAAAAAGAAAATCATTTCAAAATTTGAAGTAAATCGCTTGATACAACCCGAAAAATAAAACAAAAAAACAAAAAACAAAAGTAGAAAACTGTCATAATTTTATTACAATGTTGATACTAAAGCGGACTTAATCATAAGATGTATGGCTTATAAAATAAATGAGAATAAAAAAAAAGATGTTAATACTCAGCATAAATATTCTTCACTACTCACAAAAAAAACCCCGAGCCCATTGGATATAAGGGCCGACTTACTATGGAAACCCGACTATAGCCTTTCGGGAATCATTCTTCCCTCCATACTCATCTCATTCAATTAAATATTGATCACAGAGAAGAAATGTATAGTATCATTTTAGTAGAGAATTTTATGTAGATTAATTATGTAATGGAACATTTTTTGCTATGGGCCACCGTTTACGAGTTATTTACGATAAACTAAGAAAAGGGAACTTTACTTTTTTCTTTCGTTGCTTAGGCTAAGAGAATAGCGTCTAGACGAACCTTTGGAAAAGCAAGTTTTGATCCAGTTGTAAGAGGCAGGTTTAGGTTATGTTAGTGTTTTAGCAGGCCTGGATGGGCCGAAGAACCTTGAAATGGCTTACGCGGAGCTCCGTCGATTCCTAGCCAGTATTTGAATAAGCTATTAGAATATTTTTGTCCAAACAGTTAGATGGTGGACCTATTAAGAGGACTGGGTGGAATAAAGATACATATGACATAGGTGTGATAGGTGTAATACGATGTGAAACTTCTCTTTGCAATGGACAAAAGGATTCTTTTGACAAGGTGTTCCGATTAAAATATACAATGAACATTTAAAAAAATTGTACGCCTTTGAGACCAGCCCCTAAAAGCATGTTTTTTTTCAGAATACCTTTTAAAAAAGTTCCTTTTGTCAATTAACATCATTTTACGAGCTGATAAAGTGGATCTTTTTTTTAAGAGGAACTGTCGCGTCTTGCTTCTGCCTGTGTAAGCGGCGCAAGGTAAAGGCAAATAAAACAGGAAGTTGGTAAAACAATACATCTATATTGCACTATAACATCTCACTGAGGTATTGTACAAATTGGGTGTTACATTAAATTCACCTGATACATACAATAATAGAAAAAAATACACTTATGCCAATTAAACACTAGCGGGTGCGATTTAAATACGAAAAATAGTGGCTCATACAATCTGGATTTCAGTCTACTTAGTACATTTCTATTTTATTCAAGCGAAAAACACATTTCCTTAAGACTAATTGAAGATTTGAAGCTGTACAAAAATATCTCCGGCTTTACAATGTACAAACCTTATAGCTTAGCGTTGAATAGACAAAACATGCTACAGGGAACAGAACTTGTAACCAAATGTACTAAACTATGTATTGCTTGTAGTGATCTTATTACAACCATGTTATAAAGCAATGGAGAGGAATCACGTCTCTTTAACAATGTGAGATTTATAATTATATGTAACATGCTACAATATTATTTTACTAATTTATTTTTTTATGTACAAAACACGACGTAATAATATCATCCATGGTCCTGTGTTTCTAAATATTCGCCATTAGTAACTCAGTCTTGAGCATTGACCAATTTTGAAGATATTTTCCGGTGGTAGAGTTAAGGGTTCTACACACCAAAACTTCGCCGCAGAGGCGTTCATACTGACGGTGAACAAATCCATTTGATTTTACCGGTTTTCTTAAAATTATAATTACGAAATAACAGTTACACCTAGTCGGTAACCGTAAATTTTTCCACTCACAAGCCAATGACAGCTTTAAACTAGAGCGAATGTCAACCTTGCCTCATAGACACTCAGAGGTCTATTTTGCATTGGCAACAATGACGGAAATGTCTGTCGTTGGCATTGAGCCAGTGGTGCAGACTGCGGATATATCCGTCATGGCGTTAAAAAGTTAATGGGCTGCAGTCAAGCCGTGTAAATTAAACGCGAAATTATATCCACAGGAAGGTAAAGACTACTTTATGATGTAGGAAAATGCAATTTTTGAAACTACATTTACCCGTTAGAAAATTGATTCTAACAGAAAGTGTGAAATCTAAATTAAACATCCACTGGCAAGTATCATTATAGTTATTTCGAATTACAATTGACACCAACAGTGTTCCACCACAGATGATACATCCTAAAAGGCAACTTTAAATTAATATTTCAATTACGTATCTACTATAAACTTTGTATGTAACTATGTACTCGTAGTAGTTATGAATCTAATTATGTTATTTTACTAACAGAACACAATTCAATACGAGCATAAGACTAGGTTATGCTGTTACATTGAATGAGTTAGTGGTAATATTCACCGTCAAATATATCGAAGCAGGCAATGGCTTAAAAATATCTGAACTCGACTCTATTGTTAAAGGCATTAGTGTGTCAAGATATTTTGAGGCACTTGTCTGCTCCGATATAGTATGAGTTATGAATTGATTAGATATAGCCCCTAAGTAGAGTTTGCATGCCGTCTCTAGTTTCCCTCGACAAATATTAACAACATTAACCTTCCAATACATCGTGCTGACTATGCTACGGTAAGTATATAAATCTATTAACAGTCTGTCTACTTGAATTCGGCAGTCTAAGTTATTGCAACTTTTTTCATAAAGTACCCCTACACGAGTTATATTATTTTTTTTTTCCTTCTCATTCATTACACTAAACTTTAAACTTTCACATGATTACCAAATAGGAAATACTAAGTGCTAAGAACTAGTACACTTGTTGACTAGACATGTCAAGACAGAGACTATGATACTAATAAAATAATGGTAAGTGGCTGCCAGGAAATATCTCAGGCATAGCATCCTATATGTGCTTTACTATTGTCTAATATTTCTACGAAAACCAAACTGTTACCACAAGAATAGCCACAAATGCCTCGCTGGTATCCTACATGTAAATTAGGTAGTAGGTACATGATGTTATGCCTGAATAAATAGTACTAATAGTCCAACGTTAGTGTTAATTACAGTTTAGTTTATTTGTTGCCGTCGAAAAATTATGCTTTACGACAAAATGTTTTACAAAAACGTGCCGTTTAAAATTATTATGCTTGGTGTTACATTTTACTAGACACGATAGATCAGTGCAGAGTATCGAAACTTACTTAACTAAATTAATATACACACGGACACGCAGAAACGTTAGAAACCTTGCAAGAGAAGTAAGGTCCCCTATTAATTCAAGGTATCCGGGATTCTCTTTAGTATTGATACGAGCTTAGTTATTCACACATGCAGCACACACACTCACACTCAAACACACATCTTCGGACGGTATAGCGACGAATAAAACTTGTACGCTCATGTTACAATAAAACATCCGCCAAAACACAAAAATGAACTCAATGTATACCTACTAAATATATGTTCCTCAATTTATTGACGATATTAAATAAAGACTCGCTGTTATAAAAAAAAATTAAAGATGCACATAAAAGAACGATTTCATGAGAAGGTACTTAATTCCCTTCGGCCGTTAAGGAAACCGGAGTTTGGAAACCAGTTTCCTAAAAGGCTTTTTTTATACTTCTACGTAACTGGTTTCCTAGAAGTCCTTTTTTATACTTCTTTGGAACTGGTTTCCTAAAAGTCTTTTTTTACACTTCTACGCAACTAGTTTCAAAAAAGGTTTATAATTCTATGTCGCTGAATAACTAATCTCTTTTGTATGTTTATCTGGCTTGTTATCGTTTTGAAAGACGTCATCTATCAGATAATTATGATGCACTTGCACTTCATTAAATGTCAACAGATAATTTTCTTGTTTGAGTCATGTATTGTTACTCTAGCTAATTAATGTAATATAAATATTTATTTAAAATGGATTTGAGAGATTTGGAATTCATATCAACGAAAAAAGGAGGCGTTGCCGCCCTACATGGGGGTCACAAATATCATAGAAAAAAAAAATACACAAACGGTAACACGTTTTGGCTTTGTAGCAATTATAGCCGAGGATGCCATGGTAGTATAACATTGAATGAAAAAAACGAAGTGGTAAAATGTAATTTACATTTTGAGTGTTCGCCAAACAATGAACAAAATAAAGTTTTGAAAGAAATCGATAAACTAAAAGACGCAACAGGATCTAATTTTGAGTCCATTCAAAAACAGTACGATGAAATGGTATATAAATTGGAATGTGATGGAATACATTTGATGGCTAACATTCCTCCATATGAAAATAAGAAAACAGGACTGTTTAATAATCGGAACAGAGTCCTAGGTGTACCTAAAATGCGATTTCCAACTTCAAGTGATGTGATAGTGCCAAAAAAGTTTGAACAAAAATTTCTTCTAGCTGACTACATCAGTGAGGAAGGTGATAAACGTATTCTCATATTCTGTAATAAAAATATCCGGCACTTAGTAAAAAACTTCAAGCATATATTGTGCGACGGGACATTCAAGTCCTGTCCAAAAGTATTTAAACAATTATACACATTACATGGTTATAATGAACAACATAAATCTATAAATCCATTAATATATTGCTTACTCCCAGATAAGAAACAGAAAACTTATGAAACCCTTTTTCGATTAATTAAATCTATCTTTCAAGATTGGAGGCCGTCTAAAGTAACAACCCAAGCAGCACATTAGTGAATTTTGCAGCTTATCTTATAGCTTAATGTTCTAAATGAGTGGTTTAACAGTGTTTGACTACACTTATAGCTTTAAACACAACTCAAACTTGTATACGAGTTCATCCTGTCACTTATAGTTGCTTAGGAACGTTTTTTGTTTCTACTTTATTACTTATAGTTGGGTAAAGTCGATTTTACTACTTAAAGTTGCATGCAGGTTGTAATTGTCACTGAATAAGAAGCAATAGTGATATATAAGGCCCTAAAGTAACTTATAAGCCACTTTTATATATAAGTGGGAACATACCCTTATTTGGAACTTTTAATTCCAAATGACTAGTATAATAGAGTAGTGTATCACCAATAGTGGCTAAAGAGATAATTTTACGGCCCTTTTGGAAACTAAAGTGATTGCAACTTTAAGGCCTAGAAGGGTCGTAAAATTATCTCTTTAGCCACTATTGGTGATATACTACTCTATTATACTAGTCATTTGGAATTAAAAGATCCAAATAAGGGTATGCTCCCACTTATATGTAAAAGTTGCTTATAAGTAACTTTAGGGCCTTATATAGCACTATTGCTTCTTATTCAGTGAAAATTAAAACCTACATGCAACTTTAAGTAGCAAAATCGACTTTACCCAACCATGTAATAAAGTGGAAACAAAAAACGTTCCTAAGCAACTACACGTGACAAGATGAAGTCATATACAATTTTGAGTTGTGTTTAAAGCTATAAGTGTTGTCAAACAATGTTAACACGTTCACGGACAGTACGTCGAGAGACGTAAACTAAGACCCTCGTGATATGGCATTACGGCTGTGGCCGGTGTTTTTAATTACACCAAAAACGGAACTCCGTCCACGGCCGGCTGTTTCCCATAGCATTTATAGGAAGCACGAACTCTGTGCCGTTTTAGGCTTTAACGCAAGCCGCTAGTGTCACAGCACAAAAGCTCTAGGGCATAGCATTCACTGCTGTGCCACTCGCAAGATACAAATAAGTGATTTTTAGACCTGATAGTTTCAAATAGAAAACAAATAAGTGAAAATAAACACTGTAAGATCTTTTTTGTTTCGCCATGTTTACAAATTGGAGTCCTTGAAAATGATTTATTTTAAACAGAATTTTATCACACTGACGCATAATCATAGACTTTTGATAGTTGTGACGATGTTACTTTAACATTGTACGTAACCTACAATCATTAGGTCAGGTTTTTACAGTTTTAGTTCTTATCAGTATCAATTCCTTATATGATTTAACACTCTCTTTTTAAATATTCCTGATCTAATCAAAGGCGCATCGAAATTTACAAAGAAACCATACTATAGTTTCACGGTAAAAAAGCATTCGCAAGAATTTCGTGCTTATTTCAATGCCTGAACGTGAATTTTAATCACTTACCAAACAGATGTATAAATCCAAAATTAAAATGGCAGATCACATTCACTTTAAAAAACTTACCGACTTAATTGTTGCCACGTCACTCAAAGGAACTTTGGCGTCCCATTTATCACTCATTGACCGAACTGAAATATTATTATTCATTCGTTCAATAATCGTCGTTCACTGCGCATAACTTTCACCCATAGTTCTAATTGCCACTTAAGGTAATCGTGAGATCTCTTATGGATTCAATATAGAACCAAAAATAAGCTGCAATTTTTCTCCCCGTGGTTCTATATTGGTTGCCTAAGGGTTCTTTCCACCTATATAGAACTTAGTCATGGCTATATATTTCACTTAAGTATCTAAATAGATATGATATACGAGCTATTTCCCACCCAGTGTGCTACTTGGGAATGGACTTTGAAAAGGCTGCTATGAAAGCAGTACGTAAAGTTTATGAAGGAATCAAAGTCAAAGGTTGTTATTTTCATTTCAACAGATGCTTATTCAGAATGAGTAAAAAGTTGAAAATAACAACCCCTGTCAAGAAACGCCATGTATCACGGTGTGCCGGAATCGCACGATTGCCACGAGACTTCATACAAAGTGGTATTCAGTATGTGATGCTGAAAACGCCCTCCGGTGATGACATAAATAAATTCAATACCTATTTTAAAAAAGAATGGCTAAACAATACAGTCCTTGAGAAAACTTGTTGCTGTAGTAAGGAAGAGGTCAGAACAACTAACAACGTGGAAGGTTGGCTTAGCCGGATTAACAGATACATTGGCAAGAAAAATGTTACAATAGCCAATTTACTAGAAATTTTGATAAAGGAGACTAAAATTACAAATATTTTTAAAAATAACTGCAAAAAAAGTCAACGCTACTAAGAAATAGATACTGAAATTATTAATGCAATAGAAGATTTGAAAATGGACTAATAACTGTGGGGCACTGTATTGAAATTATTTCACCATACGCATTTTTATTTTAATTTCTAAATTAAGGAAGTTGTTTTCATTTCATATTGAGAAAAGTTTTAATGTTTTAAGTTATTAAATTGTGAGAACAAGCACTTACACCCGTATTTGGGTCATTATTTGGGCGTTTCAACCGCCTCACTTTCGTGGTCACATTTTTGTAGAAGTGACTTCAGATTTCGATTTTGTTTCTGGTTAGGTATCTAAGTTTACCGGACATTTATCAAATATCCAAAAACGCTATCAAAATATACGCCCAATTCTTCAAAACCAAGTCCACGAAAGTGAGGCGGTTGAAACGCTCGAATAATGACCCATTTATAGTCAAGAAAAGTAATTACTTAAGTAAAAGTATGACTTCAGCAACGTTTTTTATATGACTTATGACATTACTATTACTCAAGTAATTACTTGTCTTGACTATAAATACGGGTGTTAGCTTATATCAATGTTTGTAATGTTAACATTATAAATAAATAAATTGGAATATTCAATTGTTTTTATGTTATAAATGTTATTATTAAATCCAAATATCTGAAATAAACCACAAATAATTTTTTTTGGAACATAATATTTGCCAAAGGAAACCGTTTGCTTAATAAAAATTGACAAAGTAAAATGATGCCAAATGATGATTTGACCAAACGAATAAAATGCGAAATGTAAATGTGCTAAAGATTCGTTTGGGAAATGAAACTACTGCGATAAGTTTTTTGGGAAGTGAAATTTGGCGAAAAATATTTTGCCCAAACGGCAGTATACCCCAATAAACATTTCTCGCGAAATCCTGTTATTAGTTTCGTAGGTGGCTCAAACAACAATAACATAGTACTTCTAGGAAACCAGTTACGTAGAAGTATAAAAAAGGACTTCTAGGAAACCAGTTACGTAGAAGTATAAAAAAAGCCTTTTAGGAAACTGGTTTCCAAACTCCGGTTTCCTTAACGGCCGAAGGGACTAAATTATTCTATAAAAACGATTACATGCTAATACCTTTGAGTCTGTTTTAAAAATATCAAATATATCCTCATTAATAGTTACTCACTGCGATGAAGCTTGTAAAATATAACCTTATCAAAAACCTAAACTTTGTTAACCAACAAGAATAAAAAAACATATATTGTAAACTTAACCTATACTGCTTGCTCTTTGGAAAGGAAAAATATGCATTATTTTACGTTGAGTCCAGAAAGAACATTTTAAGGAATAATTTAAAAATAAGAACCGTGTGGATCGAACCGAAAATGAATTACGTATCTACAACAAAATATAAAAATAATTTCATATAATAAAGAAAATATTCTATGAATAGTCATTTATATTATATATACTCACAGGCCATTTCTATAGTCTTGCAGCTTAATTGTATCGTAATACATCCATTATATACCAAGACGGTATAAATTAGCAGATCTTATTTACAGAGAAGTGATTGTATAAGTATTTAGTAATCAAAATAATTAGTAATGAATAAAGGGAACAGTATTTAGAACTGACAAAGCTCAAGGAGGAGGGCGAGTTGAATATGTTTTCAACAGAGCTCGCTCACTTTACAAGCGAAATGTTTTTTTACGTCCTACGATCGAAGTCAATTTTTAATTTCACTGTTACACCTAACATTACAGCCACATAAAAAACTTAGATCAATTTACACGGATTATGCTCTGCAGAGCGTATATAATACATTATTTAACTGATTAAAATAAATATTATTAAATGCTAGTTCACGATTATCATTTACTATGTGTAAAATATTGTATACTACTACCAGTTCCTTAATTAATTATCGGCAATCTTTGTTCTTTCTATCCAACAAGAGAAAAGTGACAAATGTACGTATGTATGTCAGTTGCAAGTGCGAGTGTGAGAGCGATAGCCAGCCGAACACTATTAAGAAACTGGGAGTACCGTACGTTCGCATTTTTTCACTTATCTGTAACAAATAACTAAATACATTGTCAAATAAATAACAAATAGATTTCCTTATAATATTTACAAGCGTACGCATAAAATAGTGTAAATACAATTCATTTTATATCCCTTTCAGACACTGTTCCCGACATGACATAAATCAATTTGAGCAAATATTAAGTTTGTTCACACTATGCGTTTAACATAAAAATGCTAACAGCAACAAAATTGATAGTTAAAAAAACATCACACTCCATCTTGAATTACGAACATAATTATACACAAGTTATTTATTAAATACGTTTAAATTGACGTAAAAAATACAGACTACAAATTAGTCAACTAAAACATGAAAATTATTTGTTACAAAGATGAATACGACATGCTAACATATTATTATTATGTTGTTTAACGCATGATGTAAAATAAAACACGAATTGGCTAAATTGGACCGAAAACACAATACACAAGGTTATTATGTAAATACTAGCATATTGCAAATAAAAAATACCGTGGGCAACTATTTACTACAATGTCGGAATAGTTCCATAAATACCTTTTCAAGAAAATACTGACCGGATACTTTTCATGGACATCAAGCGCCTGCAATGGCAAATTTGTTAAATTAAGTGACATGACATACCAGTAATGTTTCTCGCAAGTCAGAAATATCCAGAGCTCTTATTGACAGGTCGGTTGGCCGGGACAGTTGCTGCCACAGTATGTAATAGCTTTCAGGTTCTCTATATCTATAGAAAAGTAGTAGGGGCTTTGTCACCTGGCATCACGCCCCTATACAGTTGTGTTTATAAAGCGAAAAAAATATCACTTGTTTATAAAAAAGCAAAATATTTAATTAATTAACATGTTATAAAGGAGAACTATCAAGAAGCGTTTCATTTACGTACACCCTCGGCCCCGAGGTTTTAGGTATTTTTCTATTACCTTCATGAACAACTGTGCGACTTATAGCCTTTAAGTAATTGACAGTGGACATAGGATACTTATTATAAACTTGAAAATTTATTAATTAAATTAAGAGTTATATACAGAGTGTGACCCTCCGCACCCAAACGCAAGAGCTACCAGAGCTCCGTTAAGTTGTAAAGCTATTTTAGTAAAAAAAACTCGTCCTTTTCCAAAAAAAAGTATGGCGATGGAGTCGCGCCCCTCAAAGTTACTCTAGAACTTTTCATTGAAAGTCCTACGCAGTCGGCCTCTAACATTTCAGATTTATGACGAACTGCGTGATTATAGCCTTTATGTAATTGGCAGTGGATATAAGATACGTATGTACAATTGCGCCAATGAATAAAGAGCTAATGCCTGAATTTCAGCATACTAGATTATCAATGTAATGTGTTAAAGTGATCCCAAAACGTAACATTCAAAGTGAGAGACTGCTTTTATCTTTACCTAATTCCTCGAATCTGGTATAGACTGTATAATCTAGGGTTTTGAAATTCTGAGATAGTGGGAATGAACGCGTACAAGTGAGTTAGAATTTTCGTGTTATGTCCAATGACTTATCGATAGTCTGCTACGCTGCCCTTCTAAACAAAAAGGACACGGGCGCAGTTTGATACTCAAAGCAACTTGATCCAGCTTCCGTAACAAATAAGGTCAGTAATACATCGGTGGTTCTATAAGACATACGGCCTTTTTTGTAATGAGGGCAGTACGCGACGGGATAGGTACCTGGGCGGGCTACTCGACGACGAGGCAGCGCGGCAGGTGCTCGCGCAGGTAGTCGAACAGCTCGGGCGACGCGCCGGGGCAGTTGGTCAGCTCCAGCTCGCGCAGCTGGCGCAGCTGGATCAGGCTCGACAGCCCGCTCGACGTCAGCAGCGGGCAACCTGGAATACCGATTCAACATTTACTTAACCCTCAAGAGTATCAATTACCGCAGTGAGCGTACAACACGTAGTAGTTGCACGTAGGGCAAAGTTAAGGCTGTATGGGTTTTTATTGGATAAATTTAATCGGGAATAATGATTTCTGCAGTATAACCAAAATTACTCACCCTGCTAGATTTAAGTGAATGGTCAATATAGCGAAAACGTTTAGGGTAGGACGTGATTAAGAAATCTGTCGGGACCAACCGTTGAAATCATCTTTCGGGAAAGTCTAAAGCTGGGTCCACATTTGTATCATTTTGTCGTATCGTATCACCGTCGCGTAGCACAAAATTATTGCAAACATGCTAAGCGCCGTATTTGATCGGTCGCAACCCGTGTTGCCGGTTTAGATTAGTGCCAATCCATGTCTTCCCGTGGATGTCGTAAGAGGCGACTACGGGAATATTGGCTTGTAGTACTGTTAGGCGATGGGCTTGCAACCTGTCACTAATACGCTGGTAAACATCTTAGCCTATTTGTGCAAAATGTTGTTACTGAATTATCAACAAGTTTTTAAAGTTGTACGTAGGTAATTCTGAAACTCTGCCTACTACAGGGTTGGGCAGATTAAGTGTCCTAGTTGTGTATGGCTTTTTTACTTAAATTTAACTAAACTTCTTATTCACTTCGTTTTTTTTTTTTGTTGACAATTTAACCTTCTTTATGATTTCTACATGTCAGCTTGATATATTTTGTTTTTATATTGTTTTCAACAATAGACGCGAAACGCCAGCTCGTGTGCGATTTGTACCAGAAAAAATACCGACCGTGTGAGATATTGAAGACGCTGAAACATTTAAATATCAATATAAGGTTTATATCGCGGACCGTCAAGCGATTCAAAGAAACGGGATCTTCACAAATCAGGCCCAAACCTGGGAGAAAGCCATCTGTTCGCACCAAAAACATCATTAAAAATATTCGTAGAGCGTATTAGACGAAATCCAGCTCGAAGTGCAAGCAAACTTGCTAAAGATATGAAAATATCCCGTCGAACAATGAGTCGTATTTTAAAATATGATATTGGGCTAAAGGCCTACAAAAAACAAAAAATTCATGGCTTAACAGATGCCCAGAAAAAAGCTAGAGTGAAAAAATGTAGGGAATTGCTAGCTTGACACGACGGCGATGATATTATTTTTTCCGATGAAAAGATGTTCCAGTTACAAGACAGTCACAACCAACAAAACGATCGTGTCTATGGTGCTTCATTGAAGGATATTCCTGTGGACAAATTAGCCGTACAACGGTTCCAGAGTGCATCAGCTGTCATGGTATGGGGTGCGATATCGCCTAGAGGCAAGTTACCGCTGCTGTTTATTGATCGAGGTGTCAAAATTAACCAAGACTATTACATCCAGAACGTGTTACAGGGTCATTTGCTAGAAAATGCTCAAAAAATATATGGAAACGACTATTATTACTGCTTCCAACAAGATAGTGCCCCATCTCACAAAGCTAAACGCACTCAAGACTGGTGTAGAACAAATTTGACAGATTTTATACCTTGGCAAGAATGGCCTGTATCATCGCCGGATTTGAATGCTTTGGACTTTTCGATATGGGGTTACATGCTAAGCAAGATTGGGAGCACACAGGGCATGAATCTAAACTCATTCAAGCATCGATTAGTCAAGATATGGGATGAAATACCAGACGGGGTAGTGCGTGCCGCGTGCAATGCATTCTATGGAAGAATGCGTCAAGTTATTAAAGCTGATGGCGAGCGATTTGAACTTATGAATTAGTTTTTTTAAGTATAGAGTACGCTAAAAATAAAAACGTGATAAATTTAAAAAAAAACTGTCTTGTTTTAATTTTATGGCTCTTTTTAACTAGGACACTTAATCTGCCCAACCCTGTACACTCTGGGATAACAGGCGTGAATTTAGTATGTATATATAAACCTCACTAACCTAGCCTTATGTACACGTTTACGGTTTACGATTCCAATTATAATAAAAATTATGACTATCCATTTTATGAAAACAAAATGATTATAAACAAAAAAGTTATGTGAAAAAATGCCTTCCCCCCGTATCAATTAGCATTTTGAAATTTCCATTGGTCGCATAATACCTTTTCTCAAAAATGACTGGAAAAGTTGACATTACTAACTCCATACTGAGACGCGAAGTACATAGTTTACAGACAGTTCCCAAATTAAAAAAAAAATACATTGCGTGCTCGCTACACAAGCCCGCAATGTTGCATACAAATTTCATTGTTATCTAGTTTGTAACATTAAAAGTTTAATAAAATGAGGGCACAAGTCTTATACATCCATATTTTATTCGAAACGTAACTTTTTTATCTGTGTCTAGAATAGCTTGAGTTTTTTTTTCTAAAAAAGCTTGCGTTTCTCCTTGTCATAAACATAAAGGCGGTAAAGAGTGATGTTATTTCACGTGAAGTTTCTGTTTATATGCGATTTGTATCTTGCGATTTTTGAGAAAAGCACTATATATGACACGGCAGGAACGGCAATTGCCTGCTTCACTGCCTAGGCAATAATGTACTATTAAAAAAACCCGTGTTCGCTATGTTTGTTGTTATTATTACTATCGTATTAATTTCACATTATCTTCTGAAGAAAAAGGTACACGACACCTGCTTCTTTGTTTACCGCATTTCTAATGCTAAAAAACACGAAATATAGGATACCTGTGCCCGATACGATACGCATGATCGTGATCGCCAAAATGATGTGTACCCGCCTTATGTTTAGCAGTGGACATGTATTACTAACAGTATCACTGTTAACTGGCCACCAATGATTTTTACTGTCAGTGACAAGATTCAAAAATGGATAGTATAGGATAAAGATAAAGATAAAGAGACATTTATTCGCATCAATACAAAACCACATTAGGTACATACATACAAAAAGAACAAGACAGAGAAACAGTTGCGAAACGGTCCCAACTCAGCATTCGCTAGCCGTAAAGCCAGCACTGGTCTTCCGTTGGAACCGCTTGGTGAAGCCGCTAGGCGAGAATAACTACAGTTTACTATAAACCGAGCCCCACCCACCATAAGAGATAGAGATGCAGCATACATAAACTGATTAATATGACGTTGTAAGAATGTTACCAGCGAGCGAGAGCAACTGCAGCGAGCGCATGCCGCAGAGGTGCTGCACGCCGAAGTCGCGCAGCTGCGAGCACCAGCGCAGGAACAGTGCCACCAGCGACTGCATCGTGCTGATGTAACCGACGCCGATATCCGTTATGTGCACGCAACTGCATAAAAATTTATTGTTTTTAACTATGGCGAAATTCAACTCTATAATAGAAAATTGTGTTACCATTAGGCAAGGCATTATCGGTAAAAACAATTTTGGAATAGTTTAATTTAGATTAACCGGCACTTTACTCCTCGTGCTGTTAAAGTTAGAGCCAACTCCTTTCTCGTAATGTTGCTTCCGAATAGTTCTGACATGTCTTATAGGGACTATACTTAAAGCTTTCATTTTACTAAAAGGTCGATGTACGGACCGACAGCTGCGACCCTTACCATGAGTAAACAAACAGTGACCGAACTCGCTAGCAAGTTGAATGATCTGTCCTGCACAGTATTGTAATAGCCTCCTGGGGTTCCTTGTACTAATAGTAGGACATAATACGGCCATTGAAATAAAGATGTAGTGCCGAGGAAGTAAACTGGAATTTCCTTTTGTTTTTATGACTAATGATCAAATTAGAAAATTGTCTTTATTTCATTCATAACAGATTCATATTCCAATGAGAAATTTTGTTGTATCATGGACCTTAGGAGGTGTAAGAGGGACAGAGCATTCGACTCGCTAGCCATTACTCACGGTAATGGTGCTTAATGGCCAGCAGCTAGACGTCAGTTGGTTAGTACACTGGTAACTTAAGAGGCTCTCGGCCCGTTACCGGTCCAGCGTGAGCTCCTCGAGGTGGTTGAGGTCGCAGGCGATGTACTCGAGCGCGTTGTCGGTGACGCGCGGGCACCAGCTCAGGTCGAGGCTGCGCAGGCGCGGCAGGTTCTCGGCCAGCAGCTCCACGCCCTCGTCGGTCACCTTGCTGCAGCCGCTCAGCGACAGCACCGTCAGGTTGGGGAGGGAGTGCACTGCATACAAAAATTTACAACTTTACTAACATGTTTATTTTACAGAACTATAGTATAAATTATTCGAGGCGGTTTTAGAAAATATTGTTCGTGGAAAACGATCTTTATTTACTGTCCTCTGACTTTCCTGATTTATAACGTTTAAATGATGCAGTTCCATACCAATTATAAATTATTGCACAAAAAACGAAATGTTTTTTTATTAAAAAACGATGATAGGTAAGTATTTGTTGCAGCTGCTTATCTACTTGACCTTACTCGATGTACCAACGTAGAGCGGAGATACGACTTCATCATCAGACCAGCTCTTAATCACTACAATATTGCATGTCATGCTACTGTAAAATATCTATAATACTGCCATCATAACATGCAATGAAATCTATGTTATGAAGATTATGTATGTGTACCAAATTATAACTGTAGTATTCTACGTCTCTGAATAAAATGACCGTCCGAAAGCAAGCAGATAGACATCGTACAACATAGGAATCCTAGTCTGGTTACGGAACCATAAAAAACCAGCAGCCAATTATGAACGCATCGTTTACCCGATTCTGAGTATCCATAACTGAACAAAGGTTGCTCACAAACTCTCAAATTTTAACAAAAATGCCCAGTTATATATATATATATATGGTTGACTGGTAGAGAACCTCTCAAGGCATTAAGTCCGCCACTTGTGTATTATGTAATAAAATTCAAGAAATCAATTAAATCAATTACAGTAATAATTAATTAAATTGTAATTAAATTTTTCATACATACCTTACGCCTGTAATCCCATAGTGGGGTAGGCAGAGCTATAGAATCACTTACAACTTTAAAAACTTGTTGATATTTCTGTAACCACATTTTGCACAAATTGGCTAAGATGTTTACCAGCGTAATTTTTATAAAGGATAATTTAATTAGTAACCGATTTTTTGTTTTACGTCAGAAAAATAAAGAATAGTAAGATCGCGTAAAATTCAGATTTGAGGGCAACGATCTCGAGTTCAGTAACTGTCGCAGTAGTAAAGTACTTCAGTTATTATTCTATGGCAGTAGTGAGGGCGGGGTACGGATAAATCATAATAACGACGATCGGCGTATCGCGTATTTGGGTGAATCAACTTTTAAGGTACTCCTTTTCTTTTGCGGTATCAAAACTTTCCTGGTGACTTATCATTAATAATAATGTATGAATATTAATATCAGACCACCAAATCTACAGACCTTACACGTTAAACACCTCAAATATTATTTAATCTTCGAAAAAACCTGGTAACTCGGGGGAAAATGCACATTTTCCATACAAAACCTAGGGACAACATCGTCCGCTGCGTTACCAACTATATTATTATTTCAAACTTTACTATTTTTAAATCAAATCATTTCAAATGCTAGCTTAATTGACTGATTTAATAAGCGTGTAAGCTACGTCGTTGGCAAATATATAGTTTTTCTAAAAACATATAATTTGTGAAACATGTCGAAAAATGGGGAGTACCTTAGAAGTTGATTCACCCATTTACCCTTGTGGAAGACGTCAGCGGTAAGGGGCTGCCGGCCAAAAATATAGGCGAGTTATGTTGTCTGTCGTACTTGAATATATATGTTTATCACTACATAGTATAAAACAAAGTCGCTTGCGCTGTCTGTCCCTATGTATGCTTAAATCTTTAAAACTACGCAACGGATTTTGATGCGGTTTTTTTTAATAGATAGAGTGATTCTTAAGGAAGGTTTATATGTATAATACATTCCACGCGGGCGAAGCCGCGGGCGGGTCGCTAGTCTTAAATAAAACACAATTTGCATGTAATATACTTCTTAATTTCGAGAAACCTATTATTTATAAAAGCACCTTTACACTTCAGTTGCCTACGAAAAAAAAAAAACCCGATGGTCCGACCGCGATCGGAATACTGAGGTTTTGCGTAGGGCCAAGGTTGGTGGCATTGAGGAGTACCTCTCGCAGCGGCAGCAACGGTGGTGGTGCGGTCACGTGTCCCGGATGGCAGAGCGGCGAGTGGCTAAGCGCATCCAGTGGCGTGCCTAAGGTTTCAGAATAGGGCAAGCCGAGAGATATGTTTTGTAGTTTTTACGGTTATTATGGATAAATTTATCTTGTTACCACATTACTGATCAATCTTCACTTCACTCTGCAGTTGTAGGTATAGGCATTTGCTTACGTGGACGAGCTCACCAAAGCACCCTGAAGGCATGTTACCACTAGATATAATTTTACAGACATATCAGCAATTGCATACTTTCGGTGGCCTTGAAAAAAGCCGCTTGGTTTGTATGAGAGAATAAAATAAAGGTTCAACTTCTTATTTTAACTTTGCTTGCCTAGGGAGAAAGCAATAAGTACTTACTTTTATTTCAATTACCTATCTAAAAATTACATACATATTACACAACATAGTTAAATTAAATTATTATTTGTATACATCGAATGTGTTTTTCTAAAACGCCATCGTACCTATTTTGAAAGTAGCGACACAAGCTCTAAAAAATTACCCTTATTCAATGAAGTTTTAGACTCATCGTGACCTCTGAAGTTCTTGTTGTGCTAAATGACAAACAACATCGACTAATCTTTGAAAAACGCTACTATTGTTATCAACACGCATGTTGTTTTGTAATTTCCTTTGATAATTGGCGCGATAAAGATGTCTCAATTCGCTGTTTACCAAAATCACTAAAAGAAATTACCGCGTTCATGTGTTTTCGAGAATTCATGTGTCTTTTAATGGCGCCAGCTAAATTATTTAAATCGTCATAACCAGACCAGATGTATTCCACACGTTTTTGTCGTTAGAAAAGAAAATACAACACCAGCAATGTAACTTATTAGAGTGCGAACAACCAACAATCCAATGAGTTTTGTACACTGACCTGTTAAACTGTATTTTGTGCGATTTACTACTCTGAGAAATACACAAGTCAGGCGTAGGTTTTGCCGAAGAAATAAGTACCTTTTTCTCTGCAAAGTCCAAACATTTTACCTTTCCGTCGACAAGCAAAGTTTGTGCACACTTTAAAATATCACAGTCACACAGGACTTCCTCCATTGTCAATCTAATTGAATCACAACTCACAACACCACAAAAAAAAGCTTATTATTGCACTGACCGCGCCGCGCCGCTCAACGCCTAAACAAACTATTCAACTAATTCAACACGTGAATAAAAGCATTTGTCAACAAATAGAAATGAAGTGAAGTTGGCCGCTAACGCGGCTCAACGCGCGCTCCGCGCCTGCGCGAAGCGAATTTCGCATTTACTATGGACTCGTGTACAACTTCATACGCAATCAGGGCTTTTTACTCTCATACTATTTGCCATATTAATACACGACCAGTCGTGTTTGGGCATATGCCGTTTCGGTGGGTAAGACAGAGAATATGAAAGCCCGATTGCAAGCCAATACGTGCGAGCGAGATACGAGCTAGCCGCGTCATGAATAGTTCGACTGGTTGCCGCACAGCGCTGAGCGCTGTGCTGCGTAGGTGGCGGCCGGCGGTGCGCGGTAAAATTTAGTAGGTATAGGTACTACTGTTGCATGTAATTTGATTTGAAGAATTTAGTGAGAGCGCGCGGCGCGCGAAGGTGAAATACCTATCTAATACATTACGTGCATTTAATGAATAGTTATTTTTGTAAGGCAAGGCAAGCCCGGCTTTTGGGCTTATATGGCAGTACCGCCACTGAGCGCATCTTGTACTCAGAACTTGAGGAGGGGAGCGGAAACAAGGCGGACAACTCCTCAGGTACAGTCGGTCGGTCGGTCGGTCGGTCGGTCTCTCGTCATAAAAAATCGGTCGGTAGCTTTAAATAGATCTCAAAGACACTTTTGTCAAAACTGGTAGACCACTTTCTTGGCCGACCGTACAAAGATGTGCTTAAGCGACACATGAAATGGCGCTCTATAAAAGCCTTCGCAGTGGGAACACAAGGCTTCCATGAGGCCAGAATGTAAGCCTTTGGTCAATCGCAAAGTTCATTACTTTGAATTCCAACGGTGTAATGACCTTAGCACTAAGCGCGATCAACTAAAACCCCGACTACCTGCGGCTATATTTTACAATTATTCGAACGGTGTGCTTACATGTCATGTCCACAGTGTTGCGGATCTTACTGAAATAAAATTGGATATAGGAGTTGAATGCAGTCGCCGTGGACGAAACCGGCCGGGAGTCATGATGATGATGTTGGTGATGTTGGTGATGTTGGTGATGTTGGTGATGATGATGATGATGATGATGCCTATCGAATTATTAATTAAGATATAATATAATATTAACAATTTTCCATTCATACAATATTTTTTTAGTTAATATTAATGGATGTAAAGGCCAAAACTTTGATATCATACAGACAATGTACCCATATGAATTGTAACAAAAAAATAATGATGCAAAAAAGCATGAGCAACACTTGAACTTTGACATTACTAAAATTATATTGCGAAAGTGTGTTTGTTTGTTCCGCCTTTATGTTTCAACGCGTCAGCCGATCGTCGTGGAGATAGATAACTTATATGAAGGATAATCGGACATTTCACGAGGGAACAGCGATAAAAGACTTCTACACGGATTCGCGGGGCAATTCTAGTGAAGAACTAAAGTTCGAAGGTCATTCGGAAAAGGGAGCCCTGAAATCAAAGGACTTATTATTGAACAGACTGTGTTGTTTAAAGCAAATACTGAACACTAACTTTTGCCCGCGAAACTAGGATTTATAAAAAAACTAATGTATCTTAATATACAAAATTGAGGGACTCAGTGGCTGACTGACAGATAACGCACAGCCACTGGATCTAGGGACTTGAAATTTGGAGGGAGTATGCCTTGGGTACCCCAACAGAAAGAAATAGGGAGAGTAGCGGGAAACTAATTCTAGGCGTACAAAGTCGCGGGCGTCCTCTAGTGTGAGACAAGCCAAAATTGCTATTGTTGTATGAAAAGCCATAACTTGTACTTGGGGTAAAAACAATTTTATAATAGTTAGGGAGGCGAATAGGGGAATTTTCGGTAATACTCGAGCGTGGCAGTTTAAGATATGAGAGATACCTTAGACCTAATAGAAAAACCTTGTAAAGTATTTAGCTCTATATGTAGTGACGCGCGCCTAGGATAGATGATCAGATAAGTAAAAAAAAATCGATAGTCTGAAATACTCAAGCGCGTCAGATTAAGATATTGGGGGTTGATTTTAGTGTTTTAAGACTAAATCTAACTAATCTGACGATAAGTCCTTGACGCCGCCGAGTTATAGGGTCGCGAACTTGTAAAAAAAAAACGTTAATCCGGCATTCTCGAGCGCGATTTTTATTTTTTTTATTTTGAATATAATCTAAAACTTACTAAAAATACAAAATCTGCCGGTTTCCGCATGACCGGAAGCGTGGAGGAGCCATTTCGTCTTCCGAAAAACGCGTTGCGGCATATAAGTCGCGAACGATACATTTTACAAAAAAAAAGTTTAAATAAACAAAAAAGGGAATATCTATCGCTTTATTGTCATTCTTAAATTCCCCGTTTTATCAAGGAGAAAGAAATTCAAATTCAAATTCAAAATCTTTATTGCATATCACATTACAAATATAAGGTGGAAAAAAATAATAGGTATCCATGTGACGCCCTGCAAGGGCACAGCAATTTTAGAGGGTTAATTATGTATTTTAATATCACATAAAATATTTCATAGTTGTATTATAAAATAAAAAACTTAATCGTGACTTAATCTTAAACAGCTCAAAGATAAAATCTTTCGTATTGCACATTCTGTTACAATAATAATTATTATAATTATCAATTTCAACTATGGTTGATAAAATATTAATTCAGTGCATTACTTATCATTAAAAAAATCGTTTAAATTATAGTAGCATTTATTGATTAGATATATTTTTAATTGTTTAAGAAACAACTTTGGTTTCCCTGAGTTTTTTATGGAATTAGGTAGATGGTTGTATATTTTAATAAGCATATGATGAGGGCTAGAAGTTATTATTTTTAATTTGGAGAAGGGCAAAGGAAAAAAAAGAAACCAAAAAACCTTTTTCGGTCAGATTAACAGAACCCACCAACATTTTTGTCAGATTAAGAAAATATGCTTTCAGGATACCGACATAAACCTCCCCTATGAAAATCTGACGCGCTCGAGTATTTCAAAATAACTTTTTTTTTTTGCATTTTCAAAAATTCATCGTAACTTATCGTCACGCCGAAATCGTCAGTTTTTTTAAAGGGAGCTTCCTTGGAGCCTACTTAACACCCCTTCCGAAAATCTGACGCGCTCGAGTAAATTTTTTTTTTCGCATTTTTATCTACTTTATATGCCTACCCTCACCACGCAAAAAGATTAGTATACCGTTGTTATCAGAGGCACTTGGGGCATACGTAGTATGAATATCTGACGCGCTCGAGAATGCCCAAGTAACTGTTTTTTTTAACATTTTTGAAAAACCATACACGCCAAACCCACCGCTAAAATGGTTTTTACCATACGAGCTTTTCTTTTCGAAATTATTTTATCTTTCGATTTTGATAGGTCTCGACGGCGCCGTTGAATTACGCCATTTAGCTACCTCGCCTCTCTAACTATAATGAGCGATGCCATGGTAATAACCACAGATCACAGAAACAAGGGAGATATGTCATGAACGCCAATTCGTACAAGACCCGGTGTAGCCACTTTTAAACATGTGTGCGTCTTACGCTTACGCTCTATTAACTACTACAAAAACAACCTCCTCATAATTTAATTGGTTACAGCTTACAAACTAAAAACGCCGTAACATAGTTTCGATAGTAGCAGAAAATTAAGCTTTATATTAAGTTCTCAAGGTTGAAAAATGCTGAAAGATCGTTTTTTTTCCATCGTAGTTCAGTCACTGAACGTAAGGTAGCGCTTACTTGTCACTTAGCTGCCATCTATGCGACGAGTAATTAATTAATTCCTCATAGCTAGATGGCGCTAAGATAGTAGTCCCTATGTCCAGCAGCTTAAGGGCTACTCACACAGCGACATCTAGTTATACTATTTCCAAGAGGTGTGCGTTTCTCTCCTGACGTCCACTTAGGGATGCCACAAGGAATGTTTCAAAATATATCGATAAACAATTCAAACTTGTTTGCAAAGTTAATATAGGTACTATTTAATTTACAGGCAATAAGTACTATTTTTATTATTTTACTACTAGGTTAATACAATTACATCATTTGAACTTAATATATTATTGTTAGAATAGAATAATATTTTATTAGCAAGAATACGGTTTGCGTAAAGTTGATACATAAGTTTTTAAATTGGGAACGATACCTATATTAGAACGTAACAAAAAAATAATTAGGCTTGTAGTACTGTTAGGCGATGGGCTTGCAACCTGTCACTATTATGCTGGTAAACATCTTAGCCTATTTGTGCAAATTGTGGTTACTGAATTATCAACAATTTTTAAAGTTGTAATTCTGTAGCTCTGCCTAGCCCACTCTGGGATTGCAGGCGTGAAGATATGTATGTATGTAACAAAAAAATTACCGCATTTCTATGGTTAAATTTTCTGGAGCTTTTAAAGATTTTCGTTTTGATTAGTACATAAAAGTCTAAACTGTAAACTTGGACATTATGATGTTAATACAAATACACAAATAAAATGGGTTCGGTTGAGTATCACGTCACGAGATCTCAGTTTGGGACAAACCATTAGTTTACCGACTTGATTATGTAAATTGACTTTATTCCACAAATGGTCTAGACTAGACTAGAAATGTCATAGACTTACATACACATCTAAAATCCAATCAATGGATTAAATCTGGAAATCAGTTGAACCGAATCCAGATTTTAGTAAATATTTATATACGTCATTCAGGATATGTTCTTAAAGTGTAAACTTTATACATATAACGTCGTTCGTTAATATTGTATAGAAAATTTAATTTGGTATAACGTGAAAATTAATTAAGTTTAATATTATTAAGTTATTTTTCTACTGTTTTAAGCTTGTGGATAAATAACTAGAACAATTAACACATTGAATTCTATTGATAGCTGTAGAATAAGCCATTCATCGATAGTCGATAGAAATCACGTCCACAACTCCATGAAATCCATTTACATATAAAATATTCATTTAAAAATATAAATAATGCATACAAACTAAATTTACCGGTGGTAAGTTATGCCCTTTGATTTTATATTAACGTTTGCACTTCGATTTTTGCACACTTTCACGCTGCATACAGTCATTTTATCATTTAAACGGAGCTTCTATACTGACAGCGTTCAATGGGTGACTGTGTGCCGATATGACTGCAACGCTTGACACGCCTCGTGCCGATATGGTCATTTTGACCATATCGAGGCGTTACGAACCACGCCCCCATAACATATCTCCCTTGTTTCTGTGATCTGTGGTAATAACAGTTCTATAATACTTATAATAGCATTGTTATAACCGTGGTTACGGTCATTCCGGATATCAGTCTTGGCGTTTAGTGAACACTTGACGTCATAGTTTGTATAATAAACCGTTAAAATATTTGAACACGAATTCAAATTACGTATATTAAAGACAAAATTAATTTTGAGACTAATTATGTATTAAGAATTACATTTTATTACGTTACTAAAAATAAATGATTCATTCCATTAATTTGTTATTAGGTTACCATGGTTTTGTTCAATATGGATGTTAACAAAATGGCGTTTGGTTGTCATTTCAATTTTTATGATATATTTTCAGAACTGGTTTAGCAACTATTAAAATTCGCATTAAATTTGTAAACATTTAGCGATAAAATTCACAAACTATTAAAGCCAATCGGAATAATGAAAATCACTTTGCTGACAAGTAATTGTTAGCAGAAAAATCGAGGAAAGTATACAAGAAAAGTTAGCGATTTTTTATTTTTGTCTTTGTCAGACAGGACTATGGGAGTCCCGGACCTCTGGAAAGCGTACATGGAGCCGAAGCCAACACGCAGAGGCCCTTTAGACAAGTTAAATTTAGTAAAGTGATGGGACACCGACCGGCGATTGTCCCTGAGTTCAAACTATAGAAGTATGCTCCCACGGACATATTTTTGTTATTATTATGATTTAAAGTTGTAGGAAAAGTTATGTATGCAACGGTACACAATTAGCTCTTGAGGTACTCGGGCCTTAAGAAGCTTCATTAATTTCATTATGCACCAGTTACATAAATAACTACTTGAAATTGACAACATTAAAAAAAAAAAAGCATTATTGTTTTTTCGCGTTTATAATAGCTGGTTAAAAATTAGACTACCCGTATTTCTTGGTTTTTCTTTATTTAACTTAAATTCGTCGTTAATAATTTATTAAATAAATAATCATTAAAAAGACCGTATATACAAAGTTAGGAATACTGATGTCGTGATCTTAGCCTGATATAAAATTTAAAAAAGTAACTTTAAACAGTAAACAAAACTGACTGTCATGTCATGTCATCATTCGCTGCCGTTCGTTCACAAATTTGCTATTTTGCGTAATTTAATTAATTACGTAATTTGTAGACGCCATTAAAATAAATAGGTAAACTATTTTGCATAGAATTGAAAGCGTGTCGTCAGAATCAAGTAATCCGTCAGACAGATAAACAATAAACATGACAGTAGTATATTTTTTTGAATTCCTTTGGTAATAAATGGACTAAGGGCACTATAAGTGTATTCCTAACATTAACAATCCAACTTTTTTTACTGTTTTTCCTAAATATAAAAAAAACTACTGCATAAAAAAATCCAAAGATATTTTTACTGTAATCAGCAGTGTAAAATCTAGAAACGGTATTTTATTTTACTACCTTAGCACAAAATGAATTGTTGTCAATTCACCTCACGGTCAATAAAAAACCTACACAGTTATTATTAACCAATTGCAATTGCAACGTTATTTTTTTCCTATTATTTTTAACAGGTCGACTACTAGAGTAACCAACGTTCTATATCCTTTACAAACCTTCTATGTATAAAACAACTACCTACCTACATGATCAAAACAGAAACCTGATAGTTATCTTAAATTGCAAACCGGGCAATATTGTGAATACGGCTGATATTGCAGTCATTGCAGATAATAAATTATCGTACTGTCCCGAATCGCTTATTATTTTGCACTACAGTATACGAGTGTCGTTATGCCAATGTAGTTCCTATTACGAAGCGGTGAGTGTTCAATGCGCGTTGCCAAAATGTTACACGATACGAATGCAAAGCATTTATATGACACTAGATCAGTCCAAGGGTTCTAAATCTTTTTCCGTTTTCAAAATTTTAGGACACATTTTGTGATAGGTTAGTAGTATGATAAAAGTCTTAAGACTGAATGTGTAAGATGCTAACATCCTGAGTTAATACACACTTTTTGGCTAATAATCATGTTGAAAGCTTCAGGTTATTCGCTGCAAACGTTTCAAAAAGGTTTGATTTGGACCGGACCAACATCGTAATTACGTGACGCGGGTTTGATCAAGTTGATATGATAGTTCAGTTCAGTTCACTAAAAAAATCTGCAATTAAATTGTATTGTTCCATTTTCAACTTTTTCAGATGTAAGCATTATAATTTTCATTAAAGGGTATAACCGTGTTTGTATGGGGGATCGGCCCCAGACGCCAAATTGATTGTCGTTTTGCTGATTTATTTCCCCAAGCATAAGATGCTATTCCGCCAAATATTGAGCCTAAAATGTCACAGGTTTTGGAGAAAAAAATAAAATTTAAATCGGTTTTTATTTATTTTTGTCTAAACTACTGAACCGATTTTTTTGTAACTTAAGTGTATTATACAAATAATTTAGATAAATTATTTAAAAAAAAATGAAGTTCCGAATGCATTTGTAAATAGTAAAATTTTTACTTTTTTTTTTTTTTTTTTTTTTTATTGTTTCGATATAGAGACACCCACCAATTTTGGATATTTTATGTAAAAACTAATATTCTATAACATATATTTTTTTCAAAAACATTCACTTGGCTCAACAGGGTAAGAATACCATGTGCATGTAAATTGATACGACAACCGAAAATTCCATATCGACCGCCGCTGTGTAGGTAAGTACGAATTTGAATTTAGAACGTGACCAATTGTTAAAGAGGATGGATTACGTTATTATTGGCTGTATAAGCTGTATGTTTCTGAAAACAAAAATATGATAAAGAATATTAGTTCTTTATCGTATGTTTTTTCAAAAACATTCACTTGGATCAACATAGCGAAAATAAAACAAACATAGGTATGATGTGCCATACATTTAATATTGAAATGTAAATACTAATCTTCATCACTATCTTCGTCAATCGTTACAGTCAAGCCTTCGTTTTGAAAAATGTAACTGAGCCTTTCATTAGGGTTATCTGCCGTGTGACGGATAATAAATAACAGCCGGGTCATTCTACTTTTCAGTGTACATTTTTGGTTATAGTCCGATAAAAAGTATACCAAATTATGAATCCGCGTCTAAATAAATAACATAAACTTAGAATGTTTAAGTTTGACGGTTTCCAAAAAAACAACTCTTAAATTACTCAATTATCGTTAAAAAATCTTGGTAACTCAGTGGTAAATTGCACTCTTTCCATAGAAAAGGCGGGGACATCAACATCCACTGCGTTACTGACATTATAGTTATTACAAATAACTTTTTATGTATTAGGATAATTCTAAATACAAGCTTATTTACGTCCCTCTTCGAGTTTCAAGTTAGAAAACGGTGCAATTCACCGTTTTTGAAATAAAAATTGTTTAGTGCAAATGTGACTAAAAATTAATGTACAACGAAAAGTAGAATGGCCCAGCCGCCACGTGCGAACAGCACCCGTTCTCAAGCCATTGGAATATTCACAACAATACTGTTGTATTGTGTGTATACCCGTAGCTTCAGGATCATATTTTAAAAAACATCTGTTCAACTTTTTAGAAATGTGCCGGGACTGAACCTGTATTTTTAAAATCGTCGTTTGATCTTTAACGTATGCCATTTGCAAAGAACCAAGTTCTGCCAAATATGAGATGGCTTGGCCTAACTGGTAGCTACCAGTGAACAATAGCTCTTCAGGCTCTGATAATTGTGGAAAATCGGTAATGTCATTAGACGAGAACATCTGAAAGGGCAGTTTCTTTCGCATCCAGCCTTTATGTTCTACTTCCGCTGCTAAAATACTAATATAATAAAATACTATGATAGATTAACGTATTTGTTCAGAATTAAAATATAAGTAAACGACTACAAAATTGTTCAAATATCTATTTACTTACACAAGTTATTGTTTAAAGGGCATTACAAATGTGCTTACGTTTTCCGCTACGGACAGCAGGCTTTCATTTTCAAAATAGTGAATTGCATATTTTTGTAACCGTTCACAGATATTGTTATACACGTACACGTGTAAGGATCTTGGCGACTGTAGTAAAACACACGCTAGTTGGTTTAACACTGATTTATTATCGTCGTAAGTACCCTCTATTACGAATATGACAAACTACCTACATTATTATATACTACATCTTCCCCCTTCCGAGATAACAAAATAAAAGTACTATACATATACATATACACAAATGTCTACGTCTAGCTATGATTGTAATACCTATTTACAACAGCTATGTACTTACCTCCTATATTACCTTCTCTGTAACCTTTTAACGGTTGTGGACTTATGACACCGTTTGGAACATAAAACTGCAATGTTTATTCCAATATTCATTCTAGTTTTCAATGATGGCTATAATGTTGCCATTATCCATTAACAGGTTTGTAGGTATACTTAAAAATAAGATAAACAAAAAAAAAACTAAAGTTAACAATATATTTAAAAGCAACGTCCTAATTACTTATGTTTAATACATCGACTTTAATTGTATTTACCTACGTGTTCATAACGTCAAAATATCTACATGTCCTTATGCCACTGACAGCAAGGTCTTTGTTTACATACATTTGGCGCGAAGGCCAGTGAGATATTAATGGTTTTGACTGTTCATGTAAAATAGTGTATAATAATGATGCAAGTATGACTAATCTTTTTGACGGCCGAAAAGGAAATTGGATAGCATTCGTGCCGTTCTCTCATTGGACCTACCTGTGACTGCCACCGTCGGTGACGGCGCCGCCGGAGAGGCCTGGTCACTGCTCGTACTACTGCCCGCTGGGCTAGTGAAACTGTCTTCAGCGGTTGGAGGGTCTGTGCAGCTGTCGCAGGTTGTGGTCGGCGTTGTCGGCGTTATGGTCTCTGCTTCCTGTTGTTCAACTGTTGTTTTCTGCCTACGCTTACGAACGCCCGTGATCGCAACTGCCTTTTGAGTACCGACATTATTGTCAATTGAAGTTTTTAACAATGATCGTTTGGGAACATCCTTTATGTCCGGTGAGGAGTTGCGTGCGCGCGCAACCATCTGTCCACGAGTGCGCCGAAAACAACATCCACGTTCATCTTGCACAATGTATGAGCGAGGTTGCGGCGCGCATGCAACTATTGAAACCGGTTTCCTTACCCCGTTGTTATTGATTAAAGTAGCCTTATCGCCCGGGGATAACTTTTCTAGGGGTCGTGCCGACCTGTCATAATGTGTTTTTACCTTTTCTCTGTCCATCATTAATGTTCGATAATTCCTTTCATTATCTACCGTTTCAGTCAGTAGCTTTCGACTAACTGGTAATTTTGTGTTTAGCCGTCTTCCCATAAGAATTTGTGCGGGCGAGTCTAACCCATTACGTGGTGTTGCGCGCAAATTTAATAATCCCATACAGAAGTCTTGATTTGAGTCTATGCATTTTTTTAATAGATTCTTCACTGTTTGAACCGTCCTTTCGCTTTTCCCATTCGACTGTGGGTAAAGGGGAGACGATGTCTCATGATCAATTTCCCATTCACGGGTAAATTTTTTAAACTCCAGCGAGGTAAATGCCGGTCCGTTATCGGTTACTAACTCCGCCGGTATGCCGTGACGGGCAAATTGCTCTCGCATAAAGTTAATCACGTGTTTCGAGCTTATACTCGTCAGTTGTCCGACTTCGACGTAATTAGAAAAGTAGTCTACCAAAACAATATAACTTTTCTTCTTGTACTCGAAAATATCGGATGCGAGTTTGTGCCAGGGCAGCGGCGGCACCGAGTGCTGCAGCAGTGGCTGGCGGCGCGCGCGCGGCGCATGCAGCGCGCACGCGGCGCACCCGCGCACCGCGCGTTCCACTTCTGCGCACAGTTTATCCCGTATGGTAAGCGAAGGAATTGGTACCTGCCGAAAGGTGTGCTAAATGTGCATAGGTCAGCGCTGGCGTCGTCGATCTCCACCATCCAGAACCCACAGCGCGCATCCAACACACTGAACACTGTGGCGCCGCGCAGCCGCACCGCCAGCTCCGGCACCGTCGGCAGCGAGTACTGCGCGCGCCGCACCGCGCGGTTCAAAGGTCGCGGATCTAAACAAACGCGAATGCTACCATCCCTTTTAGCCACCAAAACTATTGCGTTTACCCAATCTGTCGGGTGCGTAACTTTTCTTATTACACCTAACCCTTCCATTCTTTGTAACTCCTCTGATAACTTATCCTTGAGCCCTAAAGGAATTTTTCTAGTAGGAGATACTACTGGCTGGACATTTTTATCTACTACAATGCTGTATTTACCGGGTAATTTGCCGAGGCCTTGAAACAAATCTGCATATTGATCTATATTTACAGCATTTACTTGATTAATTAACCCTAAAGTAATGCAGCCTTCCAATCCGAGTACATTCTGGCATCTTAAATCGGCGATAACTACCGGCAGCGTATAGCTATTATTATTGAATAAAAAGGTCATCTTATCAGTGCCTATAATGGGTAACCGGTCGCCCGTAAACGAATGTACTCGTTTTGGGAACGGCTTAAGGTTCACAATAGATAATCCCAAATTCAAATATTCAGTTTTGGAAATAACATTTATCATTGATCCAGTATCTATTTTTAAGTGAATATTTTTTCCGTTACATTCTAAAACCTCCACCCATTCTTTAGTTGACTTACTCAGTATTTTGTCCTGTTCTATCGTATTGACATAAAACAGTACGTCATCGCTTTCGTCACCGTCACTGTGCACAGAATCCACACTTAGATTTAGCACCTTACGTATTGCTTCTTTTTGCTCACAAACTCGCGAAAAATGTCCTCTCCGATCGCAAACAAAACACAGAGCATTACGTGCTGGACACCGCTCGCCGCCGACGCAGGCCCGCGCCCCGCACGCGGCACAAGGAGCTCGCGCAGCGCCACCGGCCGGCGCCCGCGCGCCGCGCGCCCGGCGCCCCCGGCCTCCGCTACGGTACCCGCGGCCCCGCACACCGCGTCCGCTTCTTTCCTGCACTGCATTCACTTGCATGCTTCCTGATGCACTGCCGTCGATGCACCGACCCTCCTCTTGGGAAATTTCCGCAGCCTGGCAGATTTGTATCGCCTTAGATAATGACAGATCGTCTGTACGAAGAAGTCGATCCCTCACTGTGTTATTGATGATTCCGCACACGATCTTATCGCGCAGCAGGCTGTCATGTAAATCAGCAAACTCGCATTGTTGACTCAATACCCGCAGACTAGTTACATATTGGTCGATATTTTCGCCATCTTCTTGATTGCGCGTAAAGAACTTAAATCGCCGCAGGGTAATGTTCGGTTTGGTACCGAAATATTCCTCAAATTTTTTCAATACACAGCTAATATCTTCTTCACTTTCACCCTTATCAAACGAAAAAGTCGTATAAACCTCGTAACCAGCCGATCCTATGGGGTTAACCAACAAACTAGCCTGGACCTCCTTAGGCTCCTTGCTCACTCCGGATGCTTTGAGAAACACTTCGAACAGTTTCCGCCATTTACGCCACGCTTCGGAGCGTGCGGCCGGACCGCCCTCGAGTGTTAACTCCGCCGGAGGACGCGCGTGCTCCATAATCCCGACAGACACTGCACAGATATTAACTTAGCGCACCTTATGCACTATATTTCAACTGTTCGTAACTGCTTTTTCCTCGTGAAAACGCGAAAAAGTCACGCACCGCTGTCACCATGTAGTAAAACACACGCTAGTTGGTTTAACACTGATTTATTATCGTCGTAAGTACCCTCTATTACGAATATGACAAACTACCTACATTATTATATTTAAAAATAATTTTCTTATAATCTCCTTTTTTCTCATTGCAAGCAGATCAATATTAATGCAACTCATGTTGAAAAATAATGGTTCCCGCCTTTTTTTTTATTTCGTGGTACTCTTCAACCAAGCTGCATACAGCTTATACAGCCAATAATAACGTAATCCATCCTCTTTAACCAATTGGTCACGTTCTAAATTCAAATTCGTACTTACCTACACAGCGGCGGTCGATATGGAATTCTCGGTTGTCGTATCAATTTACATGCACATGGTATTCTTACCCTGTTGAGCCAAGTGAATGTGGCGACCAGACATACCATTACTCCACTAACACAGCCGCAGTCGGTTAAAATATTACAAGCGCACGGAGATGCAACAGCCGAGTAACGGGACCGCGGGCGGCGGCCGTTCGAAGCGAGAGCGCTGCGCCCGCGCCGACCTTCCAGTGCGATTCCATCTCCGACGGCGAATGCACGCGCATTCTTACTCCCAAATACACTTACGCGAGTGACGCTCCTATAGCCTATTTATTGTTTCTTAAATGTTATTTCATGTTCAGTGTTTTCCTTGCGCCTTCCTATCTATTCTATGACTTTCTGTGCTTGTGCTTTGTACTACTGCTTGTGAATTCGTATAAACATTTATTATAGTGTGCCGTAGTATACTGGACTTATTATTTAACACAACGTCCCAGGTAGGCACCCTATACTGGTGACCCCGATATCGAACATAAACGCGAGTGCGTAATATCAATAATGTCTGTGAACAAAGGTGATAGTGGCGACGCCGGTACCGTGTGTAAGGTCTCTATTAAAGCGCCGCCATTTTGGCCAGAGGAGCCCGCGCTGTGGTTCTCGCAATTGGAGGCACAGTTTGCGTTGGGGGCAATAACGGCCGCCTCCACAAAATTTTACCATGTTATTGGCCAATTAGAACACCAATATGCATTAGAGGTAAAAGACATTATCAATGCACCTCCAGCAGAGAATAAATACACTAAATTAAAAACGGAACTTATAACGAGGTTATCAGCGTCACAGGAAAAAAAATCCCTGCAGTTATTGAAACATGAAGAACTGGGTGACAGAAAGCCGCAGTTTTTGAGACATTTGCGTACGTTAGCTGGAACATCTGTGACCGATGACTTTCTGCGAACTATTTGGATAAACCGGCTGCCGAGCAACTTGCAAATAGTAATAGCCTCACAAGCAAAGTCGACACTTACTCTTGATGAACTGGCAGACTTGGCTGATAAAGTGCACGACATCGCGCCTCAGGCACCTCAAGTTCATGCAGTTAATGGAGGCGATTATTTAAATGATATGGCAAAACAAATGGCGGAGCTAACAAAAGAAATTGCATCATTAAAAAGCCAGTTCAGTACACAGTCACACTCACCAAGGCCACAATTGCGGTTTGGTTCTCGCAGTAGAAGTCAGACACCATCCGCCAGCCGTGGACGCTCGCGTTCAACGTCACGGGCAGACACATCGATATGCTGGTACCACAAAAGATTTGGTGACAACGCTACCCGCTGCACCCGGCCTTGCAGCTATCCCGGGTCGGAAAACTTCGACGGCAGCCGGAAATAGCGGCCAACGACTGCCGCAATACACCGGGCCGCCTTTTCGTAACTGACCTGGCCTCTAAAAAACTTTTCCTAGTGGATACAGGATCAGATTTGTGTGTGTACCCACGCACAGCCCTTAGAGGACCTCGTGCTAAAACCAATTACGAACTTTCTGCCGCAAACGGCTCGATAATATCCACGTATGGTTCGGTACAAATGCAACTAGATTTGGGTTTACGCAGAACCTTTAGCTGGAAATTTGTGGTTGCTGACGTCTCCAGGCCTATAATAGGAGTTGATTTCCTGTCTTTTTACAATATATTGGTTGATTGCAGAAGCCAGCGCCTAGTTGACGGGCATACCTCGCTGGCCGTCACGGTCCCACCGCAAGCATCAACAGAAGATATCTCCTCAGTAAAGGTTACGTCAGGGGAGTCCAGATACCACCATATACTACGTCAGTATCCAGATATCACGCGCCCAGCAGGTACACATACAGTGCCCAAACACAATACGGTGCATCATATCCGCACCTCACCCGGACCACCGGTTGCCAGCAGACCGCGACGTCTCCCACCAGACCGCCTCAAGATCGCTCAGAAAGAGTTTGAAGCCATGCTTCAAAACGGTACAGCATGCAGATCCGAGAGCCCATGGTCGTCTCCGCTACATCTAGCACCGAAGAAAGATGACGGGTGGCGGCCATGCGGTGACTACCGTGCCCTCAACGCGCGTACTATCCCGGACAAGTACCCAGTCCGTCACATCCAGGATTTTACACAGCAACTCTCGGGAAGCAGGGTCTTTTCAAAAGTAGATTTAGTGAAGGCCTATAACCAGATCCCTGTGCATCCACCAGATATTCCAAAGACAGCTATCGTCACACCCTTCGGCCTGTTTCAGTTCCCGTATATGACATTTGGACTCCGCAACGCGGCTCAGACGTTTCAACGTTTTATAGACGAAGCATTAAGAGGCCTGGACTACTGCTACGGATACCTTGATGATATTTTAATATTTTCTACAAGTGACGCAGAACAAGAAGAACACTTACATAAGCTTTTTCAACGGCTAGCAGACTATGGGATCCTCATTAACACGGCTAAATGTGACTTTGGGGTATCTAAAATTAACTTCCTCGGCCATGAAGTATCTCAGCATGGAATACGCCCTCTACAGACAAAGGTGCAAGCAATTCTTGACTACCCGGTGCCCAATAACGTTAAGGAACTTCGCCGATTCTTGGGGATGTTTAACTTTTATCGCAGATTTGTACCGGGTGCATCGACTTTGCAAGCGCCTTTGAACATCGTGCTGACAGGCCCGAAGAAAAAACCAACACAAGAGATATCGATGACAAAGGAAATGATGGAAGCATACCGGTTATGTAAGGCAGGTCTTTCTAAAGCTGCTCTTTTAGCCCATCCACAATCAAATGTCGAACTAGCTATTCACACTGACGCATCAGATGTCTCCATCGGAGCCGTGCTACAGCAAAGAGTGGCACCAGAGTCCTGGGAACCTTTGGCATTCTTTTCACGGCGTTTAAAACCGTCTCAGCAAAAGTACAGCCCGTACGATAGGGAGCTGTTGGCCATATACGACGCAATAAGACACTTTCGGTATATGCTTGAAGCCAGGCCGTTTACCATTTACACTGATCACAAGCCCCTAACGTTTGCTTTTACTGCCACTAGGGATAAGTGCTCGCCCAGGCAATTCCGGTACTTAGATTTCATCTCACAGTTTAGTACTGCCATTACGTACATATCGGGAAAGGAGAATGTAGTGGCGGATGCATTGTCTAGAGTAGAGGAGATTAATGTACCAATCGACTATAAAGCTCTTGCACTGGCTCAAGATGACGATCCAGAATTAAAAGAGTTCCTGCAAAATAGTACGTCGTTGAAACTTAAACATATTAAAATACCAGAAGACGGCATCCAAATTTACTGTGATGTCGGGACAGCAAACCCAAGACCCTACGTCACAAAAGCCTTTCGACGTACCGTATTCGAAACTTTGCACAGACTGAGTCACCCAGGTGTGAAAGCAACGATAAAGTTAATCACACAAAGATTCGTTTGGCCCGGAATCAAAAGAGAATGTCGCGAGTGGGCAAAAGAGTGCGCAGATTGCCAGATAAACAAAACCTCACGCCATACCTCCTCTCCCACCTCCTCATTCTCCTCCCCATCGCAACGTTTTTCCCATGTCCATATGGACATAGTAGGGCCATTACCATTTTCTTGTGGTTACAGGTACTGCCTCACGGTCATTGATCGCTTCACCCGATGGCCTGAGGCATACCCTTTGGCTGACATCACAGCGGAGACCTGCGCGCGAGCTTTCGTCACGGGCTGGGTTGCCCGGTTTGGCTGCCCTGTTAAAATTACAACCGACAGGGGTCGACAATTCGAGTGCGCACTATTTCGCAACTTATCAGCTATACTTGGGGCAGAACACCGCCCAACTACATCATACCACCCAGCTTGCAATGGGATGGTTGAACGACTTCACCGGCAACTTAAAGGAGCGATCATGTGCCATACTAACACGCGCTGGGTTGAAGTCTTACCACTAGTGTTGCTGGGCATCCGTAGCGCGTGGAAGGAAGACATCCAAGCGTCGGCGGCAGAGCTGGTATACGGGGAGCCTCTTCGCCTGCCTGGTGAGTTTTTCACGCCCACAAACGGCCTTAACACCGACTACGCTGATTTTGCAGCACGGCTGAGGGATCATATAGCAAAACTAAACCCAATACCAGGCAGCCGTCACGCACAAAAGCCATTCTATGTCCCTAGCAATTTGAGCACTGCGAGCTATGTCTTCCTTCGTCAGGGGCCAGCTAAAAGGTCATTAGACTCCCCCTACACAGGTCCATACAGAGTTCTGGAAAGAAATAGCAAAACTTTCAAAATTTATATCAACGGAAAGCTCAACACCGTCACAATCGATCGACTTAAACCAGCGCATATGACCAAAGATGAAGACCCTGTCCTCAGCACGTACACCGGGACCGAAGCAAAATCGGAACCTGAACCGACTACTACCAGAAAGACGCGCAGTGGTAGATCAGTGCATTTTCCTGACTACTATCGCCCGTAGCCAAGCAACGGTCTCGGCAGGGGAGTAGTGTGGCGACCAGACATACCATTACTCCACTAACACAGCCGCAGTCGGTTAAAATATTACAAGCGCACGGAGATGCAACAGCCGAGTAACGGGACCGCGGGCGGCGGCCGTTCGAAGCGAGAGCGCTGCGCCCGCGCCGACCTTCCAGTGCGATTCCATCTCCGACGGCGAATGCACGCGCATTCTTACTCCCAAATACACTTACGCGAGTGACGCTCCTATAGCCTATTTATTGTTTCTTAAATGTTATTTCATGTTCAGTGTTTTCCTTGCGCCTTCCTATCTATTCTATGACTTTCGGTGCTTGTGCTTTGTACTACTGCTTGTGAATTCGTATAAACATTTATTATAGTGTGCCGTAGTATACTGGACTTATTATTTAACACAACGTCCCAGGTAGGCACCCTATATGAATGTTTTTGAAAAAAATATATGTTATAGAATATTAGTTTTTACATACAATATCCAAAATTGGTGGGTGTCCCTACATCGAAACAATTAAAAAAAAAAAAAAAAATTAAAAGTAAAAATTTTACTATTTACAAATGCATTTGGAACTTCATTTTTTTTTAAATAATTTATCTAAATTACTTGTATAATACACTTAAGTTACAAAAAAATCGGTTCAGTAGTTTAGACAAAAATAAATAAAAACCGATTTTCATTTTTTTTTATTTTCTCCAAAATCTGTGACATTTTAGGCTCAATATTTGGCGGAATCATCGGAGCATCTTATGCTTGGGGAAATAAATCAGCAAAACGACAATCAATTTGGCGTCTGGGGCCGATCCCCCATACAAACACGGTTATACCCTTTTGTTTTCTTCCGCAGCTGCTGGAGTCAATATCGGTAATCTACAAAGATAGTCGGGTTAAGCTTGATATTTGTTCGATTTGCATCTACTACGATGCTTAATATTAAAATAATGAAAGGATATTTTTTATCCCTGATCATTTTGTATGTACCTATACGTATCATCAAAAGCCATATAATGAAAAAATAAAAACAACACAATCCAAATGTTTCGGAACGCGTGCTAACGAGCACAAAGCTAAGATTGGTCTCTTGACACGAATGTATGTGGGTGGAATACTCACTTGGACTAATAGGGAATATGCATGTTTTTTTTTTACAGCTTCAATTGAAGCTGATTCATGTAACAAACAGATCACAAAAATATTTTTTTGAATAACTATAAAAATAACCAAGATATAAGCCAACAAAGATTTGTTCCTATCTCTTTCTAGAAAAACGGAATTTTACATGGAGTTTATATGGCCGCAGTGCACAATGACGTCACGGTGCACATCGGATCTCTCTGTCTAATTAGAAGTTTGAAATGCTTATAACTTCCGTATTTCTTGACCGATTTTAATTTTAATTTCCGTTTTGGTGATCTCTTTTACGGTATTTTCATATTTTGATGAGAAATGCGATTTTTAAAATCCATGCATATTCCCTATTGGATGGTCTCCGTCTATTCCGTCCATTCAAGATTTTATACGCTTTTGATTTAATGTAACAATTACAAATGAATATTTATTAGAAAAATACGTTCATACAATAATGACTTCGAATTATGACGTTAAAACGGCTAAGCATCTTTAATAAAAGAAATAAATCGTAAGTAATTAAAATATTAAGTGTTTTTTAAAGAGATACATAGATATTGAATAGATACATAGGTACTGATAGCTAGTCGTAAACTAAACAGGGGGGTTATTATGACTAGGGTTAGGATTTTGGTGGCATATCGTGGTTTGAGAATCCATAGTCGCTATTTCCTAATTATTATTATACATGACACTTTGATTTTGACCTTCAGTATGGTCATGTTTCAAAATGAACTAAATACATTTTTGGTTCGGTTATTCAACACCTACTCATATTTGCTTGTTTGTAACTCTTTCACAGCCGAGATATCCTCCATACTAAAATTCATTTAAATTGGTTTATAGCGGCTTAATGAATAAATTAATTTTAAATTATTAAAATACTTAAGGTCAAAATCAGTGGTATGTATTACAATAAATAGGAAATAGCGACTCTAGAACCGCGATTTGCCACCAAAACCCCAAACTCTAATTATGACATAGCTATGCAGTTCAGTTTACGCCGAGAGAAAGGGACAGAGCCATATAACTGCTATAGCTCTATCCTTTAGGCTCACCGTAAAATGAACGGCATAGTTACGTCATAATAACCCCCCAGGATGTCACTCGAGGAGTAGACCCCAGGCAGATAGATTATAGAGAGACTGGTGATGGGACACATTTATTTCTACCTGAAATTATATATGTTTTGTTTACCTATGTTGAATGCAAAATGCTGACTGAAAAGTGACAAAACGTGAAAAATTACACTATAATAAATTATTCATCATTTTAACTGAATCACCTCTGCTGAATTAATTCCACAAAGATCTCCATATACACTGGTCCTATACTTCATGAACTACTCACATAGAGCTGTTTTCCGCGGCAGATTAGATTTATCAGTTCGCCAGTCCACATTGCACATTCCGGTATGTTTTTGCCACTAAAGAAGTTTTCGGCCTAACGGCAATCTGTTCTATGAGCAATGTAAGCATATTGACATAATTGACAGCAATTTCTCAGTGTGTATATCTAACTAGTATTGATGAAAGATAGTGATTGAGAAGTAAATAAATAAAAAGATAAGGTGAAGGTAACCACAAACTCGAGCCATCTTTTATTGAAGGCAACGCCATAGAAAGATAACCTCTCAATAACTTAAAACTTCGGGCCGCGGAACGTGCTATGCTAGCCTGTGATAGTGTTCGCTATGCCACGCCAAGATGGACTTCGATGGATGCCGCTATATAAGGCAAAGTCGTGAAATGCCTTCCTCCTCTACTACCGCTTTTACCTCAAGGTTCACAGATAAATCAATAAGTACTTACCAATATTGACGACGCCATGGTTAGTGAGCTCCCAGCAACTGTGCAGCCTTAACACGCTCAGCGAAGAGCTCTGCTTCGGGGAGAAGTAGCCGAGCGCCGCGTCCGTCACGTGGTACGCTTGTAGAGAAAACTCGTACAGAGATGGTAGGAGCTGTGCCACGGCTCCGACCTACATGCATGAAATTAAGACATCTAAGTATGTACAGTCGTATATGGATGAGACAGAATGTTTTTTTATTTTATTAAGTATTTCTACTATTATTAAAACAAAAAATAGAGTACAGGTATTCAGACGCTTCGTTATGTAACCAAAGGCCCTGATCCAGGGCCCTAATGAGAACTTAGAATAGTTACATTACGAAAATGGGAGAATTTTCCTCTAGTTCAATTTAGGGTCTCCCCAAACCAGTCGACGCCGTTTCGGCAAATCGCGTACGGAAAAAGCTTTATGTCAACGCAATAAGAGCGAATAAGACGTCAATCGGCTCGGCCGACGCGAAACGACGTCTTTCGACGGGAAAATGGCGTTTTGCTGTAAAGCTGTTCGCATCTGTACGACGCTGTTAACAGCCTTACGCACACGTTCGCATTCATAAATCTCCGAGTACCGCCGTTCGGTGCCGGCAAGAGGTGAAAAAGGTTCCGATCACGGCCGAGTACCTACGATAAGGACCGGTCAGAGCTGGCGGAAGCCGTTCAGCGTCTTCGACGGCCGAACATAGCCGGCGACGGCCGAACAGAGCCGATGACGGCCGAAGTAGCTACTGATGCGTTTGTATTTAATTTATATTTGTATTGTATTTAATTATATGAAGGAAAATAATCTAACACATCTGTCCGATTCCCAACTCACGTTGTTACTAACAACCAGTCTCCAAAAATGAGATTTACGATTGCCGATCACCCGCTGTTGCCTACATCTGTTCATCCGACTCAACGGCTGTACGCGTGCTGTCTGACGTCTCGACGGCAGTACGGAGCACGGGAGAGCCGACCGTCGCTTTACAACTGTTGCGATAGCAAATCGCAGGCGATCGGGCGTCTCTACGGCCGCAAGGAGGGTGAGACTGCTGAACGCAGGTGTCCAACCGCGGAGACAGCCGATCAGCTAAATGCGAATAGTGTGGTGTAAAACACTCGGCGAAAGCCGACTCCGCGTCGACTGGTTTGGGGAGACCCTTAAGGTTGCTGGTCTGAGGGCTACCTAAGCTTGCCCCCAGTGCACGGCACCGTCTAGCCTACTGGTACTTGCACCACTGCACTGCTGGTATTAAAGGCGATAGAGTACGCGGTTTTAATTAAATACTGCATAAACAGCAAAAAGTTGTCCATACTATACACATAATAGTGAGCGTTTCATTTATTGAAATTTAGAATTGTTGATTATACTTACGGCTTCATCAGCAATGTTAATGCAGTCAGTAAGCGTGAGTGAGACAATTCGTGGAGTTAGGCATGCCCATAAACCAGCTTCTGTTATTTCATTGCAACCAGTTAGTTCTAGTTCAAACAGAACCTAAAAATTAAACAAATTTTGGCTTATAGTCAACATTATTAATTTTACAGAATCCAGAATTACCTGAAATGTTAGTAATAAACTTACCTGTAAGTGATCCAAGATTGCCTCAAGCCCTCTATCTGTTATTGTGCATCCTTTTAGGCCAATAGCATGAACATGATGCGCCGATAGTGGAAACTGCCTTATATATTCATTAATATCATCATCACTAGCGGAAACTAACACAACGCCGCGGATTCCTCTTCTAACTAATGAGTTATAGAACCTTTGCATACAGAAGCCGGTCGCGGAACGGAGCTCGCGGCAGTCGAGGACGGCCACCAGGCCGTTCCACCACCGCGGCGACGCGTATAGGATGTCTCGCCATTTCGTGCAGACTTGCGCCAGAGTCCGGCGGTCGTTGGCGTTGAAGTACAAGAAGAACTTTTCTAGGAATCTCTCCTCTTGTACATACTGGGTCCAGACGAGGGGTCTCGGGGAGGGCCTCCGGCGGCGCGGCACGCGCGGCGCGGCGGCGGCGGGCCCGCAGAGCGCGTTGGCGACGCGCTCCACGACGCCGGGCGAGCGGCGCCGGCCGCGCAGCCCCAGGCCCGTGATGCGGCGCGACAGCTCGGCCGACGCGCGCTCCACGACGCCCTGTGCCGACACCGAGGACATCTTCACCTTCACGCGCCGGATCGTGTCCGCGCCGCGCCCGCCCGACCCCGCGCCGCCCGCTCCGTGCTCGCAACCCGCCACCGCGATACTGCGCACCCAACGATGTCAATATTAAACATTAACGTTCAATCCGCACATAATATATGCCATACGTTTACAATGTTGTCAATTTCTCTATGCTGAAAGAAATCTTTAATAGTATTGTATATTTAGTACTGTTTCGACTGTTCAACAACAAGAGAAATAAGTTATTTAATTTTAATAATATCACTTGAGCTTTTCCCACACTATACAGGTCCAGAAAAAACAGCTTACTTATTTGTTTTATAAAACTTATTAAAGATTGATTTAGTACTACCTATTTAAAGTTCATTTTGCAAAAACAAATGTTGAAACACTCGTTTTATTATTGTGTAATGCACGTGTAATGCATGCATTACTGAAGCTCGAAAATGCTAATTACGACTTCTGATTGTGTTATGTTATGATGATACAGTAGATTCCATAATAAGTATAATGATGTTAATTATTTATTTTGTTATGTGTACATACTTTTGTAGGTAACCATTATAAATTAACTAGCTGTTGCCGGCGACTTCGATCATCTAGAAGTCGCTTATTGCCAGTTATTGCTACTCGCGGAAAAAGTACCCTATGTCGTTTCTCAGGGGCTCAAGCTATCACTATACCAAATTCCATGAAAATCGATTCAACGGTTTAGTCGTTAACGCAGAAAAAGTTAATTTCCATTTTTTTAATATATTGAATATGGATTACAGTATTTATACCGACTTATTTATTTATTTATTTATTGGTGTCAGAATACCAGCTATAGCTTAACCGAAGCGTGAATTTCTATAATGAGTGTTGCCATGGTAATAACAGTTCAGTCATGGTAATATCAGTTTAGTGAACACTTGACATCATAATTTGTATAATAAACCGTTAAAAGTATTTTAATATTAATTAAAATTACGTATCTATAAAATAAAATTAATTTTGAGACTAGTTATGTGTTTAGAATAACATTTTTATTAAAAATAGATGATTAATATCCATCAACTTGTTATTTGGTTACCATGGTTACATTCAAGATGAATAACAAAAAAATGGCGTTTCGTTTCGCATTCCAACTTTTATGATAAATTTTCAGAACTGGTTTAGTAACTATTAAAATTTGCATAAAATTTGTAAACATTAAGCGATAAAATTCTCAAACTATTAACGCTAATCGGAATAATGAAAATGACTTTTCTGCCAAGTAATTGTTAGCAGAAAATTCGAGGAAAGTATAGAAGAAAAGTTCGCGATTGTTTATTTTTGTTATTATTATTTAAGCTTGTAGAAAAAATTATGTATGCAATGGTACATAATTAACTCTTAAGGTACTCGTGCCTGTAATTAGATAGCTCGCAAGCTCGCACTCTAACATCGGCATTCGTGCCTTAAGAAGCTTCATTATTTTCCAATTACAAAAATAACTATTATATGACAAAGAAAAGAAAGTGATAACTTTAACTGTGACATAATTGTATCTGGGAAATGGAAAAATCAAACCGTAAACACATGTCTAGTAAACATAACTATTGTCCATTACCAAATAGGTGTATATTTAAGTACCTTATCACAGCTATTGGTAAACTGAACGCAAACCACTTTTACTTTAAAATGTTACTGCAACAAGGTACTAAGATGTACAACTTATAGTTAAAAAAAATATGTATTCAAAACTAACTAAGTCTTGATTAAGCATGAAGGTAAGTGAAAAGCATATTTAAAATCAAAAATCAAATCTGAAATATTTATTTTACAGTATTTCGCTCATGTAAAATGGACATGTCCAGAGAGCTGTTGGAGTATAGAGGTATTGGCTTTTATATCTTTGTATTGAAACTTGTTGACATATGTATCCTGCCTGTCCTAACCTACGGTGCCCAAACCTGGTCACTCAACGAGAAACAAAAAAAAAAAAAAAAATTGGAAGCAATGGCTGCATGATAATAAATAAAAAAGTCAAAAGTATTATTGTCAAAACGTCAAGATAAATGTTTTTCACATTACAAAAAAGCAATGTGTGGTTGAACTGAACTTAGTTACCTACTTAGTTTGATAAGATAATGCAATAAATCATTCTGTAAATTGCAAATTGAATTTTTTTTTAATTTTTTTTGCTGGCTAGTTGAGTAGATTAGGCCAGCAAACATAATTAATGAAAAAATTTGTACCTTAACCTGTTAATGTAAATAAATAAAATTAATTTAAGAAGGCAATGTTACACCAATTGATCTAAATAGCATGACTTTCAAAATTTCAAGCCGTATTATAAAAATGTAGCTAGTCAAGTATAGCACACCTATATAGCTTAAAAATATAATACAAGAAATAACAAACTACCCAATTTAAGTTATAAAAGAGGTATGCATTTGGAGTGAAGTCGCCATCAATAGAACTTGTGAACAATGTAATAATAAATATTATATCGCTTCTGGTAACCTTCGAAAGGGAAGATGGCTGATTGAAAAATGCCCTGCTTTTACTTTTGTTAATTTGATTTACTGTTTGTTCTATTTACTGATAATACTGCTCACTGACTATGGTGAAATCACTTGGTGGACCGCCATTAATTTAAAGAAGAATAAGAACAATGTAAACAAATTAGTACTGATTGCCACATAACCTCAAATACCAACTTAATATAAAAATAATGATCTAGTCTATAAATCATTCCAAAGACCTCAGTTGATCTCTAAAAGTATGTGATTATCGAGTAATCATGGTGAATTGGTTTGTTTGGTATTGTTTACATCTTTTGCATGTTCTGTTGACGGCGACTTTAGAGACCACCATGTCAAAATCACACACAACTTTTAATAATGGTTTTTTGTTAAAACAAACCAAATAGAAAGAGACTGGAATTGCGTACCTATTTAAAAAAAAAAGGATTTAGTGCAGGTACCTTATCTGACTTAACTTCAGTATAGTAAATAATTTTTGTGTCATCAGTTCAGTATTTCTGTTACTTTATTAGAAATAACAACTCATGCAAAATCAAATGTATAATTATTCAGAAAACACATTGTAGATCTTTTGTTATTTGGTGGGAAGACTGCCTTCTCTACTCGTATAATATTCTGTTTCTCTGCAATTTGGGCTTGGTAGTCAATAAAGAGATTTGTTTTTTAGTTTAGTAATTTTGACTTTGTAGATAAGCATAGGTACCAATAAGACGAATTATTACATGTTAGGTATGAAAATAAGTTGAGAGCTGAAGGTATCTTATGTTCCGATAAAATATGCTCAATGTAGTTAACCTAATAAATACTATATAATACTAAACCATTCCAGCTGTTTTAAGCTTATGCAGCAATACTGGATTATAAATACTCGATTTGCGAAAAAGCAAGAATTGAATACAAATGTATTTGAACAAAGTACCCATTATAATTATAACGAAATTATTAAGTATAGTTACATAAGTACCAAAATTATATTTTATAAAATAGTTTGAGATAGTTTTGGTCCCAGTGAAATAAACAAAAAATCGATGCTTCTTCATACGTACCTATGTATGCTTTTTTAAACATAAATACACCATGATCACATTTATGTCAGCACATTTGACTTCTTCTAATTTAACACTATTCACCATTAGCAAAAGCAATTCAGTATTTTGCATAAATGAAAAAATAAGAAGCTCAAATTAGTTTCGTAGAGCACCTTGAAAGAAAAACTAATCGCCTGAATTAAAAATGCTTACTGACGTAGTAAGTAGTACAGGTTCAAGATATTCTTAATTTACTCGAGTAAACTTAATGTGTTCTTGTCTATGCTTGCCAAAAGTATAGCCAAGGGAGTTTTGGTAAATGGATAAAACGCCGATTTATTTCCAAAATTAGGCAACGCTGCGTTTTTTTTAATTAATTAGGCAACTGAGTGGAATTTCTTTTCCGGGAAAGAAGTAAAGCATTGCATTTGGAGATAGACCCATGCCCATGACGATACGAGGGTAAATCAAAAAGTTCTTTGAATAAGGGTGAAAAACAAAAGAAGATCGGTTTGTTACACTTTAGGCACCGTTTTTCATTTTTTTTTATTCCATCATGAAAAAAAGATTTTCCTTGGGTCTCCAAAAACTCCTCCACAGCACCCACTACGGCATCATCATCACGAAATTTTATTCCGCGGATGTGCTCCTTTAATTTCGGGAATAGGTGAAAATCACTGGGAGCCAAGTACGGACAATATAGCGGGTGGTCGAGCAGCTTGAAGCCAGCATGACGGATCGCAGTGAGTGCCAATTTGTGGAAGTTAAAATCATACGGCTTGCTAAGGAGTCGGTAAGGCTTCTTCAACCTCCTAATAAAAGTTATTTTATAGACCTTCTGAGGTGGAGAGGCAGGTTCTTCACTGTAGTTGGGAGTAGGGGATATACGTCTCACTCCATTCTCAATTGGTTGTTTGGTAGAAGCAAACATTATTTGGGACATCTTAGCATATGTAGTTTTGATAGGACGAAAAAGGTGTGAGGCCTGCAAATAACGTATGTTTTTTTCAGCCATCACGATTTTAATGGACTTTCTACAAAAAGTGGCTCGTGCGCGCATAGGCAACGCTAATCGTCAATATCAAATTGTCAGATATCGTCAGAATTAATGCAATACCGTGGATCTAACAAAATTCAATAAATCACAAAATCATATAAATTAACGTGTATTTTGCATCTTATTTAATTTGTTAGTTAGATAGTGGGGGTTGGAAGCTAGAACAAAGATCAAAGCACATAGGCAGTAACGATGTCTGCTGCGTTATGGTAAACATTATTTAAATACTTGGTGATCTGTTAACGACTTACTAGATGGCATCGGTATCGCATTGTCATTGTGTTCCTATCTTTGTTAATTTTTCGACTGGTTCAAATTATTTCATTGACTTATTTTATACGCTTTGTTTATTTTTCAACTAAAAAAAACTTTACTTTTCCTTTTTTAACCGACTTTAAAAAAGGGCGAGATAGACGGGCGAGTAAGTACACCGTACGCTCGGCAACTTGCTAGCCCATGTGTCACCCTATGTATGCAAACTTCTAATAGTAAACTCGGGCGAAAAAGGTCATTGAGCTTTTAGTACGCGTACTTACTCGCCCCTTATCGCCTACTTAAGAAGTTAGGTACCTACTTGGCTGCAAAATAACGTTCTAATTTGATCTTTTTTATTGTTACTTGTTGTTTCACTTGATTTTGTTAGTTTTTGGTGAGTTTTGTTTACTTGTGTATGCAACGTGTTAGGTAAAATTTGGCTATATCGGGCAGAAAACGATCTTCTTGGCTGAATTTGTTTTTTTTTTTCGATGTATTGATTTAGTTTATTGACATTATCAACAAGGAAGAATTGTTTATTTTCTAATTAAGCTATCTTATATTGTTGCCTGATTTTAATAACCTCTATTAAACTAACTAAAGTGTATTAATAATTGGGTCATTTACTTAAAATTATGAAAAGAAATATTTTTTAAAACAGTTGCTCCAAAAGTGGTACTTTTCGTAGCTGTATATTGTGAGTAAAGTTGGTTTTCGCGAACTAGTGCGTTTTACTTTTCCATTTTTTTTTAAATATAAACCGTGCATCCAACCGAAGAGTTTGCATGTTAAATAAAGGAGAAGGTTAAATAAAGTACCAGGAGCGCAGGGGTAATTCTAGCACGGTGTGGCGCGCCCGACACAGTGCGGAAGACTAAAGGTTAGGTAGGTACTTGTGATGTTTATGCGCTCCTTGTATTTGACGATATAATTTTGATTTTAATAATGGTCTTAAAATTTAAGGAATTTCAGACAGAATATGTGCACACGTTAAGTTCACTTCAGAGGTCCGGGGGAGAAAGGACAAATACACAGATACCCACATAAACACATACACCTTTTTTCGAAGGTGTATTAAAAAACGTCGTTTGGTACACGTGCGGAACTGTCATTTTCACTCATCCCGAGTCTTGTCCCTCTCTTGCAGCTCGGGCCAAGACACCTCGGGGCTCGTGCATAATGACATACTTTCCGCACTTGTATCAAAATTTACTATTTTGAAAGTTGTTATTTATTTAAAGGCTTGGAAACTTTACCTAGGTTTTGAATTGTATAAAGCTTTGTTTTGTTATGTTTGTGTGCGTGTTTTGCAACATATACAACTAGCTTTATACAATATGAGGATTTAAATAACTAGAGGCACTGTGTAGTGTCGGGCGGTCTTCTCGGTCCGCCTGAAAGGCGGACGAGGAGCCGGTATCGAGCTGTGAGCTCCTGACCGGGGTAGTCTCCGCCGGCCAAAAATATGGCCGGGTCCTTGGGTGGTGGCCGGCGCCGGAGGCGCCGGCGGCGAGGGGTTTGGGACGCTGCTCGCGAGATCAGCCAGCCAGGTGAGACCCCTGTTGGGGAGGCCCGGCTAGCGATCTGCAAGCAGAGCAGCGTCACCAGTGGGGTCCTGAGGGGCCGCTGCTGTACAGCAGTCGGGCACGCTCTCAGGACATCCTTTGTCCGCCTGAAGGCGGGTGAGGAGCCGGTGGCGGGCTGTTAGGCCCGCTTCCGGGGTTCTCTGCGCCGGCCGTTAAGACGGCCGGGTCCTTGGATAGCCGCCGGCGCAAGAGGCGCCTGGCGGTGGGGAGATTGGGAAGGAGAGGATTTGGGTAGGGGGAGGGGATGGGGAGGCGTCAATCCGTGCAGGTCGCTGCTCGCGGGGTCAAGCCAGCCTGGTGGGACCCCGGTTGGGGAGGCCAGGCTAGCGACCCGCCCGCGGAGCAGCGTCGTCTTCATCCGGTGGTTTTGGGTCAATCCGTGGGACGCGTAGGACGCCGCTTGTGCAGTCCGCGCAGAGGCGGCGTCGTCTTCGGTCCGAGTTGCATGTCCTAGGAGGGACCGCTGCTAGGCACCCTTCGAGCGATCCCTCCGGACGGGTAGGCTCAAGCCGCCTGAGAGGCGGTTGAGGAGCCGGTGGAAGGGCTGTTAGGCCCTTTACCGGGGTGCTCGTCGCCGGCCGAAAAGACGGCCGGGTTTGGGAAATCGGCCGATGCCGACAGCTTCATCCGCGAGGGACGCCGCTTGCGAGTCCTAGCCAGCCAGGTTAAGTTCCCCCAGTTGAAACCCGGCTGGTGGTCTGCGAGCAGAGCAGCGTCGACCTCGGGAGGTGTCATGTCCGTGTGGGACGCTGCTCGCGAAGAGCAGGGCAGCGTCGTCGTCAGTCCGGGATTTGGGTCCTCAGAGGGGTCGCCGCTAGGTAGCGGTCGGACAACCCTCTGAGGCGGTGTCACGTCGGGATGTGGGGCCCTCCGGGCCCCCCGCAGGGTTGGGGGGGGTGCGTCAGCGGCCGAGGCCGGCGCTCCGCCCTCCCGAGGGGGGGGGGTCCGGGGCTCCGTGTTCTCTCACCGCGCTACGGCGGCGGGAGGGAGGCGAAGTGGGGTCTGGTCCGTGTGGGTGCCGCTCGCGAGATCAAGCCAGCCAGGTGAGACCCCGGTTGGGGAGGCCCGGCTGGCGACCTACAGCAGAGCGGCGTTGGTTCTGGTTCTGGTTTTCCGCGGCGGCGAAAAGGGAGGCTTTTGGGTCGATGGCGGGTCCATGGCGCTGTGGGTGCCAGTCTTCTTCGCCTCCAGTTCTCGCTAAGGAGAACCGGGCAAGAAGACTGAGGTGTGCGGGTAGCCCTGAAAAGGGCTTTTTGGAAGTACCCCCACCTTTGCGGACTCGCAACAAGGCGGGGGCGGGGGAAAAGTTGTGGAGGGTAGGTGTAGATTGAGACGTGACACACTACCCTCCCAACTCTTCGTGAATTTCTTCTCCTCGAAGAAAGGCAGCAATTGTGGGCTGTGAGAAGGCGCGACCGCTATGCGCCGCCCGTTCGCGTCCCTCCCGTTTCCCCCATCCCTAGGGACTCGGTACTCGGGTCGGGACGGACGGGCGCGGCGCGGGAGTCTTGTGAGTGCGGTCCGAGCGCTTGAGGTGGAGGTTCCGGAGCGTCCACCTCGGGTAACAGTGGCCGATCCCTGTGTAGTGTATATCGACGGTCCCCGCGAATAAACGTGTATTATGTGTAGGTATGTATGTACAGTTTAAATTAGTTCACTCAGAAACCGTCTGGGGCGCTAGTGCTCGTGTGGATCCAGTAGTTAACGCAAGAGGGCTCTCTTTTCCTGTTAGATTTTATTACACTCTTTGTTACATACCTTTTAACCTGTGGTTAAAACGTCAAAGTCAAACGGTCCAATCCAAGTACCCGCTGGTTTTACGACACTAACCTATCAATAATATTAATAAATAATATAGATATTTGTTGTGAAGTGTTTTCATAAGTGTCAGCACATAATTGTTATTCTGCATTACTTGATTTATTTAATTCCCCATTTAAACATCAGTAATAATGGAGTTTATAGATGCGGTACCGGTAACTTTCAAAGAAATAACGCCGACAAGTAACGTCCCTGAAAAATGGAAAGAAGTTATATTAAATACAGGCAAGTAGCTCATAATTTGAACTCTACACACGCCTTAAAATAACATATAAGCATTATGAATTTTAGAGTAGAGCTTTGTTTATTTGGCATACTTTTATTGTTACAGGAGGTACCCACAGCACTTTACAAGATATCAAGTTACCCCAAAGGGCAGGGGGGTACTGGTATGAAGAATCATTGAAGGCCAACACAAGGAATCGTTTTATTTATTGGTAAAGTGAAAAATTACTTAATAGTATTATTCAATGTATTTTTGACTCAAAGCCCTGTCACTCATTGTGTGTAAACAACTTACATTGGATGTCATATGCCTGATAGAAAGTTCCTAAAGTATTTTTCTTTGCCAAAACCAGAAAAAACATTGCTTTTTATGCAAATATACTTGGGAAAAGAATATGGCAATGTAAGTTACATTTGTGACTTTTGACAACTTTGTTTTAATTTCAGGCAAACTACACCAGATGCCATTGAATTATCAGAAGCATCATTGGATGTCAATCTCACAAGTTGCAATTTACGATGCAAAGTGGCTCCTGGGACCCCTCCACTCAGTGGGATGTCTGTCTACGAACGAACAGCCTCACAGGATATTGTTATATTAGCTGCCACTGTATCCTCTGTGCACAGACTTATATTTCCACACCCAGAAAGTATTGATAAAAAGGTAGTTTAAAGTATTGCTTATTTACCTTACATCTATTTAATTCATACCATTTGTAGAGATGCTGTACAGTTAGTCATATAAATATTCTCAAGAAGTTTCTGAGTTAGTGATTTGGTTTAGTGGTTTGAAGTTAAGATTATTGGAGCCAATAATTGTTAGTGCTATTTAATGAATGATTAATAATAAATAGATTATTAAATCCAAGGATATCTTTCTCTGAAAATCTAATTTGGAACGATAAGACTCAACCACCGCTGTCGCCGTGTGGTTGCTGGGTTAGAATAGTGCCACTCCATGTCTTCCCGTGGTGGATGTCGTAAGAGGCGACTAAGGGAATAAAGGCTTGTAGTACTATTAGGCGATGGGCTTGCAACCTGTCACTAATACGCTGGTAAACATCTTAGCCTATTTGTGCTAAATGTGGTTACTGACTTATCAACAAGTTTTAAAGTTGTTGATAATTCTGTAGCTCTGCCTACCCCACTCTGGGATTACAGACGTGAAGGTATGTATGTAAGAATCAACATCTATTTTAACATTGTTGAAACTGTAACCATTTAGTTGTAGTCATTTTGTAAATTTATTCATTTATTTATTTATTTATTTATTCAATCAATTTGTAATTTACAGAGTGATCCATTGCATTACAAACTTAACCTAAAACTTAATTAAACATGTTTCTACAATATTCTTATATCTATACCATTCATTCACTCTCAATCACTCTCTTGCATTCATCAACCACTTTTGAAATGCGTGAGGCGAACACATCGCAGTGTGGCGCCGCGCCGAGCGTGGCGTTGAGTATGAGGAGCGCCCGCTGCAGCGGAGAGTTGCGGTAGGTTGCGGTGCGCGCGCGCGGCGGCGCCAGCAGTCGCGGCGCGCGCAGCCGGCGCCGCGAGTCAGGCACGAACAGCCGCACCACCGAGTCGACTAAGTCAATGCAGTCAACTTTATTGTGCATGACACCCAAAGTAAATTTCACTGTTGCCAGCGAACGGCGCATCTCGAGCGAGTCGTATCCTAGTTGACCTTGCAAGAATAAGGTCGGGTACTGCTGAGGAAAGTAGCGGTAGACCTTCTTGTATAAGTTCCTAAGAAATTTATTTTGCACCTTCTCCAACACCATAGCATATTTCCGTTCATAAGGACTCCATACTTCCGCACTACTCTCTAACACAGTACGAACGAGGGCTGCATAAAGAGAACGAAGGGCTATGGGTGTGAGAGATTGGGAATTACGTAAAATAAATCCCAATCTCTGAGCACCCTTCTTCGCAACCTGAAGATGTTGCTCACTGAATGTCAGATGGGAGTCAAAAATGACACCGAGATCACGCACCAGTGACTGTCGCCGTACCGTTTCACCCCCAATGTAATATGTATGATTTATCGGTACCGGCGAACGCGTAAAACTCATCATCTCGCATTTTTCTGAGTTGAAGAACAATTTGTTAACTATACTCCATCTATAAATTGCATTTAAATCTTCCTGCAGCGTCTCACAATCTTTGTCGCGCCTTACCACCCTATGGTGTAATGTTGTCTAAATGGTGTAATGTTGTTGATTATGTTATGCAACAATGTGTTTTGTCACTTTGTTTGTTGATTTACCATTTTCATACCATTTCAGTCAACTTTTGGATCAATGAGCAGCTCCACACCATCTATATTCCATGATACAAGTGCTATCAACAATCCTAACAACTATCACATTCTCAATCAATATTCAAATCCAAGTAAGTATTTATGGGTTAAGTGTCTAACATTTTGTGAAGAAGTGTTCTTACAGAAGCATAGAGAAACTGCTGCCTTGTCTTGCAGACAAGACCTTTCTGATATTTAAAAAAAAAAAGTGTTTAACAGAGAGCCCATCATAGATTTGGAAATAATTGTCTTGCAGTGCCTTTTTAACCTAGTACCCTAGTGTTTATTCTTGACCTTAAGGATCCTATTTCTACAGCAACGGGAGTGGCTCACACTTGTGCCTCACTTCTGTTAGACAATGGCGAGGCAGTGTTTGCGCTTGCCTTCGGCTATGGTGGCGAAGGTGGCCTCTTGCTTGTAAAATTACCTATGGCTGGCTCAGCAGTTACCACGCTTCTGAAACGGGAATCTACAGTGCCAAGATTTTTATCTGGAATCACTGGAGCACTCAGGTAAGGGGACTAAAAAAATATCTTTTAATTCCCTTCAAACCCTCCTAGTAGTTATTTGTTGCAGTTTTTCTTTTTCTTTTCAGGGGCAAAAACTTAGACAGCATAGAAACATATGGAGTGGTTCTTACAAATGGGCTAGCTATAGCGATATGCGGCGACGCGTGTCTTCGGGCGTGGGCCATCAACGATGGTGGGGCACCAGCCGTTGTTACCCCGCCACTCTCACAGACACTCGTGCGCCCAAAACCACCACGTAAGTTTGTTTTACTAGACTGGTGAAGAAGGAGGGAATTGTGTATCAGCCTACTGTACGGGCAAATAATATAATTATTACCTTTGTACTTGGATCTCAAATATTACTAACCAAAATTGACCACCAATCAAGAACTAGTTGACCAATTGTATTGCTTTTATTCAATTCGTTAGCTGATTAAATAAGGTTCAAAATAGTTTAAATATCATTGTTTAAAAAAGTTAAGTATTTTAAAAACCATTGCAGACGCATTCATACTAAATTTACGAGATTTGTATGGACACGTCAGCAATGGTGGCAACTAGACGCCATATTGCAAAAAAGAAACACAAAGTCGACGAACTATGACAAATCATTAAGACGTGATTTTTTATAGATAATGGACGGAACCCTTTGTTTGAGTCCGACTCGCACTTGGTTGGTTTTTGTTGTTATTCAACCAGCACAATGCCCTGCTGGTAAGAATTAGAATCGCAAATCATGTGATATTTTTATTTCAGCCCATGGACATATGTTGCAAAAGACAATTGGGTCAAATGGAACTGTCACATTAGTAGCGTATCTCTCCTTTCCTAACGAATGTGAATTCGTCGTCATGAAAATGCTAGATGCTGGCAGCGGCGCTGTTAAGTTTTCCCACGTTTGTCGTATCTTCGGCCCACAGGTATGTTCTTAAGATTTTCATCTATGACTGTACACAAAAGTTTCTATATTTTCTCTTGAGAAAGCGTGTTTCATGTTTCAGTTGGATCTGTTGGATTACACGATAGGCTACGGCGATGGCAGTGACGTTATTTGGGCTTTGTGGAGTCAACCTGATGGCGAAACTATTATCACAAGTAAGAGAAAACTACCTACATATTTTGAAACAATAAGGCTTGCTTCACACATACCACAACCGCACCACATCGCAGACACATCGCGTCGCTATAATTCTATTCACATGCACCACATTTTGCCGTCAGTGGTAACCATACAATATTTTTTTGTCGTAACCACTTTTTGTCGCTGCGATGTGGTGTGGTTGTGGTACGTGTGAATAGACCCTTAATGCTAGAATCAATCATTTATATGTAATACTAACATTATAACATTTAATTGGTTGTATAAATTTTACTTCAGTGCTTATTCATAGAGCATCATATATTATGTTGGATAAATTCGTCTTGCTTTCTCAATAAGCTTATCGTTGGGTACTAAAGTTGATAAGGATAGCAAGATAGATAGAAACTTTTCCGACCAAATATGATGTCGTTTGATTATTTACTACAGCTGTTAATAGGCATGAACCGCGGGGAGAGGGCAACGGTGACTAGTCCGCTCCGCATGCTCATGCTTACCCTGGCTCTCACTTGACACCAGGAACTTTTTTAAAAGGTTTTCTGAAAATAATCAGGCTTAGTGTCAAAAGAAAACTGTGTTTTTAAATTACTTTATTATTTACTGGAGATTATACAGAAATATCTTTTTTGCTAATGAGGAGAGCTTAAATCAAACAGTGATAATATACGATATATTTCTCATTAGTAAATAAAAATAATAATTAAGAAGTATACTTTTGAGACATCTCTATAACCATGATTTTTTCAGAAGACCTTCTAAAAACCCTTCTTCCTGTTATTAATTAAGCTGTATTATATATTAAGCTTCCTTGTAAAACAGTAGAACAGAGGTCGTATTATGAGCTTTCAAAGTTGATAAGTTCCGGTCGATAAAAGTGAAAGCTTATCAAGTTGGCATGTTTAATATTTGATCTTACGGTCTCAGTATGGGTTATTTATTGTGATGGTGTGTCGGCTGTAAGGCAGCTCGCTGAGCGCGGAGGTGTCGTGGCGCTGCGTGGCGGCGCGCGAGCCGGCGCCCCCGCTGCCGGCGCTGGGCTCGCACCTGCAGTACCGCGAGCGCCTGCTGGCGCCCGGCCTCTTCCCGCCCGCCGTCGTCAGGAAAGCGCTAGCCGTAAGCATTCACTACCCTACAATATTTATTATTCATTCAAATAGGAAGTAGTCATGTGGTTATAAGACGGTATTCTTTTATAAATTTTCGTCCTTATATTATCGAGTTATATACATACAACAAACTTATAACGTGCGGATAATTACTATAGTTTTAAACATTGCGAGAACACCTCATACACTCATAAACACTCAAGAACACGCACACACGCACGCACGCACGCACGCACGCACGCACGCACGCACGCACGCACGCACGCATGCACAAAAAACTGAACAAAATGAAATAAGTTTATATCTAACAATTGTGGTAAGGAATCGTTAAGGTTGATACACACAGCAACCGCGACGCAACTCGGCAGGAAGTCAATGTAGCGACGCGACGTAAGCTACACTTATGTATCGCCATGTTTGTATGCCCGCACATCGCACCGCGCGACGATAAACATACAGACTTCGCGTTCCTCAAGCGTCTTGCAATTTCCTGCCCCTGCTTTGCTATACACATTTTACACATCACAATGAAGGCAACTTAGGCTCGTATTAATAAACTGATCTCGACTTTAATGTCAGTCTCAACTGACGTTGACTTTGACGTATCTTGTGACGGGCATCTCATCTCGGTCACGATGAGTTTAATAATACGGCCTGTTCAGTATTGTCGAATTAATTATTTAATCTGGTAGTATCGATAGAACTGTCAGAGTCAACTAACTGTGTCGTCATAAACTGGCAACATTGATAGAATAGACTTCCGTTATAACTTCGAAACCGCGTAGCGGCCTGTCGCTGTCGTTAAAATAAAATAAAGTCTTGTAGCAAGGCAATTTCAACTATATACCGATCTCCTATTCAGAACTATTTACTACCTATTAAGATTGCGATCTGGCTTGTGTGAGTGGGAATAGTGTCCTAAGTGTAGCAGGGAAAGGAGGAGCCTATCTGGATCCAGCGCTAGGTCAATCCTGGAACTGGCTGCTGCTGACGGTACGAAACGGTCATACCGGAGATCCCAGGTAAGCCCGAACGCAATCATTGTATTTTTACCATTCCAATTAACTTCATAAGCTTGGTGAAATCGCGGAGCGTACGTGGGCAATCAAATTTTATACAGTCCACTAGTCTTTCGTATTTGTCGCATCATTTTTTGATCCTTCGCCGGATTTTATTGAAAAGTGAATATTTTTCGTGATTCGTACGTATGTTTCGTGATATTATCGAGTTATTTTATTTTTTTATTTTTTGTGAAGGTAGTTGAGAAGTTGCTTTGGCCGAGATTTTATGTTGGTTGTACGCCATTTTTTTGTCGTTATCGTTTTAGGTTGGCAGTACATCCTCGTACCGTAGACTAAATAAGTTTATCGCGATTTAGTTTCGGTTGGTATAATTGTAAATTATTCATCCATTCGTTAGTGTTTTTATACGTTCAAAATGTCAAAGCACGACCATAGCTTACCGTCGGAGTCTGTCGAAGTTGATAACAATAGAGTGTCGCGAGATTACGCCATAATGCGAATTGAATATATCGAAAAAAACCGAGTTGTTAGGATTTAGTGAACTTGATTTAAAAGAAATATCGGATGATTTTCATTGTGCGCAACGGACAATATTGTCATTATTGGATCCGTCGGATCGTAGCGAAGAAATGAGTGTTACTTTTGAATTTGAGAAGAAGTTATTAGACATAAAATTTAGATTGCGTCGCGGGCAGGTACTGCAAAGTGAAACAAAAACTTGTGTTAACGAAACAGTGGTGGCGAGATTGCCTAAAATAAACATTAAACCTTTCGACGGTACGTTAGAAAATTGGGTATCTTTTATTCAACTTTTTGACTCATTAATTCATAACCGGAATATTACTAATGTCGAAAAACTACACTATTTATTGTCGTGTGTACAAGATTCCGCTTATGAGTTGATAAAAAACTACCCACTTACCCATGAGAGTTATTTGGATGCATATAACTGTTTACGTAAATATTATGATAAAAAGCGACAAATTGCCACACATTATTATGAAAAGTTATTATCGTGTGAACCGATTAGAACAAAGTCAGCATGTGACCTTGAACGCGTCCATAGGACATTTTCGGAAAATTTATCGGTTTTGGATAAATATGGATTACCGGACACGAATTTCATGCTGTTCCATTTATTGTGGTCTAAATTAGATAGATGCACCCGTGAGGCATTTCAACTCGAGCATGACAGTGATGAAATTCCATTGTTAAGTGACGTTCAGGCTTTCGTTGAAAAGCAATACAAGGCGCTTAATTTGTCAAATATTACGCCTCCACCTGCTAATAACCCTATTGGTTCGTATAAAAGGGTGGTGGTTCACAAACAGGTTCATAATAATGTGAGTAAACAAAAAGCATCGTTTGTAGTGTCTCGTCCGGCTTGCAGCTTTTGTACTGGCCAGCACAGTCTTTATACTTGCAAGGATTTTTTGAATCTTGATACAAATTCTCGTTTTAATTTCGTGAAGGAAAAGGGTTTGTGTATTTTATGTTTTTCGAATGATCATCGTGTAAAAGCTTGTCGAGCCTCTCGTTGTAGTGTGTGTCGTTGTTCCCACCATACTTTGTTGCATTTTACCAAAGTTACTCAGCCGTCGCCGCCTGCCGCGGAGGACAGCGCGCCGCCCGGGTTAAGTAATATTAGTAGTAACACGGTTTTAACTTCGGTGACTAGGGAAAACACTGTTCTATTTTCAACTGTTAGGGTTTTAATTAGAGACAGTTCAGGTGGTTTTCGACCAGTGCGCGCACTCCTTGATTGTGCCAGCGCATGTAACTTTATTTCAGAATCTTGTGTAAAAACGCTAGGCTTTAATATTTGTCGTAGCCAGCACTCCGTAAGTGGGATTGGCAATACTTTCGCTCAACCGCTCGGCTCGCTGTCGTGTGACGTTAGGCCGGCCGGTAACGCAACTTCGTCATCGATCATTACGTTTGACGCTCTCGTTTTGTCGTCGATATGTGCTGACCAGCCTACCCAACCTATCGACTCATCGGTATGGTCGCACATAAATAATTTGTCGCTTGCTGATCCTGACTTTGCTCGACCAGGGCCAGTAGATATTTTGTTTAACGCAGATATATTCGCTTCATCTCTGCTGCCTGGTCTTAAGCGAGGGAAGCCCGGTCAACCGAAGGCATTGAATACTATCTTCGGTTGGATTTTAATGGGTGAGTGTGACACAAGTCCACTCGCATCGAACGCTGTCGTACCTTGTCATAGTAAAAGTAAACATTGCCTGTGCGTGTCGAATCTTTCGCAAACGCTGTCATTAGATGATTCCATTAAAAAGTTTTGGGAATTAGAAAATGTTAGTTCTCCGACTAAGCCTTTCGTGTCGAAGGAGGATCAACTTTGCGAAGATTATTTTGCTAATAATTACTATAGAAACGAAGAAGGTCGGTTCGTAGTGCCCCTACCTTTCGTCGAATCTACGAACAAACCTACTTTCTTCCATTCTCGTGAAATAGCCTTAAAGCGCTTTCAATCATTAGAACGCAAACTGGATTGTAGCCCCGAGTTCAAAAGGTCGTATGTTGAATTCATGGAAGATTATGAGTCACGTGGTCACCTTGAAGAAGTGAGTCCTCCTTCTACGAGTGAGGGCCAGTTTTATTATATACCGCATCACGGTATTCAGCGCGAGTCAGTCACCACGCCCCTTCGCGTTGTGTTTGACGCCAGTGCGAAGGATGCTAAGGGCCTTTCCTTAAATGACACTCTCATCGCTGGACCTAAACTGCAGACCAATATTTTTGATTTGCTCTTGCGTTTTCGTTGGCACGCTGTAGTATTCACGGGTGACGTTAGGCAGATGTATCGGCAGATTTTGGTCCCTGAAGAAGATTCTGAGTTTCAGCGTATTCTGTGGCGGCCCTCCGCTGTTGGCCCCGTGCGCGACTACCGCCTCAAAACAGTAACGTATGGTGTCTCTTCAGCGCCGTTTCAAGCTCTTCGTACCATGGCACAGCTTGCCAGGGATGCTGTGGAGGACTGTCCTGCTGGTTCCGCTGTTCTCGCTCGCGATATTTACGTCGATGACGTCGTGACTGGAGCGGACTCTGTCGAGCAGGCTTGCTTACTTCAGGTGGAACTTTCAAAAATATTGTCGTCGGGTGGTTTCCACCTTAGAAAGTGGACCTCCAATAATCGTGACTTTCTTGATAGCCTTCCCTCCTCGGACTTGTACTCAGAGCATTTCAAACGTTTCGAGGATATGTCTGACGTCTCTCTTAAGATACTGGGACTGCTGTGGCAGCCGCAGTCTGATTCATTTTCTTTTCGTGTTGCCGATACTCATAACCGTCGTTGTACTAAGCGTACCATCTTGTCGGAAATAGCGCGTATTTATGACCCTCTGGGTTTTCTCGGTCCCGTTACGTTCTATGCTAAGTACCTTATGCAGCTCCTCTGGACTGCTGGAGTCTCGTGGGACTACGACGCACCACCTGAGATCGCCTCAGAATGGTTGCGTTTTAAATCGCAACTTCCAACGTTGGCGTCAGTTGCAATCTCTCGCCGTGTGGTTGGCCCTTTCGTTTTGTTGCAACTCCATGGATTTTGTGACGCGTCGGAGCGCGGATATTGCTCTGTCGTGTATTGTCGATTCGTTAACAATGAAGGCTCCCCTTTCGTTAACCTTTGTTGTGCGAAATCTAAGGTTGCGCCTCTTCGTAAGCAATCTATCCCTAGACTCGAGCTCCAAGCAGCTGTGCTACTCTCTGAGCTCATAAATAGCACCATCGAAGCTCTAAAACCATTTTACCTGATTGATGAGATCTACGCGTGGTCCGATTCTAGTGTAGCGTTATCGTGGATAAAATCGTGCCCGTCGAAGTGGAAGACGTTCGTGGCCAATCGGGTCAGTCGCATCCAGGAAACAATAGCTCCTGATCGATGGAGACACGTTGGTACTCATTCGAATCCAGCGGATAGCGGTTCGCGTGGTTTGTTGCCTGCGGACCTCGTTACTAACGATCTGTGGTGGAGAGGTCCCTCATGGCTTGCTGAGCCTGACGAGAAATGGCCTGTGACTTTGTCCTTGTCGTTTTTTTCACCGGAAGATACACACGAAGAACAACGTATTTTTAGCTTGTTTACGTCAAAAGGAGCGAATTTTGTCGATTCATTGTTGAATGAGTTTTCGTCGTTTTCAAAATTGAAACGTGTAACTTCGTACTTGTTTCGATTCTTACAAAATTGCAAACAATCATCTATCGAAAAGCGCGTTTTCGGGTCTTTACAGCCATCAGAGCTTCATAGAGGTTTCATGTTTTTGATTAAAGTCGTGCAGGAGAGTGTTTTTTCGTCGGAGTTAGAAAGCCTACGCAAAGGCTCATCTAACTCACTACCAAAGAGTTTACGTAAATTGTCACCATTTATCGATGAAGCGGGTCTTCTCAGGGTGGGCGGTCGCCTGAGCAATGCTAACATAGGATTTGAAATTAAGCATCCGTTGCTACTGCCACGCTCTCATCGTCTTACGTCTCTTATAATTCAGGAGTACCACCTTCGCTTCATGCACCCCGGTGCGCAAACTCTTCAAAATCTCCTTGCTCAAAATTTTTGGATATTGTCATGTAAACGGGCTATTCAATCGGTGATTTCGGGTTGCATTAAATGTTTTCGTGCTCGTCCCGTAACAGCTCCCGCCCCGCTTATGGGAAATTATCCGCCGTATCGGATAAACCAAATGAAATGCTTTTCGAGTTGTGCTGTCGACTACGGTGGACCTTTCGACATAGCTCTCGGACGTGGTCGCGGTGCTAAAACCTATAAAGGCTACATCTGCATTTTTGTCTGCACTAGCACGAAAGCTGTTCATATCGAACTCGCCTCCGAGTTGTCGTCTGAGGCGTTTTTGGCTGCTCTACGGAGACTCATCGCACGTCGTGGTCGATGTAGCCATCTCGTTTCCGATCAAGGACGCAATTTTATCGGTGCTAGTAACTACCTTGGTTCCCTCATGCAAAAGGCCGCGGAGTCACATGAAATTAAGTTTTCTTTCAGTCCTCCTGGTAGTCCCCATTTTAATGGGTTGGCTGAGGCCGGTATCAAGTCAGCGAAGACACATCTCGCTCGTGTCGTTGGTACACAGAGACTCACGTTCGAAGAGTTCTACACAGTGCTCACGCAAATAGAGGCGATGTTAAACTCGCGCCCTCTGACCCCGCTCAGCTCGGACGCTAATGACCTCTCGGCGTTAACCCATTTCTTGACTCTGGAACCCTTGTCAATTATGCCAGAGGAAAATTATATCGACTCAAAGATAGGCGTTATGCAACGTTGGAAACTCATCCAAAAGATGCATCAAGACTTTTGGCATAGGTGGCATGGTGAGTACATGCATACACTACAACAGAGAGCAAAGTGGGATAAACACCATTCGAATATAACCGTAGGAGCATTAGTGCTTATAGTTAATGAACTGTTAAGGCCCCTTAACTGGCCATTAGGTCGTATTATCGCTGTGCACCCAGGTGCAGATGGAATATGTAGAGTAGTAACGGTGAAGACTGCTGCTGGGCAGTATAAAAGACCGGTTGTAAAGATTTGTCCTTTGCCATTAGCAAACGACATTTGAAATTAAGTTTAAAATTCTATCGCTTCTCGTCTTGTCGTTTACGCTGTTTTCGTTAACCCAAGATTAGTGTAACTTATTGTAATTTGAGTTTCCGTTATTAATTGTAGAGTTCCACTCTCTAGCGTTCTCTACGCTTACTTCTCGTAGTTTAAGATATCATTTCGTGGTAAATACCGCGGAACCTTTTAGTATACCGTCGCATTTAGGTGGGCGGAATGTTCAGTATTGTCGAATTAATTATTTAATCTGGTAGTATCGATAGAACTGTCAGAGTCAACTAACTGTGTCGTCATAAACTGGCAACATTGATAGAATAGACTTCCGTTATAACTTCGAAACCGCGTAGCGGCCTGTCGCTGTCGTTAAAATAAAATAAAGTCTTGTAGCAAGGCAATTTCAACTATATACCGATCTCCTATTCAGAACTATTTACTACCTATTAAGATTGCGATCTGGCTTGTGTGAGTGGGAATAGTGTCCTAAGTGTAGCAGGGAAAGGAGGAGCCTATCTGGATCCAGCGCTAGGTCAATCCTGGAACTGGCTGCTGCTGACGGTACGAAACGGTCATACCGGAGATCCCAGGTAAGCCCGAACGCAATCATTGTATTTTTACCATTCCAATTAACTTCATAAGCTTGGTGAAATCGCGGAGCGTACGTGGGCAATCAAATTTTATACAGTCCACTAGTCTTTCGTATTTGTCGCATCACGGCCCTTAGTGTCAAATTCCGAGATATCCTGTGCGGTGGTTGTAAGTAGCCCACTTAAATCTTTTTTTTTTAAATAACTAAAATATTTAGCACTTATATCACTTGGAAATGATGCGCACAATACGTCAAGTTTCTTAATTTCCTCACAATTTTATCGTTTCATATTTTTGCAGATCTACCGGCGCACGTGGGGCAGTAACGAGTCAGTTGGCGAGACCGACCTGGGCGAGTCCGCCATGAACGCCGTGCAGGCGCGGCTCAGGCACCTCACCGCCCGCGCCACCACGCCTGACCACTCGCATTTAATGCACAAGTATGCCCTACGAACACATTTTACTTTTCAAATTGTTACTCGCGCACCAAGGTCGCATTTGTATATATTAAAATTTGCTCCAGTCCTGCGGTTCTGTAACATTTTTAACCGACTTCAAAAAAGGAGGTTTCTCATTTCGATCGTTTTTTTTTAAATGTGTGTTCGCGAATAACTTTGTCCTATAGAAGAAACAAGTTGGGCTTGCTTTGATTCGATTCGAAATCGAATTCAAATTGGAATATAATAATGCTTACTGTGCGAGTGCGAGTGAGAGAACATTTTTTGTTTTATAATAATGTAATTGTAATCTATTTCATTGTTTTTTATTTATTGTATTTATTTATTGTATATTTCAGGTGTTGGTCCGACCTATACAGTTGGTGTCTGCAGTACATGGAAGGTCTACAGAAACCATTGGGCCTAATGGTGTCTAAAACGGTAGGTTTTTATTATTACAAACTTATATTAAACTTGCTTCGTTCCTATGTCTATCATTCTGGTTTAAATCTTGACAGTCAAATTTGAGCCGTTATTGCAATAGGGTAAAATTTGGAATAGGCAATGCAATGTGATGGTATCTAGAAGCTGATCTCATAATGATGAATAAAGTTGCTTAATTGTCTAAAATAATGTAAGCAGAATTATGTACCATATTTTATTAGCTCACTAAAGCATTTAATTTTTATTATGTTATCCATGAGGCTTCGACATTAAGCTAACATTTAAATTGGTGGTCCGTGTGTGTCGTCGAACTTTTTCCTTGAAGTCTACAAACAATGGACAGTCACGAGATTAAATTTGGTACCAACCTTAGGTCCAAAGTCAATCTGACATTCTACAACAATAAGGTTGAGTTTCCTTACAGTTACAAATGACTTGATATCTCTAATGACATTGACGACTTCAAGCATATTTTTCTTAAAATGGGTCCCAAATGAACGCTCGTGACCGTACGTAGGATTGCGAACAATCACTTTCCTTTGGCACATCGTACCGTGTGGCGCGTTCTGCCGGTGCCGATAAGATAACAAGCACAAAAGCTTGTCTTTCCTTCTTTGTATGTCCGCGGTCCTCAAAAGCTTACTTACTATCAGTTAGGCTGCGTTCGGTTGCCTTCTCCACATACCAAAAAGCACTTCTAGATATACTCAAGGACAACTAAACTGCATCAACTTACGAACAACTTTACAAATTCTTTATGACTTCGTCTTGGATTTTCTAATTTGCTAAACATTGTGACGATTACGACATTTCATATGTTCTGGGGTAGCACTTTTGGTGCCGATGACGTCAAAATGACGAAATTTTACACACAAGGTGTTCTGCTTTCATTTAGCAGATGTTTAGGTACTAACTGGTACAAATCAATGAAAAATGTAAGATAATAAGCGGTAAAATTAGCGGAGTTAAATACAACTTAATCGCAACCAAAATACGGATCACGCCAGCAGCATATTATTTTACCATTTATGTCAAAAATGGCAAATTGAGTCATTTTTCTTTTATGAATGTCAATGCCAGAATAGTATTTAATAATAAAATAATAAATATATATCAGGGGACAATCTCACACCAATTGACCTAGTCCCCTAAGTCCCATAAGTACCTAGAGACAACGATATAAATACTTAAATACATAGATAACATCCAAGACTCAGATTAGGCTAACGCATCGTCATAACTTAATCGCACTGATTTTAATTACAATATAATAAGTTTTTTAATGACAATGTCACTCGATGATTTTTGCTACCGTCCTTCTCAATATCAGTATCGATGAACTCAGGTTTAATAAGGGTTCATGCAAAACTTGTTACTCAATACTAGTCTTTCTTTTTTAATCATCCTGTATGCAAATTGACGTTGTCGGCACTAAAACTGCGACCTCTGTTTATGTATGACAGAGTCGACAGGCTCGGAGCGGGTGGTGGTGTGGCGTGGTGCGGCGCGCCGGCATCTCTCTAGTGCGCGAGCTCGAGCCGTTGGAGCGTATGATGCTGTCACCAGACCTCGCCGTGCCCATAGCTTCACCAGGTGCCCTTAACTACTTCACTCGTTTTCATGTTGCGTGGGATAGAGCCGACAGGAGGGCCAGGTGGTACGGTTAGTTGCGGTGCGCCGGTATCTCTCTAGCGCGTGAGCTCGAGCCGTTGGAGCGTATGATGCCCTCGTCGTGCCCATATCTTCACCAGGTGGGTACCCTGAACCACTTCACTTGTCAGTATGTGGCATAGGATAGACCTAACAGGAGCGGTTGCTGATGATGCGTGATGCGGCGTGCCGGCACATCTCTATGGTGCGAGCTCGAGCCGCTAGAGCGTATAATTCTGTCGCCCGACCTCGCCGTGCCCACAGCTTCACAGGGTGGATGGACCTATAACCGAAATCAGACGAAATGAACGAAACCTAAATAAACTTAAATTGCCCTTCTCTAAATTAAAAATAATAGCTTCTAGCCCCCATCATATGCTCATTAAAATATACACCCAAGCAGCAAAAGGTGGACTAGTAGCTGTCCTGGAACCACTTTTTTTCGGGCTTATAACGGGCTAGTAAACGCTTATAGCCACGGAAAAGGGCCCAAATTATAGGCGTAATTGTGCTAATAAAACACCTATAGTAGTCTTGGTGGATCCCTCTTTGGTCTATAAGAGACCTTATAATTGGCCTACGCAGAACTATCTGCTCCCACGAAGCTAACTATAAGCGCCTTACAGAACCAACCACGACTCTAGCGCACTCCGTGATACTGTTACAAGCTCTTCCAAACATTTGTGAAATCGCGTGTGTTGCTTGCTGCGGAGCGTCATAATTATTTAATAAAAAGGTAAGTTAACCCATCTTTATAAATTTATTATGTTGAGTGAGACAAGTAAGTACCTACACAAGATTTATAATAGGCGTCGGCATGGGTAACGTATATTTTCTGTGAAGTATGTTATGTTTTAAATCAAAATTTTTACTCGCCTCTTGAAATTAGTGTATTTAATAAGTGCATTTCAAAATGAAAATGCATTGCAATGTTGGTAACCATAAGACGAACAATGAAAAGTCGCCATGTTTGAAAGCAAGAATTTTCAAGTACATTACCATACCGTTATAGGCGTAAAATATCGCCATATTGTTAGGAATTAGGGTTCCATAATTCTTTAGAAAACCTACTCTTTTTTGTAATGATGCTGTTAGGTACTTTATTTTTAATGTGTCAACCTTTGTCACTGCTATGGTAATGTTTATGGTTTAGTTTAATAAATTGCACTTCCAAAATGACACTAATAGAAGTGAGATAGGATCATAGCTGGGTACAAGCGTGTTAATCCGTTTATCTTTAATAAACAAATTTAAAAATTCGAGTATCAGATTAAGTTTTAAGTTAGGTAACATAAAAAATGTAAACGGACTCTTAATATTTCGTTAATTTCAAATAAGTCCGTTAATCTTTAGTTAAGTAGGTACGTACCTACCTAGTATGACAAAAAGGACACCGCGCCAGACCGGGCGCACTCCGCGCTGAAAATGTGCGGCCTGGCACGCGCGGCTAATCAGTTCGTGTTTTAGTTTTTATTTTGAAAAGGTGCTGCATAGCATTCGGGTGCATTTATAAACGTTTGTAATGGAAGTAAGTACATGTTTGTGTATCAATCTTGTACAGTCCATTTATTCAAATAGTTTGCATGCTTTGATGTGCCGCCACAAAGAAGAAGGTGTTCAGTATTTAGATACGAATGGTCTTCAATATCACTTTGCGAAGATTCCTCACTACTACTCTCCTCGTCGTTTGAATCTGAATCACGAAATGCTGATAAAAAGTCGTTTTGTCCAGAATCATCTTCATTACAATTTTCAATGTTCCTTTTTTGTACGGAACCTTCGCCAACTTCTATGGTACGACCTTTGCCCGATAGAAAGCTAGAACCCGACACCTAAATTATTTGTTTATATGTTTTCTGAACTTTTCTTTTATATGAACCCATTTATGTTTGCCGTGTGGTGCCGGTAGAATAGAATAGCACCACCCCATATCCTCCCGTGGGTATCGTAGAAGGCGATTAAGGGATTAAGGGATTATTACATTGGAAAGATCTCCTCCGGGCGGGATAGGCGTCGTTAGCATTGGGCTGCTACCTATCTAGGAGAAGGAAAACTCCGAATTCAAACCCGGCGGGATAGGCGTCGTTAGCATTGGGCTGCTACCTATCTAGGAGAAGGAAAACTCCAATTTCAAACCCGACCCTGCAAAATGGACCATGCGAGCACCATTTAAAAAGTTTATACCCCAGGAGGGTACTCGCAATGCCAGAGAATCCCTCCCCAGGCCTAGCCTGGGCAGCCCTTCGTACTCTGGGGGGGGGGCAAAATAGTGCGCGTATGTTCGGATCCCTCCGGGGATCGGAACGGCGGCGATGCCGTTTGCCACGCGTCACGCTGTGTTCGCAGGGGGGTTGGCAAAAAGCGGGCCGCTGAAAGCCGCCTTGCTACGATGAATGTTTGTGGAGGGATGGAACATAAATTAGATGAGGTATGTATGATGATGAAAGAGAGAAAGCTAGATGTTCTATGTGTGACTGAGACGAAGAAAAAAGGGGTGAGTACGTCCACACACGGAACCTTGACGGCATTGTGGTCCGGAGTTCCGGTATCCGAGCACGGTCGTCAGGGAGTTGGTATCGTACTCACAGAGCGAATGGCTGAATGTATGCAAGAGTATGAATGTGCGAGCCCAAGACTTCTCTGGGTGAGACTCAAGGTAGGTCTCACCCGTTTATTCGTAATTGGGGCTTATGCCCCAGATACGAATAAATCGAAAAAAGAAAGGGAGGAGTTTTGGGAAAGTTTGCATGAGGTTTCAACAAAATGCAAGGAGAATGAAAGGATGATTTTGCTAGGTGATTTTAATGGTTGGACAGGCGTGCAAAGGGATGGTTATGAATCGGTACTGGGTAAGTATGGTGATGAGCGAGTGAACGAGAATGGCAAATGCCTTCTCAATGTATGTTTGGCTAAGAATCTCTGCGTGACAAACACTTTGTTTGATCACAAAGAGATTCATCAGTATACATGGAGACGGCAGAATGAGAAGTCTATGATAGACTTGATGATTGTGGATGAACGGCTGCGTAACAAAGTTGTAGATACCAGAGCATTTCGAGGAGTTAGCGTAGGTTCAGATCACTACTTAGTGGTAACACGAGTAAGGGGTCTGTTCACACGTTGGCGCCATCGTGTTCCCGTACCTACCACTGCGTTAGAGAGGATAAAAGTAGAGAAACTGAAAGACGAAGTTATACAAGATGAGTACGTAAGAAAGCTGAAAGATTGTTTTGAATGTGTCAATAAGACAGTGGCGGTACTGCCATATAAGCCCAAAAGCCGGGCTTGCCTTGCCTTACAAAAATAACTATTCATTAAATGCACGTAATGTATTAGATAGGTATTTCACCTTCGCGCGCCGCGCGCTCTCACTAAATTCTTCAAATCAAATTACATGCAACAGTAGTACCTATACCTACTAAATTTTACCGCGCACCGCCGGCCGCCACCTACGCAGCACAGCGCTCAGCGCTGTGCGGCAACCAGTCGAACTATTCATGACGCGGCTAGCTCGTATCTCGCTCGCACGTATTGGCTTGCAATCGGGCTTTCATATTCTCTGTCTTACCCACCGAAACGGCATATGCCCAAACACGACTGGTCGTGTATTAATATGGCAAATAGTATGAGAGTAAAAAGCACTGATTGCGTATGAAGTTGTACACGAGTCCATAGTAAATGCGAAATTCGCTTCGCGCAGGCGCGGAGCGCGCGTTGAGCCGCGTTAGCGGCCAACTTCACTTCATTTCTATTTGTTGACAAATGCTTTTATTCACGTGTTGAATTAGTTGAATAGTTTGTTTAGGCGTTGAGCGGCGCGGCGCGGTCAGTGCAATAATAAGCTTTTTTTTGTGGTGTTGTGAGTTGTGATTCAATTAGATTGACAATGGAGGAAGTCCTGTGTGACTGTGATATTTTAAAGTGTGCACAAACTTTGCTTGTCGACGGAAAGGTAAAATGTTTGGACTTTGCAGAGAAAAAGGTACTTATTTCTTCGGCAAAACCTACGCCTGACTTGTGTATTTCTCAGAGTAGTAAATCGCACAAAATACAGTTTAACAGGTCAGTGTACAAAACTCATTGGATTGTTGGTTGTTCGCACTCTAATAAGTTACATTGCTGGTGTTGTATTTTCTTTTCTAACGACAAAAACGTGTGGAATACATCTGGTCTGGTTATGACGATTTAAATAATTTAGCTGGCGCCATTAAAAGACACATGAATTCTCGAAAACACATGAACGCGGTAATTTCTTTTAGTGATTTTGGTAAACAGCGAATTGAGACATCTTTATCGCGCCAATTATCAAAGGAAATTACAAAACAACATGCGTGTTGATAACAATAGTAGCGTTTTTCAAAGATTAGTCGATGTTGTTTGTCATTTAGCACAACAAGAACTTCAGAGGTCACGATGAGTCTAAAACTTCATTGAATAAGGGTAATTTTTTAGAGCTTGTGTCGCTACTTTCAAAATAGGTACGATGGCGTTTTAGAAAAACACATTCGATGTATACAAATAATAATTTAATTTAACTATGTTGTGTAATATGTATGTAATTTTTAGATAGGTAATTGAAATAAAAGTAAGTACTTATTGCTTTCTCCCTAGGCAAGCAAAGTTAAAATAAGAAGTTGAACCTTTATTTTATTCTCTCATACAAACCAAGCGGCTTTTTTCAAGGCCACCGAAAGTATGCAATTGCTGATATGTCTGTAAAATTATATCTAGTGGTAACATGCCTTCAGGGTGCTTTGGTGAGCTCGTCCACGTAAGCAAATGCCTATACCTACAACTGCAGAGTGAAGTGAAGATTGATCAGTAATGTGGTAACAAGATAAATTTATCCATAATAACCGTAAAAACTACAAAACATATCTCTCGGCTTGCCCTATTCTGAAACCTTAGGCACGCCACTGCAATAAGATGAATGACAGTGAAGTTGAGAATAATGTTAATAATGTATGGGAGATTATGAAGAATGGCATGGTCAAATCGGCCACTGAAGTATGCGGTGTAGTCAAAAGAAGAAAAAGGAAGAATGAACGTCCGGAATGGTGGGATAGAGAGGTAGATGATGTAGTGAAAGAGAAGAAAAAGTGTTGGTTGGATTTTGTAGCTGTAGATCCAGGAAAATATCTAAGCGACAGAAAGAAAAAAGAGTATAATAGATCAAAGAAAAGAGTGAAAGACGTTGTGGCTAGAAAGAAAGATTTACTGAATGAAAAGTATGATAGGAGTTTCTCTGACAACTTCCGGTCGAATATTAAACTCTTTTGGAGCTTGATTAAATCGGCTCGGGGGAAATCAGAGAAAACTAAATTAAGCGCGGTGAGGGATGAGTCTGGAAACTTAATATGTGAGGAAGAAAAAATGCTTGATAGATGGAAAACTTATTTTGAAAACTTGTTTGAATGCGAAGATATTTCTCGTGAGCCAGAAAGCATGAGTAAAGGTGCAAGTAGCGAAGATGAAAGTGTGATTAGTATGAGTGAAATCATGAAAGCATTAAAAAGTATGAAAGCGGGAAAATCAGCAGGTTGTGATAGAGTGTCGATAGAAATGCTGAGGAGAGGAGATGGCCTGGTGGGTAGTCTGTTGTACCGCCTTTTCAATGCATGTTGGAGAAGCGGCCGAGTCCCGGAAGATTGGGTCAAGGCCGTTATCGTCCCACTGTATAAAGGAAAGGGGTCACAGCAAGACTGCAAAAACTACCGCGGTATCAGCCTCCTTAGTGTTGTCGGCAAAGTATATGCGAAGATTTTAATTGAAAGGGTATTGAATGTTACGAATGACAAAATCTGGGATGTACAAGCGGGATTTCGAAAGGGAATGGGATGTACGGATCAGGTCTTTTCACTACGGTCCATCACAGAAAAGTTCTTGGCTGTCAACCAAAAGGTTTTCTGTGCTTTTGTGGACCTGGAAAAGGCCTATGATAGGGTAGATAGAAAGGAGTTGTGGACGGTGTTGTCTATGTATGGAGTGAGCAGCAACCTGGTGCAGGCTTTGAGGTCCCTTTATGAGGGCTCCAGAGCCTGTGTCAGGATCAATGGGGCATACTCGGCCTGGTTTAACATCTCTAAAGGTGTTAGACAGGGCTGTGTTGCCTCACCATGGCTGTTCAATCTATTCATGGACAGTTGTATGAGGGATTTGAAAGAGTATGATAAGGGTTTGCGTGTGCAAGAGTTGCTAATCAAATGCCTCTTATATGCCGATGATCAAGTTATACTTGCCCCATCGGTACTTGAGTTGCAGGAGATGTTGACAGTGATGAATGAGGGATTTAAGCAAAAGGGGATGAAAGTAAATGTTGCCAAGACCAAGGTCATGGTGATAGAGAAGGATGAAGAGATGACTGAGTGCGTGATAAATGTAAATGGCGAATTAGTAGAACAAGTGAGCGAATTTGTGTACCTGGGAAGTGTGTTTACAAGAGATGGTAAGTGTGAGAAGGATATCGAGAGGAGGGTAAATGCGGGGAATCAAATTAATGGGGCACTGTACTCCTTTGTGAGCAGACAGGGCGTTTCACAAAAAGCCCGGCTGGCTGTTCACAATGGAGTGCTGGCCCCTACCCTGATGTATGGTAGTGAATGTTGGGTGTGGCAGGACAAGCATGTAAGTCGTGTAAATGCAGTTGAAATGCGCTCTTTGCGTAGTATGTGTGGTGTGAAACTGATTGATAGAGTTAGAAATGAAAAAATCAGAGAGAAGTGTGGAATAAAAGAAGATGTAGTGACTAAGATTGAAAAGGGCATGCTTCGATGGTTCGGTCATTTGGAAAGGATGGATGAGGGAAGATTGACGAAAGAGATATACAGATCGAAAGTGTGTGGAAGGGTCGGAAGGGGCCGCCCTAGGCGTACTTTTTCGAATCAAATCGGAGAAATACTGGAAAAGGGCCGAATCTTAAGTACCCGAAACCGACGTGCGTGCATGACTCGATGTATGAATGTTGAAGAAGCGAAGGAAATTTGTCAGGATCGTAGCAAGTGGAAAGAAGTGGTCTCTGCCTACCCCTCTGGGAAACAGGCGTGATTTAATGTATGTATGTATGAACCCCTTTTTTTCAACCGCTTTCATTTATTTAAATCCATTTTTGGAGAATGTCTGTACCGAAATTTATTAAATTTATAGAAAACTTGTGAATGTCCGCGTAAAGACGCGTCTATAACAGTATTTGCAAGACTATTATAAGCAGTCCTACTCTTTTACGGGACTTCACGAAGATAACTTAGGATTATAGCAGCATTGGGAAATGCACTATAAGACAAGTATATGTTTACTTCTAAATGATCCACAAAGCGAACTTATAAACCCTTATAAATCCAATTAATAAGTGCAAATAGTTTCCAGTACGTTTAGTCTTATTTGATGCTTTTATAAGCATAGTTTACCTATAAAGGTTTTATATTGCTTCTTGTAGACAGTTATAAGTATAGCTTACCAGAGTACATATTCTCAAGCGCGTTTACACTCTTTCAATACTTTTATAGGACACATAAGCTTATACTGTGCTGTTAATTTGGACTTATAGACGATAATTAGTTAACGTATAAGAACAGATGTACTTGTAGGCCAAACAAGCTCCGTTCGTGCTATTATAAGCGTCGTAGCAAAAACTAAAACCGTTAAGAGAACGTTATTAGTGTTGTAGGCCTATAAAGTGTGCTCTCTGGGATAATTTTGTTGCTTGGGCAACCATCTACGTAATTCCATTAAAAACTTAGAGAAACCCGGAACTTAGAGTGCCGCCAAAGAGCCGATCTGAAAGTTTTGATAAGCAAATAAGTACTGTCGGCAACAAGGGCTTGTCTCGAAAATAATGTTTTTGCCAGCTGGGTTTGCACCCAAAGGGTGGCGGGACCCTATTACTGAGCTTTCGCTGGTCGTCCGTTCGTCCGTCTGTCTGTCAGTCTGTATCGGGCAGTCTCCCGTGCATATTAATAACCACGATAAAAATAAATAAAATGAAAGGGGTCATTAAAGAAAGGAATGGAATCCACCCAGTCGAGCGGTGTTGTTGAAGATATGTTTGTAATGGCAGGCTCGCTGTCGTCGGACGCGGCGCGCGTGGTGGCGGGCGCGGCGCTGTGGGAACGCTCGGCGAGCACGCGCGGCGCGGCCGAGCTGGAGCGGCGGCTGTTCGCGTGCGCCGCGCCGCAGCACCGCCTGCTGCCGCGCCTGCTGCACCTGCTGCTGGCGCCGCCCGACGCCGCGCACGCCGAGGGACACGGCGCGCTACCGGTACCTATGTAATGGCAGGCTCGCTGTCCTCGGACGCGGCGCGGCCGAGCTGGAGCGGCGGCTGTTCGCGTGCGCCGCGCCGCAGCACCGCCTGCTGCCGCGCCTGCTGCACCTGCTGCTGGCGCCGCCCGACGCCGCGCACGCCGAGGGACACGGCGCGCTACCGGTACCTATGTAATGGCAGGCTCGCTGTCCTCGGACGCGGCGCGGCCGAGCTGGAGCGGCGGCTGTTCGCGTGCGCCGCGCCGCAGCACCGCCTGCTGCCGCGCCTGCTGCACCTGCTGCTGGCGCCGCCCGACGCCGCGCACGCCGAGGGACACGGCGCGCTACCTATGTAACGGCGTGGAAGGCGGTGGAATTCGAACATTTGGTAACCGTGCTCGATGTTCAAAAAAGTTATTAGTAAAATAATTAAATAAAAATAAAAAGTTAATAATAAAATGTATATTTTATTGCTTAGATATCTAATCCAAGGGGAGAAGACAAAAGCAACGTAGTGGTCACTCGTTTGACCCATGGAACTTGCTATTTAACAACTACACAATTTAACTGACAAATGTGTTATAGTAAAATGTGTTACCAATTTTTTTAATAATTTGTCGAAAATTTCGATTATTCTAGCAAAACTTAGCACATTTCAGCACAAAAAAAATAAAGTAGTGCGGTTTTTTTCCATGTCTATTAAAGAAGTTATTTATTTATGTAATGAGCAGCAGCAGCAGCCCGTAGTGGGCTGCTGCTGCCCTTTCTTTTAAACATTATTTCCCTCGAAGGTTTTGTAAAAAAAACAATCAAAATTCCCCAGTATGAAAAACCAAAACAAATTGATTGAATTTTTTGTACACACAGGTCGAACAAAAGGATGCTCATGCTTATATAATTGTTTCAGACACTAACCCCACAGCAAATAGATGAATTAGAAGCCATTTTAGACCCCATCAAGGATTTGCAGAGCGCTATTTTAGAGCTCAACGACGCTTTGAGATTAGACGTACCCGATTTAGATACAAGTAAACGTAAGTAAATTTAGATATATTTTTTTTTCCAAAACGTGATAAAAATGTGCTAAAATAAATATATTTATTTGTAGATGACGAAGAAGAACAAAGTGAATACGATACACTGTTCGCCAGCGATCTTGGAGTGTCGGTCGTTACCGAAGCCATTCGTCAAATGGCGGAGATGAGGTTGGTATTTGGTTTGGTCAACTGTATTTTCATTTGTTCTCTACCGCTATACCGTAACCGGTAAAATTGAAGGCCGATCTGTAAATATTTGGTTTCACTTATCTTCTTACCTTAACTTATTGTGATAGACATAACAAATTAAGTTTAAATTATGTCCGGGGATGACTACGTCCTGATTTAAATTACTCGTACGTCAGGATTTTCTTTAATAATCCTATCTTATTATTCCCCTCTCCTCTAACGTTTACTCTTCAGAAGCACCACTAGCTAAAGCTGTAATCTCCCGATCGACATTTTCATAGCAATCGTCACCCTAAGCGCGAAAGTAAATTGTGCATTTTTTTGGGTTCCGGAACAGGGAAATCCGTCCGTCCGTCTGTATGCCACAGGCATTTTACTCGAAAACTGCAAAGGTACATTAATTCAATTTGTAGTATGGGTGTCTGTTACAAGACTTACAAGCCTCTACTTAGTTTGGTAGTTGAGTAACAAAAATAAATATTATTTTTAGCATAAATCCTCATGTGGCATATTTCGATTAAGCAGGTATTTTGATTGAGTTAATGTTTTCGGAAATAATCGATTCGAAATATTCATAAATTGTTCCCCTTTAGGAAACCCGTCGTATGGCATCAGGATTGTTTGTCCTAACGATGTTTGGTCGAAAAAAACAGTTTCAATTGTAAAAACCGTTTTCGACCAAACAATCATTATGCCATCCGATATAGATACCCCCTGTCACGACCTACCGGGTGGCAAGAAAAACTCGATAAAAGTTTAAAGAATTTATTGAAAGGAACTCCGGTAGTGTGAACAGAAGAGGGTAGTAGGTTCGTAGGGTGTGGTCTGATTCTGTGAAGTGGATAGCACTTCCCTCGTAGTTAGAGTGGCGCGGAGCGGCGGTGGAGGTAACCCGTCGGCAGCCCGACGGTGTACGATGCCAGGATCCTGGCGTCGGGGGATAGCACCCGGTGTGTAGCACCGGACCCCACTCGACGATCCTGGTCCCAGAGATAGACGCCGCGCCGGCCAAGTAGGTGCGTAGAGGAGGAGTAGATGGTAGCAGCGTTGGTGTACTCTTAGCGGAGGTGTACTCCCTGTACGGTGAACGGTGAAAGGTGAACGGTGATCGTTGCTCCCTGAACGGTGAACGGTGCTCATGATGGGTGATCGGTGCTCATGATGGGTGATCGGTGCTCATGATGGTTGATCGGTGCTCATGATGGGTGATCGGTGCTCATGATGGGTGATCGGTGCTCCCTGTAAACCCAAGCATTGGCTGTGTGAGCCTGGTGTCCAGCATTGGGACAGTTAATGCCAGCCGCCGTTGGGTGAAGCCCGAGGTAATAGCGCTTTTAATTATTGGCGGTGGCAAGAACTATCGGAACGGAGTTACATAAAACAAAGAAAAGCTAAGCCAAAATAACAATTTACTAAACAAGTTAATGTACTAACGACCGTTATGAAGTAACGGTCGGTTATTAGAAATAAAAATGGTTAAAAGAATAATTTGGAATAATCTAGAAGAACACACAATAAGAAAATATAAAACACGATAACATTACACAGCAATATAGAAATAGGATAGATAGTTAGTTCGTTGCACTGAACTTACCCGATTTGGGGATTTGCACCGATTTTATAGATAGGTATTAAGTACCTATAAGAACGTTAACACTAAGTGTTCCAAGTGTAGTAGTTGAGGCGGTAAAGAGGACGAATGAAATGAGCGCGGCCCTTTTATAACCTTTCGCCCATTTCGGTTAATTTTGAATATGAGTAGGGCGAACAAAGAAATGCTAGAAAGCCAATTCACGTCATGAGTGAAAATATCGGGTCATGTAGGTAAGACACCAACATACCCCCCATTATTTTCTCATGCGCTGAATCGGTTAAGAAAGAATAAGTACATTATTTAAATATTTTATTAACGAGTGACCATTAAAAGGTTATTTATATTTATGTTGAAGTTAATTATATTAAAAGATTCAAATATAAGTAAAGTTACACAGAATGGCTAGTAACGCCATCTGTTGGATAAGTGTCGTCAACACTTGACAAAGATCGATTTGTGGTTAACGCAACTCAAATAATCTATGGAATTGAGCTGTCTGTTTGACAGTTATTAGTAAACAATTCATAAAGATGTTTACAATACGAATTTAAATGAAAGTGAAGTGAAATGAAGTTAAATTGAAGTGAATTAAGCTTGTTTGTATGTTAAAATGCAGCACAGGTAAACAGCGTAACAACTGCATTGTTACAGTACCCCCCCTTCTCCAGTAAGGATTTTGATCCTAAGAGAAAAATCCGCCTAAGAAAATCTTTTACGTTTACACTTTCAAACTCCTTTCATTCATCACACATACAAATAACTTACAGAATATCCTTTCAAAGTGAGTTAACTATTTAGGCAATTTAGTTGACTCTGACGCAAAAAGTAATGGCTAGATGTAACTGGATGAAAATACTGTTAAACATTCCTCGAAACATCGTCATAGGATCACTACCCGTCCTATATAGATCACCTAACAATACATGCAGCAAGGGCTTATTTAACGAGTCACTATCCGCTCGGGGCACGTATGTTAGATAAATAGTGGTCAAGGTAGGGCTTATTTATCAAGTTACCAACCGCTTGAGTGTAAGGCTTTGTAGTTCGACTAGTATTGAGTTTAAAAAGTTTAACAACTAGGTGGTGTAATGCAAATTACAAACAAAATTAATAATGATTTAGAAATAAATAAATTGAGTAGGTACTTATCATAAAAATCATCCTGCCAGCACAGAAGTTATTTTAGATAGTAATAATATAGTAGAAATAGTTCATTTAGAATTTATAAGTTTTAGGTTATGAGTCGGCGTAGAACCGCAGATGGCCACCTCATAGGTGAGCTCATCCTTTTGTAAGGATAGAAATTTAACCTCAGCCATGATCAAAATATGTGGGTAGATTCCCAAAAAAAAAAAAATGTAAGTAGGTAGTGCAACGAACCCACTAGAACAAAAGAAACTACTCTCCGTTCCGTTACAAAATATGATTAAGTAGAAATTATTGTAACCCGCAGCAAGTAATAATGAAAAAAAAACCATAAGGGCAAAAAAAAACGTTAGGTAGGTAGGTAGGTAAAAGTGCGCAGAAGGCGACACCCCAAAGTTAAAAAAATCCGCAGAAGGCGGCGCGTCCGCTCACACCGGGTGTAATGGTGTGAGCTTAGCGTGGACAGTTTGGAAGAAACTGCCCCAAAAATTCCTCAGTCGCCTCTTACGACTCCTCGGATAGAAAGAGGGTGGCACTATTCTTGACCCGTACACCACAGGGGTAAGAAAAGCTTGCTGCGAATATAAATAATAAAAACACAAAAAACACAAAAAAAACACAATAAAGCACACACACCAACAATTAAACACTACACAGAACCAGACTAAGACCACGTAAAGGGCGCCACTGGGAGCGGTGGAATCGGACTGAACGGTGAACGGTGCTCATGATGGGTGATCGGTGCTCATGATGGGTGATCGGTGCTCATGATGGTTGATCGGTGCTCATGATGGGTGATCGGTGCTCATGATGGGTGATCGGTGCTCATGATGGGTGATCGGTGCTCCCTGTAAACCCAAGCATTGGCTGTGTGAGCCTGGTGTCCAGCATTGGGACAGTTAATGCCAGCCGCCGTTGGGTGAAGCCCGAGGTAATAGCGCTTTTAATTATTGGCGGTGGCAAGAACTATCGGAACGGAGTTACATAAAACAAAGAAAAGCTAAGCCAAAATAACAATTTACTAAACAAGTTGATGTACTAACGACCGTTATGAAGTAACGGTCGGTTATTAGAAATAAAAATGGTTAAAAGAATAATTTGGAATAATCTAGAAGAACACACAATAAGAAAATATAAAACACGATAACATTACACAGCAATATAGAAATAGGATAGATAGTTAGTTCGTTGCACTGAACTTACCCGATTAGGGGATTTGCACCGATTTTATAGATAGGTATTAAGTACCTATAAGAACGTTAACACTAAGTGTTCCAAGTGTAGTAGTTGAGGCGGTAAAGAGGACGAATGAAATGAGCGCGGCCCTTTTATAACCTTTCGCCCATTTCGGTTAATTTTGAATATGAGTAGGGCGAACAAAGAAATGCTAGAAAGCCAATTCACGTCATGAGTGAAAATATCGGGTCATGTAGGTAAGACACCAACATACCCCCCATTATTTTCTCATGCGCTGAATCGGTTAAGAAAGAATAAGTACATTATTTAAATATTTTATTAACGAGTGACCATTAAGGGCCGAGTTCACCAACCAATTTAACAGAAGGTTAAGTCTTAATCAGCTGTTAGTCAATACATTTGACAACCGTTAAACCGCTAACCATCCGTTTAATTGTTGGTGAACACTGCACTAAAAGGTTATTTATATTTATGTTGAAGTTAATTATATTAAAAGATTCAAATATAAGTAAAGTTACACAGAATGGCTAGTAACGCCATCTGTTGGATAAGTGTCGTCAACACTTGACAAAGATCGATTTGTGGTTAACGCAACTCAAATAATCTATGGAATTGAGCTGTCTGTTTGACAGTTATTAGTAAACAATTCATAAAGATGTTTACAATACGAATTTAAATGAAAGTGAAGTGAAATGAAGTTAAATTGAAGTGAATTAAGCTTGTTTGTATGTTAAAATGCAGCACAGGTAAACAGCGTAACAACTGCTTTGTTACACCCCTTATCTTTTAAACCATACTTATGTCCTAAAAAAATGATAAAAATCACAAAGGTAATAAATACTTTCAACAACAACATCGTCATCATCTTTTTTGAGTTATTGCCGAAAAATTGCACTTCTCAACAAAAGGATCTTTTGCTGGTGCGTTTTCTCACATCATATTTTTCGAAATAGATTTTTGAGTACGTCGTAATAGATTCGAAACCCTACACTGAGCATGGTGCAATATGCTCTTGCTCGGTTTTTTTTAATTTATTTATGAAAATCATTGTTACTTCAATTCAAACCAATCACAATCATCCAATCATTGTGACTTTAAGAGATCCTTTTTTTATAGTAAGTATTTTGTTATGTCTTTATCTGTTTTTTTTTCTAAATAAATAAAATAAAATAAAAATTATATTATAACGGGCGAAAATTGAACATAGTTTATCTGCCGCCAGGGCCACACGTGATATACAGACCCATATTTGCCTAGATATTATTATTAGTAGTATTACGGACCACGAGCCGAGTCTGAGCGACCTGAAGTACCACGTAGACATATTATATTGTTTAATTTTGTAATGAATACATAGCTATATTGTAAAGAAAGTGTAGTGTATCAAAAGTGGTTCAGGGGCATGTGAGGCGCGGCGTGTACCGTGTGTCGTGTCGCAGGCTGCGCGTGGTGCGCGGCGCGCTGGCGGCCGTGGGCGCGGCGCGCGGCGCGGGCGGCGTGCCGGGCGCGGGCCACTGCGCGGTGCACTGGCAGGCCTACCGCGCGCTGCTGTGGCTGCGCGCCGCCACGCCGCAACGCGGGTGAGCACCTACTCTAAGGGTCAACCCGCCCTGCGAATTCTCAACAATATATTATTGCTGGTGATATAGAGCTAATTAGTGATTCTTTTTTAGATTTTTACCACCGACGTCAATAAAAATAAATTACTGATTAAAATCGACGGACGTTGGCGATGTAAAACGTATCATAGCTCATCCGTTTTTATTAATTTCTAAATCGCTCAAAGGTTGACTAGAGGAGATCCCTTAAAGGGATAAGTTTGCCTTTAGACATACCTTTTGTGTTTCTTTTTCTTTTTTTTGTTTGTTATTTTATTTTCTGTTTGTGCAATAAAGAAGCCTCAAGTCCAGCAGTGAGCATCGGAGAGGTGATCAGGGAATGGTATACTTAATGGTGGTGACGGCGTGTGTTGCAGCGGGGCGGGGTCCCAGGAGCTGTTCCGGTTGAAGCTGGGCGCGCTGGGCGGCGCGGGCGCGGGCGTGACAGGGGCCTGCGCGGCGGGGGCCTGCGCGGCGGGGGCCTGCGTGGCGGGGGCCTACGCGGCGGGCGCGGGGGGCCACCGTGCGCGCGCGCACCTCGCTGCCGCCGCCGCGCCCGCGCACTGGCACCGCGCGCTGCCGCTCATGGCGCACCATCTTGCGCATCAACTGTATCCTTTTTCGTATTTATCGATACCCCTAGACCATTTCTTCCATATTCAAAACTATAAGATACTCGCGACGACGACGTTACGATTTACAGACCAACACTCGTCTTCGGAACCATCAATTTAAGTTGCTAATGGTGCGTTCCAATATTCAAAACCATGGATAGACTAGTGACGACTCGTTAAAATTTGACATTTGCTACGTATAAAATGTTTCAAATTTTTACAACACGTCACAAGTCTATCCTCAGTTTTGAATATTGGTACACACCACAACTGAGCAATCATAACAAGTCTCGCAGACACTTCTTATGTAACACAGTCGTGAAATCATGGAACAAACTGCCAGAACTCAGCACTGAACGTGAATCATTTTAAAAACTGACTCGATCGACACATTGACATGACAGTACAAAGAACACTTGATCAACGAACACCTGTATACAGGCTTCTATCAGTTGTCGCAACTGCCGCCTGATAAATGAATAATAAATAATTTCAATTAATCAATTTATTTTTTCGTTTTCATTCTACTTGATGATATGTCTCTTAATGTCAATGGTAGCTTATTATATTATACAGGGTGGAAAAACTAACGCCACATGGACGGCAACTACCTTGAAATATTGAAAATAGCAAGACGGAGACTTACCTAAATACCTAACCTAACCTAACTTATCTAAATGTATTAAGGCAAGGTTTACGACTAAAAGATTACGACATTCTAGAGCGTTAAATCAAAAAGCGGCCACATACATTCGGAATTCCATTTCATAGTAGATTGTAGTAATAGATTTTCTTAGGAGTCCCACAGGGCTCACTCATAAACCCGTTATTCTATCTAGCAAAATCTATTTATGGTTTTTGAATGTAACTTGACGACTTTAAATGAAATTAAATCATCGATAATAGTTTGATGAAAGTCTACTGAGATAATTTGTGCAGGATTTCCAGCCGATGAGATTTTGATTATATCATTTAGGTTAAAGTCGTACTTTGGTTGGTGACGAGTTCTGTGATCTTCCTACTGTTTCCGTAAATGATTTCCTTAGCGTGAATCAGCTGGGCGGTGAGCGGCGGCTTCGAGTTCGGGTGGTGGCTGGCGTGCGTCAACCAGCCGCGCCTGGTGCAGAGCTACGTCGCCATGCTCGAGCCTTGGTGCGAGTGGAACGCGTGCTCGCGTGAGTTTACTGCCTCATTTGTTAGTTGCATTCGACACGAGATTACCATAATCGATACTATGTTTTATCCTTCATTTTTAATGGGTTCTGTTGAAAATAAATCTGTACTATGTTTCTTTGTACAATAAAAGTGGTGTTGGGTAGGGGGGAGTGACCTTTTCGCCATGATGTAAGGGTGAAGCCAAACCTGCTTAATTTTTCGAGTTGTGAATCGCGTAATTTCTGCTGCATTGGGTTTCTTACAAAATTCCTGTTTGATTCACACGGCGACGCAAAATGAGCTTTTGTACGTATGCTGCAGAAAATACACGACTCATAACTCAAAAAATCACTCTCGTTTGGCTTTGCCCTAAAAGTTACAATTGAAGAACAAGCGAAAGATTACATTTAAATAAAATGCTACGTAATTATTTAGAAATTAGGTAAATGTTGAAAGGGGCCTTTACTATTCTGCCGACATTAATTTTTTTTATGGCTCCTATGGCAAATAAGAATATAATTTAACACAATTTACTTAATTATACTACAATACTACACAGTCAATATTTCGATATCGACTGTGTTTGAGCAAGTTCACGACTTGCTTTGCTTAGTTACGGCCTAATACTGTGGGGAAACTACCGAGCTGGATAGAATTTTCAAGGTACAGAAAAAGTGTGTTCGAGTTATATGCAATGCATGGTTTGATGACAGTTGCTCGCCGTTATTTAAAAAACTAAGAATTCTTCCATTACCATGTATGTATATCAAAGAAATTTGTATATTTGTTAACTCCCGTCCTCAGTTGTTTAAAACACGTGGTGAGGTCACGCAACGGCAGCTAAGAGCCCGTGTGAAGTCCCAACTGTATGGGCCTCCCTGTCGTAAATACATATATAAAAAAAAATGTTTTTAATATGTGTATAACGCTATACAACAGCTTACCTCATGACCTTAAGTTATTATCGGGAAATATGTTTAAATCCAAATTGACAAAATGGCTTTTGCACAAATATTTTTATAATATAAATGAATTTATGAATTATAGTGAGCTAAATAGATACTAAGGAAATATGACTATTGTACTTACTTCTAATGATTAATAATTGTGTTTTTACGGAATGTTATTTATTAATTTTATTATTTATTGAATTATAATTTGTATGTTTTTATTTGTAATTAATAATTGAATTTTAGATTTTTTTTTTTTTTTTAGACTAACTATCAATATTTGCACGCTTGCATGCAGGCTGAACGCAATGGATTTTTTATTCTTGAACATCTGCTTTATGTAATACTGTTCTGGCAAATAAATATGATTTGATTTGATTTGATTTCACGACTAATGTATAGCGAGCATTAGACTAAACGACGACGGCAAAGAATTTCGTACATTGACCTTTACCGTAGGTCGCCGTATTACTATGGGCAAAAGGTTTACAATCCGTCGTGCCGACAAGTAATGGTGAGTTAAAGTATAGAATTATTTGTGCTCGGCACCGGCGCGTCTTAATTTTAACTCTGAAATCCGATTTTCCCGGAAGGAAATAACCTATGCCTGTCTTGGAGCGCAGGGTGGTGCTTCGCACTCGGCCCGTTCTTTAACCGAAAATCTAAAGTCCAAACTAAAGGTTTTTTTCAAAAAGCGATGGAGCTTAGCCTATTAGTTGTAAAAATAACGGACCGAGTTAAATAAATGGGAATAAAAATTCCCAGTTGTCCAAACTTGTGGACAATTGGGAATTTTTATTCCCAGTTATCCGCATCTAATTTCAAGGGTGTGGACAACTGGGATACACCGAATTTTATTCTTAGTTTCTAGATTAAGAAACTAGAGCAACTCAACAGCAACTTCTGATATTTAGAATTTGGTACCTATTTATAAACGTGAAGCGACTTAAAATTGTTTCCCAGGCCAATTCATCCTGGGTCTGTCGCTGTTGGATTTGTCGGACGCCGAGGCGGCTTACACGGCGTTCTGCACGGCAGCCAAGGGCGTCAGCACGGAGCCGTTCCTGCGGCAACTGGTGGCCGCGCCCGACGCTACCCTTACGCAGCATGAGGCGCTCGTGCTGTACTATATGAAGGTACAAACCATCCAGGAATAGATCCCTATTATGATATTTTCAAGTCTTAGGAAACAAATTATATCTAAAAACATTTACTGCATTTTGAGATAAGGTTTTACAGTGGCTCCATAATTTTTAATAGTATACCCATATTAGTACTGGTTATATTACTATGACACATTTATCGCACATAGCACACATAGTACGTTGTTAATACACACCAATGATGAAAGAGGTCATTGAATATTATTTATTATTAGTTGCTTACTAATTGGTGCGTGATAGATAATATTTTCTTGTAAGTATGTATGTGTTAAGTTTATGGTTTTACATAATATTTAGGTAAGATTTTGCATGAAGAGACAGCCCTCGTCATTATAATCTTGAGGATACATGCATGAATATTATTGTAATAAATTTCGTAATATTTGAAACTGGTATCTTTCTCTGTAACCCAAAATGTGAGGAATATTAACAGTTTAGTGAATGCAGGTGATAAAGCTGTTCGAGATACACGACGCAGGCGCGTGCGTGGTGCGCCTCGCCGAGACTGCCATCAGCATTGCCGACAAAAAGGACCCGAATCTGGTTAGTCTAAGAGGAAAACAAATTTGTAATAATGATAAATGACTTTTTCAGTGTGTTACGATATCCATATTATAAATATGCAAGTAACTTTAACCGCTGAATCCATTTTGATAAATATTGTTTAGAGATCGCTTAAAATCCGATATCCGACGGCTTCTTTTTACCGTGATAATAAACGACTTCTACGCGGTCTTAGTCGTGGGCAACATTTATTTGCTAGTTATATAAAATGCTTAATGTTAATGTTTAATTGTTTAATTAGTATTCTGTGATGTAAACATTTGTGAGGAGCGTTTTTAAACCTTTTAATTTCATGTCCGCGTTGCCTATGTGACTGCCACGGTTTCCGCCACTTTACGTGTCACTGTCAACTCCATAGATGACTGGTAATGACGATGGCGTTTTAAGTCGGTCTTAGTAAATGTGCCGAGGATTCTCTTGGGGTTTTTGATAAGATGGTGTCGCTGTCTTAATTGATTTTTTTTGTTGTTGCATATTTTGTTGTTTAGTGGATAGTAATGAAATGATGTATTAATATGCAGTAAATCAACATTCAAATGTGCAGTATAATGAAGATTCAAGTTTGAACACGTATCGCCTTTGGAAGGATTGCTCCAAGAAAATCCCATCTTGTCTTCGTAAAGTTCTACCTACATCGCTTCACGGAGGCTAGAAGATCATCGTACAACGTTGCCTTATGATTTTTTTTAAATATGTAAATGTAAAATATAAACTTGACATTGGCAGAAATGGATGCTCGATAATGCGACCGGTTGCCATTAAATGAATAAATAATAATAATAGATGTGCCAAGGTGTCGAATAGTTTTAGAGTTGATGAACCGTAGGATGGGGTCTGTACGTTGTCTGTCTGTCCCGCAGCCGATGTTCCAGTGGGTGGTGTTCAAGTGGCACCTGGCGGGCGGTCGCGTGGAGCGCGCGCTCAGCGCCGCCGCCGCCAATCCCGCGCCGCACGCGCGCGCCTCAGCCGCCGCAGCGCTGCTCACCACGCTCGGTAACTATGCCCCCCCCCCCCCCCCCCGCCCCGACCCCGCGCCTCGGCCGCCGCAGCGCTGCTCACCACGCTCGGTAACTATGCCCCCCCCCCCCCCCCCCCCGCCCCGACCCCGCGCCTCGGCCGCCGCAGCGCTGCTCACCACGCTCGGTAACTATGCCCCCCCCCCCCCCCGCCCCGACCCCGCGCCTCGGCCGCCGCAGCGCTGCTCACCACGCTCGGTAACTATGCCCCCCCCCCCCGCCCCGACCCCGCGCCTCGGCCGCCGCAGCGCTGCTCACCACGCTCGGTAACTATGCCCCCCCCCGCCCCGACCCCGCGCCTCGGCCGCCGCAGCGCTGCTCACCACGCTCGGTAACTATGCCCCCCCCCCCCCCGCCCCGACCCCGCGCCTCGGCCGCCGCAGCGCTGCTCACCACGCTCGGTAACTATGCCCCCCCCGCCCCGACCCCGCGCCTCGGCCGCCGCAGCGCTGCTCACCACGCTCGGTAACTATGCCCCCCCCGCCCCGACCCCGCGCCTCGGCCGCCGCAGCGCTGCTCACCACGCTCGGTAACTATGCCCCCCCCGCCCCGACCCCGCGCCTCGGCCGCCGCAGCGCTGCTCACCACGCTCGGTAACTATGACCACCCCCCCCGCCCCGACCCCGCGCCTCGTCCGCCGCAGCGCTGCTCACCACGCTCGGTAACTATGCCCCCCCCGCCCCGACCCCGCGCCTCGGCCGCCGCAGCGCTGCTCACCACGCTCGGTAACTATGACCACCCCCCCCGCCCCGACCCCGCGCCTCGGCCGCCGCAGCGCTGCTCACCACGCTCGGTAACTATGACCACCCCCCCCGCCCCGACCCCGCGCCTCGGCCGCCGCAGCGCTGCTCACCACGCTCGGTAACTATGCCCCCCCCGCCCCGACCCCGCGCCTCGGCCGCCGCAGCGCTGCTCACCACGCTCGGTAACTATGACCACCCCCCCCGCCCCGACCCCGCGCCTCGGCCGCCGCAGCGCTGCTCACCACGCTCGGTAACTATGCCCCCCCCCGCCCCGACCCCGCGCCTCGGCCGCCGCAGCGCTGCTCACCACGCTCGGTAACTATGACCACCCCCCCCGCCCCGACCCCGCGCCTCGGCCGCCGCAGCGCTGCTCACCACGCTCGGTAACTATGACCACCCCCCCCGCCCCGACCCCGCGCCTCGGCCGCCGCAGCGCTGCTCACCACGCTCGGTAACTATGCCCCCCCCGCCCCGACCACGCGCCTCGGCCGCCGCAGCGCTGCTCACCACGCTCGGTAACTATGCCCCCCCCGCCCCGACCCCGCGCCTCGGCCGCCGCAGCGCTGCTCACCACGCTCGGTAACTATGACCACCCCCCCCGCCCCGACCCCGCGCCTCGGCCGCCGCAGCGCTGCTCACCACGCTCGGTAACTATGCCCCCCCCGCCCCGACCCCGCGCCTCGGCCGCCGCAGCGCTGCTCACCACGCTCGGTAACTATGCCCCCCCCGCCCCGACCCCGCGCCTCGGCCGCCGCAGCGCTGCTCACCACGCTCGGTAACTATGACCACCCCCCCCGCCCCGACCCCGCGCCTCGGCCGCCGCAGCGCTGCTCACCACGCTCGGTAACTATGACCACCCCCCCCGCCCCGACCCCGCGCCTCGGCCGCCGCAGCGCTGCTCACCACGCTCGGTAACTATGACCACCCCCCCCGCCCCGACCCCGCGCCTCGGCCGCCGCAGCGCTGCTCACCACGCTCGGTAACTATGACCACCCCCCCCGCCCCGACCCCGCGCCTCGGCCGCCGCAGCGCTGCTCACCACGCTCGGTAACTATGACCACCCCCCCCCGCCCCGACCCCGCGCCTCGGCCGCCGCAGCGCTGCTCACCACGCTCGGTAACTATGACCACCCCCCCCGCCCCGACCCCGCGCCTCGGCCGCCGCAGCGCTGCTCACCACGCTCGGTAACTATGCCCCCCCCCGCCCCGACCCCGCGCCTCGGCCGCCGCAGCGCTGCTCACCACGCTCGGTAACTATGACCACCCCCCCCCGCCCCGACCCCGCGCCTCGGCCGCCGCAGCGCTGCTCACCACGCTCGGTAACTATGCCCCCCCCGCCCCGACCCCGCGCCTCGGCCGCCGCAGCGCTGCTCACCACGCTCGGTAACTATGCCCCCCCCGCCCCGACCCAGCGCCTCGGCCGCCGCAGCGCTGCTCACCACGCTCGGTAACTATGCCCCCCCCGCCCCGACCCCGCGCCTCGGCCGCCGCAGCGCTGCTCACCACGCTCGGTAACTATGCCCCCCCCGCCCCGACCCCGCGCCTCGGCCGCCGCAGCGCTGCTCACCACGCTCGGTAACTATGACCACCCCCCCCCGCCCCGACCCCGCGCCTCGGCCGCCGCGCGCTGCTCACCACGCTCGGTAACTATGCCGCGAAGAGTCAGTTTTTATTTTACTTAATGTATCACATTTTAAGGAAAGTTTCAGTTAAATAAGTCTAAACAAAATCCACATCGCTATCGCTATCGAGGTCCAGCCGGGCCGAGTGTCCCGACGAACCTAACCCGTGGCCGTCCCCCAGCGGCGCGCAAGCAGCTAAGCGCGCTGGTGTCGTGCGGCGCGCTGGCCGCCGAGGCGGAGCGCGCGGCGGCGGCGCGCGCCAAGCTGCACGACGCGCACGCAGACAACCCTTACTACGACTTCCTCTACGCGCTGCATATATCCCGGCATCACTACAGGAAGGGTGAGCGGACCTTACTCGCGCACAACATTTATTTTTATTTTATTTAATGATCATAAATAACGCCCCTCGCGTTCAGTAAATTCTCGGTATTGGTATCTTGCAAACCTTTTTAGTAAACTTCTTAATACTGGCCGCGAAGAGTCATTCATTGACAGTAAAAAAAAGTTAATTTGAAGCCCACACGTTCTTTTGTTTTTCTGCTACTGCTGAACGAACGTGATCACCATGAGCGATTTTACAATGATAATTAAATTGGAGCATCGAGCCGTGATAAAATTCTTGACTAAACAGGGAAAAAATCAAAAGTGTATTAAAGAAGAAATGGATTTAGTTTACCGTGAGTCCGCTCCTTCATTATCTACAGTCCAAAAGTGGTCAAATGAATTTAAGCGTGGGAGGGAGAGCATAGAAGATGACCCTAGTCCTGGTCGGCCTGTTAAAGCTACTTCACCAGAAAACATTCAAAAAGTGGAGAAAATTATACTGGAAGATGGTCGAGTGAAGGTTAGGTCTATAGCACAAAAAACCAATATTTGTATTGGTACAATACATGATATTATCCACGATCATCTTAACATGTCCAAAGTTAGTGCGAGATGGGTACCACGAATGTTGACACCGTTTCAGAAGCATACGCGTGTTGCTTGTTGTTCCGACTTCATTGAGCTGTGTGGTGAAAACCCTGATGGTTTGCTCCAAAAAATTGTTACCGGAGATGAAACTTGGGTTCATCATTATGACCCTGAGAGCAAACAAGAGTCGATGCAGTGGCACGTTAAAGGAACACCTCATCCCAAGAAATTCAAAGTCGTCCCCTCAGCTGGCAAGATCATGGCGACAATATTCTGGGATTGTGAAGTGATATTATTAATAGATAAAGAAAAGGGTTTAAATATTACAGGAGAGTACTACGCTAACATTTTTCGCCAATTACGGGAAGCAATCAAAGAGATGAGGAGGGGAAAATTGACCAGAGGAGTGCTGCTTCTTCATGACAACGCCCCTGTGCATACTGCTCATGTTGCCAAGGCTGCTGTTCTTGAATCTGGGTTCGAAACACTTACTCACGCGCCGTACAGTCCAGACTTGGCCCCCAGCGACTACTTTTTGTTTCCCAACCTTAAAAAGGATCTTCGTGGACATCGATTTTCTAATGATGAAGCGTTGAAGGCAGCGGTGCTGGAGCATTTTGACAGCAAAGACAAACAATATTTTTATGAGGGGTTAAAAAAATTAATTGACAGATCTTATAAGTGTATAAACATAGGGGGGGGGGGATATATAGAAAAATAAAAATAAAACACTAATCGTATGCTTTTGTTTTCCTTCTCATACCGAGAATTTATTGAACGCCCCTCGTATATAGCCATTCGAATGAAACGAGGGTGACTAAATTTAAGTCATTGTTTTTTTTTATCTAGAATTAAACCCTATTTGTTAGTTTAACAAATATGAATCTAAGACATTCAAAATAAATTAATTTGAATTTGAATAAATATATAACGCGTGTTGTGGTCAGCGGCGTCGATAATGTACGAGCGCGCGGCGCGCTGCGCGGCGGAGCGCACGGAGGCGGCGGACGGCGCGCGCGCTCGCTGGCTGGCGGCCGCGCTCACCTGCCTGCGGCTCGCGCAGCCCGACCACGCCTTCCTGGCGCGCCCCGCGCCCAGGGCGCTGCAGGTCAGCCTCCGCGACACTGCAACGGCACCAGCACGGGATCAGTGGGGACAGCGCGACCGGCCTCGCTTAGCGCGACGAAATCCGGACGAAGCAACATCGCGCTATCAAAGTTTTCCTAATCAGAAATACAGTAAAATAGAAAGAAAATCATTTCAGACACAATTCTCATATTTGCAAACACTTTACCGGCTAACATATTTCCATAGTATAAAACGATGTCGCTCTCTGCGTCCTTTTGTCTGTCTGTCTGTATAATAAATTCAGATGTCCGAGACTTACAGAAAACACAAAAACCGAAACGAAGCGCGGGCAGATCGCTGGTACATTATAATATAAAACTTATAACTTGGTATCTACAGACTTAAGTCCCCAAGCATAAAATCCGATTCGCCAGGTTGGAAATCTCTCTATTCCCAAAAACTCTGTCTGTCTTCCCAAAAACTAATTTTATTGAAAAGGCCAAAGATATAACGCCTTTTATTTTTATTTATCTATCTACCCTACCCTATATATGGTCAATGTAATATTATAACAAACAAAAACCGGTGGCTACAGAGTACACTATCCGCAACGTCACGTCCCAGCCGCCCAACTACTTACTTTTCCGTAACATTGACTTATACGTGCAATGTCAATTTGAGCGGCAGGGTATGCCGGTAGATTGAAAGCAGCTAACGTCGTTAACCTGATATGACGCACGTTGTTTTAAATACCTACCTCTTCAAGTAGCTGATGATAAATTCATTATTTATATTTTATGCCAATAGGTCGAGCTCGAGCCCGATGACTAAATAAACAGCACTCGTTTCAGGTAATTGGACCTGAAGAATTAGCAGCTGAACTTCGCGAGGAAGTCCCGGATTCACTAGAACCAGTTCAACAGGCACTTCTTGGTACATATGTATATTATATTATCACACTAATATTATTTGCATTGTTATTAGTATGTTTTTTACTCCTTCACGGTAAAACGGTTGGAAGTATTTTGGTTGAAATTTGAAATGGAGATATGTTATGCTTCGTTTTAGTACATAAGAAAAAAAGCCCTGATTCCGTAAGGTGGTTAAAGCGGATCAAGTCGCGGGCAAAAGTATAACTATACTATTAATATAATGAGGTTTCAGATGGTTGCTGTCGTTGGAAGTATCCCTAAGCAATTATTGTTTTTTAGGAGGTGACGACATCGATTTCGACGGCCTTTACACTAGCTTGAAGGACGCGGATGCGGAAACGCTGCTAGCTGTCACTAAGCGGGCGCTTAGCACCGATCAATTTCTACCGCAGTGGTTCCTACAAGCTTATTTGGTGGGTGCACATTAAAAACCGGCCATGTGCGAGTTGAACTCGCGTGGTGAGGGTTCCGTACATACGTATTTTTTGATATTTTTTTATAAGTTTTCCTGTAATCTTCAAGCAATGAACTACATTTTATATTTTTTTTAATTTTAGATTCAGTTGTTTCCTTCCCCGTCCTCTTTCATGAATAAAATCGAAACTATTTATTTTACAATAATCACAAAAATATATTTGAGATTCTCATAACGAGCCCTTTCAGTTGATATATTGTCATAGTATATGACAGTAAGTAATGCATTCCTTTTTTCCTAATTGGTCCTCCGAAAATGACCCTTACTGAAAAAACATATATTTACTTTGCACATGTTTGTTTGGGTCATCAATTTACATATGTGTACCAAATTTCATCTCAATCGGTCTAGTAGTTTTGGAGCAAATTGGCTGTGACAGACAGACAGACGCACGAGTGATCCTTTAAGGGTTCAGATTAAGTATATTTTTTAAATTCGGTTAAAAAAGTACAAAAATTAAGGTGGACATGAAAAATGCAAAGCGTTGCAATTGTTTTGCTCGCGAGTGTATTTTAATGACGAATACCTCCAACCGATGGATTCCTTTAAAAAAATAGAGTGCAATTAAAAATGCAGTCGAGTTTTGAAAGCTCGGTTGTCGGTCCATGTATTAGTTCGATGTATCAGGATAAGGACGGCGCGGGCTGCGTGCGCACGCTGCTGGCGGGCGGGCGCGCGGCCGAGGCGGCGGGCGCATGCGCGGGCGCGCTGCGCGCCTGCCTCGTGGGCCTCGTGGCGCTCGCGCCGCCGTCGCCGCCGCGCGCCGCGCCGCTCGCCGCCGCCGACCTGCTGCTGGCCGAGCTCGCGCGCGCGGCCGCCGACTCCGACCAATATGCACAGGTACTTTTATCTAAATATACGTCACACTTTTGCATTGCTATGCAAAGATACGAAACGGTCTCTTTTAATCTTAACTTGTGACCGACTGGTCCCTGTTGTCCGCCCCTAGAAATTAGGTGTACACCTGTGAATAAAAAATCCCAGTTTTCCGCATCCTAGAAACTAGGTGTGGAAAATTGGAAATAAAATAATATTTATATTAATTTTTCTCAATTCTCAGTTGTTCGCACTCTTTAATGTGACTCGACTGTGTTAGTTTTTAGTAATGCATTTAAGTAGATTCGTATATTCGTATTTATATCCAAATTCAGGAAAAACAATAGTATTTTTCACAATCGTGTTATAATAGAGAGCTTTTTAGTCGAGTACCGTGTTTAGGCCACGAAGCTTGCTGAGTGGCCTAAGTAAGGTACGAGATTAAAAAGCTTAATTATGACACTATTGTGAACAATACTTTTTGTACGAGTTCATTAAAATTAATAATTTAAGTCATTAATACGAGTATATAAGAAAACTAAATATCGTAAGTGTTCTACTATCCGACTTTTTTGACACAAGATAATTGAAAAGTAGATTTTTGACAGATGACGCGACGCTGCTACGTTCCTAAACGCCACAGATTGGCAATTTTGTATCGGATCGAGTCTCCTTAAACAAGGACACACATGGAAATACAAAGTTCTATTTTCAAATTTTTTTCGGTTGTCTAGAGCGTATCGAAATAGTTATTTCGGTTGTTTCGGAAGGAACATCGATGAAAAGAGTGACGTTACAGTATTCTCTATGAAATCTTAATACACAGATTTTAATCGACGAGTATAAAAAGTAATTTAAGAGTACCAAACAAATGTTTTATTAAATAATTTAAAAGAATCTTCACTTTTCTTTAAATTACGTATTTCAGTCAAAGTTGGGCCTCAATAGTCATATTATTGAATTTGTATTTTCTAAATAGGCCCTACATACGCCCTACTACTACTACCCTGGGCCTAGGCTAGTAAGCCTAGGCCCTTAGTTTGGCTAACCATCTACCGAACTCCCTGTATATTCAACTCTCTGCTTTAACGTTTGACGTCCAGACTGTATTAAGGGCCGACTTTTAGTGTAAATAATGTCATAATCGACGCTATTGTAAGGGGCCACGCCCCCCTAAATATGGCGTACAGGCGTGGACGCTGCGGCCGTTGCGATAAAGCCGAACTGGTGGGGAGTCCACCTTAAGCTAGAAATATCTTACCTCTAGTCCTCTATTGTATTTAGTTGGTTTTTCGGACTTTTAAGTGTGGGATATCGTAATTATCCCATTTTTACAACTCGGCCAATTTGTTGACTAGTAAACCAACTGAATTTATCTCTGATATTTGAAGCCGCATTGAATTTGAAGATTTATTTTACTTTATTTATATTCGGAAAACTAACAGCCTTCTACAGTCTGTGATCGAATTCGAGATCAAAAATGTAAACAAACGGATTGCCATCATAAAAAAACAAATCCAAGTGATGGTTAATTTAAAATCATTGAAATAAAAATAATAATAATCAGGGTAATATAATATTGTGTGAAGATTTGAAAATATTACACTAAGGCTAACAGTCAATATACTTTTTTTTATTCCGTATTTATGTTGTTGTTTGAATAAAATATATGGAGTTTTAAGTTTTAAACATTTGGTTCGTCGTTATAATAATTTTACTGTTAATGCAATACGGGACGCACGGCATTGGTTTTCTGACGTCTGTCGAATGAATGTGCTTCTTTTCGTTTATTCTTTGGTATCGTTGCTTCCTGTTGTTAAATTTTTGTTTCTTGTTCAGATTTGGTTGTATTTTCGTGTACAGTTTCTATTTGTTCGTGTGTGTTTCTTTGGTAATTAAGAACTGTGGAAGCTCAGTCGGGCCCTTTCAAATAATAAGGAAAATCTCTCAACGCCGAAGAAATGGCAACGTAGTGCTATGTACGTTAGTGAGAAACTTATGGTGATGTAAGCCTATAAATATTTCTACAAAAATTGGCGTGAAGGAAAGTATTGGTATTTAGGTGGTTGTGTCAATAAAACTACCGATGTTCTTGGCATTTCTGCAGTGATGGTATACAGAATAGTGACCGAGAATAAAACTATTTTTTACATTACAATATGAATAGACTAACTTTAGGTGTCCAAAAGTGTTCTTCCAATATCTTACTGAAAATAATGTGGAAATCGGTATTTGTATATGCTGATTAAAATTCATATATTTAAATAATTAAATTTTCAAACCAAGATTATATACCCCTGGAATGTCACTTTAACATTGACAATTGTATGTTTACATTTTTGATCTCGAATTCGATCACAGACTTTACCTAGGCTATTTACAAGTTTTCCCAAGATGTGCGCCAAGACAGCAAGACTATAAGACAAACCCCATCAGTTATTCCATAAGTACAAATGTAAGCTATAAAAAAAATCTGTTTCAGATCTACAAAGAGTTGAACGATTTAGTAAACGAGTACACACAAGTGGTCGTGAGAACATCGGAAGATATGAAACAAGCGCATTTTAACTACGCAGTTGTAAAATAGGTTGTTTTTACAAAGAAATAAAACAATTTTAAGCATAATATTATATTATTTTGTCATGGTATAACAGATTCTGTAAACACATTACCAACCCCCTCACCATCAAAATAAATAAGTAATCCTACACCACCAATTGTAATTGGTAATACCTAATATAATTTAGTTACGGGAAAAGGTTCCGATAATTTACGGTAAAACTTATTTTTGACTTTGTATCACGAACTCAAATTTAACCTTTCAACACCATTACAGAATGCATCCGTTTTCAACGTAATGGTTCAAATCTCAAAAACAGACATCCGCCACATTACTCAGTGTAAATAAAAACTTGTTGCTTAATCGTAAGGTGGAAATCGCGTTACATCTCGCGAGTGACGACTTCGTATTTGACACTACATTGAAAAGGTTAAACGAGTTTGCATTGTACGTCGGCTCTTTTCCCGTAACAACAAAGTCTAATTTCTGTGCACAACTAGCCAGAAATAAGTTATTTTAGATTCGCTAAAATAATGACGTTACTTAATAACCATTGATTGTGAGCACATTAACTCAATATTTAAGTTTGCATATGAACTTAATTTCAAATATTCTGTGTAATAGACTTGAGCTGAACATTGGGTAACTTCGAATAAGCAAATTCCTCTTATAGCCTGACAAGTTCCTATTTAGCCCTGATGTAGTGTCGCTACAAACAGCTTACATATGGCAATTATACGTGTACGTCATGAATAGTCGGGACAGTGAGTATTGGCATCGTGCAAGAACGAGTGAGATATACAATTAAGTACTTGTAGATTGTGAAACTATGTTTTCATGTAATCGGAAGAGCATGTCTAGTTGATAATTAAATATGAATAATTACCTATCCGTCAAAATCCCATTCTAAATATTCGACATCCATATATTCATCAGATTCTGGCTCCGATGTATTTTCACTTTCGTCCGTTGAAGAGTCACTTTCAGGACCACCAACCTCGATTATAAATCTTTCGGTCTGTGATTCGATTATAGGACCTTTTGTCCTATATCCGTCTTCTATTTTTTTTACGTGTTCGCAGCATTTACTCCAATTTTCTATAGTCACTTCCTAAGTAATAACGAAGTGTAAAAGTAAGCTATATTTTTAACTGTTCAATAAAATTCATTGATAAATGTAAATACCTGAAAACTATCTTCAACGAGCTTTAGGAAGGCATCATTCGTGATGGAAACATTTTTAGTTGCCACTTTTGCTTTCATGATGCCCCAAAATCATCTCGTTGGGATTTAAATCACAGTGATAGGGCGGTAACCTTATCACCTTGTGACCATGATTTGAGAGAATCGTATCTATTTCGTATACTGGCTCGGGTTTATGACGTCTCAAAATTGTGACCAATTTATCTTTAGATGCATTTTGGGGAAATGAGATGTTATTTAAACGCAGCAATGACGTGTTTTCTATCGCCAGATGTTGGAGCTTTGTTAATTTGGAAAGAATGGTACCGGGCATTATCCATTATAACACACGTGGGTTCACTGAGATTGGGAATTAATCTCTGCAAAACCCATTTCTTAAAATTGTTCCTGTTCATGGAGTCATGATAATCGGCTTTCTTTTCCTTATCATTATATATTAGGAGTGCATTGGGAACAAATCCCGATGGTCCGCCGGCATGAACTATAATATATCGTTTGCCGGTTGAAACGGATTTCGACACACCGGGTTCATTTTCGCTTTGCCAGCATTTTGCGTGGTTAAGAGAAGTATGGATGTAAGTCTCATCTAAATAAACAAGAGGTATATTTTTGTCCCTTGCTTCTTTTATTTCGTCTAAATAACTTTCCCGCCAAACCACAATATCCGAACGCTCCTTCAATATGTACCGTTGGTTTCTGCACTTTTTGTATTTGAACCCCATACTATGCAATAGCAATCGCAAGTACTCCCTACTACCGGTAAAATCAATATCTTTTTTCAATTCGGTAAGCAGACTTTTGAGAGTTGGTACTTGCTTTCGCACAGCATAGAATTCATGAATTTTGTGCCTTATGGCACATTTGTCGAAGTCGTCTATTTGTATTCTTTTTTTTGGTTGTTTTTTTTTTGGTACCGATGGCAATGGCGGTAACGGCTCATTATTTTTGTATATATTCTTAATTGTAGCACTACAGACGCCTTGAATGAGAAAAAAAATAAAATTTAATAATTAATATACATATTTAGTACCAAGCTAACCAATTCATGACAATCGCACTATGAATATCATACCCGTCATGTCAACAACTAATTTCAAAACATTGTTTATTGGAATGCTGCTGAATCCTTCGTCCTTTTTCTGCCGCAACCATTTGAATGTATTTATAATAATGTTTTTTGCATCGGGGTGAAATTTCTTGGGCATTTTGATTTTAAAATCGATTTGTTTATATCGGTGACATTCAATGACTTCCAACGTCCGTTGTCAAAAAAAAACGTTGCCATTTAAATAAATTAGTTCCACTGAAAATCCGCAACATGGCGAGGGCTAAAAAGGAACTTGTCAGGCTATAACTATAATTAACAAACACCACAGAGCGCAACCAGTGGCCTGAGTTGCTACCAATCAGTGCTAACGACTTGGATCAGACAATACTGAGACCACAATATATGTAAATGAAGTATTTATAACTAACACTATTCGAGGGCAACACGACCAGCTCGAGGTTTTGGTATAAAAAAAAAAACAAATTAAAGTAAGTTCCTGTCGATTTAAATATAAACATGACAGAATGTATGCTAAGTCACATCAACATCACACTACGCGTTGTTAAAAGCACACAGATTAAATAACCTTCACACTAGGCCAAATACAAAGAGTTGTTAGCAATACTCGATGTTCGAGGTTACAATTATTACTAAGTACCTACACCAAAACATCTTGACACGACATATTGTACTGATCAGCATCAGCCACTAGCAACCTTGATACGTTAAACATTACGCAACGTGTAGTTTTTGGTTTCGGTTTAAATTATTTGTCTAAAACACATCGCCCATATTTTTCGTTCATCACATAAATAGTTCATATATCTTAGCTAAGAATGATATAGTAAGCATGCAATGTTTGATGTAGAAAAGTATCCATGACACAGAGAGGTATACTTTTTATGTACTTACAAAATGTTACCGACAATAGGAACATTGGTGCATATATTTTCAATACATTACAAGCGATCAGACGGTGATTTATATATGTTCCTTTGATGAAAATAAAATAGCGCTAACTTTCATCAAAGATGTCTGCTCATTCAAAATCCTGCCCTACATTTCAAAGCTAGAACAGTTCGAGACAGGAAGGTGTTCGTTTCTTGAGCAATCGATTAATAGTCAGAGCTTCATAAAGAGTTTCCAAACATCGACAACCAAAACTTCGTCGCACAAACGCAAGTGTTATAAGAAATGCCCATTAAATAATTCAATTAAAAGACAGTTGCATATTTATTTTTGAAATTTCAATGCTTTGGCCCATAATGAAGAATGTGATAGGAGGCGAAAGGGAAAAGTACCTACTATAGATACTTTTGCAACTTCCCTCTTTGGCATGCTAAATTTATTCTTAATTGTTATCAAGTAGTTAGGTAACTATTTTTTCTGAAGATTTTTTTCTCACTCAATAAAATTGGCAGGGCCAATGTTTGTCTGTCCTTTGAGCCTACTACGAAAACAACTATACAGGGTGTCTCATTTAAATCGGTCAGAATGGGAAAGTATAAGACATACGAAGATCTGTTCTTATGAACCATTCATCATTCATTCATTCAATCATTTTAATATGACGAAAAACTGCATTCATAAATTTAAAAAAAACCTGTACTTATCTCGGGAATCGAACCCGGTTGTTATGAAAAAAATAAACTTACACTATTTTTATTTAGATATCGATTGTGTAGGTCTTAAGCTGTAAATGGCTCTTTGAAACATGAAGTCTAAAATGAATAAAATGCATGGTTTTGTTTAATAATAAATTAAAGTATGTGAAAAAAATATACAAAATGCAATTATAAGATCGTTACCCAAACGTGTTGAATATTGTATTGAAAAAAAAACGGCGGTGGTCACTTCGGACACCTGCTAAAATAAATTAAAGTATGTGAAAACAATGCATTTTATTCATATTAGACATGTTTCAAAGAGCCATTTACTGCATATCTAAATAGAAATAGTGAAAGTTTATTTTTTTCAAAACAACCAGGTTGATTCCCGAGCTAAGTACAGGCTTTTTTTAAAATAAATATTCTTCTTATTTAACTCAATGACACGGTTCCTAAGAACAGATCTTCGTATGTCTTATAGTTTCAGACTTTCCCATACTGACCGATTTAAATGAGACAACCTGTAAATTTATACCCATCTACTTTGTTTCGATTATGTTTGGTAAAATCAACCATGCTCAAAAATTCAGATTAACTGACTGATGTAAAAAATAAATGCAGTAACGAAATGGCGGTGGCGGATGTCTTCGAAATTCTGTTGGAACACGAAACACAGACTCTTAAAAGCTTCAACTGGCACTCAAAAACAAATGAATCTAGTCCCTTACATACTTTGAACTCGGATGACTCAGCATCATACATTTCCTTACACTTAAGTACAATGTCGATTTAATATCGTGTTGATTTGCCACACGCATTTTTAGGTTTCGTTATCAACGAGGAACTCTTATAGTTTCGCCATTTCCGCGTTTTAACTCAGTTTTGGTACTACATAGCTGTAATTTGGCATAGTTATACACATTTAAATTATGCCGACAAAGTTGTAAAATAAAACATCGAAACTAAAAGTCGGTTACCTCCACAAGTAAAGCAAAGGTGAAAAAGCATTATTTCATGCTAGTATACAATCAACTTTTCACGACGGCAGTGTGTGGAGAACAACTATTGTTGTCTTAGTCTTACTATTTACTATGTAAGAGCAAGACGCCCATAGTTACTCGACACATTCAGCCCTAAGCTATTCATGATGCTGACCATACGAGGCAAATAACGAATGACTGTTACTTAGCTATGTTTAGATTTCACTCTCATTATGGTGAATACCAACTTGACCAGCTTTTCATAAATCAGAAACATTAAAGCTGCGGTCATTACTGTTTGTAGTAATTTAGCTTCAAGTCCTCGGAACATCAACCAGGGATTCAATTTAACATCCTTCATCAGGGGCTTCATGCTAGTGCCCGAACGCAGTCTCATCTGAACTAGTTGGAGGGGATATGTGACAGTGGTAGCTATAGCCTTAGCAAAAGCACCTGCCAGGAATGTTGTGTAGTAACTGTTGAAATGGCCTTTAGATATCAGGTGCCGTTTTAATGCCTCATATATCATAAACTGAATGGCGGGGTTTGATACCAACAACAAAGAGGGAACAACACCAGACCATAGTCCTTTTGCTCCCTCCTTCTTGAAGATGGATATCAGACCTTCAAACAAGTTATCAAAAGATTTTTTTTCTAGCTTCATTCTGGTGTTCACAACCCAAAGAGGTGATGTAATGAGGACATTGATGGTACCAGCTGCAAGACCATACATTAAGTCTTGCAACGCTGATGTGTTGCGAGAAAGTGTTTTACGTAAAGCATGGAATGTGTAAAAATATACAAAGTTGGAAATTGAGAGAGACTGTAAAACTGGAGTCAAACCTCGGTACAAAGACTCTATACCTTCTTCATTTGCAAGTTTTAAAAGTAATTCCCATGAAGATGATCCTTGATATTTATTGGAGTCTTCAACTGCAAACAAAAAGGATTAAATAATAAAAATATATTATTAAACAATTTTTTATGAAATAACCATGTCCAAATTAGCCCATTCATTACCAAACTATGATGCCATATGCCACAGAAATACATGTTAAACTTATAACACATCCTGAATTGAAAGAGGAACAGGAGAGGATTAAAAAAGGGTTTTAGATTTAAAAAAAGATACATTAATCTTCATGACGGGAGTGGGGAATACAAAAAACCAACTGAGTTCAATAAATACCTTGTAGCCTCGCTCTCAGCGTGTCCAAAGGGTAAAATGCAGCCATGCTAGCCACACTACCCTAGAAACAATATTTTCACTATAAATACAACAGTAACAATGCTAATATAAATAAATAAACTCACTCATGTATATGTAGACACATTGAACAAATAATATAGGTATTTAAAACTTCTAAATTATAGGTATGTTTTAGGTTGTGATTTTTTTTTGCTGAATGATAATAGGGTTTACAAAGATGGTAAAAATTAGTTAACTATAAAACGAGAATGTTTATAACGTACCGTTGCTCCAGCCATAGCATGCACGAGGGTTTCATAACTGAATAAAGGACTAGGTGGTGCCATTCTGATGAGTAACTTTATAAAATTTACACATCCACTGTCCCAGGTTGCTACGTCCTTTTAAGTTAAAAGTACTTTCAGTAGCAAACCAATACTTTCTTTATAATTAACAATTTTCTTTTTACGTAGACTATGTGGGCAGTATTACTGCCGTGTTGAAATATGTGAATCTACATAGTAGAATTTTCTACATAAACATAATAATTCATCATTATATACAATATACGACCTACGTCAGTCAATGGCGTAAATGCACTGCACTGCAATGCAATGCAATGCAACGAAAACTATAGCCAATGGTGCACTAAGTGCACTTTGTACTTTGACAGTTGAGGTTTAGAGGGGGCGAATCATGCGATTGTGCGAGTTCACGTTTTCAACACATTTTTACAGAAGGAAAAATACACTCATCTGGCTGGCTGCTTGACAATAATTGTACGAATTTTATAACTTTTTGGACATTATGGTCTTTAGATATTAAATATTTATAAATTGATTCATTAGAAGTTGACTCCATGGATTATTTATTATTTCAATAGATTACATTTTATTTAGATCAAGGTTTTTATTGATGGTAGTTTAGTTAACACTGATAGAACTTCTACTCACTACGCAGCACTAGAATTCTAAATTCAAAACTTTCGATACTTTATAGATGATATATTGCTTACGTGCCATTCAATTCGAGATAACGTAAGAGCTAGCGCGCACGGATTACTTTTGTCAACGGACTGTTTCGTCACTTTTATCAAGTCCGTGGATATGTATGGAGATGAGCGCTTGTAACGACGTGACAACTGGGTGACATTTTTGTACGCCGACCGGTGAACAACGAAACTGTCGCCGCGCCATTAGTTTTTCATAGCAGTGCGGACACGGACACAGAATAAGTAATAGTAAAATTATAGAGGGAACTCCCTGAGACAGCAATAATTAGAATTTCAACCTACTCAGAACGCGTTAATGATAATAATACCTTGCACGGCACGGAAGTGACCTTGGTAACATTTCTCCGAACGATTGTGGGGGCGCTTGTACCGAGGCAAAATGCACCTGAAATCTGCGCAGCGAGAGTTTGTATTATTTCGCCCGTTATGATATGACCTTTACGGGCTCCGCCCACTTCGTAGGGCAGGCAATTGTACGAAAACAAATTTATTATTAATTGTTTGTCGACCAAGTCGTAAGTAACCAGTATATGCTGACCTTACTTAAGGAGGCAGTCGCTAATACTGGGAGATCTACTTACACTAAACCACTTACTACATACGACTCTTATATTAAAATTAGAACATTATGGTCTGTCAAATAATTCTCTTAATCTTAGTGATAGAACACAAACGGTTGTTGTAAACCAAACAAAGTCTATTGGAGCAGCTGTTAAATTAGGTATGCCTCAGAGCTCTATATTAGGTACTTTCTTATTTTTGGTTTATATTAATGACTACCCACGGTAGATAACCTTTGTTACATTGTGCTATTTGCTGATGATACATCATTAGTTTTCAAGGTAGACCGAAAATCCGTCGATTAGAGTAGGGTAGGATAAACGCCACACTAGGTAAAGTACTTAATTGGTTTACTAGTAACAATTTGCTACTCAATGCTAAGAAAACTTTGCTTTGCCTAGTGTTAAACCGGTAGAATCTAGTATATTTCTTAATGATGAGTGTTAGAAAATAGTAGATAACGCGGTTTTTTAGGGATAACTATAGATAAAAACTTGCAATGGAGTCCCCATATAGCAGTACTAGCAGGTAAATTAAGTTTGGCAGCTTATGCTGTTAGGGAAATCAAGCAACTTACTAATATTGAGACAGCTCACTTAGTTTATAATAGTTATTTTCATAGTGTTATGTCGTACGGTATTCTGGTTTGAGGAAAAGCTGCTGACATACAGACTATATTCGGGTTGCAAAAAATAACCATTCGTTCTATATATAACCTAAACTCCCGTGATTCCTTAAGATTACTATTTAACGAAATTAATATTTTGACAATAGCGTCACAATTTTTTTCGTTGTGTGTCATTGATGTCATTAAAATCCAAGACTTTTTTGTTAAGAATTGTGATATACATAAATTGAATACCAGAAATTAAAATAAATTTGCTATTTTTTTTGTGTCCTTAAGGTTTATAAATCATTTGAAGGTCAATGCATCCATTTTTATAATTAATTATCGAACGTTGTTTAAAAGTTACCATTTCCAGTACTAAAAACTTACCTGAGAAAGTCGTTGATGTCTAAAGCTTACTATAGGGCATTTTTTTTTTCTAGTGTACCTAGCGTTTTTCACGTGTCCGACAACTTCATTTAATATTTTTTACATGATTATGAAAACAAACTTTGACTTGTAGCTAAATTACCAGATAAACAATACTCTTACGTTTAAAATTATGCTACTAGAAGTATTCAAAACCGTTAAATTTACAGTTTTTTTGTTATTTTTGTTCCCTAAGACCCCCAATTTTTTCCGCGTCCAGGCCTGGTGTTACATTTTCGAACTTCAAATAAACAAGTTTGGAAACTTTTGTCGTACATGAGAACACTTGTTTTCGGGAGTCTAATATGTGAATTTACTAAAAACGCCCTTAATTTGTCTCCTTTAGAGTTAATATTTAACAAAAAACTAGTTTAAATCGTGTCCACCACATTCGACATAAGGGGAATTCCCCCTTTCCGTTACCGTATATTAGGCTTAAGGTATCATTTTTATTACCAAAATATATCTTTATTTTCATCTAGAAACTTTAGTTTTCACGTAGCAGCACAATATTTGTCTTCAAACGGTCTGTAAACGAAAAAATTGTGTGTTGAAGTGTCGTGCTTTACGTGGTTCAAAATGGGTTCCACCACTCCGTTACCAAGATTTGAAGGTAAAATCTTTATCTTTATGTTGTTGTGATACATTTACCTAAATAATTGTTTATATCTAAACTCAATTTCACTAAAATATCTTTACAATCAAGATCGAATGCATATTTAATTTGTATTTCAAAGTGCAAAACATTACTTCCGTTACTTCCCCTTTCGTTGCCATGTCGGCAGTCATGTATAAGGGGAATCTAAAAAGTAACGGAATGGAAACATAAAGTTATGTTTACACTGAGATCACATTTGAATAAATTATAGTATTTACATAGGTAAATTTATTTGTAGGTACCACAAAAGTAAATCATCTTATACGATTTGCAAAATTGTCTTTAGAATAATACAACGTGTTATTTTTAATCTGCTGCGTAGTTGCAATAACATTAACCGCAGATATCTCAATTAAATTTAAATAATACGACTAAACTACCTACATTTGTTATAGAAATGGCTCCTCTCACAGCTGCCGAAAAACAAAAACGGTATCGGGAAAGGATTAAAAATAACCCTATTAAATATGAAATCCAAAGAAAAAAGGACGTGGCGAGAATAAAAAAAAATATAAAGGCAAGAAAAATTGCAACTACCAAACTATCAAACTATCCCGAAAAATTAAGCATCCACCAAAGAATAGGTACCTACCTAATACCATTGCAGTTGCTCATAATTTGTCTCTCAATAACCAGTATTGGTCAGGAAAGTCTAAAATGTAACCACTATAAATATGCGATAACCATAACCCTCATTTTGCTTTGGTCAGTCGGGTTAATAAAGCTTTTGTGGATTTGTGATCTTGGTATAACTGCAGCCTTATGATTTCGTTACCATTATTTTCGTTACCGTCCTTTGAAAATAATTAACATTTTATTTTATTATTAAATCCCCAATTGATAAACATTGCAATGTGTGTATTATATGGATAAACTTTTTACTAAAGTATCCACGTATAAATAAATTTGTCGGGTAAACCTCATAACGTCCAACTGGTAAAGAAAATTGTAAGTAGTTTTGGTCGTCTGGTAACGAAATAGTTACAATAATCGTAATTTCTTTCAAATTAGTTCATAATGTTTTAAAAATAAAACTTATTTTCATAACTTACTATATTTTCAAGTAAGTAAAGCATTTGTTTATCCCCGTTTTACTTTCTTTCAAGTTATATCAATAAATGTATATGGTAACGGAAGGGAAACAAATATGAGCCCGAGCCACTTTGAAATCGCTGTATAAATTTAATTTCCGTATGTTTTACAAAACCATTGCTAAATTAAGATACCTAAGACTACTAAAAATGCTTCAACACCCTTAAAGTTCAACAATTAATAAGTTCGAAAAAAAATCATCACAAATCTGTTGGTACAACTTTGAAAAAAAATGCCCTATAGGGTCGAGGACTATCTAACAGATAAAAGTTCTTGGCCTAAACGAAACACCTAAACAACTTAATAATTACCGAGTCATTAAAAAATATGTAAACATTGTTTGTCTAGGGGACACGGTTTCTGTAGGAGAATGTATCGAGTTTTGACACATTTTCCTGCTCAACTACGCATGAATATATATTTTTTTGTTGTATGTGAGATTCACTGTTTTATATAATCCTAGGTAAAGTTTATTATTGTATAATACATAATATAACATATCAATATTTAAAAAACGACTGACCGTCGAGTTTCTTGCGGCGTTTCTTCTCAGCAGTGGTCTCTTGCGATGCGCTGGTAGATTTTTGACGTATACAAGTGCTCGTGCGGACTACTTACTGAATAAACTTCTTTTATCTTCTAATTCTAAATTCTAATACCTTTTTTGTTTTCGAGAAGCCATAGGCACTTACCTAATCAAACAAAAACTCGAATTATTTTGGAAGCGTACCGCGCATCAAGATCAAGACGAGCGCGCGCGTGACACTCAACTGATTAGCCGCTGGTGCCAGGACTGCCAGGCCGCACATTTTGTAGGCATGCGCCCGGCCGGACACGGTGACACGGATGGCAAATTTGACACTCCCATATCGACTATAGACTATGGCGCACGCAAAATGGCAACATCATCTAAGCAAAACCCAAGATACAGGCTCAGCCTAGTTTGGGGTCCACTGGATATTTTCTTGTATATTACTGTGCTTGATTAATCAATAAATTTATCTTTATCTTTATCTTTCTTTTTTAAAACGTAAATATGGTGAAGACGCTATTGATAATTTACAAAACGTTTATAAAACATAGTATAGAACTTTCTACTTAATAGCCTGTCACTCCAAAGGGGGTGTACCCTGTATTGTTTTCGCTTTCTTTTTCTCCTGAGTCTGATGAATTCCCAGAGAACGATCGTCCCTTCGAAATCCATATCCGAAAACGACGCTCGATTTCAATAAAGTTCGGTCACTGTCACCTTTAGAGACCGCACTCCGCTTTGGAAACGTGACGTGACAATAACAAAAACTTAGATGTCACGGTGACAAAAGTAACCCGTGCGTACTAGCCCTAACGTACCTTCGAAATTCAGTCTTAAAAAAAAAGATTATGTTATGGTAACATTATGCACTTGATGAGCCATAGCTGTATTTTTCCTTAAATATTTAGGAAATAATAGGTATCTGGTATAGGTATCTGTATCTATCAAGATCAAGTTTTACATCAATTTAGGTAAATTTTATTAGATGTTTACATAGTCTGGTTCTATGAATTACATACATACATACGTTCACGCCTGTAATCCCAGAGTGGGCTAGGCAGAGCTACAGAATTAAAGTATACTAAATTAAAGAAATGCATTATTACGGCAGGTCCTGTCTATATTTGTGTTAAATGGAATCTATCTATGTAATGTTGAAGCTACCTTACAGTGTGTGATTTGATTGGTATTTTGTAAACAATATAATATATGTACCTATTTAGAAAATATTTTAAAATCCAAACACTAGTTAAATTCCGTGTCTTTTAACCAATCTAAAAATGAGATTGTTCATGGCTGAAGATAATCTTTGTGCCCAGAATTTGTTGAAATTAGTTTCACATGGAAATGCCATAATAGCAGAAATCTTGAGGCTCAAAGACCACATTCCTTCAATTTTCTTGTAAGTATGAAAACTATACTTTGGCTGTAGCTGTTCCATTATTGAACATATTTTGTGGTCCCTATCTGGGTAAGATGTCTCAAAAGATCATACAGGTTCGAGTTGTATCAGATGAGACTCTATCTGTACTTGTTTTTTTTTATTATGACCATTATTTGATAACTGACTAACCCAAGTAGATATTATGTAAATTAATTATTTTTATATGTGCTTTTACGCTTTTGCAGCTTAGAAAGCAAAGAGCTACAACAAAAATATCAAGATGTTATTTTGGATTTTGGTTACTTCAAAATTGCAGACATCCAAGAAAAGAAAATCAGCATGAATGTGGTATTTGTATTACTTTATTACAAACATACATTCCTTCACACCTGTAATCCCAGAGTGGGGTAGGCAGAGCTACAGAATTACCTACAACTTTTTTGTTTGTTATATTTAGAACACAAAACAATGATTTGTAATGTGTAATTTAATTATATTTCAGAAACTTCAAGATTTGGATGATGACCTAAAAGAAAAGTATTTGGAAATAATAAACCGGTTTTACCTACTTTTTGAAAATATACATCAATACATAATTGATTTAAACTCATTTGTGGAACAGTTGTATGATGGAGCATTTATTCAGCAAAATATAGAGACTGTATTGAAAGATGTTGAGGGAAAGCAACTTTTGGTTAGTATATCACTAAAATTGCTGATTGCTGAATGGTTAAATGATTGTTGTTCTAGCGGCAATACACACACTGTAAAGAATTCAACTGTTTGTCTTTTACGGTTCACTAGATAGGCAGACAGACAGACTGACTGAGGAACAGTGGAGGCTTTGTAATAGGGTCCCGCTGGCACCCCTCTGTAATGTATGTTATATGTAATGTAATTAAATCTAATTATTATTATATAAAATGATAATTATATCACATTCAGGTAAATCAAATGTTGTTATATGATTCAATAATTATATCAAAAGAGCGTTATAAAGACTAATATTATAGGAAATATTTTTATATTTATTGTTACCCACCACAAATTCTTGTGTGCCCAAGGGCCCCAGCATAGTGTAAGACGCCCCTGGGAATTTTGACTCTTCACCTATTGGTGTACCCATCACAATCAATTCACATGTAATAACTTGTGTGTGAACATGTGGATTTTCTCAATTTTTCTTAGATGGGTTGGTTTAGATCTAAAATCTGAACTAAAATCAACCCTTCCCAACCGACTTATGTTTTTACTATTACAGTGTGAATCTCTCTACCTCTACGGCGCAATGCTGCTAATTTGTGATCTCTACATACCGGGGATCATCCGTGAGAGGCTTTTAGTTGGATTCTATCGGTACAGCACAAGCCAGTCACAGTCAAATGTTGCCGATGTATGTAAACTCCTCCGGGATACTGGATATGATCAGCAACATAGAAAAAGAGCAGCTGACTATCCCATAGAATATTTTGGGTATGGATCGTATTTCTTCAATCTGTTTCACTGTACATCTGATATACTTATTAGCCACCGACTAAAGGAGCGGCCACACTGACACGTAATACAGTGACGTTCCGTAAAGAAAAGCATGAGTCATATTAATTTCATGGCGTCAATTTTTACGGACCGTTATTAACGCATCGTTAAGGTCTGTTTTGGTCGCTCCTTTAGTCGTATTTACATTTGTAAATACCGTTTTTAGGGTTTAATCAACGACGAACAACTATCTGGTTATTGCAACTGACTTAAATAACTCCCTCCAGGATCACTGTTTTGAAAAATTACAGGTGTGATTTTGTTTTTCCAACTAAGAAATACAGTATTACCCTTGTCGTTGTTGCAACGTTGTTGTTGTGGCCTAGAGGGTGTTATTTAAGTCAGTTTCAATAACAAGACCTTAGTGACAAGTTAAAATTACGCTGACAGTTGTAAAATAAAATCTGGCGAAAATGATATGTGTACTTAAAGCAAAGGTTTTATTTTTACAGTATAACATCGACTGAAACTATAAGTAGTATCATTGTCGCTCGAGTTGCGTGTCGTGTGAATCTGAAAAATATCTAATAATATGAAAGCACATATATAACGAATTTAAAAGGAAAACTATTATACCTAAATAGACTTGACTGGTTCTTGAGATATAGGTCCAGGCGACTAAAGTGTTAAAACCTGCTAAAAATCATAAAAGACAGTACCAAATAACTTCACATAGAAAGTTTGTTCTTTTCATACTTGTTGTTTTTTAGATAGTTGTTTGTAATTGTAGTAACGGCTTCGGAACCCTTTACTGAGCATGGTCCGACATACTCTCGCCCGGTTTTTATTTTTAATGACTAAGCTAACTACCTACCAGAAGCTACCTCAAACCTTGGGGAACGCGCTCGCCTCTGAGTCGAAATCTGAATTTCTCCTCGTGTATCTACCCAGTGCTACAAAGCTTACGGCTGCGTGTCGTCAGACTTCTCAGCCCCATCTAGCGTGCAACGCTCAAATAAATGTCATCACTACGCTCCAATGGGTCATTCTTATAAAATTTGCAACATTGGATATATCTTGCATAGAACAATTTCCTTGCGTAGTATTGAATTTAAAATGGCTGTGCCGTGAGCATCATCTAGCGTCCAAATGTTGTTCCTACCCTGGCTGCATTGGAGAGATTTGACCTCAAAATTGTAACACTGCATATCAGTGTAATATTAATATTAAAGTTATTCTGTACGGAACCGTAATTATTACTACAATTAAATAGGGTTTTCTTATTAGTTTTTATGTATTACCGCGGCGGCACGGACTCCTATGATAATGACAATGCGAAAGATCCCGAGGATGCCCGAGCGACTAGCGGCTCGCGTTCGATTTTCTCTAGCGTGACACCGCTTTGAGCTCTCGACTTGGACCGAAGTCGCTTTTGGATAGAATTTACCGTTACGTTAGATATCGCTGCCTTCTTAATTTATTAAAATACAAGTGAAGTGTTGATCCCGTTGGGGATTAATCTACGCTTTTACCCGGCCTTGAGGGGGAAGAGCCGCTCGTGCTCGCTGGCCGCTGGAGCAGACGCACTGAGGAGTCTGTCCAGACACAATACCTCAATCATTCAACTGCAGTATTTGAGAATAAGCATTTTTATTTGTTACAGGCGGATTAACATACATCCATACTTTATTGAGAAAGTTGTTGGGAAACTTAGATCTGAGGACATTTACAATCAGCTGGCAGTATATACCGTGCCGGAGCATCAGGCCTCTGCCCTAGCGACGCAAGCTAGCATGCTCGTGGTATGTTTATTTTTCATACCTCAGTATCTACATAATGATGTATCGAAGATGCGTGAGATAGCAGATAAGTTTTTCCCCAGCAACTGGATTGTTCCCATTTATATGGGAGTCACAATGAATGTAATTGATTACTGGGAAAACTTTAAAGCTGCCAGGTTGGCTCTTGGAAACACTTGCAATAGTAAGATGATAAAAGAAGTTTTTTCCAAAAGGGGAAGTGCTGTGCCCATGCTGATTAACAAGACTCATCAATTATTGAAAGAAGGCGTCATGACCGATGACTTTGTATTAGATAATATTAACAAAATATTAAATTTACTTATAAATTCCAATTTTGTTTTGCGCTGGTTGTTAATACACAATAGTCATGTTATATTTTATGACAACAGTAAAAAGAGCAAACAACTAAAGGAATTGGTGTTAAAAGAATCTGGTTACGATCCACTTAAAATCTTAGAATTGCTTGTAAGCACAGCTGAGCTGGAGTTAAAAGTGAGAGAAATGTTAAACAGATTGCTTGAAAGCAGAAATGAAACTTGGAACAACAGCAAATCCGATGCCCTAGAAGCTCTTAATAATCTAGCGGAACTATTTTCAGGTGATAAATCCTTTACGAAAGTTCCGGAAAATGATCAGTTAAAGCAATGGTTTACTAGTATTGCAAATCAGATTAAATCGGTCGGAGAATCAATTACCACTAAGTCGATGAAGAAAATAACACAGCTTATACAAGCTTTAGATGAAGTTGAGGAATTTCATGGAATTAAGAGCACATCAACTGTTTTACAGTTCCTATCTGAAAGTAAAGATGCGCTGAAGAATGCTTTAAGAGCTGCGTCTCTTAAAGATGACTCGCTAGTGACCCTGGAGATTGCGGCAGATGTGAGTTATGCATGGTGCATCATAGACTCATACACACAGTATATGCAAGAGAGTATTAAGGATAATCCAGCAGTCACAAGCAGGCTTCGAGCCTTGTTTCTGAAACTTGCCAGTGCTATGGAAATACCTTTGCTGAGAATTAATCAGGCTCACAGCGATGACTTGATTTCAGTTTCTCAATATTACAGTAATGAATTGATCAAATACATTCAAAAAGTGTTGCAAATAATACCACATATGGTGTTCAGTATCGTGGAAAAAATCATTGATCTGCAAACTTGGACTATTAAAGAGGTACCAACGAGATTGGATAAGGAGAGGTTAAAGGAATTTGCCCAGCTGGAACATCGCATGGAAGTCGCGAAACTCACTCACTCGGCATCTACGTTTACTACAGGTAAGTTTAAGATACAAATGGTAATAAATCGTTTATTCATTTGCCCGGTTTTTATTGCCTCGTTTTGATTTAAGGGATACTGGACATGCGGTCTACATTAGTCGGCGTCATTAGAGTCGACCCAGCAGAACTGTTGGAGGAAGGCTTGCTGAAAGAACTTGATACCCACGTAAGCAAGAAATTTGTGGAATTTCTCGACCCCCAAACCAAGAAACCTCTTGCTTCAAGCACATTGTTGACTCGGTTGCAAAAGTTAGCCGACAGCATGGACGGATACAAAAGATCCTTAGAATATATTCAGGATTATATAAATATACACGGTTTAAGGATTTGGCAAAAGCAGGTAGGTGTGATAGGTACCTACTAACTTAAAATGTTGTATTGAAGTTTCGATTATTTATTTCTAATGTACTTTTATATGTATTTTTTTAAGGTTTCAGCAATAATTGTTGAAAGTGTTGCCAAGGAGATCAGTTTACGTAAAGGAGTGACGTTGTATAGCCCTTCCGCCAGTTTCATGGGCAGTCTGGCGCGGCAAATAGCGCAGCTTTCTGATGCAAGGTACGATTTAAAACGAAATAGCACAAACCTTGTTTCAGTATTTTCTACATTTGTGTTATTATACTGCTAAATATGTTTTTTTTATTACAGAGTTTGCTGTTATATTAACATATGTACTGCATGGTACGATATCAAAAGTCAAACTGAAATAGTGAATATAAAAACTTTCGCTAAATTGAACGACGCCATCGGTGTAGTGGGCCTTCACGGGCTTGACACTTTGTACGCATTCATGATTAAAAATCAGCTGCATACCGCTCAGCAGATATTAAAGAGCGGGCAGGACAAGATCAACGTGAGCAGTGTAACTGCAGACGTAAAGGATACCGAGCAAGCCATAACGAAGGGCCGAAAAGTTTTACAACAACTTACAGATGTTCTTGTTTTGATCGGAACTCTGCAGATCCTCAGGAAGCATGTCGCTTACCAGTTGAACAGCACCGCAAAGTTCGATTCTGCTCATTTAGAGTCATCCTTGCAAACAATGAATGAGTAAGATTGGTTTATTTTCTGATGTGATCTTTTTCTACAGATTTATACGAGTGGTGAAATGGATATTATGATAATGTTATGGATATCAAGAAGTTGTCTTTAAATCCTTCAAGGTTCAGATGTAGTAATCAAACGACATCGTATTTTTACCCGACTACGATAAAAGAATAAAGGGGTGTTATGTTGTATAAGTTCATATTTATCTTGCTTTCTCAGAAGGTATGTACCTACACTTAAAAGTGAGTACCGATCGAAAAGTTAACTGAGAAAGCGAGATAGCAAATATTATAAATGAGAATATTTGTGTTTGTTACTCAATCACTCTTCAACCACTAAACGGATCGGGATAAAACTTGGAACACATGTAGGTTAGGTCCTGAAATAGGATCCATGTCCTATTAATCAGTTTACATCCTGGAAAATTTGACAGTTTCCGAGGAAACGACTTCTACGCGGAAGGTGTCTAAAAAGATAGTAGCAAATATGTGCTAACTTACTGTTAAAATACGATGTCGTTTGACTATTCACTACATTTCTAATTTATCTTTTCTACAGGTCATTACTGAATGAATTGAAATTAAGCAGTCCAGAATCAACTCCTAAAGTAAAATTGGAGCTCCTAAAGTATCTGGAGGAATATTTGACTAGATGTGGAATATATGAGCCGTACGATAAAATTTACATAAGAAACGCAACAGAGTTTTCGATCACCGATATGGGTCGTGTCTGTGCCATTCTTTTAATATCTCAATTGCCGAAAATGCAATTTTGTCAAACAACAGGTTGAGTAACTTTTCAAACAAAACATAGTAATAAAATAGGTATCCTTCTAAGCAAACAAAAGTTTGAAGAATCCTTTCTTGATATTTTAGGTGATCTCATGGCGAAAAAAGGTGGCGACAACATTGACGGTTACCCGCTTCTAGTTGGCATTTACACGCTTCTGCGTCAAACTGGAAAAGATAATGTCGAAACTTTTGTCAGTTTTCTGAGCACCTATACGAAAAATGCCTCTTTATTCAAGTAAGTTCTGCATCTGTAAAGTAACGAAAACTATAGGTAAGTACATACATACACATACACAAACTCACGCCTTCGTTCCCGGAGAGGGGTAGGCAGAGCTACAGAATTACCTACAACTCTAAAAACTTGTTGACAATTCTGTAACCACATTAAACTATAGGTGCTTCCTAAAAATCAGATCTGAAAGTACGAGTAAGTATCTGTGGGCCTAATTATCGCTTGCGCTCTTTTGCCGAACCGAATTTACCGATTTGGCCGAGCCGAATGATACGGTTCACTTTAAACTTAATTTATGTTACGCGAGTTACGCGGCTGCTGTTTAATTTCTTAAAAAAATGTTTTATACGAGAGCCTCTCCGATTTTTATAGTTAAACAAAAAATAAAAGGAATGTAATAAAACTTCATTTACAACTTTTCAAAGTATTCCCCTGCTACATCTATGCACTTATGCATTCGACTGAACCAACTTAAAGCAGGAAAAAAAATCGCCTGAATTCGTCCACTGCTTCATCCGCCGTCGAAAATTGTCGTCCACGTAATGATTTTTTCACCGTAGGGAATAAAAAAAAACACGAATCCAGGTCAGGGCTATAGTGAGGGTGTGGTAGCAGTTGCACTCCTGATTTGTTCAAAAAATCCATGGTTCCGGCAGCCGTATGATATGAGCGTTATCTTGATCCACTACTTGGACGACTGACTCTCAGCTCCTGGAATTCTTGTGGCAAACAAACTTCGCTATACCATTGGCTGGTAACCGTTTTCCGATCTTCTAGTAAAATTACGGCTACAGGCCCACATCGTCAAAAAAAAAAAACAGCCACCATTTTTTTGTTGACGCTTCGGCCGCAAACTACTTTAGTGGGTAAATCATCTTCTTCAAAGACCCATACTGTCGATGCTGTTTTGTAAATGGGTCGTAGCTGTATATCCAAGATTTAAATTCACGAAACCAGTAACTGACAATAGCAAGAGATGGGGATATGGACCCAAAAGTACTGGTTAAATTTTCATGAGAATCCTTGTAAGTTAGCCCTCGTTTAATAGTAATATATCATAGCACGAAATGCTTCCCTTGTCACCACCATTGTTGCGAATAAAAACTGACACACATGTTTTTTGAAATTTCATTTAAAAAAAACTGAATGTTACTGGCCAGTGACATTACACAAAAGTTGTTTAATTTACTGAGCAATAATTAATAAATATACAGGGTGACATGTAAGACGTAATACAAACAAAACAAACATATCCGACTCAGTTGTTAAAAAATAATAACTAATAATTGTCTAACAAAACGAAATTGAATCTTGAAAATTGTGGACGGACACCCTACATAGGCAAGTACTTAGCTGTCATACATACATACATACATAAACTCACGCCTTCATTCCAAGAGTGGGGTAGGCAGAGCTACAGAATTACCAAGCACTCTTAAATAAGTTGTTGATAATTCTGTAACCACGTTTTGCACAATCAGGCTAAGATGTTTACCAGTGTATTAGTGACTGGTTGCAAGCCCATCGCCTAAGAGTACTAGAAGCCTTTATTATTCCCTTAGTCGCCTCTTACGACATCCACGAGAAGACATGGAGTGGCACTATTCTGGTGACAACACAGCTGTCATATCTACTTGTTAAATTATCTTATCTCTGTACTCAATCGCAGGGTAATAATAATTCTGACATCAATACTTTCAGCAACTTCTAATACATTCAATCGAATAATAAGCGAAGTTGAATTATTTTTTTAATTTATTTTGTAACTAAATAGTTGTGTAAAGTCCCTAAATGTATTTTAATAAATGTTCGAAGTGGCCACAACCTTCTCGGCAACACAACTCAGCACGTCGTCTTAGATTCGCCCTCAGACTACAGAGTACAAACTCGTTGGTTTTGACGACATCGAAAGCATGTATTATTTTTTCACGGAGTTCTGTGACGGTACTCGATTCTCGTTTGTATACACGCCTTTTGATGTCACCCCACAAATAAAAGTCGAGTGGCGTGAAGGGCCACTGTTGCTCTAGATAAGTACGAACCCGCAAAGAAAAGTGATCTGGAGCCCGGTCTTGTTGAATATACAAGTTTCCTAAGATAAGATGTGGAACTTCTGGCAGAAGAGTTGGTAGCACATTTCTTAGTAGGTCTTCGTACTTTATTCCCTTCAATAAAATACGGCCCTCCGTTGAGAATTCCCGCCCAAACATTCAACGAAAAGCGAGTTTGAAAAGAATCTCTGCGTGTCAGGTGAGGATTAACGGCAGTCCACCAGTGCTCGTTATGGATATTAAACAATCCTACCATGGTAAAAGTGGCTTCATCTGACCACACCCTTCCGGGGTAGTCTGCTAAAACAATATCTTACACCCGTTGGAAATGAAAAGGATGCAATACTCTGGCGTTTAGCAGACGTCAAATAAAAATGTGTGTGGTTGTGGAGATGGGGTTGAAATTATAAGTCCGTAAATAACACAACACAGATTTAATTCACGATAACGTAAATGATAGAAGGAGAAAATGTTAGTAAATCACCACAAAAGATCGAAAGGAAGTATACAGAAAACGGAACTAACGAATACAATCACCGATGTTATTATTAGCGTGAGTGTCCGAGTTAGGTACTTAAATTAGCGTACGAGCGGCGGCGTGCTTATTAGAATAAATCAAGCTTCGGACTGGTGACGCGGCGCTCGCCGCGAAGCGCGGTGGCGCGGGCTCCTCCGACTCGGTGGCGCTCGGAAACGTTCGGCGGTACATCGGCGATTCGAGCGGCCATCGCGTGAACGCGTGATGCGCGGTCACTAATATTAATTCTAGGATTGTTTGTCCGCTCAACGTACAAAATATTAAATATTACAATAACATATTTCTTAGTATTTAGGTTTACATTGTTATTTGTTATGCATGTTGTAAATACATATATTAGGATTTATTTATTTATGTTAATTATATTATAACAATAACTAAGTAAGTAAGTATTATTGAGTTAAGATTAAGTTTTTAATGTTAAGTTTAATTATACACAATAAAATCATTATCTTTAGTATCATCACCAGGGGTCGGACTTTTGGTGCCGATGACGTCAATTTGCATACAGGATGATTAAAAATGAAAGACTAGTATTGAAAGGTTTCAATTTGGTTCGAGTATCGCCGAACAAGATCTCCTTAAGCCATGGGTACATTAAGATGGACAGTAGAAAAAATGATCGAGTAATATTATCAATAGAACACTATGAAATTGTATGGTTAAATTGTCATAAATACCTACTATCCCGGCATCGACATTCATAAAAGAAAATTGACTAACTTAACTTTAGTAATAAATGGTTAAAAAAAAGTGGTCTGTATTTTGACAGCGATTAAGTTGTATTTTTAACTCAAATAATTTCCGCTTTTTAACATGATTTGTTTATTTGTACCAGTTAATACCTAAACACATCCTTAATGAAAACAGAGCATCCTGTGTGTAAAATTACGTCATTTTGACGTCATCGGCACCAAAAGTCCGACCCCTGATCATCACAAATAGGTAGGTACTGAGGGGTGTTTCCTCGTGGTCATACTATTTTTGTCCTACTGACTTTCGACGGAGCCCCGCCTAAGGGCGGGGCTCCTGCTTCTAGGTGGTTTTGCCCTTCGGGCATCTAAAGATACCTAACGAACCTAACCTACCTACTTTTACAACCACAATTAGTATTTAGTGATCAAATCTAGGTTCACTTTTTGACTAGTATGACAAAATAGTATGACCACGAGGAAACACGTGTACTGAGTACACTACATCACCCCCCTCCAGAGACCGTCTAGGGCGATAATAATCGGACGGGTTAACGAACGTGACGTCCTGAACGCGTCGTTTTGACGACGTCATCCTTGGCATCCGGTAATGTCTGGTGGTTTGTGAATGACCTTGTGGGATGAATGTTTGTGTAGGTGTTTGCAGAAGTATGAGGCGAGGTGTCTGGGTCGCGCAGTATGAAGGCCGGTTTGATGCGGATACTGTTACCTGTTTACCCTTTACCATTATTTTGAAGGTTTTATCCTTTCTCAGAATAACTTCGTAAGGACCTGTGTATGCAGGTTTCAGAGATCCCCCTATCGTGTCGTCTCGAAGAAAAACGTGAGTCGATGTGGACAGATCTTTAAAGATGAAGGTACTGCTCTTACCACTGTGCCGTGAGGGTGGTGATGGGCGCAGGTCTCTGACGAAACTGCGAAGCCGTGACAAGTAATCTGTCACGTCAATGATTTCATCTGGTCCTGGGTTGAAAAATTCACCTGGAAGTCGCAACGGTTGCCCATAAAGAAGTTCAGCCGTGGAAGCCTGAACTTCTTCTTTATAAGCGCTACGTATTCCCAAAAGAACAAGTGGAAGTGCTTCCACCCAACTGCTTCCTCTGTGGCAGGTGATGGCAGCCTTGAGTTGCCGATGGAGCCTCTCGACGAGACCGTTTGATGCGGGATGGTACGCGGTCGTTCTTCGGTGCTGGAAACCGGCTATAATGGCTAACTTCTTAAAAAGATCCGACTCAAACTGAGCCCCTCTGTCAGTCACTATATCTGCTGGGCAACCGAAGCGGGATATCCAGCCGCTCAGCAATGCTTTTGCCACCGTTTCAGCCGTAATGTCTGCCAATGGTATTGCCTCTGGCCACAGCGTGAATCTATCGACGGCTGTGAGACAATAGCGCAAACCATGACACATCGGTAACGGTCCTATTAAGTCTATGTGAACAAAAGCTAGTCTCGACTGTGGTAATTTGAAACTACCTAAAGGAGCAGAGACGTGGCGAGTCACCTTGGAGCTTTGGCAGGCTAAGCAAGTACGTACCCATTCTCTGCAGTCTTTTTTGACTCCGGGCCAGACGTAACGCTCTGCAACCAGCTTGGCGGTGGCATTAGCGCCGGGATGGCTCAAGGAGTGAAGACTGTCAAACACCGACTTACGTAATTCCTTGGGAATGAATGGTCTCTGAGAGGTGTTACTGACGTCGCAGTAGAGGTAACTCTGAGAGCCAGGGATATTTATTCTAACCAGCTGCAGTGACGAGTCTGCCTGTAGCTGTTCCAGCTCTCGGTCTGCGAGTTGAGCAGCAGCTATCTTCTCGGCAGGGACAGGCTGTGAGATTTCCTCTATGCGAGAAAGCGTATCCGCCACGACGTTATTCTTACCGGATATGTGCCTGATGTCTGTCGTAAACTGGGCTATCAGGTCCAGGTGTCTAAACTGTCGTGGGGAGCAATTTTCTTTACGAGAGTGGAACGCGAAGGTGAGAGGCTTATGATCTGTATAGATCGTGAAATCTCGAGCCTCCACCATGTGTCGAAAATACTTCACACTCTCGTAAATCGCCAGAAGTTCGCGATCATAGGGAGAGTATTTTATCTGTGCTGGAGTAAGCTTTCGCGAGAAGAATGCTAACGGCTGCCAATCGTCGTCCTTTTTCTGCTGGAGGACTGCTCCGATAGCCTTATCAGAAGCATCAGTCACCAACGCGAGATTCATGTGACAGTCTGGGTGAGCCAGCATAGCTGCCTGGCAAAGACCGTCCTTGCAAGCCTGAAATGCTGCACTCTCTTGTGTTGAAAAATTAACAGGATGGGAACCTTTCACAGAACCGGTCAGCAAAACTTTTAAGGGCGCTTGGTGGTTGGCCGCCTCCGGGATAAACCTGCGGTAAAAATTAAGCATACCTAAAAAACAACGCAGCTCTCTGACTGTCTTCGGCATCGGGAAGCTCTGAATAGCCTCAACCTTGGATGGCAGCGGCGTGGTTCCTTCGGCTGTTATGTGGTAACCAAGGAAGTTTACTTCAGATAAGCCGAAGGTGCACTTCGCTGTGTTCACTACCATGCCGAAGTATTTGAGTCTGCGGAAGAGCTGATGTAGGTGTTGCTCGTGGGTCTCCTGATCCTGTGAAAAAACTAAAAAGTCGTTGAGATAGGCGTAAACAAAATCCAGGCCCCTGAGCATTTCGTCGACGAAGCGCTGGAACGTCTGGGCGGCGTTACGGAGTCCAAACGTCATGAATGGGAACTCGTAGAGACCATATGGAGTCGTTATAGCGGTCTTCGCGATGTCGTCAGGGTGTACGGGGATCTGGTTATACGCCTTTACCAGGTCGATAGTTGAAAAAATTGTACTACCGGAAAGGCTGTGGGAAAAGTCCTGTACGTGGCGGATTGGATACTTATCCGGAATAGTCCGGGCGTTAAGCATCCTGTAATCGCCACACGGACGCCACCCATCGTTTTTCTTTAGAGCCAGGTGGAGTGGAGAAGACCACGGGGATTCTGATGGTCGGCAGATACCACTCTGTAACATTGCATGAAACTCGGCTTTGGCAATTTTCAATTTGTCTGGGGCTAGACGGCGAGGTGTACTAGATACAGGCGGTCCAGGTGTAGTACGTATGTGGTGTACTGTACTATGTGTGGGTGTGCGGTGTATTCCAGGTGGACGTGTAATTTCGGGGTACTGTTCTAGAATGGAATGATATATAGAATTACCAGACACTACCTTTACCGAAGTGACGTCCTCCGATTTCCGCGCAAGCAAAGCCGGGGTCGCAAGCGATGTATTGCCATCGATGAGGCGTTTATTCCTCACGTCGACGACAAGTCCATAGTGCGATAAAAAATCAACGCCTATTATCGCTCTCGTTACGTCTGCTACAATAAATCGCCAAGCGAAGTCGCGGCGCAAGCCTAGGTTTAAAATAAAATTAACAAACCCGTAGGTATTGATAACGGTGCCGTTGGCTGCACTTAAAACTAAATCAGTCTTTACGCACCGGTTTTTTAACATTGTCCTAGGAAAAACACATAAATCACTTCCGGTAGTTCCGGTGTCCACTAAAAATTGTGTTTTTGATCGTTGATCCGTAACAAATAAGCGACCTGTGCTTGGGCAGTCGTCGGCCGCCATTACAGATTGCCCGTGCCGGTTCCCGCGAAATCACAGGGTTCGACGCAGCGTTTAGCCTTATCTCCAAATTTATAATGGCACCGGCATGTTAAGTACCTTCTGTTTGGCCGTGCCAGGATAAGCTAAGAGATTTTGCCCCCCTTGAGTTTGGGGTTGTAATTTTTATAGATTGTGTGGCTCTGCATTAGTAATTGTTTTGCCAAATTTGAGCACCCTAAATATCATAGTTTTCGTTTAAAAAAAAAAAAATTATATTTAATTTTTCTTTGATATTTTTTTTTCCTGTTAACCGATTTTAATGAGCTTGGCATATAATGTACATTTAACCAAGATGATCAAATGGCCATAATTATATTTTCATTATGCCATAGAAAAAAAATTAAAAAAACCCATTCAAACTTTTCAGTTTTTTTTTTTATCACTCCCATGTTAGAGACCGCTCTAATTTTTTCACTGGTAAAACTCCCACTAACGTCCTATAATATGTATTTTTTTCAAAATTTTTGCTAAGGGAGAACATGGAGTTATCTTGACATGAAATTCTTTACATGAGCATTTCTAAAAAAGTTTGTACATTTCATTCACGACTTTAATTTGCAAAAAAAATTGCAGGTTGGTAGAGTGAATGAAGCTGAGCCTAAATAACATAGTCTCCCAAAATGTCCTCATACATTTGTATGAAACTTTCCTTTTTTGTTACCATGAACCAAAGAAAGTTAGTAACAAAAAAGGAAAGTTTCATACAAATGTATGAGGACATTTTGGGAGACTATGTTATTTAGGCTCAGCTTCATTCACCCTACCAACCTGCAATTTTTTTTGCAAATCGAAGTCGTAAATGAAATGTACAAACTTTTTTAGAAATGCTCACATACATTTCCTAGAACCGCTATAATTTAAATCGGAATGATTGCAACCTCTTTAGAGGAACGTACATGTTGCATATGAAATACTTACTGGCCACTTACATTTCAACTTTTTAAAGAAGTAAAAAAAAAGACAACAAAAAGAACTCCTTCCAATTGTCGTGCGTTGGTAACATAATATAAACCATTCCAATATGAATTCATTATCAAAAACCACTGCAATACAACGCGTTTTCCGTAAAAAAGTTAAAACGCTGTATTGTCTCGCAATGAAAACAATTCTGCAAAGTATAAACGAACAATACGATTTCTTTAATAATACACTTCCAATTTTTGATCAGGTAAATGTCACAAAGGCATATTGTGCATTTGTATAGTAATTAATGGGTACTTAATTTTAAATAGGTAGTTTAAATAATTAGTAGTAAAAGTAGTAGTAGTAGTAAAACTCTTTATTGTACGTACAAACAAATAATTACCTATGTTTATCCACGGATATGTAATTTGGGAGTCTCAGGTAGTATAACTTAACATGCATGTCTTCAATCTAAATGATAAAAAAACATAGGTAATTATTTGTGTGTACTTACAATAAAGAGTTTACTACTACTACTACTTCTACTACTAATTATTTAAACTACCTATTTAAAATTAAGTACCTATTAATTACTATACAAATGCACAATATGCCTTTGTGACATTTACCTGATCAAAAATTGGAAGTGTATTATTAAAGAAATCGTATTGTTCGTTTATACTTTGCAGAATTGTTTTCATTGCGAGACAATACAGCGTTTTAACTTTTTTACGGAAAACGCGTTGTATTGCAGTGGTTTTTGATAATGAATTCATATTGGAATGGTTTATATTATGTTACCAACGCACGACAATTGGAAGGAGTTCTTTTTGTTGTCTTTTTTTTTACTTCTTTAAAAAGTTGAAATGTAAGTGGCCAGTAAGTATTTCATATGCAACATGTACGTTCCTCTAAAGAGGTTGCAATCATTCCGATTTAAATTATAGCGGTTCTAGGAAATGTATGTGAGCATTTCTAAAAAAGTTTGTACATTTCATTTACGACTTCGATTTGCAAAAAAAATTGCAGGTTGGTAGGGTGAATGAAGCTGAGCCTAAATAACATAGTCTCCCAAAATGTCCTCATACATTTGTATGAAACTTTCCTTTTTTGTTACTAACTTTCTTTGGTTCATGGTAACAAAAAAGGAAAGTTTCATACAAATGTATGAGGACATTTTGGGAGACTATGTTATTTAGGCTCAGCTTCATTCACTCTACCAACCTGCAATTTTTTTTGCAAATTAAAGTCGTGAATGAAATGTACAAACTTTTTTAGAAATGCTCATGTAAAGAATTTCATGTCAAGATAACTCCATGTTCTCCCTTAGCAAAAATTTTGAAAAAAATACATATTATAGGACGTTAGTGGGAGTTTTACCAGTGAAAAAATTAGAGCGGTCTCTAACATGGAAGTGATAAAAAAAAAAAACTGAAAAGTTTGAATGGGTTTTTTTAATTTTTTTTCTATGGCATAATGAAAATATAATTATGGCCATTTGATCATCTTGGTTAAATGTACATTATATGCCAAGCTCATTAAAATCGGTTAACAGGAAAAAAAAATATCAAAGAAAAATTAAATATAATTTTTTTTTTTTTAAACGAAAACTATGATATTTAGGGTGCTCAAATTTGGCAAAACAATTACTAATGCAGAGCCACACAATCTATAAAAATTACAACCCCAAACTCAAGGGGGGCAAAATCTCTTAGCTTATCCTGGCACGGCCTTTGAGTTTGACCTTCGTGCTGATGATGAACGCCCTCGTTCGCCTTGTCCTTGGGGTGTTTTCGACCGACCTTGCTGGCGCGACATCCGATCGACCTTCGACGTCAATGCTTGCACCTGTTGGGTCAGTGCCGCGATCTCCTGGCTTAAGGAACATGGCGCTGATGATGTAGACGCTGTTGCCACTTGCGGTCGAGGTTGTACCACTTCGTGAATCCGGTCGGCTAACTCGGCTAACTCCTCCAATGGCAGATTTGACTGGGATGCGATGACGCTCTGCATGCTGGTTGGCAGTCGGCTGGTCCATATCGTCCGGATGAAGTCATCAGGGACACCAGGTCCCGCTAAAATTTTCAGGCGACGGAGGAACTGTGACGGCTTGCTGTCTCCCAACTCCTCATTCGTGAGGAGCTTGTTTATCCGTTGTTCACGCGAAATGGATAGCCGTTTGATGAGCTCAGCTTTTAGTCGCTCGTACTTATCTGCTGCTGCTGGAGCAGTAATGACGTCTTCGACTATTGATGCGCTTTCAGAGTCCAACTGGGCCAACGCGTAATGGAATTTTGTTGAATTCACTGTTATTTTGGCCAACGCAAATTGGCTTTCTAGTTGCGCGAACCATAATGCTGGCTTGTCAGGATAAAATGGCGGCAGCCTCACGCCGACTCGGCTAATTTCCTTTTCGTCTTCGGGCATGGTAGGTATGTTCTTTCTCGGGGTCACCAATGTTGTTGTGGAGATGGGGTTGAAATTATAAGTCCGTAAATAACACAACACAGATTTAATTCACGATAACGTAAATGATAGAAGGAGAAAATGTTAGTAAATCACCACAAAAGATCGAAAGGAAGTATACAGAAAACGGAACTAACGAATACAATCACCGATGTTATTATTAGCGTGAGTGTCCGAGTTAGGTACTTAAATTAGCGTACGAGCGGCGGCGTGCTTATTAGAATAAATCAAGCTTCGGACTGGTGACGCGGCGCTCGCCGCGAAGCGCGGTGGCGCGGGCTCCTCCGACTCGGTGGCGCTCGGAAACGTTCGGCGGTACATCGGGGCTATTCCCAGTAGTCCGCATTTAAAATTAGACTGACAATTTAAAAAAAAACATTAATTTTACGAAAAATTTAACAAATCAACATAGTAAAGCATTTTTACTCTATATATATAACATTTATTGTTTTTTTTTTAAATTGCCAGTCTAATTTTAAATAAATGTGTTAAATTAAAATTACTTTTTTATATTCCTGCTCCTATAATACCATATGAAATAGAACACAGTTATGTTGAATTAACCTTTTAACCGCCGTAGTCTGATATATAAGACACACCACACCCGGCTCATTTCGCCGCAGTCTGATAAATAAGACTAAGTTCGAAGGTTGGTATTTCAGGATATATACTCATAGTCTCAGAAAATTTATTTAGATTAATTTATTCATAGAGGATTAAGCTATTAAATAAATATTAATAAAACTGGTTCTTTAAATAAATTTTAAGGTGTAAACGAAATAATGTATTTCCAAATTCCATTATTTTTTCTACAACACTTCATAAGAAGCAGTCAGCCAATGTCTGATTTATAAGACGCTAGTAATGTGATGAAATCAATCGTATGATTGTTTCCTTTACGAGTAGGTTCTTGTCGATTATAATCGTAGGTATTACTATCGATTATAGTATTAACCTAATTATGACCTTCTTTATCTCAATGCTAGGTCTATTCCGACTAGTTACATTGTTAGTTCCATTGATGTAACTAGATGGATTTTTTTTTCCTAGTAGTTACATTGAACGAAGATGGTTTCCGTAATGGAACTACATGGACTTTTTTTTCCGAGTAGTTACATTAATAATATGATAATAATATTATTAATGTAACTACTCGGAAAAAAAAGTCCATGTAGTTGGGCGTTTTCACTAAAAAGTGTACCCAATTAAGGACTGAAATTAAGGAACGAAAATTAGCCATACATTGCGGCCGTCAATATATAGCTAATTTTCGTCACAAAACTGACAAAGTTAAAGTTCCTTAATTTCAGTCCTTAATTGGGTACACTTTTTAGTGAAAACGCCCAGTTACATCAATGGAACTAACAATGTAACTAGTCGGAATAGACCCAATGCTATCTTACGTGTCTAAAAATATATAAAGTTAACATTTATATTTGTAGGCCTAACGGCAAAACAGCTGGACGTATATTATAAAATGTTTTTTTCTAACTGTATACGAGTATACCTATGTTTGAATAATAAATAATTTGAATTTGAAAGAAAGCAATTTTTTCTATGCAAACAGAAATCATTAGCTGTCCATCATTTAAATTATTAACAACGTCGACTGCGGAAGAACTAATACAAATTTTAGAAGGGGCCGATGATACTGGCGAAGGGTTTGAGTCAGATGACGAAATTTTGAACGTAATCAAACGTTAAAAGAAATATTTAAAAGGGCTTTTCTGGCCGTTACCGTTCGCATAGCGAATGACGTAGGTATCAAAAAGGTATGGTATAGTCTTTACTATTTGAACTGAGCTGATCTTCTACACAAAGGCCATTGTTTGTAAACAATACCATTGTCTTTCTTTGTGTCCGTAACACCAAGCCGATTACATAAAAAAAAGTTAGAACTACATTGAATGTACATTGAATTATCAACCCTACTTTCTTAGTCAGTAGGTTTAAAATGTAAAGTGTCAGGATACAGATATAAGTTTTGTGTAGATGATAGTATTGTGTAAAGAATAAGCACAGTTCAAATAATAAAGTCTTATATCTGTATCCTGGCACTTTACATTTTAAACCTACTGACTAAGAAAGTAGGGTTGATAATTCAATGTACATTCAATGTAGTTCTAACTTTTTTTTATGTAATCGGCTTGGTGTTACGGACACAAAGAAAGACAATGGTATTGTTTACAAACAATGGCCTTTGTGTAGAAGATCAGCTCAGTAGAAATAATAAAGACTATAACGCAATACCTTAAGGGACTCTACGAGGGGTACTACGATGACATGTTTTATCAAAAGTTGTAATCGCTGAGTACCTAGTAGTCTTTCCAACAAGTTTTTTTTATTCAAGAAGATTCTACTTTATTTCAAATACATTTTTAAAACCATATCGATTGTGAAGTCCTCGATGATCAATTCGATTTTATCGATGAAACTTGGAGCCCGACTCTTCACTATGATGTCTTACCTCAATAACGGACCATAATTTGTCCGCCGCCGTCTTATTTTTCAGACCGCATGTTACGTCAGAGATATGAAAGTCATACTCGTAGTGATGCGACAATGTCGATAATACGACAGTCCACTATTCACTTTCTATAAGTAATGATATATGCTATAGTTGTAATACCTAGGTACCCTTACGGTACACATTTTTTATTCTATACAAATATTGTTTAAATAAAGTAAAACGCAATACTACTTACAATATCAACAATAAAATTATTCAAATTTGATATTTTTCAAATATATTTAATCGCTTCCCTAGTAATGTCAACAATGTCAACTAATAAAGTGAATGAATAATGTTTTCTACGCCAATGTCTTATTTAGTAGACCGCTTCTGACGTCAGAGATGTAAAATTTCAAATATAGTGATGCGACCATGATAAAAATGTTAATGTCTGTGACTATATATAAACATAGATAATTCAATTAATTATTGGATAAATTAATAAGATAACGTTCTGAATCATATGTAGTGTCATTATGGGATAGGGTAGGTGATGATGATGATGATGATAAGTGGGGACGCCCAGCCGAAGCAGGCGGGCAGTCGATTCGGTCAGCCGTTCATTCTGCCCTATTCCCCTCAGTCGTGCCTCAGGTTACTGGCCCGGCGGCGCTCCCATCCAGCATCGATCCCATCTTCCTGTCTTCCTACAGAACAACAGTGCGTCCCGTAGGTTGATGCTTTTGAGATCTTCTGTGGACAAAACGTCCTCTCCGAATGTGTGGTATCTCAGTGACGAGTACATGACACACTCGGCTAGGACGTGTTGACTAGTTTCCTCTTTGCCACAGTGTGGGCATTGAGGGTTCTGTTTAATACCTATTACCGTCAGATGTCTGTTGAGCGGACAGTGTCCAGTCAGAATTCCTGTTAGTATGCTTAGGTTGTACTTACCCAGGTTTAGAAGGTACCTTGTTCTGTTTTTATTAACCCTTTCTATCATGAGTTTGGATTGTCTGCACCCTTGCGTCATCCCCCATGCCTCATTTGTTTTCTTTTCCATTCTTCTGGCGATAACTCCTTTGGTAACCATCTCCGATATCGGTAATACCGGTTCCGGGCCTAGGTACTGTTGGTCCGCACCTGCTCTGGCTAGTTCGTCTGCCTTCTCGTTTCCCACTGCTCCACTGTGTCCTGGCACCCACGCCAGTGTTACATGGGATGTGGTGCCTAGAGTGTTCAGTTCATTCCTACACTCTTGTACTAGAGATGATTTGATCACCGGATTGCCTAGTGCTTTGAGTGCCGCTTGGCTATCTGAGTATATTATAACGTGACTACCCGTTACATTGCTTTTTTCCTTGAGGCTCAGGGCACACTTCATGATGGCAAAGACTTCTGCCTGAAACACACTGGTGGAGCCCCCTAGTGGTATCGTCGTGTGCTCATCTGATTCTTGGCTATATATGCCCGCTCCCGCTCTTTTGGTTGAGGATTTCCATGAACCGTCTGTGAAGCATGTGACTTTGGGTTCTGGTATTTCTCTCTCCCAGCTGTCTCTCTCTCCTATGTGGATTCTGTATTTCTTGTCGAACCTCTTCCTTTTCTTGATTAGGTCATTGTTTACCATGAGCATATCCATGTTTGACATTGACTCTATCTGTATGCTTGCGTGTCTCTTGTCCATCTCGGACCCGATCCACTCCCTGCTCGCTTTTATTCTATACCACTGTTCTGTGGCTCTCTTCTCCACCTCTATGTGTACCGGGTTCAATCCTAGCATGATCTCCAGGGCTTGTGTAGGTGCTGTTCTCATTGCCCCGGTTGTCATCAGACATGCTAGTCTTTGAACCTTTGTTAATTCTTTGTCTATATCTTTTATCTTTGCTCTGTGCCACCACACGATGGCTCCATATAGGAGTCTGGGTAGGACCACCGCTCTGTATATCCATTGCGTTATCCTTGGTCTTAGTCCCCATCTCCTTCCTATGGCTTTCCTGCATTGCCACAGGGCTATAGTGGCTCTTCTGCATTGCTCCTTTACATGTGTCTTGTATAGCAGCTTGCTGTCTAGTACTACTCCAAGGTATTTTATTTCCTTGAGTGTTTCTATCTCTTCACCTTTTATTTTTATTGGTGTTAGGACGGGCAGCTTTCTTTTGTTGGTGAAGAGTACTATTTTCGTCTTGGTCGGGTTCAGGTCTAGTCCCCTGTTCTGACACCAATTTAGTACCTGTTTTATCCCTCTTATCATGACTTCTCTCATTACACTGAGGACTTTTCCCCTCACTAAGAGTACCCCGTCATCCGAATACGCTTGCATGTGCATACCTCTTGTGTTAGTTTCTCTTATGAGCGAGTCTAGTAGGAGACACCATAGGAGTGGTGACAGACAGCCTCCTTGTGGGAATCCACGGCTCGTCTTTATCCTTATTGAGTCTCCCCCCAGTTGTGCTGTGATCGCTCTCTCTTCTAACATGGCCATTATCCATCTCCTAACTGCGGGGTCTATGTCATCCCTCCGTATACATTTCTTTATTGCACCAAAAGTAGCTCTGTCGAATGCTCCCTCTACGTCGAAGAAGCATCCCAGTGCCAACTCCTTGTCTTCTAATGCTCTTTCTATCCTTGTAGTCAGGTTGTGCAGAGCTGTCTCTGTTGATTTACCTTCCATGTAGGCGTGTTGATGCCCGTGTAAGGGTAGTCTACCACCTTGCATGCTTGTCCTTATCTGTGTATCTATGATCTTCTCCAATGCCTTCAAAACAAATGATGAGAGGCTTATGCTTCTGAAGGATTTAGCGTCCTTGTAGTTTTTCTTGCCTGGTTTAGGTAAAAATATTACCTTTACCTCGCTCCAGATTTTCGGGATGTGGCCTAGCACCAGACTTCTTTCATAAATTTCTTTCAGATGGTTCCAGATGTATTTCCACCCCTTTTGTAGTAGTGCGGGTATCACTCCATCTGGTCCTGCCGCTTTGTAGAGGGCGAAGGAGTTTATAGCCCATTCCCCCACTTCATCACTTATCTTGAGGTTCATCGTTTCCCCTGCTTCCCTTATCTCGTTATTATTTTCTACTGTAGCCTCATGTAAGTTGTCCTCCCTGAAATCGGGAAAGTGTATTTTTACCATGTGCTGCAGTACTTCTTTGGGGTCCGTCAGTTCGGTCGATCCTACTATCAGGCTACCCAGTTGGCAGGTTCTCTCGTTCGACAGTACCCTTACTAATCTCGCTGCCTCTGTGTAGCGTTGTATCTCTCCCGTGAATGTTTTCCATCCCTGTGCTCTCAGTTTTTCGCTAGTATTAGTATATTTGTTCCTAATTCTTCTGTACTCGTGCCAGCACTGATCATTGTTCCTTTTCAGAGCTGATCTTAGCGCTTTACGAGATCTCTTCCTCAGTTTCTGTATCTCTTTATTCCACCACGGCTGTCCTTTGTCTCCGTTGCTCGTTTTTTCCGGACACGCCGATAGGTAGGCTTTTGATATGGCCTTGTTCAGATCTTCTGCAGCTCTGTCCAGTTCCTCACTCGTTTCTGGTCTTCTATGGCTCGGTGTCCATTTACTCAGTATGTCGTTATATTGCTCCCAATCCGTTTTTCTAGGGTTTCTTATTTTCGTTCTTTCCGTGTAGTAGTCCAGGCCGTACAGTAGTCTTCTGTGGTCCGACATACTGTCCTCCCGGTCCACCCTCCAGTCTCTTACATGTTTGCCTATCCCCCCTGAGGTAATTGTTATATCCAATACCTCCTCTCTAGCCCTGGTTACAAAGGTTGGGGTTGTCCCTGTGTTATGTATGTCCAGGTCATTACTTACAATAAATTCTAGTAGTGCTTCCCCCTTCTTGTTGGTGTCGGTGCTCCCCCACACCTCATGATGTGAGTTTGCATCGCAGCCTACAATAATGGGTGTTTTCTTACCTTTATATCTTATAATCGTTTCCTCCAATTCTCTAGTTGGCGCGTTGCTTTCACCTGGGATGTAGCATGTTGCCATCGCTGCTTTGATTCTCTCTCCACTCCTTGTCACGAGGTTGATTTCTACCACGACTAGGTCTCTGAAACATATGGTCACAAGGCATCCCATATTTCTTAAGTCTCTACTAACATAAATGCATGCCCTAGGTGGTAACTCACCATTTCTTTCGAAGTGTAGGTCACCCCCCAGGCTTCCCAGGCCTGTGACCTGGTTTTTCCATACATACGGTTCTTGCATCAGGACTATATCAATCTTTTCCCTTACTATGTATTGACATAGTTCCGACATTGCGTCCTTACAATGCTGAAGGTTTACTTGACATATTCTTATTTTTTTGTAGTTTGTGTTGTGTGTGTTGTTGTGTAGTGCCTGGTTGTTTGTCTGTGTTGTCCATTGCTGGTTGTGTTTATGTGTAGTGTAGCTGCCCCCCGTTTCCCTAGGCTGAGGAGCCCCCCTCGGTTTCCATCCGTGGTGGATGGTCATCGATCGGGGCTGCCTCTGCCTGGTTTCCGGGTTGCAGCGCTGGGTCGCCACAACTGCACTTGCAGCTACAGCTCCCCCTCCCACCCGGGGTCTCTGCCTCCACATCTTTCCTCCGTGGCTGAGCCCTGACCAATCGCGCCCTGATGCGTGTGGCTTGGAAAAACAGCCATTGGCTGGCCTCCGCACCCCACGCATCCTCTACGCTCTTGGGCACCGAGTAACACACCCGGATACCCGTGGCCAGGTTCTCCCGCCCCACCTGCGTCCACTCTTGGAGTTTCAGCTCCCCCTCCCTGTCCCAGTTTTGGGCTCTCAGGTAGAGGAGCGGATCCTCCAGGAGCTCCTCCGGCGGGCCTGGGATCCATACATTGACCTGCAGCCTATGCCCCTGAGGCTCCCCCAGGTCCTTCTCAAGAAGCCACTCCCTCGCCTCTGCCGTGGATGGTGTCACAAGGAAAAATCCCTCTGACACCAATCCCGACATGGCGAACTGAAGTTGCCTCCCTCGAACTCCCTGCTCCTTAATCGCCTCCGTAATGAAACGGCTGACCATTCTCCGGACTTCGGTCCCTAGCGACTCATCCAGCGGTACACCGTCCACGCGGCAGATCGCCACTGCGAGCTCCCGTGTTTCCCTTGCGGTCGCACGGGTGCTCGCGAGCGAGTCACCGCGGTTTGGTCTCTTCGCTGGAGGTCGTGTCGAGGGTCCTTCGTCCGGGTCAGTTGTCTGCCGTTTCAACTTCGGCGCCCTCCCCGGCGGCGGGGGCCTCCCCTTCGCCTGAATGTGGCAAGGGTTTTCTCCCGCCGCCATCGCTAACCTATGCTGGTTCCTCCTAGCCTGTCTGGCCTTCTTTTTCTCTGCCTTGGTCGGTGGTCTACTGAACTCGCCTCCCTCCGTCGGGGTTGCCGCCGTGGCGGTTCCCTCCTCCGAAGTTGATGGTGGGTTCAGCAAACGCTCCTCGTCGTCCAAGGACAGATTCACCAGCTCGCTCCACGGCATCTGCAGGGGTCCCCCTTGCACCTTCTTGTCGGTGCTTGGCATCCCTCCTGCTTCTGCCCCTTCCGCTCCCTTACACTCTGGCATCTGCGGGGGTCCCCCTTGCACCATCTTGTTGGTAGGATTGTTGATAGGGTAGGTACTAAAATATATGTTTTTACCGAAGATAATAGTTTATTTCAAAATAAATCCATTATATCGTAACATGGATTATTCAAGCCCTACTCTGCGTGGTGCATCTTCGTATCGGCGGCGACACAAGCATGCTCGATGAAAAATTGTAGGCGGTTAAAAGGTTAAACAGTGCGAACTACTGGGATTTTGATTTTCCCATTTGTCCGCAGTGCGAACTACTGGGAATAAAAATTCCCAGTTGTTCGCACCACTTGCCGGAGGTGCGGACTACTGGGAAAAAAATTCACAGTAGTTCGCAGTGCGAACTACGGGGTGCGGACTACTGGGAATAGCCCGTACATCGGCGATTCGAGCGGCCATCGCGTGAACGCGTGATGCGCGGTCACTAATATTAATTCTAGGATTGTTTGTCCGCTCAACGTACAAAATATTAAATATTACAATAACATATTTCTTAGTATTTAGGTTTACATTGTTATTTGTTATGCATGTTGTAAATACATATATTAGGATTTATTTATTTATGTTAATTATATTATAACAATAACTAAGTAAGTAAGTATTATTGAGTTAAGATTAAGTTTTTAATGTTAAGTTTAATTATACACAATAAAATCATTATCATTAGTATCATCACAAATAGGTAGGTACTGAGTACACTACATGTGTGTTGTCCCATGTGATGCTGCTTCTCTAGTACTGGCTTTTGGGTAGTTGGGTAGAGTAATTAATTACTGAATGTTTGGCGCATCTCTGAATAAAATAACAATTAACTTAAGGTTCCGTACGTAAAGTGTGAGAAACGGTATCGTATTACTAAGCCTTAATTGACTGTCCATCCTAACTTTAAAGAACTGTGTCCGCTTGTGTTTACCCTTACACAATGTTATAAGTAGCTACAACGGCGCCGCCGAAGATTTCCTAACAAATAAAAAAAGTGAAATAATGATGTGGTTCCACATACAAAAAACGTCATTTCATACCACCAATTTCGTCGATAAATGGGCGTCGGCGCAGGTAGGTACGTCGCCAGCGGCCTTTTTACGTGACGGGAACTGTAGTTATTGCCTGAAAAATGTCCGGTTCGGCGGTATGAGACTGTAATCCTCATTTATCAGTCATTATCGCCGTGCGTAAATTTCAACCATGCGATATGCTTAGCCTGTCCCAGCCGGGAATACGCGCTCGCTCGTACATCTAATAATTACCAGTGTACAATAAGTTGAGTTTTCTGTTTAGTGCCAGTACTGCCAGTACCGTTTATCTTTTGTTTTATATGGAGCTTGCCCACTGTAAGAACGCACATGCGTTTAAGGCCCCGGGTGGAAACCAGGAGAACGCTTATATGCGTTGCCGGCAGTGAATGCGTTAAACATATTCATTTTTTTTGTTGTTTGGTAAATAAAAATTACACATACATACATATATAGTATTATGTATTACATACCTTTACGCCTTCATTCCCGGAGTCGGGTAGGCAGAGCTACAGAATTACCAACAACTTACTTTTAAAATACATCTTTTTATATTTCAGATCAAAATCATCAGAATCTTCAGTGGAAGGAGTTTATGTTGGAAGGTCATTGGAAATATTTTGTGAAACAATTAATTACAGTTACAATAAAATAGAAGATAAGCTGCCAATTGCCATTCTTACACAAACATTCCGAAAATGATATTTTAAGAAAAAACATGTTTAAATAATGTTTTTATTTTTATTTAATAATATATATTTTGAATGTTACAATTAGTTTCAATCAGTTACAGATTTAGTAAGTAATGTTTTGCCATCGTTTTTTGTCGGAAAAGTTCGTTTTTATCTCGCTGTCTCAGTCAACTTTAGTACCTACTAATTAATAGCTAATTGAGAAAGCAAGATCAATCTGAACTTATCCGAGTAAAAACGATGGCAAAACATTATTCACTACATCAGTAGCACAAAACATTGTGTAAATATAAATATGTTGTCCCTTGAATGAGTTACCATTACCAAGTCTGTAACTAAATACAACTAGTCAACTAAATAAGATTGCTTATTTAATAATCTTTTTAAGTATAGTTTTGCCTGGCTAATTCTGGATTAAACTGAGAGTTATATTTTGGTTTAATCCTAGTATCACTACTATTTGCTTGTTTTTGGACTACTGAAGGATTAAGACTTGTCAAGAACATTTCTGTTCTGTTTTTTTCTTGCTGCTCTCGTTTTAGACGTTCCTCTCTAAGTTTTAGTAGTTTTTTGTGTTTATCATCTTTATCTCTGTTGCGTTTTTTCTTTTTACTCTTGTGTATATTTATTTTACTAACTGTGACTAAAGTCATTTCGTTTGTTTTTGAGTCTTTAAACTTAGGATCAGTATTTTTTTTATTCAAACAATTTTTGATAAATTTATGAATGGGGTCTTCTCTTTGCTTTAACTTCCAAGCAACTTCTCCATTTTTGAAATCACTTTCTTTAGTCTTGGGTTTCCCATCACTATCCCTAAGAACTAATTTGTCGTAAGTGTCCTTTATTTCATTTGATCTTGAAAATCTAGATGCCTCTGGTAATACTTCATACCAGTTTTTCTTTTTAAGAGCCTCATTTGTGTCTTGTCCCAAATATGTGAGATATCCTATTTTTTTTTCATATTCTTCCTTTTTCTCCTTAACTTCTTTGTCATGATCGGTATTTGAAGTTTTGACAGCATGTTCTAAATCATTAAATAAATTAATATGCTCCGGTAGTTTACTACTTGGTGACTGTTCTGCAGCATGCTCTACAGCATCAATGCCCAATTCAATTAATTTTTGCTTGCTTTTTTGTTTGAGCACACTGAGACGGGCTTCTCGGTCAGCATTTTCAATTCTTAATCTCTCCTCTTTTTCTTTTTGTGCCGCCTCAGCTTCATCTTTTCTTACCCTTGCAATGTTCTCCTTTGTCCTTACATGCCATCTATAATTAAAAAGCTTCAATTAGAACAGATTAACAATAATACAAACAAATACAATTATTTACATTATAATGCTCAGGTTTAGTTTGATGGGACAGTCTAGCCATAAAGGTGCATTTACACAAGACATTGCCCTTCAACTGTATGGACATCTTAGTCTATTACACATTATGTTAAGACGGGCATTATTAGTAAAAAATTGCACATATAAGATCACCTTACCAAATATTACAATCCAATAAATAATAAACTTGCAACATTAAATCAATGAGTAGGTAGACATACCTACTTAATTAGAAGAAAAAACTAGAAGACCGGGCATAGCATGTCGGACCATTCTCAGTGCAGGGTTCTGAAGCCGTTACTAGTGTTACTACAAACAAAATTAGACCTCGCGACAAACTTAACTTTGCCATTGGAAAACTGTTATCCCCATACATCAACATAGGTCGCGCACAGTTGGGTGAATCAACTTTTAAGGTACTCCTTTTCTTTTGCGGTTTTAAAACTTACCTGGTGACTTATGGTTAATAATGATCTATGAATATTAAAATCAGACCACCAAATTTACAGAACTTACACGTTAAACAGCTCAAATATTTTTTAATCCGCGAAAAAACCTGGTAACTCAGGGGAAAATGCACATTTTCCATACAAAACCTAAGGACAACATTGTCCCCTGCGTTACCAACTATATTATTATTTAAAACTGTATTATTTTAAATCAAATAACTTCAAATGTGAGCCTATTTGTCTGATTTAATAAGCGTGTAAGCCACGTCATTAACAAAAATATAGTTTTTCTAAAAACATATAATTGGTAAAACATGTCGAAAAATGGGGAGTACCTCAGAAGTTGATTCACCCTTAACCAACACCGCAAAAAAGTTTTCGGTAGTTATAAACATTTAAACCATTTGTAGAAGTAGTACCGATAGTTTCCTATTAAATTCATTAGTATTTGTACTTTTCACTGTAGGGGGGGAGACGATTGACTCTAAGAAAAAGTAGCGCTTTAAATCTTAATATTTCATAAACAGATACCTTCATCGAAAATTGGTTTTACAAACACGCAATTTTTTTGAAAGACCTATCCAACGACATCCCACACTATGGGCAAGACGAGAAAAAAAATACATCCCCAAGTTACAATAAAACTAAAGAGACACAATAAAACAAAAAAAAACAAGGTTTTATATTACCACTTTGTTGGCGTCACTAATATGTATATTTATGCCAAATTACAGCTTTCTAGTAATAAGAGTCTCTGAGCTAGGCTGCAGACGGAAAGATGGACAGACATGGTGAAACTATAGGGGTTCCTAGTTTGACTACGGAACCCTAATAAAAAGCTTCAATAAACAGCTACGATACAACTAATTACCTAATACACCATGAATTCATTAAATAAAAACTAAAAATAAACAAATCTAAATTGAATCTAACTTAAAATATGGTATAGTGACAAGATTCAGAGTTAATCTAGTACAAGTAAATGTGCCTCCCTTTAAGTTTCAATAATAAATAAAATAAATAAATAAATATCAGGGGACAATCTCACAAAAATTGACCTAGTCACAAACTAAGCTCTAGGCTCGTACTATGGGCACTAGACAAGGATAAACTTACTTATCTTGAGAAACATACTTAAATACATAGACAACATCCAAGACTCAAAAACAAATACTCACACCATCACATAAATATCTACCCTTACCAGGATTTGAACCCGGTACCGCTAGCTTTGTAGGCAGGGTCACTACCAACTAGGCTAATGTGTCATCAACATTAAATAAGTATTTTTCACATATAGATAGTAGATAAGTCATTCATTACTTAGAGAAGTCATCCAATAGGTATCAATGACATGGGATTGCATAAAGCAAGGCATTACTGAAATTTATTTTACAGAATAAATCTTATTTTAATAAATATTGGAATATTGGAATTATTATTCTTACTAAATATAAATAGGTTTTGCATGTGATTCTGTCTACGCAAAGTTTACACCTATTATGCCTGTATTTCATCAGGAAATGCCTGCCTATCCCATAGGATGAAATAGCAGTGGATGAGTGTATGATGAGACAAAAAACGATACAGAGATAGATTTTCAGTATCAAACAGTCTACTATTACAATAAAGTTAACGGGATTTCATTTATTGTTTTTGTGCATGATTTGACCTATGAATGAATGAATAATACTAACACGACAATACAAATGGGTCGAGATATAAAATGAAATTTATTATAAATCGACAGTAAGGAGGGTAGATCGATATTGGACATATTGTCTTGGAACGATAACTAATTAAAATTCGTAGAACTTTTCTCAATAAAGAGACAAGTAGTAGATTATTTATTTTATAGTAGATAAGTGGTAGGTATATTGCTTACCGTTTTTTGGGTAAAATGTTCATTTTTCAGTATAATGCTTTTCTTGATGGCGATGACGTAAAGCACATGGATGTGATGTGATTGATGTTATGATAAATAAATCTTTTATAAAGAGAAAAATGTCAGGCGAAGAAAACAAACGCTGTTTACGTTTCCGAGTAGCACAGACTATATCACAGATAGAATGGGTATTAAGGGTAGGCCAGAGGGGGGGACAGTCTCCTACATTGTGCTATGTTAAATAGATAGTTACGCCATCTACATTTCTTAACAGTAAAAACACCGATTGTTATCATGAGTCTCCGATAGATGTCACTGCCTGCATGTTATCATTAAATATAATTCAATAAGAAATATCCTGTCATTGAAAATAATCACAAAAAATACTTTTATTTTGAAATAATACTACGAATAATCTAATTTTATTAGATCTGGCCGAGTGAAACATGATTTTTGGAATGGCAACCCTGCCTGCCTACCAGTCATTTAACATGGCCACGGTTGTATTTGAGTGTGATTTGAATTGCATTCCGGTCTGCACGTGCGATTCTGACCTGGTTTTTAGGTGTTTTCGTTACCACAAACCACAATACTTCAAGCGTCGAGTTGAGCTTGCTCGCTTGCTCCTCCGTTTGGGTATTGACTTACTTCGCGTGTGAAGTTAAATTTCTGCGATATGGACGCTTATTTTAATGTGCGACAGAGACGTTGTTTTTTAGTTTGTGTACTTATGTATTATATTGTTGATACAATAATTATTACATATCCTTTCAAATGCCCAAAACATAAAGATGATTTAAAAAATGTATTTCTAAGTGTTACATTAAATGTAATAATTTACAGCTGTTGTCAATCGGTTAATCGGATTTTGTCCGGTAAGTTAATCTATGATGGGGATGACGAAGTAAAAATAGCTGCACAAAAATATTACCTACAACAAACGTAAACATTATAAAAATAGAAAATAAAGCTATAAAATAATACTTGTCATTTCATTTCAATATACCCTCCCGCCCAATTAGTTAGGTATTTCCCAGTAACAAACAATTTTGTTCACGTCTCGTCGACTCGTCGTAATTCTTAAATTCAGATTAATATTAATCTAATCTAATTACGACAAGACGAGAGCAAAATAGTTTGTTACTGGATAGCCAAGCCATTAAATTTTAAGAATATCTGTAGCTGGCTATACGTATATGAATGGTACTTGTTCAAAAATGTAGATGGCGCTTCAAATCAGTCTGCATGAATAACCCGTGAGAGGGCTCTCTTTTCCCAGTATATTACACTACTCTTTGGGGTACGTTAGGCAGTAAGATAGAATGGTAGTAGTTTTTATTTAAATGTTTATGGCCTGGATGCTAAGTCCTTTAAGCCTGAATTGTAGTAGATTAATGTAGATTCACAGATCACAGTACAAATCATACATACATACTACATTAAATCACGCGTGTTTCCCAGAGGGGTAGGCAGAGACCACTTCTTTCCGATGTCCCCTTATTTTACAGAATATTGTTTCACAGAAAATGTTTCATATACTATTTGGTTCTTGTATTTTTGCTTCGAATATTTTTTTTCTAAAACTATTTACTTGAATGAAACATATTCCACAGAAAATCAATTCAATTAATTTTATAATTTATTTGATTTTTCATTTATCAAACTTATCAAAGAATATAATTATTTTATAAAGAATATTGCTTGGTCAATGCATTTTTTCATAGTATTTTATTTGAATGAAAGTAGTATTAAAACTCGTGGGAAACTAAATGTTCTGTGATTAATTTTTGTGAAACAAAACGAAATTACTGTCTGCAAAAAATAAGGGTACACAAATAATAACAAAATCAATACAACATAATTATCTTTTAGTATAAGGATTATAATGATGAATAATATGGTATGATTCGTCCGTTCGACCGACGTTGTTGAGAGAATCACTACCCTGAACCGACTCGAATATGTTAGGTTAGATGAAATTCTAAACAACTTGTCTGTAAAATAACGTACAACCCTTCTTTCCACTTGCTACGATCTTGACAAATTTCTTTCGCTTCTTCAACAAATCATAAAAGGCAAATAATAATAGAAACGGTTTGTAGTGCCACATTTCCGCGAATTGCGCGTGAACTCTTCTAGGCTCCACATTTGCAGTGTTCACAATTGTGTTCACAATACAGTTTGCGCGCTCAACGATGTAACTAGGTCCAATACCTATATAAAGTACTCTATGGCTTACATGACGTCTCAGTGGACGAAATACCACGAACCACGAACCGCTCGGATGCATTTTTTCTTACTTTTAAAAACCATTTCTCGCTCAGTGGATCTGCCCCAAAATATGATGCCATACCGTAATGTGTTGAAGAAACGTAAGCATGATGATGCAGTCAGTACCGCTGATCGACTCACTATTTTGTTTAATTTATACAAAGCATTTCAATTTGATTCTGCCGTGTCAGCCTATTGTTTTTATGTTTAAACGTTTGCTTGTTTACATTTATAATTTAGATTTTCTGTTATATTTATAAATTACTATTATATTCAAATGTGTAAGTACATAAATGTAAATTTACTAATTAAAATTCCTGAAATTTACAACTATCTTCTTCACTGTTATTCAGATCCAACGAAGTTGATGTACCGATCAAACGAGTTGTCATCTGAAGTTGGTTGTCAGAAGCGGGATGCCCTGGGGCCAGCAATTTACAGTTTGGCAATTAAATTAATCCTTTAATTCAAAATTTAGCTTCAAAATTTAATATTTGGTATCTAGATGATGGGACCTTAGGGGGTGATGTAAATACAGTACTTTCCGATCTTTCATCTTTAAAAAATAACTTTAAATCCATTGGTTTAGAGCTAAATTTTGATAAGTGTGAACTCTTCATCCAAAAACTTTCCAACGCTGACAATGACATAACACAAAAATTCAACGAACGTGTCCCAAATATAAAAATAGTAGATAAAAGAACACTTTGCCTCCTGGGATCACCTATTTTTGAAGAAAGTTTTTCAGATTATATTTCAAAATCATTCCCATCGGCTTCTTGACATTAGTCCACATTTTGCACTTTTGGTTATTAAATTCTGTCTTTTTGTCCCTAAATTTACTTAAGTGCTTCGCTGCTGTCCGTTTTGGAAACATCAAGGTCTTTTGTCGAAAATTGATACTTTGATCAAAAGTAACCTACAATCCATTTTTAATATTCAGCTAAGCGAGCATTCCTGGACCCAAGGATCCCTCCCAATTCGGTACGGTGGTATAGGGATCCGCAAAATTTCTAGTATTGCTTTACCAGCTTTTCTTTCGTTGATCCATAGCTCTTCTAGCCTCATAGGAAAAATCCTTAGGGAATTCCCTTTAAACTATGAGACTTCAGGCTTGGAGGACGCAAATAATGGGTGGTTAACTGCTTGCCCCGGTCAAAATTTTCCTGTTAACCTAAAATCGCAGAGGTGTTGGGATGACATAGTATGTAAATTGACTGTTGATTCCCTTCTTAGCCAGTGCTGTGCAGCGGATCGTGCTAGAATTTTAGCAGTCGGTACAAGGGAGGCTGGATACTGGCTTCAAGCTCATCCCTCGCCAAGCACTGGTACTTTCCTAGACCCTAACACACTCCGACTTTCAGTTTGCCTTCGCCTTTGAGTCACGGTCTGCGCTCCACATCGGTGCCCCTGCGGAAGTGACGTAGATCGGCTAGGCTAGGACATCACGGACTTTCTTGCCAGAGAAGTGCTGGCCGCTTTTCCAGACACGCCGCACTAAACGACATCATTCGTAGGTCTCTTGCCTCAATAAAGGTCCCAGCTCTTTTAGAGCCGACCGGCATTTCTAGAAGTGATGGCAAGAGACCTGACGGAATGACCTTGGTCCCGTGGAATATGGGACGGGTGCTAGTGTGGGATGCAACCTGTGTAGACACGCTAGCCCCATCACATCTCCACCGGACCTCTAATAGGGCTGGTGCGGCAGCTGAAGCGGCCGAAAGAATGAAGGTAGGAAAATATAATGGTCTCGGCCCAGAATATAATGTTTATTCCATTCGGCGTCCCCGTGGGGTCCTAGCGCTCGAAGCCTCTTCAAAGAAGTTTCGAAGAGGCTCATTGGCGTCACGGGAGACCGAAGAGCTGGCAGTTTCCTTGCTCAACGTATCAGTTTAACCATCCAGTGAGGAAATGCTGCCAGCATCTTTGGTACAATGCCGCAGGGGCCATTCTTAGATTTAATGTTTTAGTTAATTTATATATTTAGAGTTAGTCTTATTTAATTTTAGTTTCATTTTTCAGTTATTGTGTTATGGTTGTTGTATTATTTTATGTCATTTTACAATAAAGATTCAGTTATATTAAAATACCTTTGTTTTTGTCGGTTAATTAATGTGCCTTTGTGATATATTTAAGTTTGTATACCTAATATAATTAGATATAATTTTAGATTTTAACATGACGTATAATGTAAGTGTACATTGTAAAACAAAAAAGAATCTAAAATGTGTAATAAACTTTAATTTTTCCTATAATTTAATTATCCTATAGTATTTGTGTTAAATATAATTATTTTATTTACTCGTATGTACACTTCTTTTTTTTGATCGACCCCACTTTTTCCATAATTAACTGAAAAATATGAATGAAAATCATCAAATGATATTAAATAGCAGTAATATAACACAAAAATATAGAAATATAATTTTGTCAAACTAGCAAGTTCTACGCGGCACACTGTGCGCCATCGTGAATTGCAAGAGCTATACCTAGAATACTACCCTTATTATAACAGAGGGCAATTATGAAATTCCATTCAATATAACATTTTTTTTTTGAGAAGGTTTAATGAACGGCTTCCACGCCTTTTATAATTTCATGAGGGTTGTAATTATACACTTACTTCAGAATATCAGAATATCATCACTCATGTTGCTCAAATTGGTATAGAATCAAATCTAACAATGTAATTCTCATAGAAAATATTTTGTTATGGCAAGACAAATTCGCTTTTTTTAGTCCGTCTACTCCGTTTGCTGCTACTTTTACCATTGAATTTTGCTGATAGTTGATATTGAACCGCTTAAAAACAGTCTTTATAGAATTACCATAAATACATTTTTTCAATGGCAAGTATTTGTATATGTATATGTATATGTATATGTCATGTTTAATAATGTAAAGATACCTTACGCTTTGGTGTAAAATGGACGCGAAAAAACTTGGCTTGATTTACTTAGATGATTGAAAATTAAGTGAGTGAAAACTAAGATTGACTATTCGTTGTTTGTTACTTCAACGAATTACGTTTTCTGTAACTTCTGTAGTCATGTAAACTTATCAGTTACTGGTTTTCATTTTGTGTTACTTCAATTTAACAGAGTTGTTTGATTTATTTATGCATATAGGTTAGGTATAAGACAAACTTTGAAGATACGAAACATGGAAGTTGTAGATGAACCTTTGGTTCATAATAACATAGCTGAAGAGGTGCAAGTGACTGTGAGCGATGATACTGCTGGAATATCTAGTGCCACGGGTGAGAGTTTCCAGACGAACGGCATCGCCGATGATGGTGCCACGGCCGATGTTGACTTGGCTGGTATTACAGACCCCGCTGTCCAAGATTTAATTATTGATAAATCCACTCCAGAAAATGTTAATGTGCAACCAGAAGTTACCTCTATCGAAATGGGGAAATGTTCTGAGGAAATATTTACCGAAACCGTAGTATCCTCGGAGACAGACCCTGTACACAATGTTACGGCCGCTCTGCTTATCACTGCAGAAAGCGTTAGTCACCAAAACACCGAGTACCGGCCGGATTCTGGATTAACTTCAAATATTTCTGCTGAAATATCAGAATTATTTGTCGAGAGTACTGACAATTCAGTCTCTTGTGAAGATTTTGCACTAGCTACTGAATCTTCAATTATTTCTAATGCTGAAGCTGGGGACACGGTCACTTTCAAAACAGAAGTTTTAGTTGAGAGAAATGAGAATGATGTTCATGAGAGGGATCAAAATGATGTAAACATTGATGATCAAGATGCTTCAAAGCATATTCTAAGTGCACTTAGACAAAATCTGGAGCTTAGCGATGTTTTGCACTCTGATGTCACTGATAATATGGAAAACAATAACAGTTCTGCTAGAGAGGAGGTGTTAAATAAAGAGGAATTACTTGACATATTGGAAGGAAATGATGTTGATAAAGCTGATGACCAGTTTGTAAAGATCATGCAAGTGGATCATACTAATATTAAAACTATTGAGGCACAGTTGGCTTTACAGCAACTGACCAGATTGAAATCAGCAAAAAACCGGCGATCAATAGAACGATTACCGAGACGGAAAAAAAGTGAAAAGAAAACCTCTCAGTCCAACACTGATGTTAAAAACAAAATTGATAAAAGCACTACAGAAACATCTGCAGATGAAAGTGAGATGATCACTGAAGATAATAAAGCCAGAAAAGACAAAAGAAATTCAGGTGCATCTTCAAAAACTTTAGAAAACACTCCTACAGATAATAAAACTCATAGAAAAGACAAAAAATCACTAGAAACTCCTACAGAGGGAGAGCAATCAGCTTCTACAGAACTTAAAAGTAAAAATGTAAAGCAATCCCTGAAAACATCAAATGATGAAATAGACTCCTCTGCAGTAGAAACAAAATCAAAGAGGAATAGAAAAATGGGTGATAATGTTAAAGTATCTGATACTTTAGTGGAAAACAATCAGAGGGAGATTTGTAATTCATTGATTATTAATGATGCTGTAACTTTGGAAACTGGTGGTAAAAAGACAAATACTGTCAAGGAGAATATTGTTAATGTATTAGTGAAAGACTGGGATGACGATGATCATGAACAATTAAAGGATGCCACCGAAAGGCTTTTAGAAGAAACTGAAGATATTGTTAAGTCAGCTGAAGAACTACCTACAGCACAGGAGATAGTAGTTGATCAGGAACCAAATGATGGATCAACTGTTGAATCATCTATAAGTTTAGGTAATGATGGTCAAGCAGCACTTAATAAAAGTGGTGATGAGGGTCAACCCCAGCGCCGCCTTGGAAGAGTTATTAAAAAGAAGGTAATTTTTGACCCTGATAATCCAGACACATTTACTAAAGGTAAACAAACTCCAAAAAATAAGGAACCAGTCTCAGACAAAGATCTACCAACTCCTAAAAAAATTAAGGTTGAAGTGCAGCAGCAAATTCCAAAAGCTAAGTCACCTACGGGAAAATTACACTGGAAAAAACCTCCCCCCAAAGCCAACAAACAAAATAAAAGGCTCACAGAAGTAGACAAATTGCTAATGGATGAGGGAGCCGTGAACATGATATATCAGCTAACTCCTGAAGCACCAAAGGGAAAGAAAAACATGAGAACCAAAGCAGAATTCATTAAGAAGATACAGAGCTCAACACCAGATGGTAAAGAAATGAAGTTTAGAGAGAGAAAAAAAGAGAGCATTAAAGGTGAGGAGGCAGAAGCTAAGAAAATTGTAGGTGGAAAACAAAGAGGGTCTTTAAGTAGCTCAGTGAAGTCAATGTCAATATGTGAGGAGTTTGAAGCTCACAGTGCCGATGACTCGATCATATATCGTCGCCACTCTTCCAGCTCGTACTCCAGTAACTGTATGAGTCCCCTAAGAGGTAACGAGCCCGATGCCCCGCGAGTTTCGCGAGGAACTTCGGGCAGTAGGAAAATGTCTAATGCTGATGAAGAGTCTGTTGACAAAAGTAATGATGTATTCATGGCAGAAATGAATACGAGTCTGTCTAATGAAGTGATAAATAAAACTGACTGTTTGTCTATTAAACAGAAATTGAACTCTAAACTGTCTCATGTTCTAAACAAAAGGAAACGCGAGAGTACAAAGACTGATAAGCCTGCAAAGCAGAAAAGAGTTTCTGCTAAACATGATGAAAAAAAAAACATTCTTATTAAAAATGAGGAAGAAAGAGAGTTGTCCAAGTTAAAAACTTTGACAGTTACATTTGACCATAATTTAGCTGAAATTTTTGTATTAAATAAGGAGGAACAGTACAGTATTCAGGTTTGAAATTATTATCTTTGTACATTATATTGGTTATAAATACTGTATTATAAAAAAATATATAATCTAAGTGTAAATAATTATATTATTTGCAGACTCTGAAGGACCTGGAATTGGCTTTGGCATATATTAATAGCAGGGAAGACATATCAGTGACGTTAATAATGTCTGAATGTGGAACGTTATGCTCATCATTGGATTTAAGTTCCATGGTTGATGACAATATTGAGTCAAGGACAAACAATATATTTTACTTGGCAGACTGTTTAAGGTAATAATATAATAAGGTAAATAAGGTAACCATTATTTAACACTATAACATTTTTTTTACTACATACTCAAGTTCGGCGAAGCATTTGTTAGTGTGCTTGTTTGCCTTTGCCAGGTCGTAAAAAAGTGCAAGAGGACGTATAAAGTAGAGGCACAGTTTTGAAAGACAATTTAACGAAATTACAAACTGAGTTGACAATAAATACAAATGAAGTTGTGTACTCCCAAGCCAGCTTCATACTCTCGAGTCCCGTGCCGCAACTCTTTTTTATTAGTGCACTCCTGTTATATTCAACGGGCAATATTGACTAGGCACGCTATTCGTCCGCATCTCGACGCCACGGCGGCCATGCGTGTGTGCTAAGGGCCTTAACACGTTCATGGACAGTAATAAAAAACTATTTTAATTTGACCCCCGTATTTATGACGCCCATGCTATAGCCGGTATGATACACGACTGCTATAGCATCCACGTCCATGAACGTGTTAATAAAAAAAATCATCTCTCTGGCTGAGACTCATGACTTTATTATACAATACCAGTAAGGTAGTTCCAAAGAAAGAAAAAGATAAACTTTCTGTATTATTACGCAATACCTACTAGTATAGTATAGTCAGTCATAATATGTTACGGGATAAACTTGTATACCGTTTTTATCAATTAAAGTTAAAAACTGAAATGATTTAATACAATAGATTGATGAATCATATCATGTGTATGACCCATATCAAATTAAATCATATCATAGACTGTTAAACGAAACGCATCATGCATCATTTTTCTTTTGGGTTTCGCGTTGTCCGGTGAATACACCAGGTACAAGTTTTGTAATGTAAGTGAAATCACTATACCTAGTCGAGTTTGTTTATTTCTAGAATATCAGTACCTCATGATTGTAATGGGTTGAAATTCGGAATACATAAGTCAACCCAAAGGCAGCAGGAACTCTGCGGTAATTAACGTAGACCCACCGAGTTGGGATTCGTTAGTTCGGTCTCGATAAGCAGATGATGTCTGTATAAAATAAAAGTAAAACAGCAACAAAAGCTTAACTCAAAAATTGGGGTTTTCAAACATTTTTTCAATTGTTTACAAATAAAACGCAACATACGATACAATTTGCTAGAAAATGTTATTTGAAGTGGTCTCTGCCTACCCCTCTGGGAAACAGGCGTGATTTAATGCATGTATGTATGTATGTTATTTGGTTATGAGGTGTTGTTTTATTTTAGGTCGCTGATGTCCGGTCTGGAGTCGCACGGCAAGCTGGTGGTGGCGGGCGCGTGGGGCGCGTGCGGCGCGCTGGGCCTGGCGCTGGCGGCGCTGAGCGACGTGGCCGTGGCCGGCGAGCGCGCCAGCTTCGCGCTCCACGCCGCGCCCGCCTGCCTGGCCGTCGCCGCCGTGGCCGCCACCCGCCGCCTGCCCAGACCTTTGGTAACTGCCTGATGCCTGACCTTTTTAATGTGGACCTAAACTTTTATTTGCTATCAACGCGTTTGCGCTTATATTGCCCTGTACGTGAGTGTACTGAAGTCCATGATTATTATAATGTTTTACCTAAAGGCGCGGCCGGCTGCTCCTTGTTCGGCGTAGCAGGGGCGCTCCTGCGTAATTAGCAAATTCGATACGTTCAAAAATAATGAAGAAGTACTTTTCTTGCTTTGGTTTTTGCGCAATTCCAAAGTGCTATGAAAATATAGGGCGAAACCAAAACCTTTTTTAAGTAAGATGTTTTTCTCCGACATGCTCGGAAATGTTCACCTTATTGTTATAATTAGGCTTGGGACTTTTGGATGCTCGCTATGGTTTTAGATTCCACGGAGTCGCCATTATGTTAAAATTATTATTTTTTGAAGTCAAAGTCAAAGTGTAGAAATAAAACATGTTAGATTTACGCTGTTATATCGATCGGTAATAACCACGGTATTATGACTGCAATTAACTTTATCATAAATTTTTTTCGTTTTTACCCACACATGTCACAGTGCACAGATGACATGTATATAGGTACGATTTACTTAATTATGCATCCTCTTTGATACTTGCGTTGTGACAGACTACTGACTGACATCTATTTTACCAATTAAAAAAACACTTGATTAATACATTGTCAGTTTTGATTAAACACGGTTTAAGCAATTTCTGATAAAATTTAAAATTAATAGTTTTACTTCTTGCGAAATTAAGTCCTGGTTAGAGCCGCATGAGGAATTAAAATATGTTGAAGAAAAGTCTTGTATATTTTGTTCTTTATGTGATGTCTATTTCAAAGCCGGAAAAAAGTGTTTATTGTTAACCATGTTATAAGTGTATCCCATCAAAATAACTGTGGTGAAAATAGCTTGTTGTTAGATTGGATAGAGCCTAAACACGAACTAGCAGTAAGTGAAGACAAGTCCCACATTAATTGCTCCGCGTGTGATACTGCCTTGAAACTCAAAAAGTCGATAATTATGAGGCACGTTAACAGCCAAAATCACCAGAAAAGGACGGGAAATATGAGAGACTTTTATTTAGATCTATGTTTGTTTCTCGTTAATTGCAACATTGCATGGAACAAAGTAAACCACCCAGAATTTAAAAAGTTCTTCAGCAAATATATTTGTTGTGCTTGTGGAAATAAAAGATTACCTGAGCAAAGTGTCCTAAAGAAAGTGTATTTGCAAAAGGCGTATGTGAGCACTGTCACAAAGATAAGAAACGTTTTTTTAGACAGTTATATATGGCTTTCAATGGACGAAACTTTGGATAGCATGGGAAACAGTATAGTAAATATAATGGTAAAGTCTTTGAATGATTATTTTTCTGTGTTTTGTACGGATGCAGCTGCTTACATGATCGCCACTGGAAAACTTTTGAAGAAAAAGCATACCAATTTGAAGCATGTAACTTGTCTAGCTCATGCCTTTCATCTAGTTTCAGAACAAATTAGGTCGGAGTAAATACTTTAATTACAAATGTAAAGAATATATTTTTAAAATCACCGCAACGAGTGAGATTTTTCAAACAAATGGCTCCGAACGTACCATTGCCACCCGAACCTGTAATAACAAGATGGAGCACTTGGCTAACTGCAGCTTTCTATTACAGTACGTATTTTGAGGACATAAAAAATATTGTTGCAAACTTAAAGTCGAAAGATGCCATATCTATTAAAAAAGCCAAACAGGTTTTTTCGAACACCAATTTGAGAAGTGAACTTGTTTTTTTTTAAATGCCTATGCACTGATTCAAAAAGCCTGTACCTCATCAAAAATTTTGAAGTAGCGACTAATATTAGATTGAAAAATTGATGTTTGTTATTGTTACTTCAAGTATTTGTTTTGGTTTATTTTGTTTACTAGCAATATAGTATTTTATTATTGGTAATTACATACATACAAGTTGTATGTACATATCCACTTTGACTTTGACTTCTAAAAAAAAAAATTAACATAACGGCGACTCCGTGGATTCTAGAACCATAGCGAGCATCCAAAAGTCCCAAGCTTAGTTATAATGAAGCCCGCAAAGTTCTTCGTTCCAGAACCAATCGAAATTTAACAAAAAAGTTATTATTTCTCACCCAATGGCAGCGGCCACGAAAAAATTATGAAATATTACATTCTGCGTTTTTTACTTTCCGAAAAAGGTTACCCTTTACGAACGGCGTATACAGCGTTTTTAAAAGTGTATTAAATAGTTTTTATTAAAATGCGTTCATAGAAAAGATGCCGGTAACTTTACGCTTGATATAATATAGACCACAATTTATCAAATTGGGTTTATTACATTTCAATTTTATTTACTAGTATTCTTCAGTTTTATACTATGTTGTACCTATTTCATATGTCAAGGGCGTTATGAGTGATGTCGATGATATTGGCGGACGTATATGTTTTTGAAGGCAGTTTTGGTACTGTGCTTAAATATAAATTAACCTCGTAAGGCCCCCATACTGATAAATGGGAGTTTTTTGTAACTGGTACTTTGAATCTACAATCAAGGGAATAAAGTTCAATTGCGATTGTCCGAAAATTCAATTTTCAGTTTATGAACATAGGAAAATAAACTTTATTATAATTGCAACAGAGTTCAAAGTAAATTGCCTAGATTATGTACATCCTATTGCACACGGGCCTTACGAGGTTAACAATAATATTATATTTTCTCGCATTGTTGGAGAAAAGCACTATACATAGTATAATATTATTGTTAATGTATATTTAAGCTCAGTACCAAAAATGCCTTCAAACACAGGCTTGTAAGCCTCAACACGTGTAACCCAATCTGTACAATTAGGCTTGTAATATTATATTACCAATAAAGTATAATTTATCAGCCAAGAGGCTGGTTTCCTGACTACTATATACTGGCTCGTCCCGCAACAGCCTTTTCCCGGTCTCTGCAATAATGTACTATTATGCGCTTACAATACGCGCTAAACTTAGTAGCGTTCATGGGAGGCAACATCGACTTTAATATACTCGTAATAGGTGCCAGGGTAGACACCCCTATTTACGTTATAACTACCCGCTCCTCATTAACGATTTTGTATTACATTTATTTATCATTGAGATGTTAAAAAACAATGTCTCTTGAAGATAAATAAAAGAATGTCAGTTTAATAAAACAATATTGTTGCAGAGAGTAGAAAGTACGCAATTCATGGACAATCCATATACGGGTATTGTACGAGTCCACTAATTGCCCCTCCAGCCGACGCAGGCAGTGTTTTTCTCAACTACTGCGCGGAAATAAAACGAAAACTATTTACAAGTTGTAACTTGTGGGAGGACCTTGTGCAGGGTCCGTCCGGGTTGGTACCACCATCTTATCCATTAACCTACCGCCAAGCAGCAGTGTTCGCATTGTTGTGTTCCGGTTTGGGGATAAGACAGCCGGTGAAATGACTAGCATAGTCCATCTTAGTCCTCAGGGTTGGCAACGCATTTAATTTTGCAGTCTTGTGAATGCGAATGTCTATGGGCCACAGTTTCCACTTACCATCAGGTGGCCTGTGTGCTCGTTCGCCTACTTTGCCTTCCCATGCTAAAAAAAATAAATAAATAAAAAAAAGTAATAAGTAGAATTTGATTCGTATTAATGTGACATACAGATATATTCACGAGAGTTGGCACGAATGGATTGAACGAGTGAATGAAAATGTCTATGTGTGCATGACATAATTATTAAATACAGGTTGATGCAAAAAGTAATTACGATAATTGTGTCTAAGAAAATCTGGCATACCCGCCAAAATAAGAAACCTTTGGAAACCAAGAACACCTAACGTAGTATACTGCAGTGCCACGCAAACCATCCATGAAGATAAATCTAGTAAACTAAGGTCTACTTTCATCATGAATAAAATGTATGAAAAATCTTTGACAACGTTGTCAACGGGAGTTGCCTTCTAAGCAGCGGTCCTGGGATTGATGGGTTTGATAGATCTATCAGTCTTAAATTAAAACAACACCATTAATGTAAATACTTTATCCTCATATGTACAAATGCATTAACCCACTTAGCCCGACTAGGTGTTATAACACCGCTCAAATTGATAACCTATTCGGGCTACGACACCTAGTCGGACTAAGTGGGTTTAATCAATTTGAGCGGTGTTATAACACCTAGTCGGGCTAAGTGGGTTAATTGACTGTGGTTTATGTGCAGTCAGCGTCAAATAGTTTGTAGCAGTGAAAGTGGTCAAATAGTTTGGTATAGGATACATTTAGTATGATGTACCGAACTTTTCGACCACTTTGACTGCTACAAACTATTTGACGCTGACTGTACAGTCGAGTTCATAAATATGTGTACCCTTTTTATCTAGTCGAATGCGTTTGCAAACTAATTGTTAGCGACCGCATTCGAGTAGGTAAAAAAGTGTACACATATTTATAAACTCGACTGTACATACATATGCATAACCTGACTATAAAATTTATTTATAAAATTGTTAATCCGACTCTGCATCACTTGAACTACTAGATGTTGAAGATTCTTCGTCCTCGCTGTCACCTATATTAACAATGAAACCATCAGTAAGGTCGTCTAGCCGGTGTTCCATAGACTCGTACGAACGCTCTGTTTCTTGGGCCTTTCTCCAAGTATCATGAAACGTTTCTGTTTTAACGGCATGAACTTCATCGATGAATAGTTTTTGAACTTCGTTCATATTAAAAGTGACGTTCCTTGTCCCTACTTTACCTTTTATAATCCCCCACAACATCTCAATTGGGTTTAAATCTGGATGGTAAGGTGGAAGACGTAGTACAGAATGACCGTGGTCTCGCAGTATTTGATCTAACTTGTAAGTTTTCTTTGTGTCTTTATGTTTCTTAATTATTTTGTACAGAACGATTTTAGTATTTCTTTTTGGGTATGATATTTTATTTTTATCTAACCAGGTCAGCATCTCTTTTTTATTTGAGTTTTTTACTGGAGCTCGATCCATCTGAACGTTGTGATAAGGAGCGTTATCGACGACAAGGACGCTTCTGGGCTTTAAATTCGGTAACAAATATTCCTTCACCCATTTTTGATAATTTATAGCATTCATATTACTGTGGTAATCTCCAGACTTCTGGTTAGATTTGAATGTCAGCAAAGCATTTTCTACAAAGCCTTCCTCTGTACAAGCATGAACCGCTATAAGTCTTTGCCCTTTTGATATGGGAACTCTGATGCCACTGTTGCTGTTGTCAGTCCATGCGTTTGGCGTAGTATGAGTGCTATGCACGTAGGTCTCATCGGTATACACAATAGGCCGTTTTTGGTCTCTATATTCTTGTAATTTTTGTAAATACATAAATCTTTTGTAACGAATGTGGTCATTTTCAATTATCCGCATCCTGTTGTTCTGAATCTTCTTCCACCGGAATCCCATTTTATGTACCAGTCGTAATAAAGAACTGACACTGCCAGGAAAATCTATCGACTCCTTTAAAACTTTGTGTAATGTTTTAATAGTTGGTAGTGTTTTGTGTATTTTGTGAAAATCGTAAATACACCTTCGGATGACGTTTAAATCAAAATTGTCCACCTCCGATCTTTTCGACAAACGTGATCGTTTTTCACCGGGTGTCACGAACACATTAGAAGTCGATCCCTCAGTCGCATTTTTGCAGATACAGTTAACGATTCGCTGTACACTTCGTTCTGATGTCCCAGTCGCCGCAGACGTTAATTTGTATAACTCTTGAATTTTTAGAAATCCACCTTCAGCATTTTTAGTTTTTTGTTTAAAATAATTAAAAACGTTAAAAATTATTTCTCGAGACTGTCCCGATAATGTTTTTCCTCGTCCAAAAGTAGGTGTAGTCATTTTGAGAATAAGATAAAATTACATTACGGTATAAGTATTGTTTGTCGCTTATATGACAGTAAAAAATGAGTGAAGTGTCATTCTAATAAGAAGGTTATCAAGCACAATGTAATCTTATCTATGTAAGTTCTTACTTCGTAATCTAGCCTGCATTTTGCATTTTACAAATTAATAAAATATAAACATTTTTCATGCGTAATGACGATGTCGTGAAACTTTTTGCCATTATTTTGTTAATTGCGGCGTCGGTATGAAAACAGGATAAGACAGTATATTATAAATAAATTTAAAACTCTGTTGACGACGGACTCCTCGGTCTGATCCTTTTTAGATTATTTACTATTCGAACACGCCATCACCTTTCTTCACAAATAAAAATATTTATGTTTTTTTTAAATACAATGGACTTCAAAAATTACTAAAAGGATTAACATTGATACTTGGTGCAGATTTTTTTTTTTTCCTTAACAACGAGAACGTGTTAGGTACGTGTTTACAGAATATAAGGAGGCCCCTGTATAAGAAAGGCACTCACACTGCCACTCACAGTGACAAGTGACATTACTTTAGGTCAATCCATTCGTGCCAACTCTCGTGGATAGACCTGTACATAATTACCACTTCTTATCAAAACAATAAAAGCCCCATATCCTAGAAGGATTAGGCTACTCTGAAAGTTTGTTGAATTACGCTAGTAACACATTTTCAGACAACAATTTGGTTTAAATTTAGTTTTTAATGGGATAAAGTAAAGTTATCGTAAACTTTTACGAATTTTCCGCAGATTTTTCTTTCGTGAATACTTGATAATATTTGTATCACTACATCGCTATAGTCCTGTAGGGGTTTCTACTTTACAAAAGGTGATCTATCTATCTCTTTGTTACACACATTTTGGCACTTTTAATTCAAGATGGCGGCTTATACCTGCCCCCTAAGGTCGAAATTTTGGATTTTTGTTAGGAGGCCATGTCTTAACAACATCCATAAAAAAAAACTGCACCTTTTGTAAGGCAAAGACCTTTTAAGTCCCTACAGACTGGGCTATCAGACGTAATCAATAATAATTATGTTTGCAATCCACTTTCCGATTTAAAATGAAACTGTACAAATTTTTCGATGTAATTTTTAGGAGTATGCCCTGCTATGGATTAGATAATTCTTAGGGAATTTTCTGAATATATATCCATATGAAATGAAAATGAAGGTTAATCAAGTGATATAATTATCATATGATATCAAACCTCTTCAGATAGGCAATAAATCTGTTTAAGGATGCCATATTCTCTCTGGGTGAAATATCATGAGTATCATGACAATGTCATTATTCTATTATTCTATTGTGTCAGTTAGAAGAGTATACTATCTTTTGACTACAAAATTGGACATGTCCTAGTCCTAAGTACTGATGGCGTCGCATACATGTTGCTGGCTGGCCGAATTTTGAAAACTTCTCTACCGGACATGAAGCACGTTACATGTCTGGCACATGGCCTTAACCGCGTAGCCGAAAAAATACGTTCCTGTATCCAGATGTGGATTTGTTTATTTGGAACGTAAAGAAACTTTATTTGAAGGCTCCAAATAGAATTCCAATATTAAAGGACAAATATACCCCTACCGATGTAGAACTTGGCTGGAGGCAGCAGCATATTACGAAAAATATTTTGACGAAATAAAAGTAGTCCTATGGGCCTTGAAAGCGTCAGAAGCAAAGTCGATAAGAGTGGCGAAAATAATTATACATACCGAAAATTTACGAAATAACCTAAGATATATGGCCAAATATATTTACTAAATATAATAATATAATATATTTGCTATTTATTTGTTGTTGGTAATTCTGTAGCTCTGCCTACCCTACTCTGGGATTACAGGCGTGAAGGTATGTATGTATGTATTTGCTAAATATATTGTGTGGTTTCCGGGTTAGTATTCTAACCACATATCTAAGCTCTAAGCACTATTGTGCTACTCCATGTCTTCCCGTGGATGTCGTAAGAGGCGACTAAGGGAATACAGGTTTGTAGTTCTGTTAGGCGATGGGCTGGCAACCTGTCACTAATACGCTGGTAAACATCTTAGCATAATTGTGCAAAATATGTTTACAGAATTATCAACAAGTTCTTAGGGTTATAGGTAATTCTGTAACCCTGCCTACCCCTCTCTGGGAACGAAGGCGTGTGAGTTTGAGAACTTTCATATAATTGAATATGCCTTAAAGAAATTCCAAGAATCAGAACTGTCCATTGTAAATGCAGTTTTAACTTTAGATCAAGTTATAGCTGTTACTGGTGTTCATCTGCTTCTGTCAGTCAGAAATTAGAAGACGCCATCTCTAGAAACCCAGATTTAGATTTATTTAGGAAGTATGTCGAAAAACTTTCGGAAGCAACAGACGTGGAAAGCATTTAGTTTGGGACTAGGTCAATTGGTGTGACATTGTACCCTGATATTTATTTATTTATTGTATAATTTCACTCCACTCATTTCAGTGGATGTAGAAAGATCTTTTTCCATCTATAAATGGAAATTAAACTCAAGGCGAAACTCATAAAAAAAATTAAATATAGAAAAAAATATAGTTATTTATTACAATGGCACAGAAAATTTACAATAAATAAATAAAAAAAGCTTAATACTCGTTTTGTAATGCATTTTTTTAATAATTTCAGTTATGTCTTCTTTTAATATTTCTTTATGGATACACATTATCCATATTAATATCCACAAGACAACTACATGACAACATTCTCCGTCAGACCGTAAAGGTGATGTGTTTTGACTCGAGATGAGGCCATCTTTGGCAGTATTTCCGAGCAGTGTTGAGAAAAGAGCTGTTTTGGTGTGTCCCAGGTGGACGAGCTGGTGGTGTTCGGGCGCGCCGTCCCGGCCGCGGCGGCGCACGCGGGCGGCCTGCTGGCGCGCGTGGTGTGGCCGGCGCGCGAGCCGGCCCAGCTGCGCGCGCTCGCGCGGGACCTCGCCGCGCAGCCGCGCCAGGTACCTCACTCCTCCTCCGAACTGCGAGCCGGGCTGACGCGCGAGCACTGAGCCCGCCACCCTTTCCCCCGATACAGCACCTCCGATATATCCTCCAGCGGGAGCCCCCCGCCGTGCACACAGATATGACCCCTCGGACACAAACACGACTGGTACAGCGCGTACAGCTTGTCGCTGACGTTTCCGCAGAACTCCCCGGTGCGGCAGTGCGGCGGTGACGCGCACCTGTACCCTACTATATCTCCGCTCTCTATGGTAGAATTTAGTCTCCAGTAGTTTGGGTAGAGGCACCTACAGTTAAATAAAACTTTTGGCGGTGTCAATTGAATGTTTGAGTGATGTTGCTTTTCTATCTCGGTGGGATCGATTCGATCGTATAACGACTCCACAGTCAGAGGCGAGTCATAAATGGTGCATAGTGGCCAGTCGGTGACAGGTTTACAAAACTGAAAAAGACGTTTGACAATTTAACATCAATCATATCGAAATAAAATGCACAATAATACACGTGGAATTTTCAAATATGATTATAACGATAATCGTAGTCGACTTGACTCGTAATAAAAAAAAGGGTGTGGGTATACAAAAACGGAATTTACTAAACTTAAACCCTTTTTCATTTGATCTTCAGAACACATCCCCTTTTTTATTAGGTCATCAACATTGTAGCATTCAAGTTTTCAATGAAAGCAAATCACACTTATGATTATGAATCCCGTTCACTCTCTCTTCGTAGATTCTATGTCATCTCAGTCTTATTTGTCGTACAGTAATTTTACGTCTTCCGTCAAGTGAGTATGATATGCGTATAATTTGATCATAAGACCTGTCATATTCTCAAAACAGAATCGTGCAGATTAAGTTGTATAAACCCAATCCGCCCAATATGAGCGTCAGTTTTTGGGTACGTACTTGGAAGTGCGCCCGGTTGTTGAGTTCCATCGTCTGGTCGGGCGGCGCGAGCGCGTCGCACCGCCCGCGGCGCGCGCAGCGACACAGCCGCAGCAGCGCCGGCGCGCGCCAGTAGCGCTGCAGCACCGCCGAGCACGCCTGCCGCGCCGCGCACAGCGGCAGGCTGCGCTCGCTCTCGTCCTGAACACAACCATATACGGTGATAATGCGCACCACATAGCCTGAACCTGCGCAAAACTAGATTTTTAGGTGTCACAGGTAGGCGTTAAACGACCGGGTGTGCGGCCTAAATCTTTGACTAAATGTTTTGTTAAGCGCCAAAAAAAACTGAGCAATGTGCAAAAACTTTTACGGGTTCCGAGCACGTACATTTTCACTGGAGAGACGTCACTGAGTTCAAGTATTTTGTAAAACTCCCGACACAATAGGGCTCACAGCTCATAAGTCTTTTAAACCGCTTAACTAACATATTTTCATCAAACAAAGCTAAGAACAGTCTAAAATGGATCTATCCGTTCTGGAGCTACGATGCCACAGAGAAGTACATACACCCGTCAAACTTGTAACCCCAATCTTATTGCGTAGGGGGATAAAAAATATTTCGTACGTTTTTTCAGATATATTATTTGTGTTTGTCGTTACAACAATAATACCAAATATCTATATTTATATCGAAATATCTTTGTGCAAATGAAACGGTCAAAATAAAACTGGTTACAAGAAAAGTTGCGTTACACCATCATGCAGCAGGAATCACTCCGCAACCGGTGGTCGCAATGTATTTAGTTCCCTTCACAAGTGATGACAACTGCCAACGTCGTGTTCAGGCCGTTTATCATCGTAATAATAAGGATTAGGAGTTGTATATATTTTGGATCGGATAGTAGTCAGTAGTGTAAAACATTACAATGTTCCGCACTTGTTTCGAACTGTTTTTGTGTGTCTTAGATTTTAATCTTTATATTCATTTATGCTGCGTTCCTATATTCAAAACCGTTGGTAGAGTTGTGACGCCTCGTTAAAATTTGACACATTTTGTATGTAGCAAATGTCATAACGCTACTGCCCGTAAGGGAAACGATTCGTTTCTTGAATATAGGAACCGGGCATAAATCATGTTGTTAATTATAAAAAAATAAGTTATGGTTAATGACATGATCCGGCCTCGTACTTACTAGTCCATAGTAATACACCACGGGATCTTGTCCTTCCTCACTTCTGACGAACGAAAATAACAAAACGAATGAAATGACCCACATGGTAAAGTAGTACCGGTTGTACTGTGTACAAATGTTTTAAATGTTTTTGTTCTCATAATGACACAATTAGCGGGTCGCAAGTCGCAACCTATACTGATAAAGGATAACCTTGTAGGTATTTGTACTGCTTTACAGACTGTTACATCTATTTAACTCGCAAGTACGCAAATCTTTATGACGCAGAACCGCTAAACATTGCTGATTGTATTTATGTTTACACGTTTCACTTTACACTATTGTATACATGTAAACAAAAGCAGAAGCAACACACAAATACAAAATATGGATGTATAAAAGCGAACGTGTTATCCTCCTTTCATGTTCTTGTATCTTATGTAAACGGAGTCCGATACAGTGCTAGTCGTGCGACCCTGTGAGATTCTATTATTTTACTTACAACTGTCCGGCTCCGATTTGGTTTATTTTGATATAGTGTTAGAGAATAGTCTAAAATAACACTTATTGTTTTTAAGTTACCCTATCTCAACCTGTTTGGAGAAATTGTCCTCCAAAGTACTGAAAAATTACTAAACCCTCAAATCAAAAAATCTCAAAATCGTTTATTCGCTGTAATACAGTTACCGGGATCTTCCAAAATTAGGTAAAACTGCATACCTATTACACCAGTGCTGGCGAGGGAATATTTTGCAAGTACAAGAAATCTTAATTATTAAAGAAGTCATTTATAGAGTAGAAGGGTAGGTGCAACAGACATGCATGTAGATCTGTCTTAAATTTATTTAAGGGCAGATCACATAGATCTCTGGGAAGCTTATTATTAAATACTCAGATGGCAATAATATAGGCATTTCTCTTAAACATTTGCAACTTCAGTTGTGGAAGGAATAATTTACCAACATAACTTTTTCTTCGTGTTCTACTTATATCTGTTATAAAATTTCTAGAGTTTATATGTTTACAACACATGAAAAAATGATGAGAAAGTTATATGTTTATGAACCTGAAAAAATAATGGCCACGTGTTTTGTTATATCGGCTCAAACTCATATTTAAAAAAAAAACCCGAAGAAAGTGTATCTTCGATGAGAAATATATAACTTTGAAGGGTATTTTTTTATATGTTTTAGCCGATCTGACAAAACACGTGGTCATTATTTTTTCATGTTCTTAAACATATAATTTTCTCATCATTTTTCATGTGTTGTAAACATATAATCAAATCCGTAGGAAAAGAGTTTTTTTTTAAATTATCTGCAGAAGTTAGAGGGTTTAGTCGTTTTTCAGTACTTTGGCGGATAATTTCCCCCAACAGTTGACATTGCGCAGCTAAAAAAAGTGTCTGTTATTTTAGACTAATCTCTGGCATACATCAAAATAAACCAAATCGGAGCCGAACAGTTGGGTACCTTTACTTGTTAGATAAATGTGAGAAAAAATACAAATTAAATAGATCTTTTTTTTACAGAGTCTTCTATTGAAGAAACAGCTTTTAAAGTTGAACAGAAGTGGGAATACATTCCAGTCGTGCTTGGAAGCGCAAAGGGACCTGGTCGCGGGCTACTGGGCTTCGAACGAGTGCCAGGAGCAGCTGCGCGCTTTCCTCGACGCTGTCTAAGCCCTCCACCAAACCTGTAGCCATTCCCCTCCGATACGGACTAAATCATTCGTTACAGCATACATCTTGTACGTCTTGGAATTCTAATTCTGACGGTAAATCATTTGTATATCAGGGCTCTTCACGTGACAAGTGCGGTCAGTGTCGTGGACACGACCATGTCGATCATGTAAATTTAAAAAAAAAGATTTTATAGAATGTAAACTAGATTTGTAAAAATGAGAAAATTTTGAATTATCTATTGTAATAAATGAATTTGGCAAAAATATTCCTATGAGTTATATGTAAGGGGGGAATTTTTATGTTGAATAGTATACTAAGGTTAATGAATGCAAGAGGTAAAGAATACGTTAAGTTAATTAAATTCTACACTGTAGTTGCTTACTAGAAGCAATTACTCAACATTGTTTGACGAAGCCTTTTAATTAACTAATTCGTTTTGTATTTGTTGTGAATATGGCTTTGATGCGAATTCACACAAAACAAGTGTGATAATAATAACTTGCAAAAATGTTAACAGTCTGGTTGTATTTAAAACGCAATAGGAACACTTATTATGAAAAACTTCTCTGTATGATTCTCCTCTTCTCATTTATTTTCGCCTTAAGCAAAAACGTCATATCGGAAGGTGTGTCTATCAGATTTTCGTTACTCGATTGTGCTCACCAACATGATTCGCTGAAATGCCTATCCAAAATACAACCAGACTGTTACTTACTGTCTGCAGTAAAAATTGTGTGATTATACACTTCCAGAAGTATTGAATAATGTTTTGCCATCATTTTATCTCGGATTAGTTCGTATTGATCTTACTTTCTCAATTAGCTTATCGGTAGGTACTAAAGTTGACTGAGACAGCAAGATAAAAACGAACTTTTCCGGCAAAAAACGATAGCAAAACATTATTGAGTACATCTGTACACTGATTGCAAAACATATGAAGTGTGTATGTAGTCTTTCGTTATTGGATTCTCATAAGGTCCACGGGCCTCATGGGGTAGCGTTGACACATTAAATTTCTTGTTTTGGTTGAAAAGGACAATGTGTAACTTTTATTTATCGACGCTATAAATAAATAAAAGATAAAAGAAATACGTTTCTAATGCAATTTTGACCATCTATATGTAATAATAATAATTCACTTTCATTTTAATATTGATATCAAGAAAATGTGGGAGGGTTTTATGTGAAAAACTATTAGCTCAAGTAAACGAGCAAGATTTGTGTGGAATAATAATGATGATCATAAATCGTGTATATTTGTATAAATGTCCGTCTTGACTGCTACTAGGGTACTGTATACAATGTCTATGTCAGTACAAAAAATACAGATTCAGTACCTTACCTACTGTAGGTTAACCTAGTGCTCTTCTAAATAAAACTGTTTCATTAAACCTAACCTGGCTCAAAATTCATGGTGCAGTTGAGATTATTGCGATTTATTAATCGAATGAAGCAGTTTTTAAGGAGCCACGTGTTGTTAGACTTAGTTATATTGCATTATTTTATGTTAAAGATGAAATTGTTTATGTATTTGTTTTAGATGCTCGAGTTTATGATTGATCCAAAGTCAACATTCACGCGGGCGTATCGAAGTAATTATTGTAATCTTCGTCCGTATGCTCGACGTGTACGGAATCGAGATAAAAATTAAAAACCATGAATTATACGCGTGGATGAGGACTTCATCAGGAGTGCGTTAAATTACTACTGTTTACAAGAACTAAAGTTAGATCCTCAGTGGCGTTAAGTTGAATACTTCCAAATCTTGGCTTCTAATTAAAAATAACAGCTGAGGGTCTGGTCCTGAGGTTTGTAAAACGGTAATTTATCATTTTCCTGATTGTTAAAAAATCATTAAAATTTAAATCCAGCCAAAGTTCTTGTAGCTACGCACTCGTACTTTCACATCCCAAGCACCAGCTGTTTTGATAAATGTTACTTGTATTATCTGTCTCTTACTGTCTTCACTGTTGTGTGTCTATAACTTTTAAGAAAATTGGCGTTCAACACGCGGTCGGCACAATACCGTTCTCAGGTATAATACACGCTCCTGTTGTGGTAATTTATCTTCAAAGCATTTTGATTATCCAATGAAAATTTCAAGGTAGTTGCATTCTATTTTTTCGAACAAAATGGCTTTGTTCAAACACTATAATATTTTTTTCTCCGTAAGTAGATCCGGCCCAGCGAAAACAAAAGTGAATCAAATAATTTTCGTTTCCACGTTATGGAAACATACATATTATTTTATTCCTTCCAATTAATTAAAATTACATTTATTAGATTCATTTCTTATTGTTTATCAATTAAACCCATATTGTTTTTTTTTCTAAATCAATTCGAGATTGTTTAACCAAGACATCGTGGAAAAATCATTACTATTCTGAAAATATACAAGAATCGTTAGGCGTCAGCGTGAGTAGCCTTGTACTACGTGTAAACGTGAGTGTGATAGTGGTTAATAAAAAACATTCAGTTTGGTTTCCATCTTAATTAATGCATTACTTTAACACATCTACAAGCTTTATGAAATTCACGGGATTACTCTTTATTGTAAGTAGTTGCATTCCTTTGTGCGATTTACATGATTTCTTGTCGACAATTTCATTTACCTACATATTTAATTCTAGGCATTCTATAAGTAGCCATAATTTATTATCTTTATTTTTATGAATATAAATAAAGTGCCTTTCATAATATTTCATTGTTTTATCACCGTACATGCCGATAGTTAGATTCAAGTTATGAAGTACTTAAAATTTCTTTACACAACTAGAATACGAAAAGTCACATTAGGAGGACTTTAAAGAACAGTGTGTTTATGTTAATTTGGGATCCAGTAAGTTTCAGCTCTAGCCTTCGAGACCTCTCTATAACTTAATTATCGTCTCAAGATAGATTTTCTATACCAGAACTACTTTCGACAAACACACGACATACTTGGCAAAACGACCGAACCGACCACTTGTAATAATGTGTTTCTTGGCCCGTACCATGTTAAATGATCTATCATAGTGATGTTTGGAGGCCACTACTCTATAAAGAGTATAAGATTCATAATATCATAATACATGTAAGGAAAGTTTAATCCATGTGGTCTCGCTCCACTTCTTCATTTTTCTTGCATTGACGCAACTATGTAACGCCTATTATAGGAGGAGGGCCGCTCCGTGTCGTAGATTGAAAAGACTAAAGCAGTAAATCGTGGATTAAGAGTAAATCTAATCTTGTACCTACCGGCTGGAACACGAACCCAAAGCAAGATGTGTTTAGTTTGTTTACGGTAATAATAATGGTTATTTATGCACTTAGTTTGATTCATGAATGTGGTTAAATAAATCATATCTTATTATTGTCACATTGAGATCTTATTTTGACCTTTCCTAGTCCTTATTTATTTCGTCCATATAGTTACTAATTATAATATTATAAATGCGGAATAACCTGTCTGTCTGTGACGCTTTAATGGCTAAACCGCTGAACCGAAACCAAATGAAATTGGTATGAAGATAGCTAGAGTCCCAGGAAGGACATAGGGTAGGAAAAATTGGACTACTCAGGAAATATAGATAAACAAGTTCCGCACTGACGGAGTCGCGGGGAACCGGTAGTGATAAATAAATTATAAAATACTTCGGCTTGATCATTCACTCTAAGGTCATCCTTATGCGAGTTTTCTGTGGCACCCATTCATAAACCTGAATGTTTTGTACATAAAAACCTGCCTCTTGAATCACTATATATTGCTATAAACTGCATTAAAATCCGTTGAGTATTGGAAGCGACTTCTTTTGATACTATGTAAAGAGATAAGACGATGTGAAGTAAACGTGGTCTGTCTGTTTGTTACGCTTCCACGGTTAAACCGCTGAACCGCTTTTGATGAAATTTAGTGTAGAGATGGAGATTGAATCCCGAGGCGAGACAGGAAATTACCCGCTAGCAGCGATAGACGACTTCTACGCAGATGACAACACTTCTCGACTACATCTTGTCTATTTAGCCATACCATACGTCCCACTGGTTGGAAAAGGGAAAAGGCATCCTACAGAAATGGTTGTGTTCGTGGTTATTGTACCTTTCTCCAGAAATTCTCTAACGCTATTTACGGATTGTTTCGCACCACGAGATCACCACCGAAGACTTTATCCAACAAAGAGGCCAAAGAGTAGTGTAATAAAGAGGCCCTACTTTGTAAATCGAAGTTCGAAATTACGTCAGCTCCATCCCTGTCACTCGACATTCGAGACTAAATCGAGAGAAAGATAAATTCGATTTTCAAATCTCAGTTGACAGTTAGCGTTGAAGTTAGTCTGGATAGATATCCAGGGCCTCTATTCTAGGCGGTAAAAACCATAATCGTATTTGACGCTGGCCTATTGCCTAATGCACTCGCAATCGCAAACAAGCCTTCGATTTTCAAAATGAAAACAAATGCGATTGCGAGTGCGACAATAGCCCTACGGTTATGGTATCGTTTTTCACTAGGCCGCCGTCACCTGTCAACTAAATAAGAGCTATCAAAACGTTGATAATACCATGGCCTCCCAACTCGAACAACGTATAATTATTACTTTAATTAACTCATAGATGGCGTCACAGGTATCGAGCGAAACATTTGAATCAGTAATCGTGAAGATTGAATGATTTTTGCACCTTAATAAATTCAACGTACCTTAATTACATCAAAAACATCCTTCTCTACATAAAGTAGGGTATATTTTACAAGTTTAATAAATGCAATAAATTTTATATTAACTCCATCTAACTCATAAAAATCTTATAAGTTTTCAAGCTTGCTACGCCTTATTAGGTACCGTCACTAGATGGTGCCATCACGGATCGCGAAACTACTATCACAGTATATAAATAAACCAGTAAAGAAACTAGGCCTACTTTTCAAGATAAATACCTACGCTCCAATTGAGCGTAAGGGTTGTCCACTGACATTTTGTAAAATTGAAAAAAAAACTTGTTTATTGTATCTCAGCTAGTTAGTGCAAAATCGATACGTGTGATCTGCGACAACAAATCCGTTGCAGATTGAGAAAAAGTAGCCGCCATCTTGAACTTTTTAGTTATTCAACCGATTGCTTCCAAAATCGATATATGGGGATGTGTATGGTCTCCGACAACTTATCTGTTGACAGATTGAGAAAAAGTAGAGGCCATATTTATTTTTTTATTTATTCAACCGATTGCTTCCAAAATCGATATCTGGGGATGTGCGTGGTCTCCGACAACGAATTTGTTGGCAGAATGAGAAAAAGTAGCCGCCATCTTGAACTTTTTTATTATTCGACAGGCTAATTCAAATATCGATTTCGAGAGTTAGGACCACACAGATCTCCAGATATCGATTTTGGAAGCAGCCTGTCGAATAATAAAAAAAATCAAGATGGCGGCTACTTTTTCTCATTCCGCCAACAGATTAGTTGTCGGAGACCATACACATCCCCAGATATCGATGTTGGAAGCAATCGGTTGATTAACTAAAGAGTTCAAGATGGCGGCTACTTTTTCTCATGCTGCCAACGAAATCACTGTCAGAGACCACACAGATCCCCAGATTTCGATTTTGGAAGGAATAGGTAGAACAACACAAAGTGTAACATGGCGGCGGTTTCTTCTTTTTCTAAATTCGAGAGGAAGTATGCTTATTTGACATATTTCATAACCTAATAAACAAAATGTCAGACGTGTTGCAAAAGTTCCCGATTCGTCGGGAGATCTACCGATTTCGGCTCTTCCCTCCCGATATCACGATTTAGCGACCCCGTTTCCCGAATTTCTACATTTCGAACCAAAGTAACAAATTAACAGTATTTTTAAGACGACAACACCAAAGGTAGACACTCAAAGAAGGACCTATCCACGGTCGAGAAAAATATTTAAAAAAAAACACTCAATGTTCAAATATTGCAGAGATGTTTATTATTTTATATCGTTTAATAATTTAATAGTTTGTAAATTAAAGTAATAAGTGTAAAATAGAGTTGTTTTATTTCGACTAAAATCTCCCGAGTTCTCTCGAATTTTCGCTGGGAAATTAAACGATTTTTATATTTTTACTTTTGCAACACGTCATCGTATTATAAAAAGCATTTTATTTAAAAATATTTTATTTATTCTTACCTTTCAACACCAGCAGAGAGTTTAAAAAATGAAAGTTCCGGGTTTGAAGAAGCCGAATTCAAACAACCGTATATACCACGCAATACTTTTGTGGCATCTTTCTCAAGAACGAACGTAAAATGCGAAGGAGCCCATTCGTCTCGACGCGACACACGCGGCTGACAGCACCGCCAAATCCTCTTAGCGGTCTCGTAGAGGCGTGCGTCTGTGTGAGTGCGTCGTTTCGAGCATTTTTTCGTAGCTTCTTTACTGGTTTATTTATATACTGTGCTACTATGCACTCACAGACCCCACGCGTTTCGTTTTTACAAATTCTTGTTTGATGCGTAAAATTAATACTCAAAATACTTCTTTTATATTAAAAACAAAAAAACAATAGAGAAAATAATGTCTTGGCGAATATAAATGAATATTACAAAATACTGTTTTGGCGGTTTCGGTGTATTAAAATGTTAGTACAAACACGGAACGAACAACGTGCTATCTTTAACCATTGAAGTATCAAAACGCGCTGACAGTTTGTGTACAAACATTTAAACTACACTCGGCGTCAAAAAAATCGCACCTTTTGAAATTTTGACTTCAAGCGAATAAAGCTCTTAACACGTTCACTGCGGGTTGAGGCAAAACCGCCTCAAGCTCGACGATACGTCGGTGCGGGGCTAAAAGTTGTGATATCTCTCTCGTGCGGGAGCTGTTGCCGTTTACTTACATTACAAGGCGTATGATAAAGACAAATATACATTTATTTATGTTTCTCAAACGCTGACTCTTTTATACAGAAAAAAGGTTAGAGGTCTAAATAAGCCTCGAACGCACTGGGTATATAATTTTTTCACACAGTGCGGGTTGAGGTTAATTTAGCCTCAAGAAAGTTGACCTCAAGGCCGCACGGAGCGGGGCGCGAGCGACGCGGGAGTTGACCGCTTGACGTCAGTGCGGTGATAGTTATCGATGCTGAACCACGCGTGTTTTACGTAAATAATAGGTATTGAATACGTAAGTGATCGTAACTGATCGATAGTGTTTGCTAGATAGTTACATACATACATACATTAAATCACGCCTGTTTCCCAGAGGGGTAGGCAGAGACCACTTCTTTCCACTTGCTACGATCTTGACAAATTTCTTTCGCTTCTTCAACACGCTAGATAGTTATTGTTTATAAATGTGAATAATTATTGTGTTGTTATTTTATGTGTAGTGTGTTTTATAAAGTAGGCATAAGTGTACACACATTTTATAATTGACTATTATATACATTTAAATAGAAATAGAAACATTTTCCCATTATTATAAAGAAACAAAATTTACTCTACACAAGTAAATCTGGAGACAAGCTTTTTTATCATACATATGTATAAGTACCTGCACTGTATAATGTTATAAATGAATGGGTTTTATTTACATAAACCAAAATTTATTTTCTTCCTGTTAGAGCATTTATACAAACCTACCTCTAAACTAAGCAAAGCTTGTACTATTGCTACTAAGCGGCAATTAACAAACGTATGTATAGATAAATAAATACTTATATAGTTTTTTTTTTTTTACTTATTGAGTTTTTTTTTTGTAAACCAGATAAATATGTATTAGTGTATGCACGTTGCACTGTTGTTCCTTTTAAGATAACTGTAATTACCTACCTTTTCTGTCTGTAAACCGGCTCACTGGGCCCCAAGATACAGGCTCAGCCTAGTCCACTGGATATTTTCTTGTATATTACTGTGCTTGATTAATCAATAAATTTATCTTTATCTTTATCTTTAGATAAGCAACCATGACCCAGGAACAAATATTTGTGATAACACACAATTAAACGCCTTAAAGATGCTCGATAAGATGATCATTATTTCATCGATAATTTAGCTCTAAGTGCCATTCCCTACTCTAGTCTCAGATAAAATTTAGTGCGTTTTGAGGGCTAAAAGACCTCAAAAATTCTTAAGGTATTTTTTCTTAAGCCAGAGGTCAGAACCAAGGGCGAAGCCAAGTGTATATTAAAACATTTACTGAGCAATGACTACAACACAAAAAAAAACCCTGGTCCTATTCTTGGCAAAGTTATGAAGTATTTAAGTAACTACTGAAATTTGAGAGCGATTCGGCCTCACCCGCACTGTAAAAGAGTTCCGATTTGGGCTGATTCGATCTCAACCGCACCAGCCAAAAGTCCTTCAAGTTGAACTCCGCAGCGAACGTGTTAACTTATTTATTGTACCCTACCAATATTAGTATCATTTGAAAGCACAGTTAATAAGCTTTAAAATCGGGCAAAACCGACCTTGTGTGCGTCTCCCGCACTGGAGGTGGACGTGGCCAGGGGTCCCTGACTGCTCATAGGTACATCACAGAGATCCTGGAGGACCACGCGGTCCCGTAAGCTGGTTTTGTCGGGCCTGAATTCACATTCATGCACGACAACGCCCGCTCTCATACGGCGTTGATTGTTCGGGACTATCTGGATCAGGTTGGGATCCCCGTGATGCAGTGGCCAGCGAGAAGTCCTGACCTGAACCCCATAGAGCACATTTGGGATGATCTGAAACGCCGGGTGCGGCCTCGTGATACTGCCCCTGCCACCCTTGAACAGCTTCGGGACGCCCCGTCGTCGAGGAGTGGAGTGACATTTCTCAAGAACGCATCGTGACGTTGGTGAGGTCAACGAAGGATCGCATGGAAGCTGTAATTAGGGCTAGGGGAGGTAACCCTAGGTTTTAAGTTTAGTTTTAAGAATTTGTTTTACTGTATTTTTTAATTTTGTTATGTTTTTAGATTGTGTAATTTTGGCGTGAATAAATGTTTTTCCTCTTTTCATGAAAAACGATTTTTTTTAAGCTTAGTAATCATTATCACATTTTTATTAATTAAAGGATTCAATAACCTTTAAAATGAGGCCCCACACTCATACCTTATCTTAGATTAAATAGGGTTTATAGCTGCTTGAAGTCAACATACCAAAAGGTGCGATTTTTTTGAGGCCGAGTGTATAACTTTGTTTCGTTGGATTCGGATAAAGTTGAAGTTGAAGGCGATATTTCCTTTTTATGTAAATACGCACGCTTAAATACGCTCACCAAACTATTTTTAACTTATTCTTAATTCTCATTGTAAGTGAATTGTAAAATTCTTATGAGAAAATTAATTCTTTAAACCTAATAAACCAGTTATTTTTACCTATTGCTTTTATTTATTGTCAGCAAAAAACTTCCCAAACATGTCATTAAAACATTCCTATTTGTCCTGGACATCATTAATCAGGGCAGATGTTCCTATTAATTAATAAAAGCTAACACAATGTCACCGGTAGGATTATAGCCATTACATATTAATTGTAAGTCAACAATTTTCTTGACGTCTCATTCTTGAAGTCAATGCCATCTGGTGATACGTTACTAAAACTATTAGGTAGGCTGCCAGCATCCAGTGGTGGCTCAGATACGGCATCTACTGGTGTAACTACGGGACTAAAATTGCCTACCGAATTGTCTACCTTAGGACGGCACGCTTTTGCTGTATGAGATTGGGTATCTGTACTTGTATTCTGTTATCTGTGATAATACGGTAAAAAGGTTAAAGACGATATTGTTTTTACCGCTTAGAATCTCGGCGCAAGCCGTCATTATTGTCAAGTAAATAAGAGCTATCGTAACGCTGACCATATAATTATAACATATCAAAGACGATATGGTTTTACCCAGTAGAATAGAGCCCAGTTGAAAATCGCGGCATTTATTCAGCACTGCAGTTATTCGCTTTTATAAAATGAATAAATAAATATCATGGAACAATCTTACGCAAATTCACTTACAAACACCTCTCAACGAACGTGTCATTACGAAGAATTTTCATTTCATCGAGAAGCATTTCTCCCCCTATGAGGTTTTTTTTTAGTAAGTAGTCACAACTCTAACATTACCAAACCTACGTATTGTTATTATTGTTTAGGACATCTGTCCTGTATGGGTGATTCTTATTCTTACGTGTTTTTGTGTGAGATGTGAGAATTGAATATTTTTTTCAGAGAAATCAGTAAACTGTGTATCAATTTACTTAGTAAATTACTTGTTATATCATGTCTGAATGTAATTTTACACATAAAATTATTACAAACAAATTTAAAAAAAATTACAAGTCCAAAATGTCACGGACCGTGTTGTGTGAGATTGCCGGATTTGGAAATAGTATTATTTTTTCTGAAAAGATGTCATGTTTTTATGCGTAATATTACAGCAATTACGCAAGACTAATCTATGTTCTATGTGGGTCTTAAAGAAAATAATAAAAAAAATGATCTATTTATGATTTTGAGCAACATAAAGTTTGTGAGTAATTTTTGTGTCACGACCATGTGCGATACTATAAAAATGTGCTACTCGGTAGAAAAGTATCTTTGATGCTAGTAACCTTTTTTAATATTTTTGAGAACAGCAACACTGTGTTCATGTCAGTTTCGCTAGCGGCTGAATTTAGTGTGTGCCTCGCAAAAAAAAAACATCTCATTTATTTTTAAAAAGGGACAACCTTAACACGTCAACGCCGTGTACGATTTTTGAAAGTAACTGCCAGTGCCACTCTATTGTTTTAAACATAATTTGTACCTCATACAGTCCTGTTTAAGATAATTACTTAAGATTTGCGAAGTCATGGCTAGTTTATCGGTTATGTTGAACACGTTTAAAATTGTCACGTCCATAGTATGGAAAAAATGTCACTACCATGGACTGTTTGAGTACATGGTCGTGACATAACAACGCGTGGACGTGACATTCTATTATATTTTTTCAATTTTCTGGTTTTTAGGGTTCCTTACGACATGGTAAAAAAGGAACCCTGATGGTGAGACTTCGGTGGCTGTTTGTCCATCTGTCTGTTTGTCTGTCACAGCAGATTTTCTTAGAACACAACAACTTGCGTGCCCGCATCTGTTTATAAATAAAAATAAACGAACAATGTTTTATATTCATTGAAAATGGGTCTAATAGAGGGTTTAAAAAAATTAAAGTAAAGCGATTATAGCAAGTGAGTGGGGTATCATTATGAAAGGGCTCGTTTTGCACAGCTTCAAATTATTTTTCCATCACGTTCAGTAATGTCACGACCGAGGCACAATCTGTCACATCCGTGTCTATATACCTATTTATTTACCTTTCCTGACGGTAATAAGGTTAGTTCCCGATTCGCCGGATTCCTGTTTCGTCGGATTCTTGTTTCGCCGGATTCTTGAGGGAAAAGTTCAGACTGGCACATATTTTATATATGAAATTCCGGCGAATCGGGAATCCGACGAAACAAGAATCCGGCGAATCGGGAACTAACCGGTATAAGCTTGCTCATATGCATCGAAAATTTGCTTTTGGTATATACTTTCGACATACATCGCAATATGTCGTAAAAAAAGAACTTTTATTTTTTTGAGTTATCTGGAATATTTTTAAGAATCACCCGTATACATTATCGTTTCAGCATAAAATACCGTTCGATGAAATGAAATTCGATGACAAATGACAATCGATGAAATTAAATTCGATAAAATGATGAGCTAGCACACACGTCTCGGCCGAGAGATAGCTAGTGCTCTCTAAAGTTTATTTTTATTTTTAATAGTGATAAAGTGTACGCGCTAGCGATAAAGGCAGTAAAGTACACTTTGCATAATTTTGAGCAAATGCCGCGAAAAGTTTTCGTCACATTTTTGGTTTTCCTGACTTGTGTTTTTAAGTTATCTTAATTATGATTTTTGATAAATATAGTCTGAGAAAATCAGTTTATTTATATATAAACATTATGCTGGTAAGTTTTTTTGTGTGATTTTAAACGACAAAAACCCTTTTATAGCTACCAATAGCTTAATAACTTACCCATCCAATGCTTAACATAACCGGAGTAACTCGTTAGTTACTGCTTTTATCCTAAGCAACTCATATAAATTAGGTTTTAACTTAGGAGTTCAAATGATTAAGCATATTTAAAAAACTTTAAGGTTTTTCTTTACTTACAAAAAATAAAGTATGGATTTGAGTCGGAAAACCACGAGTTAAATCAACAAAATTGTACGAAACAAAACTATTATAAAAATAAATCAACATGCAACTGTTAGTTTTAAAACGTATAAAATAAATAAAGCTCCTTTAGCCTTTTAATAAAGAGACTTTATACTTAACTTATAAAACAAATCACTTAAAAACTGGCAACTTTTGCCATTACTATACAAAAAATATCAAAAAATATCTGTCCGATCCTTTCTAAAATCCCAATTTGAGATCAATTAAATAATAATCATACTTAATCTAAGCTTCTCTTTGGTGTGAAATTGTACGAACTAAGCTAATCAATATTAGTTAGTTTATCTGAAACCGGCAAATTTAACCAAAAACCTTTTTCTGTTATCCGGCATTAAATCCAGCAGTTTCTTTATGATCCCATTTTTCGTGGACTCTGCTATTCCTCTGGGTGATGATTTTTGAGTGAATTCTGGGAATTTACTTGATTTCAAGTACTTTATTTGTAGAAAGTCTAAACTTTGTGTTTCTTCATCACTGTGACTATTTTTGTATTGGAGCGTGAACTCGCCTCGATGCGCTACTAAAACCATTATATTTTTAAGGTACACTCTAGGTTCAATTTTGCGCACTTTGTGTTGCGAAGATAGGTCAGTATAATTATAAAAGTCAACCACTTGCATTATTTTTACTGCTAACATACTAAGTAATTGATGTCGAATAGTAAATTGCCTTTGCTTATAATAATCACAGTAAGAGTAGTTACTGCTAACATACTAAGTAATTGAATCCGAAATGTTACACTCTTACTTACGAACGAGGCGTAAGTATACTTACTGCTGTTATACTAAGAAAGTTTTGTCATGACAGTAGACTTACTGCCCTTATCCTTATTGATAAAACATGTTCCCGGTAAGATATTAAAATAAGGGTCAAACCATCATGTAGAGCTCATTGCCACGATTCCGAATCTATGGTTAACTCAGTTTTGACAAAAATGGTAGTTACTGCCTTTATCGCTAGCGCGGCAGTGTACAGACGCCGTTATGATTCAGGGTAAAGCGGGGCTTTCACAGTACGAGTGCGCTCAGAGGCGATAAGGCCAACTCTCGTTGAGGAGAGTTAGGATGCGATGGGCGTGCACGGCGCACTCCCGTCTTCTCCCCAACCCGTAAACAGAGTACCTATAGATTTCTATTATATTTCATTTTGTTTTATTTGCTCTCGAAATGGGCCATCATGGGCCAGCGTAGTGATGGAATGATGCGTAAGAGTGAGATGCAAGAATATGTTGCTCGCTCTACGGTGTAAATGCGTCCCTTACGTTGGCCTATGATGTGCCATTACATTCTGTGGAACAATGTGGCAGCGTGCAAATGGTTCCGTTGCCTTTTATGACCATAAGAAAATAAAATTGTCAATATTATATGACAGAAACTTCGGAATTTCTGATAAAAACTAATAATATTTACGTTTTGCCATGCAATTTGCAAATTATGTTGAAGCCTTGAAAAGTCTGATGTAAAGCAATGGACCCCAGTGCTTTGAAAGTCGTATAGTATAGTTTAATGAAATAGCATGTATATTCGGAAGATTTAATATGACCTCCGAAATCAAAGAGATGGAGATATTAATATGTAGCTTTTGCAGTGAGCAATTTGATACTAACGACGCTATTACTTGTCACCTTCTTAATGCACATGAAGCCGATAAGACCGTTTTAAAACTTCGCAAGCAGCTGACTACGTAGAAACCTATTATATTTTATATCTCGACCTTGGCTAGAGTTCCAGTAGAATGCCATGAAAAACTAATTTTGGTTGTTTCAGTCATAAGTCCTCTACATCAAAACGCACAGAGAATGTTAAAAGTAGAAGGAGAAAGGCAGAGCAGGTTTATATTTTATCGTATTTTTTCGCTTGCGGTGTTTGTGTCCAGCAGTGATAATATTTTGAAAGACATCCTAGTATCATCACCAACATCACGTTACTAACATCATGACTTAATAACTATGTGTAGAATTCTAATCTTCATTGCTTTATAATGTTTTTTTTTAGAAATACTCTATTGCTTGTGGATTCAAATGGGCCTTGCCCTAATATTTATAAATTTGATTATTATTTAATGAATCAGGAATGCAAAAAATATATTTGATGCAGTGTTCTGCATGCAAAAACAATTCACCATAGAAGCGTGAAAATGATAAAAGTCCTTGGGGTGACTGATCAGTGATCACGCTGATAAGATAGTAATTGACATACTTAAAAACACTAGAAAGGAGCAGATGCTATTCTGACTAGATTACCTACTGTAATGTTTTTTCAGATTAGGAAACCTGGAACTGAATTTTATTGTGATATTTGTAACTACAAAACTGTGCACCAATCTACATATAAAAGGCACTTGTTGAGACATGAGAAGGTATATTTCCACAGTATACATTATACTGTAATGTTAGTCTAAAATAAATATTTGATTGAGATTTGATTAAATTGTATGTTTGTTACAGGATGGCAGAAAACACAAATGTATGCATTGCTCATATGCAGCAGTTCAACCAAATAACTTAAAAAATCATTTGAAAAACGTTCACCCTTTTGGTGCAGTGGAACCTGTAATTGTTGAAGCAGATTTCTTTCAAAAACTACTTTGCAAATAACTTCTTAGTTACTGAGCAGATGAATATCCTTTTTTTTTCATATATAAGAGTTCCATGTTTTAAGTGTCGAGATTGTAGTTGGTAGTGAGTTAATAAAAAAAGATTTAGATATTGGGAATTTTCGTTTTACTGTGCAGTGAGGGTTTCCAAAACTACGCAAAAAAAAACAACACCTGGCTCAGTGTGTCACAGGCATTCAAGGTATGCCAATAGCCTATGGATATCCTTATAATTATGCATAATTTGCTTTCTAGTCAAGTCCAGATTATGCTGCAAGCTGCAATGGATACCCTTTACCGAATGCTATACTTTGTGTGAAAGCTGCAATAAAATAGAATACCTAATTCATGTTTTGATGGAATGGGCCAAGAAGGTCTCAGGGATGAATACTTTAGTCTCTCAATGTGTATATGGTGTACTGAATGCAGAGCTGACCTGCCTGTTGCCTATCAATGCTTTTCGAAAATCTTACTTTGAAGCGAGTGCCCTCATGTTTTCCTTTAGTCCTCCATTAAATTAAAAATAAATTTAGAGATTTGTGGTTAGCTGGGAATTAATTTTTTAATGTCCAAAATGATGGCCCCAACCAAAATTTCTTCCAAATCTCGACACATATTTTCCTAATCCATACTTATAAATGTGAAAGTATCTCTATTTCTTACGCTCTGCGCTGAACCGATTTCAATATGTGTATAATAATAACTTGAACCCCAGGGAAAGACAGGGAACTTAACTATTTTCAATTCCAGAAAATTTGAGGGTTTCCAAGGAAAGAGCTATAAACAACTTCAACGCGGACGGAGCCGCGGGCAATAGCTGGTCTATATATATATATATATATATTAGAAGAATCTCACTGGCTGATCGATCAACGCACAGCCGAAACCGCTGGACCTAGGGACTTGAAATTTGGAGGGAATATTTTTTGGATATCCTAGGGGTGCAATAAGGTTTTTTTTGGAATTCATCCCCTAAATTCCCTAAAAGGTTAATATAGGGGGAGTAGCTGGAATTAATTCTACGCGTACGAAGTCTCGGGCGTCCTCTAGTATTCAATAAAACAAATGATATAATAATGCTAACAAATATTTTTAATCAAATTCTATCAGCAACATTAGAAATAATAGGTTTAGGTCTAGATTTAAATAGGAGTTTCTTTTTGACGATAGCCTTCACTTTGTATTGTGTTTTGCCATCGTCTGTTTGTTTTTCTATGACAGCCATAGGTTGCTCAAGTTTGACTTCTTTACCGCTGAGGACATGGTGGCCCAGGATGAGCACTGGGTGCCGGTTCCTGTTGTAAAAGTGCAGATCGCCAATGACAGTGGGCCCGGCCAAAGATTCTTTCTTTATTTGTATAAGACCTTGCAGCTCTACTATGGCCCACTCTGGCACGCCATTCCCATTCTCCGTTTTACTGTAAAGAATTATGATTAACATAGTATGGTGCCGATGAAATGAACTCTCTGGATAATAGGGATGATGAAAAGGAAAAAAATAGGAGCTTATATTTTATTAATTATAAATACAAAAAATTGAAGTGGTTAACATCGAGAACCTGTAGGTAAGCTGTATCACGCTAGCGATTTACTATGAACTTCACAAACATTATTGCTCCAGGCACTGCAAGAAAAAAACATAATATACCATGGTCCTGAAATATGAACATTATTATCTTATCAACAAAAAAAACGACGTTATCTATTCAAGTAGCATTTTTGGTGTTGAATGTGTTCCAGACAACTTATTACCTCCTTAACAAAGGGTCTAGCAGGCTAAGGAAGGAGAAGTGGCCCCTGTGACGAATATCGGATTTTTATAATGTCATTTGTTGGCTATCTCATAATATAGAAACACCCTAACTTTCAGCCCCCTATCTTGAACCGTCACCGAGATACAGTCAAAATAGTACATTGTTGCAGAGGATAGAAAGTACGAGATTTTTGGACGAGTCATATCTCTAGTGTACGAGTCCATAAATTGCACTTTCTACCGAGGCAGACATAGTGCTTTTCACAACTACTGAGAGGAAATAAAATAAAAATTCATATTCAAAACTCATATTTTAATTCATATTAATGTGAATAGTGTTAGTCAAATGGTGTCGGTTTTTCAAAAGTAGAATAGAAGCTGTATGTATTATCGCCAATTTTACCATAGATAACTTTTTTTTAAATCTGGACCCCTATTCTCGTGGCTTTCGAGATTAATAAACTAACATTCGAGATGAATATGTCAACTCCATATAAAATTGTATTTGTTTCGCCTTATCTCCCATGTAATTTTATCTCTAGTGGTTCGAGATTAGGGGCCAAGTTCCTTTCGGCCGCCATCGCAACTGTGTTTCACAACCAGTTGTCTATTAGGATTTTTTAATCTTTCATGGCAACTAGTTGTGATAGAAGAAGATTTATTCCTGTTACACACCCAGTTGTGAATAAGGAAAATCCCAAAAAGACTAGTTGCTACAGAAGATTTAATTTTCCTTGTTCACAACCACCGGTTCCCAAAAACCAATTAATAAAATGCTAATATAATAAGTTTATTCTGCATAACATAAAATACAAACATGGATCTAAACATTGTTTGCTCCTTAAGTATTAAACCGCCACTGCTTTATGAAAGAAAACTTAAACATATTCTGTCACTTTTTTATGAACTTAAGTACTAAAATGTAATGGAGAACGGGCTTATTATTTCTAAACAATGTCCAGCCGTAATTTCTTTTCTTTGTAATTGTTGTGTAGCCGCATCAATTTCGTCGTCGATTAGTTTGTACTCTAACTTTTTTTTGCTACTCAATTTCAAATGATATGATTCGGTTTCCGTTAGTAAAACTTCTAACAATTGTGCCAGTGAGGGATATTTCCATCCTATATAACGGTTTATCTTAGCATGCCAACCTTCAATGTTGTTGTTTGTTCTTATAGTTTCTTTCGCACAAGAACACGATTCCATCATTTCATTTTTCTTTAACCATTGCTTTTGAAAGTATTTGTTAAATTTTTTAAGGCCTTCACTAGAATTGGAAGGCATTTTCTCCATTGTGTACAAATAACCCTTTTCTATATATTGAGCTGGCAATCGCGCAACCCCTACGCAGCGTGCTACGTGTCTTCGTTCTGTCCGTAGTTTTACTTTTAAGAGTTTTGCTTTTTTCCATAGGCAACGGTTGTAATGGTAGTAGCAACCTTTGAATATGATTTTCGGAAAAACACTTTTTATGGCATTTATAGCTGCAACTTCAAAATCTAGAGTATTTTTTTGTGGATTCCAACTTATAAGCGACTTGATCATATTAAACAATATTTTATAGGTGTCAGTTTTTTTGTCCGGCAGTAACGCGAATATTAAAGGAAGTATAGTGCGTTTGTTTTTATTATAAGCGTGTATTGTATATAGTTGAGCAAATCCTTTGGGACAAGATTTAAAAGTACCGTCAGCGAAAAAGTGATGGTATTTATTAATCGCTATTCCCCTTCGATCATTTTTAATTTCTTTGGATGCGAAAACAATAATTCGTTTATCCTCGTCACAGTACTCGAAAAAAAAGGAAATCTTTATATTTATTAGGTATAATAACCTCATGAGCGTTATTGAACCTTGTCTTAGCAACACCCAATATTTTATTTCTTTCATTATACAAGCCGGTTTTTATATTTTCGTATCTCGGTATCTTAGTAAGCAATTCATAACCAACATCTTTAAGTTCCCGAACAGTTTCTTCGTATTGCTTCTTAATGGACACAAAATTGCAACTACTCTTCTGCTTCAAACTGTCCAACTTCTTCAATATCACATTTTTTCCAACGTCAGGTTTACAATCAGTGTTATGTGCTTTAGATATTTTTGTTATCTCATTCCGCGTGTTCACTGTCAAATTACCTTTACAGCCGGAACTAACGCAACATTTACAAAACGAATCTCCATTCTTATAAAAAAAATTGCGATGATATCTATAACCATTTAACCATCATACAGAAGAGTGACTCCTCCTCTTCTTGAAGTTATAAATTCCAGCTTTGACGTACTCGGAAAGATATTTGAGGTAGACATTGCTTGATGAATACTTATTCAATGCATCGACTTTGAATAACAATCTCTAATTGCATTGAAACGATAATCTTTGACCTAATGTTATTTATATTATATAATCAATACCTATTTACAAGAAAATAATTTGAATTAAAATACACAGAAAATAATGAAATGCCAATGTCAATCATTATGACATATTTATTTCTAATTCTAGGCGGAGGTTTTAATAAAGAATTATTATTTAAAATAAAGGTACTGTTAGACATGCTAGTTACTAGCATGGAAGCTTGCCACCTACTAACGTATGCGTTAATAACCATGCGAATAATAAGCATGCTTATTTAAGAGCATGCATATTGTGTACATACATACATAGATAAAAAGATAAAAAAGATAAAAGGTGTTTATTCAGTAAGTAGGCCGCACGGGCACTTTTACACGTCAAAAAAAATCTACCAGCGCTTCACAAGAGACCATTGCTGAGAAGAAGCGCCGCAAGAAACTCAACAGTAAGTCGTTTTTTAAATATTGCTAATGATATTAAACAATAATAAACTTAACCTAGCATTATATAAAACAATGAATCTCATATAAAACTAAAAATTAATATATTCATGCGTAGTTGAGCAGGAAAATGTGTCAAAACTCAGAATTGTCACAAAACTAATAAGCAACAGTAATAAAAAAAAATTAAAGTATACAAGTTATACTTACCTGTGACGGTGCAAAACAACCTGCATAAAAGTTTCGATACATTCTCCTACAGAAACCGTGTCCCCTAGACAATATACAAATGTTTACATATTTTTATGACTAAGTTATTATTAAATTATTTAGGTGTTGGCCAAGCATTTTTATCTGTTAGATAGTCTTCGACCCTATAGTAAGCTTTAGACATCAACGACTTTTTCAAGTAAGTTTTAAGTACTGGAAATGGTAACTTTAAAACAACGTCAGGTAATTTATTAAAGAAAAGGATGCATTGACCTACAAATGATTTATAAACCTTACGGACACGAAATTTTTTAATAGCAATTTTATTTTTATTTCTTGTATTCAAATTATGTATATCACAATTCTTAACAAAAGAGTCTTGATTTTTAATGACATAAATAATATTCTCATAAATAAATTGAGATGCTACTGTCAAAATATTAATTTCTTTAAATAGTACTCTTAAGGAATCACGGGAGATTAGATTATATATAGAACGAATGGCTCTTTTTTGCAACACGAATATAGTCTGTATGTCAGCAGCTTTTCCCCAAACCAGAATACCGTACGACATAACACTATGAAAATAACTATAATAAACTAAGCGAGCTGTCTCAACATTAGTAAGTTGCCTGATTTTCCTAATAGCATAAGCTGCCGAACTTAATTTACCTGCTAGTATTGCTATATGGGGACTCCATTGCAAGTTTTTATCTATAGTTATCCCTAAGAAAAGCGCCTTATCTACCATTTCCAATCTCTCATTATTAAGAAATATACTAGATTCTACCGGTCTAACATTAGGCAAAGCGAACCTAACACATTTAGTTTTCTTAGCATTGAGTAGCAAATTGTTACTAGTAAACCAATTAAGTACTTTACCTAGTGTGGCGTTTATCCTACTGTAATCGACGGATTTTCGGTCTACCTTGAAAATTAATGATGTATCATCAGCAAATAGCACAATATCACAAAGGTTATCTACCGTGGGTGGTAAGTCATTAATATAAACCAAAAATAAGAAAGGTCCTAATATAGAGCCCTGAGGCACACCTAATTTAACAGCTGCTCCAATAGACTTTGTTTGGTTTACAACAACCATTTGTGTTCTATCACTAAGATATGAAGACATAAGATTTAGAGAATTATTTGACAAACCATAATGTTCTAATTTTAATATAAGAGTCGCATGATCTACGCAATCGAAAGCTTTGGAAAGGTCACAAAAAATTCCTATAGCATCACAAGATTTCTCCCAAATATTGTATATATATTTAATGAGTACAGATGCTGCATCTGTTGTGGATCGCCCTCTGGTGAAGCCAAACTGATTACTGTTAAGCAGTTTATTTCTATTGAAGTGACCTAACATATCTTTTAACATTAACTTCTCAAAAACTTTGCTTAAAACAGGTAGAATAGAAATGGGACGGAAATTCGTTAAATCACTCATATCGCCCGATTTAAAAAGTGGTATGACTTTACTATATTTCATAAGATTTGGAAATACCCCCTCTGAAATGCAATTATTGTAGATTAAAGCTAAGTGAGGTGCAATTATATCTATGATATGATGGATGACTTTAACTGACGTTCCCCATAAATCCTCGGTTTTTTTTAAACTGATTTATTTGAATACTTTAACAATTAAAACAGAATCTACGTGGCTAAAATCAAAGCTTGCGTTACATTTAGTAACATTAGCACAAAGTAATTTTTGAGCTTCAATTGCAGATGATTGAAGACATTTCGTGGTATTAACGGCTATGGTTGAGAAATAATTTTCGAACGCTAACGCCACGTCTTTGTTTGACGTGATTTGTTTGTCTCCCTGGTCTAGAGTGACTTGATTATCCCGAGTTTTAGATTTACCCGTTTCTCTATTTATTATTTTCCATACAGTTTTCACCTTATTGTCAGAAGCTTTAAGCTTAAGACTTAAAAAGTTTGACTTAGCAGTCAAGCAAACTTGCTTGAAAGTCCTCGAATATTTCTTAACATAAACTAAGAAGTCCGCGTTCTTGTTCTCCTCTCTCTCTCTATATAATTCATAAAGCTTATTTCTACTTCTATGAATGCCTACAGTAGCCCATTCACTAAACTTAGTTTTTGACCCAGAAATAGTTTTCATCTTAAAATTATTATTAAATTGATGAAGAATTACACCAAACAAATCTTTATAAATACTATTAGAGTCATTATATGAAAAGGATAACCTACAGAGATTACTCTGAACTTTATTTTTGAATAATTCCAAACGATTGCTAGTTATGGGTCTGTATGTTATTGTCTGTGGTACTTGATGAAAATCATTTAAAAAAGAAGCCTTTTGACCACTATGATCAGAATTAAAGCAGTTAAATATTGCTTTATCCAAACATTCACAATTACAAAAAATGTTGTCTAAACAGGTAGCACTTGAAACACCTATCCGTGTAGGTTCAAAAAACAAATTACCTAAATTAAAAGATTTAAATAAACTTAAGATCTTAATAGTATTAATTGACGATTCCAGTAAGTTAACATTAAAGTCTCCACAGACAATAACATGCCTTTGAGTTTTGCAGGCTAATTTTAACACATTTTCCATAGTAGATTCAAATGTGTTAAAATCGGCTGATGGTGGTCTGTAAACGCAAATAATTATGTAATTTTCTACTTCTATGCAAGAGATTTCTACAAGTCTCTCTATCAACTACATCATAGTACAGTCAACAGCAAAAGTAAGTGATCACTTTTGTACCTTATTCCATTGTGATAAGGTGAAAAAATGATATCCAACATTTGCTGTTGACTATACTATAATGTACAATATACACTGTGATTTAGTGATATTTATCAAATATCGTGATATATTTTGATTGTCTAACTAGTGCATATGACCCTCATAACAATATTTATGACAAACTCAGAGCCGGGATCCTAGTTGAGTAACAGGTAAATGTTCTTCTGTCACAACTGGTTGCCATGAAAGATTAAAAAATCCTAATAGACAACTGGTTGTGAAACACAGTTGCGATGGCGGCGATTTTTTTATTCTTTGACAACTGGTTGTGTAACAGGAATAAATCTTCTTCTATCACAACTAGTTGCCATGAAAGATTAAAAAATCCTAATAGACAACTGGTTGTGAAACACAGTTGCGATGGCGGCCGGAAGGGCCAAGTTTGAATTACATAAAAAAAAGCAGTGACATAGTTTTTAGTCTGTGTATCTTTTAGCAAAAATACACCTAATATTTTACGAAACAAAATGGTGTGTTATGATTGGTCGATTCCAATTTTTCATTTTAAGGAGATATGACACAAAAATTGATTGATTGATTTTTATTGGTTATTAAAGTTGGACAACAATGTTCTCGACCAATCAGTGTTGTGAAAACGTCATTTTATGGACACATTTTTCAAAGTCGTTTTTCTCCTGAACTATATAAGGTAGAGCAATTAAACCAAATCATAGCTACAAAGGAAGGGTAGGAATATAACTCTGATTTTTTAAAATATTTAATTCCATGAAAAAATAATGATTAAATTGTCAGAGAATTTTTTGACAGCACTTCAACAAGTATTTGTAAAGCTACGGAAAAAATCACATAAACTGCTAATTGTATTAGCTAGTACCATGCGAAAAATCAATTCAATATAATTGGTGCAACATACTTAAAAAAAAAAATGTCAAAGAAAGCGTTAAATGAGTATTTAATTCTCAAGGAAATTTTTCGATCCAATGAGGTTTAATTTCGTTGCCTAGCAACAGAATGTCTATTTTGATCTTCACGCATGGCTGTCAATAAAGGTCACACTGCTGCATCTAAGATAACATGTGTAACTCAGTTTTCATCGAAACTAACTACGAAATCCATGAAATGACAGATTTACTATGTTATAATTATTTAATACAGAAACTTAGGGCCTGTTGTTTGATCAGTAATTAACTCAACTAATTGTTAAAATTCGAAAAAGGAATCGAAAACTTGACACGGTTTCTTGAGATTTAACCATTAGTTACGGTTTTTAACGATTTGTCAGTTTAACTACTGATCAAACAACAAGCCCTTAATGGTCAATTGTTTCTAGTACCTATTAAGGTCTATTCCGACTAGTTACATTGTTAGTTCCATTGATGTAACTAGATGGATTTTTTTTTCCTAGTAGTTACATTGAACGAAGATGGTTTCCGTAATGGAACTACATTGACTTTTTTTCCGAGTAGTTACATTAATAATATTATTTTTATACTCGTCGATTAAAATCTGTGTATTAAGATTTCATAGAGAATACTGCAACGTCACTCTTTTCATCGTTGTTACTTCCGAAACAATCGAAATAACTATTTCGATACGCTCTAGACAACCGAAAAAAATTTGAAAATAGAACTTTGGATTTCCATATATGTGTCCTTGTTTAAGGAGACTCGATCCGATACAAAATTGCCAATCTGTGGCGTTTCGGAACGTAGCAGCGTCGCGGCATCTGTCAAAAATCTACTTTTCAATTATCTTGTGTCAAAGAAGTCGGATAGTAACACTTACGATATTTAGTTTTCTTGTATACTCGTATTAATGACTTAAATTATTAATTTTAATGAACTCGTACAAAAAGTATTGTTCACAATAGTGTCATAATTAAGCTTTTTAATCTCGTACCTTACTTAGGCCACTCAGCAAGCTTCGTGGCCTAAACACGGTACTCGACTAAAAAGCTCTCTATTATAACACGATTGTGAAAAATACTATATCATATTATTAATGTAACTACTAGGAAAAAAAAATCCATCTAGTTACATCAATGGAACTAACAATGTAACTAGTCGGAATAGACCGCGTATCACCGTTTGTTTATGGAGTATAAAATAACTCATTATGATTTGCAATGTGTTTCTTCGTAAAGTGCAAAGAAAAAAAAACTAATATCTTCTGCTGATGAATCCGCATTTTTTACTGGTGCTACCAAAAAAATAATTTCAGTGAACGATGTTATATGCTAAAAATGTTATTGCGATGTTTGCTCTGATGAGTTATTTTATACTCATAAACGGTGATACTTAATATGTACTAGAAACAAGTGACCATTAAGTTTCTGTATTAAATAATTATAACATAGTAAATCTGTCATTTCATGGATTTCGTAGTTAGTTTCGATGAAAACTGAGTTACACATGTTATCTTAGATGCAGCAGTTTGACCTTTATTGACAGCCATGCGTGAAGTTCAAAATAAACATTCTGTTGCTAGGCAACGAAATTAAACCTCATTGGATCGAAAAATCTCCTTGAGAATTAAAGACACATTTAACGCTTTCTTTGACATTTTTTTTTTTAAGTATGTTGCACCAATTATATTGAATTGATTTTTCGTATGGTACTAGCTAATACTATTAGCAGTTTATGTGATTTTTTCCGTAGCTGTACCTTTACAAATACTTGTTGAAAAGTGCTGTCATAAAATTCTCTGACATTTTAATCATTATTTTTTCATAGAATTAAATATTTTAAAAAATCAGAGTTATACTCCTACCCATCCTTTGTAGGTATGATTTGGTTTGATCGCTCTACCTTATATAGTTCAGGAGAAAAACGACTTTGAAAAATGTGTCCATAAAATGACGTTTTTGACAGTATCTCGGTGACGGTTCAAGATAGGGGGCTGAAAGTTAGGGTGTTTCTATATTATGAGATAGCCAACAAATGACATTATAAAAATCCGATATTCGTCACAGGGGCCACTTCTCCTTCCTTAGCCTGCTAGACCCTTTCGTTGAATATTTTTGGGTTTACTAGACTGACCCAGAAGGAGGGTAATGTATTTCGCGCCTAATGTATGTATGTGGGTATGTCCGTTCCATTGTTACCTCCTGTAACCTAAAAGGCTTGACCAATTTTGAAGAGTGAGGTGTCGTTAGATCAGTCTCGGTCGGGGGGGAGGACATCGGCTCTATTATTTAAATCAAAGCAACGAGTATAAAAATAATAGTGACATTAATGGGCAGCTTTTTCCGTTCAGTTGATTAGACGAAGGCTCATGGTTATCAAAGCTGTAAAGACGTACTTGTTTGGGCGGGCTGGGGGCTGGGCTAGTAGCGGAACTTCTTGAAGAGCGGGTGCTTGTTGCTATTGGCGCGGCGGTGCTCGAGGTAGAGCGCGTCGTCGGCGCCGGCCAGCGAGGACAGGCTGCCGCCCGCGCGCCGCGCGCCGCCCGGCCCGCCCTCGCGCTCCTCCTCGCACTCCGTCTCCGACGCCGCCAGCACCTGCCGCCCGACACACAGCAGTCAAAAACACAACACTGTTTAGGGCAGGGTAATCCAACCTTTTCTTTTTGTTTTTAGTGCGGAAAGTATGTCATCAGTCTTGGCCCGAGCTGTAAGCGAGACCAGACTCGGGACGAGTAAAAATGACAGGTCCGCACCTGTATCAAATGGCACATACATACGGTATCTGGGTATGTGTATATCTGTGTTTGTGCGTACGAGGGACGGCTGATAAGGAATCTCCTTGGTCAGAAATATATAGAAAAATAATGCTGGCTGGTATGGATTTATTTTAGTTTGTTATTCTTTTTTCAAAATGTATTACTTCATTTGTTTATTGCATCACGTTTATTTGTCTCTTACAATTGTTTCGAACATGTCGGTAGAAAAATTGCAAATGGATAAGATCGAGCAGCGTCCCCAGAATCTTGACAGCATTTGACATGGAGAGGCGTGTCAAATGTTGCGAAGAGTTTTTGAACAGGAGTCGAGGGAAAGAGGAAAAATTATTTTCTAAAGTTGTAACATATGATGAGACTTGGATTCGACAATGGGACCCGGAAATCTTTTGGGACACAGAAGGGATTTTGCTCATAGATTATTTACCGAAGAAAACTACAATGAATGCTGATTATTACTCAAACTTACTATATCAACTAAGAGAGACAATAAAAGAAAAACGGCCAGGTAAACTAAGCAAAGAAATTCTGATTTTGCAAGATAACGCACCAGAGCATACCGCCCGCACAACGAAGCTAGCAATTAAAGACAACGGCTCATAAAAGCAATTTTTTGACGACAAACCGATATTTTTTTTTAATGGCTTAAATTCAATATTTGAAATATGTAATAAGAGCATGTTTTTTTTTTTACGTTAGGTAGATTACTTATCAGCCGTCCCTCGTATCAGTGTATGTGTGTATCTTGGCATGTGTGTAACTGTGTATGCGTATATCTTGGCATGTGTGTAACTGTGTATGCGTATATCTGTGTATGTGTGTAACTGTGTATGTGCGTATCTGTGTATGTGGGTATCTGTGTGTCTGTCTATGTGTGTATCTGTGTATGTGTGTATGTGTGTGTCTGTGTATGTGGGTATCTGTGTATGTGGGTATCTGTGTATGTGTGTATCTGCGTATCTGTGTATGTGCGTGTCTGTGTATGTGTGTATCTGTGTATGTGCGAATCTGTGTATGTGTGTATCTGTGTATGTATGTAATTTTAAATTATATTAACTACAGTGGTGGTCATATAATTAAGAACGTTTATTTAAAGGGAAGATTTTTCCCAACTAACAAGTATAACTAATTGCATGTATTTTTTTCTCCTGTTCTTTGATGTCACATTATCATGGCGTCGCATTTATTACAACAACAAATTGGAATAATTTATTTTGCCTGTTTATAATATTCTGTACATTGAATTTAAAAATATCTTGAATTTCGTTTCTATGTAATAAACGGAGATTAAAAGCTTTGATATCTGTAATCACGTAAATTAATCGACGGCCCTTAAATATGGTTTTAAAGAAATATCTATAGTTGGATTAATTTGATAATTTCTTAGTTAACTTAACTTATTAACTAAGAAATTATCAAATCCTGAAATAGGTATAGTTTAATTTTCAAGTGACCAGCTTACTCCGGTACCTTTTGTCCTTACTAACTTTGACCTCTCCTTTCCCCTCCTTGTACCATCATATCTTAGTTTTTCATTATATACAGGGTGTTTGGTAGAGCGTTGTCTAAAAAAAACAGGCGAATAGAAGAGGCCATTAGCTATCCATTTCAGGTACTTTAACCCTTTATTTGTCTAAGGGCTATTTAATACCGATTATTTTTTTATTTTATTAAAAGTTACCAAAATTCGACCTTGAAACCCCAAAAAAACAGGAACTATTTGGTGTATCCACAAAATTATCATTTTGTTAGAAAGCTAAATGTTGTGGTGTTCGAATTAAAGTGTTATTGGACGCATATAGCATAATTTAAAAAAAAATGGGGGCTCTCAAAGTTTCAGAAATCAGTAAAGAAAATTTTCAAGATTAACTATACAACGAAATTAAAAAAAAAACGAATGTGATTACAACTCTTCCAATTTCCTTAAAACATTTCCAGTTTATGCCAATTCTAATGGTGTGCCACATGCATTACAAAACTCTTTATAATTTGAGTTATTTGCTAATAACTTCCACCCGGCCGTGAAGGTGGCGATTTTTGGGAGAATTAACTTCTCTATTCAGTTACCACGTCTTACGCAGTTAGATGTTTTCTCGTTGTAATTCACATAATATATCTAAGATGAGAATTAAGGCCTGTACCGAAAAGTTTTTTTTACAAACTCTGCACATGATATGGTACTGGTCAGTAATCGTTTTTTTATTTATTATTTTATGACTTCGTTTTTGTCATTTTGAACTGTCAATTGACACAATTATCTCCGAAAAAATATCGCTTTTATTTAAAATGCAGGACGATAAAATAATTCGAAGAGAAAATGTTCTGCGACTTTACCTGGAAAATACTAATTCCACTTTTGAGTCGGTCGGAAAGAGAGTAAATATGAATCGTGCCACAGTTCGAAATATTGTTAACCTAACCGATACTTAAACGAGTATAGAATCCAAGACAAAGCTCGGAGTGGCGTTGCGGAGATAATAATAATAATGTTACGAAATGGTTAACTTACAATCTACTCACTCTCAACCTGAGTAAAACTAAAATTATGACCTACAGTATCAATAATAGTACTCAACCATTACCAAATACCATTATTATTAAAGCGCATACATGTCAAGAACTCGGAAGTTGTCACTGTCAAGAAATTAAAGAAACTCCGTCGATCAGATACTTGGGCGTTCAAATGGATAAAAATCTCAACTGGCATGAACAAATCACAGGTCTTACAGGAAGAGTGCGGAAACTGATTTTTGTTTTTAAGAGTCTGCGACATGTATGTGATCGAAAACTATTAATTTCAATTTACTTAGCACTATGTCAGTCGGTAATAGGGTATTGTATTACAGCTTGGGGATGTTCGTCAAAAATGGCAATGCTTAAACTTGAGAGAGCACAGAGGGCGGTTCTCAAAGTTATGACTTTTAAGCAATTCCGGCATCCTACACATGGCTTATACAATGACACGTCTGTTCTCACAGTGAGGCAGTTATTTATTAAACAACTGTTATTGGAGCAACATAAAAACCCGCCTGATTATCCTACATCACGTAGGAGAACCGACATCGTGTACATAACACGACACCACAAAAGTAAGTTTGCAAGTAAATTTTTAAGGGTCCGTGGACCCATCTTGTACAATAAACTAAGTAAAAACCTAAATCTTAGGTCACTTTCACCATATTTGTGTAAAAAAACATTAGAAAAATATCTTAAGACGCTTAACTATGAAAATACAGAGCAACTAATAAAATAAAATTGGCACTCATATACACACACACACAAACACACACACACACACACACACATACACACACACACACGCAGTCTCATACTTTATCCCTTCTTTAAATTTATACTTAGTTTATATTATGTACAGTCGCCATCAAATATATGGTAGCGGTCAAGGTACTCAAATATTTCGGAGCAGCATTAAATTTCAATATATTAATTACGCTAGATAAGGTCTATAATATCGGCCCATATAATTCGTCATAAATTTAGGAGCAGTGACTTTTCAATAAATTCGTAACATACAATTAGGTAAAGATATCGGAACTTACAGAAGTCAAAAATATCGAAGCAGCCAGGATGATCATAAAGATCGGAACATTTATGGAAAATATACCTTAAGTCTGTGTCACATAGTTCATATTTGAATTCGTTACTACACTCATAGACCAAATTAGCGGAACATGTCACAATAAACCACTCTGTTCTTAATTCAAATTGTTGACAACATAATATTAATCATGCGTGTCTGAAACCTTATTTTAATGGGTCCATCGTAAAGTATTTTGAACTATGTGACACAGACTTAAGGTATATTTTCCATAAATGTTCCGATCTTTATGATCATCCTGGCTGCTTCGATATTTATGACTTCTGTAAGTTCCGATATCTTTACCTAATTGTATGTTACGAATTTATTGAAAAGTCGCTGCTCCTAAATTTATGACGAATTATATGGGCCGATATTCTGCCCTCCTAAGCAAAAAAGCAGTATCTCAAATTCAATAACCAATGCAGTTTGAATTCTAGTCCATCAGTAATAAGGTTGATATTGCTACAGGAGTTTTATCCGAGATACTGCGTTTTTGATTAGGAGGGCAGTATTATAGAACTTATCTAGCGTAATTAATATATTGAAATTGAATGCTGCTCCGAAATATTTGAGTACCTTGACCGCTACCATATATCTGATGGCGACTGTACCTAGTTCCTAATCACATTCAGTTAAGTTTGATGTAGTATTTTTGCATATACTACTTGTTTACGTCTTAGCAACCGATATTGAATATTGGCGCACGTTGTCTCAATTAGTAGTTCATGTTACTTACTTGAACTGTATAACATATAATAATTTACAGGACGGTGAATCCTGTCCCACCGTGATACAGTTATTACTAGTACGGGGGACAGAGGAAACTTACTCATTATTATTGCTTTAGTATACACCAATCATTAACGAAATGGTTATAAATAAGCACCATACCATAAATATAATTTTAACTAAATTTATAAGTAGCTATACTGTACTGTTTTTGCTAAATAAAGTTTTTTATTATTTATTTTTATTATTATTTATAATTCTCCCAAAAATCGCCACGGAAGTTATTAGCGAATAACTCTAATTACTAAGAGTTTTGTAATGCATGTGGTACACCATTAGAATCGGCATAAATTGGAGATGTTTTAAGGAAATTGGAAGAGTTGTAATTACTTTCGTTTATTTTTAAATTCACTGTGAAGTTAATCTTGAAAAATTTCTTTACTGATTTCTGGAACTTTGAGAGCCCCCATTTTTTTAACATGTTGCTATACGCTTCCAATAACACTTTAATTCGAACACCACAACATTTAACTTTCTAACAAAATGATAATTTTGTGGATACACCAAATAGTTCCTTTTTTTCGGGGTTTCAAAGTCGAATTTTGGTAACTTTTAATAAAATAAAAAATAAATCGGTATTAAATAGCTCCTAGACAAATAAAGGGTTAAAGTACCTGAAATGGATAGCTAATGGCCTCTTCTATTTGCCTGTTTCTTTTAGACAACGCTCTACCAAACACCCGTATAAACGTCATCGTTTATTGAAACCTTTTAGTGAAAACTGCATCATTTTTAATTGATGCGAGAAGAAACAAAATTAAACAGACAAACAGACACCAACTCTAAAAATTGTTGAAACGTGTTCTGATGCTCATTCTGAGGTATTTTTAAATTCATATCTCAAATGTACAGATTTTTTCCCTTCTACAACTTTATTATATGTATAGATTCCGGTGTCCTGCCGTTTGACCAAAAGTCGTTTGGCAAAATTACACTTGACAAACAACGTTTTGCAAAAAAATGTTAAGTCAATTGATCATTTTACTACTAGTCATTTTACAAATGACTTACTTTTCCAAATGATCAACACTTAAATTTACATTTTACGAGGAAGACGAATCAGGGCATAACCGACTCGGATAGATTAGGTTAGAAGGCAAAGGCGGGAGCTTGGCTCCCGCCTTGGCCTTCGAGGTTGTTTTTTTTTCTGCCCAAAAATAGGTAAACTAATTGCTAAATGATCAATTGCTAAGTGAGTTTTTGTAAGATGATACTTTTGTTAAATGTCTCGTTTGCCAAATGATCATTTAGTGAAACGTTGTTTGTCAAATGACCATTTGTCAATATTTTTTTGGTCAAACATTAGTGAACCATAGATTCCTAATCCCGTTTGCTCTATTCACTTGGCTATTTCATAACATAACTAGTTACTTCTAAGAGGGAACACACAACTGATTTACTACACTTGATATGATTTAGATAAATAAATTCAGGAACTTCAAATCGTTGTTAATTATATGACCACAACTGTATATGTATAGTTAGTTTCAATGCTAACGTGTGTATGTATGTATGTATGTATGTACAATCAAAAATTAAATTAAGTGGTTGAACATCCAATCTTCAACAAAACAAACAGGCTTGGAACAAAAGTATATAACAAAAAAGAAAAATGCAGTGGTGCAAAATATCCAACTTTCCGCACGATATGCAGATTGAAAAAGTAAAAGGTACTACTTCGAAAAATCAAACTTCCCGCAAGATATACATCTACGAAAAGTACAACTTTTTGAGCAACTGTAAAGTAATATTTACATGCCATTTTGTTTTTTTTTTAAACAAGAACAAACGTACATTAATTGAACAACATCGACCGACGACGTCGCGTAATACATTTTTTATTTATTTTCATTAACAATACAATTATTGTGATTGAAATGAAATGAACAGAGACAACGTATCACAATTAATGTGTTATTATATTATTTATCTACATCCACATAATAACTTCCCTATAATATGTTCAGAAACGATAGCCAAATGGCATATATTAAGAAACCTGTAGGTTAAAGGTTATAGCGGGCTATTTTCCGCAACTCGATGACTTAATGTATGCGCCTTTTTTGCATGTTCAATGTAAACATTAAGTTACAGGGCAACCACAGGTTTCTCACATATTGTAGAATACTTAATATGCATGTAAATAAAGATATGTATGCGACCGTACACATAATCAAACAGTAAAACAATCGTGTGATCTTATTATGTAACTCGCCTTTTGGCTCGTGTATTAATGCCTCTCATTATGCGCCAGTCACATCTTCTATTATATTATAGCAGTGACGCGGCTTTGAGAAACGTGAGCGTTTATTTATTTATTAAGGACATCAACAGCACAAAATTTACAGACACGGTGAAACACGGCGTGAAGCGCCTTCCCTCTCGCTCTTGATTCGTAATTAAATGGAGATAGAGACAGCTTAATAATGTGTAAAGTGCCTGTGGCTAATGTATCGACAAACATCACTAACCTGCTGCAGCAACATTCCTTGTTCCTCGCGAGTGCCATAAAATAGGTCTGGCTCCGTGTCCATACCCTTTAATTCTGTTATCACCTGGAAAACAACACAATAAGTATCTAAAAAAAATGCGTTTCATACTTTTACCAACTTGTGTAATGTTTCCAACCTTGTAGCTGTAACCTTGGTTGACAAGGAACCGCTGCCTTTTCCGACTGTATGCCATTTCCAAAGTGTCCTGTGACACCAACGTGTAGAAGAACGCGTTATACTCCTCGGCTATTGCACCTTTCTTCGCTCTTAAAATACGACCTGCAAATTTAACGTTTTAAAAAGTGGTCAATGCTAGCAATAGTCTGTTATTATTGGTGACGTCTCAGCGCTGCAAATATCCATAGGCGGCGGTGACCACTTCCCATCAGGTGGGCTGTCTGCCTCCTTGACCGACGATAGCAATAAAAAATACCTTTTTGAACCTTCTGTCCCCTGATATTTATTTATTTATTTTTATTTTAAACCTCTCTGCAAAACCTCTTGGCACGACAATCCATATCATAATTTATATTAACGTAAAAGATAGCCAAATGAACAAACACACAAACAAGCTTTGAAGTTCTGCGCACACGGCTTTTTAGGACTCCTTTTCAAGACACCGATTAAACACAGAGCGCGATAAAGTTCCTTCTCAAAAGTTGTTCACTGATTACCAAAACAAATGTTTATAGTCCGTACCTAATCTCTGAGCTTCCTGTCTTCGAGAGCCGCCGTGAGACGAGATCTGAATGAGCACATTAGCCTCAGGCAAATCAAAGCTAGTATCGGCCACTTTGCTCACGAATATCGTGTTCACTTTCGCGTTAAACTTGAAGTTCTGCAAAATTTGAATCCTTTCGTTCTGTGATGTCGGTCCGTAGATATAAGGCTTGTTCATTTTGACTGCGTAATGACGAAGAGCGAATACATTGTCGGAGAAAACTATAGTTTTGTCACCGCGCCGCTCATGGTACCGTATAAGAAACTGGCAGGCGCGGAATTTCGTTGGGTTCATTACGTACAGCAGCATCTTCTTGTTTATTCTGAAAAAATAATTACTTTTGAAAATTTTAATACGAGTACAAAGATAAAGGCCGATGACAAGAAGATCATACGGGAGTGTTAGTGGTCTTGCCACTGCAGACTTACTTCTGTATGAGGTACTCGCGGTAGAACTCGGGCGTCATGGGGCACCAGACCTCGGCGCACTGCACGCGCGCGATGTACCCGTTTGCCTGCAGTTCCAGCCAGTTCGCCTCGTACAGCTTCGGCCCGATCAGGAAGTTCAGGTCCGCGATCTTGTCGTCTTCTCGCAGTAACGTCGCCGTAAGACCTACCGATAGACTTTTACTTAGAATATGCTCAGACACGACGGTAACCTGACAGTTATATTCGCGGCAGTAAAGAAATAAATAGCTTCAAGAAAAACAAAAAAACTGTTTCGGAAACCAGACTGCTAGAGCGACTGTATAGTAGAATACGGACCACTGCAGCTACAGGACTGAGTTGAAACTCGATGGGGGCACAATCACTTAATCTGGCACGGCCTTTAGTGCAAGTCTTTATTTGACATCTTAAAGATTTCAACACGAAATTAAGTGGTTTGGGATCCATCAAAATTTGAGAATCCAAGTATGTATGTAACGTATGACAATCCTCAGATAAAGTCCAATTCGAAGATACCTCGCAATTAAAAAAAACCATGACCCTCCTGCTTGGGCAATCGGTTCAAACACGATCAGCAGAGTGAGAAAAATTCAGGGACGTAAGAGAACAGACTAACCAAGTTTAGCATGTGAGTGCACGATGGTGAGCACGCGGCGGAACATCTTGGCGGGGATGGTGTGCACCTCGTCGAGCACCACGAGCCCCCACTCCTGCGCCTGCAGCCACTTCATGGTCTGCTCCGCCTCCCACGAGCGCCGCTGCCCGTGCGTGATCATGGAGTACGTGGTTATCAGGATGCCAGCGCCCATCGGCTTGTCTTTGGCTTCTGATGTGAATCTAAAATTCGGTTGTACAGATGTTGTGAATAAGCAAATGATGTCGGATAACTCGGATAAGAACGTATTTAATTAGCTTTCACATTAAGCTTCAGTACCCGTCGATAAGCAAGATAAATACTAACTTATCCGACGATGTCATTCGTTTCCATGTCGTACGGTACGAGGGGAACGTTCTTGACCACGGCCAAAACGAAAGGTTAATCTTGAGAGAGCCGTTTCAAGACATCAAAATAACTTCAAGTCATGGAAAACTGTGGGACTCCGCTTCCTCACATCAGAAGGTCGAATACGCTACAACATTCTGATGGGTTGCGTAAATCTGATGAGTTGTTTACCTATAAAGGGTGTGAATATAACCGGTAGGGGGGAGGGTACCTGCATATCATGCTGTCGTCGGCGGTGGACCAGCACTTGAACTGCTGCTTCCACTGCTCGACGGAGACGCCGGAGTTGCACAGCACGAGCGCGCGCTTGCGCACCGTGCACACGGCCGTGACGCCCACCAGCGACTTGCCGGCGCCGCACGGCAGCACGATCACGCCCGACCTGCGCCACCCCACACCCTTAAAGCTCTACTCCACTCTTATTCTAGGCGGTAAAATACCAATCGTATTTGACCTGTTATGGTATTGCTTTTAACTCGGCCGGCATTACTGTCGGACTCGCGCCCGAAGGGTTCCGTATAATTATCTATACAACATTAGCAAAAAACGGCAAAAGATCACGGTTGTTGTACGGGAGCCCCCCCTTAAATATTTATTATATTCTGTTTTTAGTATTTGTTGTTATAGCGGTAACAGAAATACATCTTCTGTGAAATTTTCAACTGTCTAGCTATCACGGTTCGTGAGATACAGCCTGATGACAGACAGACGGACAAAAAGAGAAAAATACCATAAAGCCTATGTTACTCAGTGATAATATAGCATTCTACAGTATTTTTCTAAATTTGAGTTGATTCTAAAATCGGTCCAATAGTTTTGAGTTTATTCATTACAAACAAAAATACAAAATCTTTTCTAATTAATAATGCGAAAACTGCTGTTGGCGGCAGGGTAAAGGATGAGATGGTGGGAGCGATCCGGAAGGCGGGCACTATTTTTGACTTGGGGCCATCATGTTTACAATCTTGCACTACATTTCGCTTTACCAACTGAGCTAACAGCTGACCTAGTAAACTGTTACGTACCTCGCTCGACCGTTTCCGAACATTTTCCTGAGACTCTTTTCCTGGTAGGGGCGCAGCACGGCGGTGGGCTTCAGATCAATGTTGATGTCAGGGTTGACAGTATCGTTCCGGAAATCGTACTCGGCTAGTAAAGGATGCTCCAGCTCGATGCAACGCTTTTGTATTACCTGTAATAAAATAGGCATTTTTAACTGTTACTGGTGTAGTATCCTTTGTCAAGTCATTCGTGGCTTAGGAGTCGAACGTTTTATAAAACAAACGAAATACGTTTTAGTTTGAGCATGCGTAGTCAGATAATAATGAAATTTTGAAGAAAATTATTTTGAAGGTAAGAGCTAAATCTGTGTCCACAATTTAAAGAGTGAGTTAATGTTTGCATGTATGCAGGACTATATTTGTCTCTCGGTCTCTCACTGCTGAGAATCGCGACCAGCATGTACGTAGATGACAGCGCCAGGACCGCCAGGCCTCACCTCGATCTTCTCGGGGTCGACCTCGAAGGCGACGGCGGTGTTGGCGGTGAGCTCGGTGGCCTCGTCCTCCTCGTCGTCCTTGTCCAGCTGCTGGTAGAACTGGCTGATGTCGTCGGGGACGGCGCCGTTAGACGGCGGCTTCTCTTCGCCTGGTACTGTACAAAACAAATATAACTCGAATCAAAATAGCTGCTACGAACTGAATGGGTAAATTAATAATTAAATGCATCTTTTTCTCAAATTTAAACCATTTCAAAAGGGCAGGTGACATAATTTTCGTTCTATTCGTAGGAGTGCATATATGTATACTGACGTACTTATAATACTTAATAGAAAAAACACAACCGTGTTTGGGTACTGTATTAGAAGGGAGTGTTCTTATAATCAATCAGCTGAGTAATTAAACACGTTGCATTTGAAAATGAAAATGCTAACATCATAATATCGATCAAGCTATTTTCCTGAGTCTTAGGGCCGTATTAATAAACTGATCTCGACTTCTCGACTGTAATGCTCGTCTCGAGATGCGTCCAAAATGACAGTTTTCTATGGCTTGACGTTTACGTTGTTGATCTTGTGACGCGCATCTCAGCCAAGATAAGTTTATTAATACGGCCCTTAGACGTGATCCATGTATGTGTGTATGTTAATCGTTTTTTACTACTTATCCAATAAGTCTAGAGATTAGTTAAGTGGTTTATTTTAAGATTTAGTCAATAAGTGATGATCAGAAAAGGACGAGAACGAACGTAATTCGATTTTCGGAGTAGGACCATTGGTTTTCCTCAGGTATTGCGTCGCTGGTACGGAGCCTATTGTAACCCCTCTTTGCAGTAAGAATAATTGATGAGGTTGGCAGGCCTCATTGGGCTGGAATGTGTACTGAACTACCGAGTGCCTACTGACGTTAACGACTCTTGGTGTGTGGGTGTGTATCCTCCCCGGCCGTGTCGGCCCCGCGGGCTCGTGCGCACTAACCGGCGGTGGGCAGCGCGGCGGGCCCGGCGGCGGCGGCGGTGCTCAGCAGGGTGTCGTCTCCGTCGCGGCGCAGGCGGCACTGCTGCACCACGGGGTCGCGCAGCAACTTGTGGAGCACCTCCACGTGCTTGCTTTCTACTAGATATCTAAACACATCATATTCAAATTAATTTATTAATTCATAACCATGGTATTACATTAAAGATGGTCTTATAATTTAAAGTACATACATGGACCCTGCAAGGGCATTGCGAATAGGTTTTTATAACATTCATAACCATACGTCGCACTCGAGGGGGCAATAAGCGGGCACGTCAATGTGTAAGGTTTACAAAAAATCCGACTATGCGTACATATGCGTTAAGTTGTTCCTCAGTGACAATTTTTGCCTGATTTTGGAAAAGTGAAAAACATTTTTTAAAAAGACAAGGTGGTAACCAGGAATCTTAAAAGGGTCATGTCATAAGAACAGATTACGCTAATTCTTATAGCTCTGAATTCCCCAAACTGACCCATTTGGATAGAAGATAAAAGACATTTATTCAGTAAGATTTTACTTTTTAGTTTTTTGAAGGGGTAAGCCGATTTAGTTACACGCAGATATTTCAAGCCCTGGACACAGGCACACAAACAAACAAAAATCAAGTTTTAAACAGTCATTGGTAGAGGCTAGTAGATAATAAATTATAGACTTAAGGTTTAAAGATTGCAAATAATAGTGCTTCTACTTACCTATTATGCTTGAGAACAAGTTTCACTTTTCCATAGGATAATGTGCAGAGAGTGATAAACTCTATGATTCCTGCAGGCACGCTACATTTACTGAGCCGCTGCAGATATTCTATAATGTCTCCGGTTTGTAAGCCCACTGATACAGCTGCATATAAACTGTATGCTGTCAGTTTGTATTCATGTATGTGTTGAGGACTGAAACATTTTTAAAGCATTCCTCAAAATATTGTAGGTAACGGATTGACATAAGGTCAGGAGGGGCTATTTTGACAGAGGGGTAAATCCGTCTTTTGTGTTTTTTTGGGAATATGACGTTTAAAAACTATTTACTACCTACCTTTTGTAAAAATAAGGTTCTTAACACGTTGAACGCCAGACCAAAAACCATGTGTAGCCCAGTGGGCCGCGGCGGACACCTTGTGACCGCCAATATGTCGGGATTTACGGTCAGGCCCCGGAGGAAAGTATGCTGTCAGACACATGGTGTCCGTCATGGCGTTCAACGTGTTAAGTAAACTAGTAAAAGAGGGCGAAACAATAATTTTTAAGCGTCGTATTCCCAAAAAACACAAAACACGGATTTACCCCTCTGTCAGAATAGCCCCGCCTGACCTTACTCATATTGTCGTTGCTTTGAAAAAACTTCATATCTCATATTTCTTGACGAACGATTTTGAACTTAATTGTGAAGAGAATTAAGTTCAACCTCATACATCTCGAAATATCAGATACGAGTTTTTTTTAAAGTAGTAACGATATATAGCTTTGGTTACACAGTTTGCACCTGTGCAAGGATATACGTACCGGCACACTGGTTCCGCAATAGCAATAAGGAAATCATGAGCATGTTTGTACACAGGAGAGAAGGCCTCCAAAAATATGTGGCCGTTTGGGGCAACCCACAGGGGTCGGCTAGCATTGTCTGGCTTCAGTATCATCTGACTCCTAAAATAAAGTTTAAACAAACATAATGTAACTATAGTAAACTAAAATGTGGGAACTGAATCTTGAAATGATTAAATACGACCCCACATAATCTTTTTATCACATTACCATCCATAGAAACATCACTACTGGGATGCTACTCATGCACTGCTGATCTCATATATACATTTTAATACATCAATTGTAAAAGACCCGTTTTGTACCTAAAACAGCTATATGAACAATTTGCTTGCCACTGATTTGCTGTTAGTGACAATTTTTGCATTAAGAACCAGTACTTCTTACCTGTAGTCTTTAGCGCCAAATTCGTCTTCTGGAATTTGATCATTTTTTTCAGCATCCTGCATAGCCGCCCCGGGCACACCAACATTATCCGGATTATCATCATCTACTAAGTCTATGGTCATATCTTCCTCTACTTTCTTTTTCTTGCCTAAAAACATTAAACATTCATAGAAACAAGACGTTTGCAAGTTACAAGTATCAACTTGTATACTAAAAAAACAAAACATTGACTTACTTCCTCTATCACTGCTGGATTGTTTGGAATCATATTTCTTCACTTTTTTCGGAGGACCCATTACAAAGCACTTTCTTTAACTTCTTATTAAGTATATTTTGTACTTTTTAGGAACTAAATTCGTACTTTACTTTGGGAGGACTATCATTGAACCATATTTCTTCGTCGAGTTAACCATTTGGTTAAGTAATAAGATTATTGACGTCTTTAACTTAGGTTCAGTAAACAAAATTCTGTATGAAAATCAAAACAAAAAGATTTTCCAACGCAAGGCAGATAGCCAATCCACTTTTCCAAGTACTTGCAGTTGCAATGCACAGACTAACAACCAACGCAAAATGAAATGATTTGACATTAGATATGTCAAATCCAGATAATATGTCCAATTACTTATGACAGCGCTTACAAGCGCTTGAAATTATTAAATGGCATAGGTACTTTAGGCATATAACAAAAACAGGGCAGTATAGCAGAGAACCGGAAAAAATATACCGGCTGAGATTCGATCGCTTCCGTAGCTAAAAAAATGAAACCGCTTCCTATTTAAGCTGCATTTTCGTAATGTCGCTATTATCGCTGTTATCCGCGGAACACGACTTTTGACGACCTCTTGTCAAGGATTTCTTTGTAGGGTCAGTTAAAAATGGCACATTTTATCGCTGCTAAGGTAAGAAACTGTTTGTTGCTTAGCGTTTCTTTTTTTCTATTAATTATGATTGATATTTTTTTTTGTCTTTATTTCCAAGACAGGCTACATCGAGCTGCGACCAATATTAGCTATGCAACTGTGCCTACAAGTCCTACAACTACAATGCAAAACATTCCATCCATGACCTAAAACAAAACCAGCGTAGCCTAAGTCTTAACTTAACGACAGTCACCCGAGGGGCTATTGCCTAACGCACTCGCAATCGCAATCGTTTTAATTTTGAAAATCGAAGGCTTGTCTGCATACAAAATGAAAACAATGGCTCCGCTTTGAAGCCGATTGCGATTGCGAGTGCGTTAGGCAATTGCGACGCCGGTTGACGGTGCAAAATGCAAAGTCTACCTATAAGTAGCAATAAAAGTTCGTAACTTATGTCCCATATACATAGTTAAATATTCCCAAAGGTATTATCATGTCAGTCTTTTTACAAAAATGTATGAAGTGACTAGTCCTTAAAATGTATCATCTCTGAAATAATTATAACCTCTAATTTGTATAATAATTGTTAGTTGTAGTTTTATAGTAGTGTAAAATAAGTAGACTTACCAATCTATATATATCTGCATTATAATATTGAACCTGAAGCTGTCAAAATGAACTTGTTTCTGGTATATTCACATTAAATACACATAAATCTTACCCGCCAACCGTCTCAGGACGGCTACGAATATCTACTTGTTTATGTTAAATGCCTCTGTGAGTAACCACTAGATGGCGCACTGGCACAGCGCAGTTCAATTAATACTCACCGAAAGTAAAGCTACTGTTGATTTATTTATCACCGCCATTACATTATGTCCTTACCGATAACTTTATTATTATAATAGAGGAAGTATGGTATTATGGATGGTTCACTAATGTTTCACCGAAATACGTTTGGCCGAATGAGTCGTTTGGCAACTGTTTCATTTCCTAACCCGCTTATATTTCTGTAACTGTAAATAATTCAGATTTTTTTTAAAATAGCTAACCTAACCTAACCTAAAGTCTACACAATGGTACAAAAATAAATCCTGAAATATTCACAGTTACAGAAATATATGCGGGTTGGGAAATTAACCAGTTGCCAAACGACTCATTCGGCCAAACGTATTTCGGTCAAATGAACGGACCCCATTATGGATACATTAAGTAAGCCAAAAGGAGAGTAGTGAGTTAACAGTCCACCATGTATTATACGTATGTATCATGGGTTAGGTATCTTTGTTTCGGCGAAATATGTTTGCCAAATTGTATCGTTTCCCAACCGTTTTATTTGCCAGCCCGCTTTGTTTTCTGTAACCGTCAATATGTGAGGATTTTATAAAAACTAACCCAACCTAACCTATAGGGTTCTACAGGGTGGTACTGAAATGAATTCTAAAATATTTACAGTTTACAGGGAAAAAAATGGGTTGGCAAATTAAACGGTTGGAAGACGACACATTTTGACAAATATATTTAGGTCAAACGGTAGGCTCCCATGTATCATCTGGACATGGGTCTTCCCCGAGCTGTGTAACACCGAGGACCATCTCGCGCCGTTTACATTCATCGGTTTCCTGTAACCTTGCCACGACGTCATCGGTCCACCTTGTTGCTGTATCTTCTGGGACGCCGAAGACACTCGAGAACTCGTCAACCCCATCGGCCATTTGTTCTGCGAGCATCTGCGTATATGTGACAAAAAATTAGATACTCAATTGTAGTTTCTGAAGAAGGTAAGTATTGGACCCATTTAAATATGGAGTGTAACATAATTTGTTGGGGTGTTTGATGGCCCCTCACGACGGCCATCATGGACCAACCATCTCACTATCTACCTAGTTTGTAAGTTGAGCTGCTATGCCCAACCAGGGTCCATAAAAATCATATACTTATAAGAAGTTATAAGTTACCTAACACCGTGATGTGTGCACTTACACATTATGGGAGCAATAAATAATTCAGCATTGAACAATGTAACAGACGCATTTAAAACTTAGAGCATAAGTACCTACCTAACATATTCTTGTATCTCACTCTTACACGTTACTCCGTCCCTTGTGCTGGCCATCGTATAAGGGGCTCTAAGATTGCGTTATACTGATGCCTAATTATATCCGCTGCGATTAGCGTTTTCGCCTTAGACAATATTTCCGCCGATGAAAAGAATAATGCTAAAGGGCGAAATAGATTAGCAATATAAAATGCACACTGACGTTCTAGAGCAAGAAGCACAATTTTGCTGTTTTTTTAACCGACTTCAAAAAAGGAGGTTCTCAGTTGTACCTGAATGTGTGTGTGTATGTAGATCTGTCCGCCATTATCTCGTGTTTAGCTGAACCGATTTTGATGCGGTTTCAAAAAGTATTCGTTACATTCTGGAGAGGTATTGATATACTTACTTACAACAAATTTTGGTACCTATACCCAAGAGCAAAAATAACGGGTCAGAGTGCGTTTTTCATACAAACGGGGCTATTTCGAAGCCTTGGTTCCTTGCCAGGGGTTATTTTGAGTGAGGTTTAATGGTGCATACTCCGAGGTTCAATAGAGGAGTTCAAAAGTTCTTAAGATATAGGTATCTTAAGAACTTATCGCACAATCAGTTAACACTACAGCGAGCGAGTTTGGGTCAGCATTTGGATTTCCTAACATTTTATTGCCATTGTATATGTTTTTCTGAACATGCACAATTCCGGCGTTAACCGCAGATTCAATCAGTTGGGTATCGTATATAAGCACTCTGGAAGTCCTGTATTGATGCTCGGGGTATCCATCATCAGATTTCACTAAAAGCATCCCCTGGCGAGGAATCAAGGCTTCGAAATAGCCTCTTTAGTATGAAAAACGCACTCTGACCCGTTTTTTTTTGCCCCTTATTGTACTTTGGTGAAGTGCAACTGATGATGAAAACCACAGATGGTCCCCGGAGGCTCCGGAACTCCTCAAAACGGTACCTATTTCAAGGGTGGTGATAAGATATGTCGATTAAGATAGTTGAGAGACTATAACGAAGAGTATTTAATTGTTTAAATATGACTTTGTTGAAATATGGCTTTCCCGCGGCGTTTTTATTGCGGCGAGCTTGAAATGTCTTAAAGTTTTATATTAACTAAGAAGTGGGACTACATAACGGCGTATTATGATCACTGAAAAGTGTAAAATAAAGTAAAAGTAAAAAAAAAACAAAAACTTTAAGAGGCCGTACACGAAATTTTGCCGATATCGCTGATTTACGTGATTTTCCATTCCAGACGTGATTTTACAGTTGAAATACTGTATTTCTACAAGTTTTAATACACAACACGAAAGATAAATTCTAATTTTATCGAATGTATGAGCTACTTTTCTGTTTTCATTATTTTATTTTGATTAATCGACCTGACACTGGCGACTGTTATGTCGTTATGTGAATTTTGCTGGAAGAGGTTTAGAATGTCACATATTCATGAACCGTTTTGACGTCTAAACGGTATGAAAAATTTACAATGTATTGCTGTGAAAGTCGTCTAAAGAATGTATGAATTACTTTTTACCACTTTCAAATAAATTTTTCGAGTAAAAAAATAAATAAACTTGGTAATTTTTTATAGAAAACGGGCAAACAATATTTTTTATTTCGGCTACTCAGAACTCTCGTTTATAAAATTAAAACAATAGAAATAAACTTTAGTTCATAATCAATCCATTACCTACCTAAAAAAAATAGCCAAAAAGTTCAAAAGAATTGGCAATAAATAATGTTTTAAAACCACCTAAATCTCGCATTTTGATACTCGACAAAAATAAAAAAGTGGCTCCTTTATTCGTAGCTCATTTATTCGATCATAACTTAAATGATATTTAATGTTGAGCATTAAAACTTATAGAAAAGCGTATTTTAACTGTTAAATCACAAAAATAAGCAAAACGGTCAAAAAATCGTGTACGCCTCTTAATGACGCAAAAAAATACTACAGATGAATAAAACCAACAATGACCGTGTCCCCCTTATCTCTGTAGTTTACGACCGAAAAATCTAAAATAATTCACGCCATCTATATTTTATAAGAAAAGTCGAAGTTATCAAAATCGAGATATTAACAAAATTAGCTACCTAGTGCGTCCAAGATAACGAGTTAGTACTAGAAAACTGAGAACGCACGCGATTGGTCAGCGAAATGAGTCACAAATACGCATCAGATAGGTTTACATGGCGGCGGCCAAAGTTCAGTCAACAACTGTCTCTCGTACGGTGCGGACGCGTTATACCTACTTTCTTTCGATTTGGCGATTTTTTACGTTTACCTGGCTTGTATACTGGATTGTTATTTTCTGCATAACTTGTGACTCGGCTTGTTTATTGGACTGTTTTCTACTTAATCTGAGACTCGGCTCGTGTACCGGACTGATTCCTGCTTACTGTGTGACTTGGATTGTGGACTAAGTTTTGGTGTTCTACAATGGTTAATTCACCAATTAAAAGACCGAGGCGATATTGTGATCCTTTCGTCCTCTCCGGGTTGTGAGAAGCGTTTAGTAGATTTTTGTTGACTATTTGCTCGAACTCGCCCATCTGCTGTCTGCTTCCGGTGTGACGTCACTTCCCTGTAACATAAATGTCAAAGCGCGGGAGAACTCTGTTTCCGGTTTCACCATTCTACAGGGTTTTAGAGTAATTTCTTGTCATTGCGTTTTGGATTTTTGTTGAGTAAAGTTCGAAAGTGAATTATATAGTGTATAGTTAACATGCCTAATTCATCTGCGTCAAGACAAGATAATAAACGATGTCGGGATTCGTCAACGTCGTCGGTGGCGGAGGCGGAGGCCGCCCCGCCGCCGAAGAAACCGCGTGGTAGACATGATCGGCCATCACGCTCCCGTCGTCGGCGCTCGCGAAAGCGGAGCGCGCATAAAAATCGGAGGCGCTCCCTGTCATCGAGCTCCAGCAACGAGCGGAGCGACTACAGTGGAAAGGATAAGGATTTTAAAACGAGGTTTGATCAACTCTCGTACCAGGTGGGTGCAATTACTGATTACCTTCAGCGTTCTATGCAAAATACTGCTAGTGTCGCTCAAAATCCATCGGAACGCTCTTCAAGCGACGAGGAAGCCCCTTTAGAAAATGTGGTGTTTAAGGACTTTAATACTACTTTAAAAGATAAGGGTTATGGTAAAACTGATAATGCTAAGTTTGAGTTGATTAAAAATATCCAACGTTTTGATTCACGGGAATGGTCAGATATTTCATTCTTTGACATTCAGAAGAGTTATTTGGCCATACCCGGCTTTAAAGAATTAGACACTAATGACGAGCTGCGTCATTACGATAAATCAAAACATTTAGCTTCGTTCGAAAAGTCGTTGGCTTCATTAACTTATGCTTTTCTCTTACATCGTGACCATACACAAAATTGTTTACAAAATATTTTAAAATGGGCATTACAGTGTAAAGATATTTCCGTTACCGCCCTAAAAGATAAAATTACAGAATTATTTGTTGATGATGAAAAGTACATTAAGAGTACGAATGATATTTTGCAAATCTTGTGCGGGAAACGTGCTGATGTAATTTTGAATCGTAGAAACGAAATTTTAATGAAGGTCACTGACCCAGTGACGGCGGCTGGATTTCGAAAGATACCCCCATCTCACGAGAATATTTTTAATGACGAAAAGTTAAAAGAATTTCTTAAAAATGAAGGCGGTTTAAGTAAAGTTTTTACCCAACAGAGAACACGTAAGAATCAAAGATTCCCTAAATTTAATCAGACAAACAGGGGTCATTTTCAACCATCTGTACCACCGTTTAGATTCAATTTTCAAAAACCGCGACCTACTTTTCCCACGTACGATTTTAACCAGCCCAGTACATCCAGAGGCGATAGGAATGAGTCGAAGCGTAGGCAGCTTAGACGACCTGGCTTCAACAACAGAAATAGACAATCACGACAATTCTGACTCGCAGGGATTCCGAGCTGGGAGTCTGGCGAATTATCGCCACCGATGGGAGGCAATCGGTGCGAATCAAACAATATTAAATATAATTACCGGGGTACGTCTCCCATTTTATCAAAAACCACCTCTGATTTGGCCCAGTTTAAGTGCACTAAAATCTTTCGAAATCCAACCGTCGTTGCAAATGAAAACAGAGATGATGAAGATGTTGACGGACGGGGTCATAGAACCCGTGCTACCTTCACCAAGTTTTCTGTCAAAAATATTTCTAGTCAAAAAGGGGGGTGGGGGCAATCGTCCAGTTTTCAATCTCAGGAGTCTAAACGAATATTTAAAAGTAGGCCGGTTCAGGTTGATCTCTCACTTCCATATCCCAAAATTTCTTCAGCCAGGAGACTGGCTAGCAAAAATAGATTTAAGTCAGGCTTACTTTCATGTGAATATTTTAAACTCCCATCGTCGTTTCCTACGGATGGTGTTTCAAGGACAAAGGACCATGGGCAACTTTGTATGGAGCCTGGTTCTGAAACCAACAGAGCTGAGACTTATGTCATTAAATAGGTCTTTAAATCTACTTTATTTCATTATATGGGCACAAAGCCGAATTCCATTGCAGAACTGAGATATTCATATTTAAGTTAGAGTAATACCGGTATTCAACAAGAAATGACACCGAACGAACATCATTAATGGAACGATCGATATCCCTACCTTCATTTTTTAAATTGGGTTTATATTATGAGTCAGGATCTCTAGTGGCCAGCATTACATATTTACATATGAGAGAATATCCTTTTTTCCAAGGCCTATCACAGGGACCATGGTATATGTAGGTACTTATGTTTTATTTTATTGTTTTCTTTAATAATATACAGTTAAGTTATTATACCTTTTTAAATTAGTTGGCTTATACAAAATTAAGGGACCACGGGTAAAATAATTCCCGTGGTACCTTCCAGGGACTATCACAGGGACCATGGGCAACAAAGGTGCTCAATACCTACCCTCCAGAATATGAATATTCTCCGAATGCATTTATCGTAGCTCGTACTCACCGTGACTAAAACACAAATATCTTAGTTCTGCAATGGAATTTGACTTTGTGCCCATATAATGAAATAAAGTAGATTTTAAGACCTATTTATTGACATAACTCTCATTGCTGTTGGTTTCAGGCCCATTTTGACGCAGGGTCCTTTATCAAATGACGTGTTTACCTTTCGGAGTTGCCTGCGCCCCCAAGCTGTTTGCCACGTTAACCAACTTCATTGCCGAAAAACTACGGCAGAAGGGGTTTCGGTTAATAGTTTACTTAGACGATTTTCTCCTTGCCAGTCAAAATCAAGCCCTTTTACAATCCCAGGTAACGTACGTTATCAATTTCCTGAGATACCTAGGTTGGACGTTAAATGTCGAAAAGTCAATACTCATACCTTGCAAAGAACTCGAATTTTTAGGTGTTTGTTGGAATACGATACAAAATATGAAATTTCTACCGGTCCTAAAGGTCACGACTAGGGCTTCCAATCCCGGGATCCCGGGATCCCGGGATACCGGGATCCCGCGATATTTCATGTCTTTTTCAATACCGGTATTCATTAAGCAATACCGGGATCCCGCCCGCGGTATTAAAAATAAAAATGGAGAAATAAACCATTCGTTATATTATGGTTTATTAACTTTCGTGTGTTTCAATTGCTTCGTAACTTTTGTAAGTTACATGTTATGTAAGAGATATCGATACTCAGCCGTTCTGTGGTCATTGTTTTAGCAATACCGAAAAAAAACTGTTGACAATAAGGTTCTAACGGTACTTTCGCTATGACTGCTGTCCTGCTTATACATATGCCTCGCGTTTATCTTTTATCTTACTCTATGCTTTGCATAGCCCTTTCTAAAGGGAATAAGTCAGTTGCCTGCCGGAGTTTGTCGTGTGTGGTCACGTGCCAGTCACATCACGTCACGTGCCAGTAAGTGTTAACCTATCCGACGGCGTCGCGACGACTGATGTCGTCATTGTAAATAAATAATGTAAGTATTTCAATAACCTAGTTGTTTTGTATAATTCTATTGATCGACGTACGTTAATTCAGTATTAAGTAATCGGGAAACAAAGACCTCTTTTGGTATTTGGAGTGCACTAAAAAAAAAAAAAATTAGAAAGACCGATTATTTTACTTTCATATCTACAGAAAAATCACCAACCATGACAATATTAATAGGAAATACTTTAATTTTTACTTGTTTCAATTGATCAAGTGATTCAATTACAAGGATGATACGGATGATTTAGTTTTACGATTATATCACTACATAGTATAAAACAAAGTCGCTTGCGCTGTCTGTCCCTATGTATGGATGATAGAGTGATTTTTAAGGAAGGTTTATATGTATAATACATTTGTAACCTGAAAATTTTAAAACAAACTAGCGGCCCGCCAGCGGCTTCGCCCCGCTGCGCTGCAAATTTCTGACTTTCAATTCATTTGTTACAAAAAATGTGATAAATGAAGAACCGCTCGACCGATTTTGTGCAAACTTCACATAAACCATTCTATTAAACAGTCCGAACAAAGTCTAAACATTTGGTTTGGATAGGTGAGCCCGTTCTTGAGTTATAAAATTACAACGAAAAATGGCATTGTGTTTTATATATATAGATAATTCATATTTTGTCTAAGTTTGTTATTATAAATCAACCAGGTTTTGACGCTTTGTGCCAGAATCGAAAAACGCCAGATTCGCGGAACGCCAGATTCGCAGAACGCCAGATTCGCATAATGCCAGATTTTCAGATTCGCAGTATACCAGACTTGCAGAATGCCAGATTCGCACGATGCCAGATTTCAGATTCGCAGAATGCCAGATTCGCATAGTACCAGATTCGCATAGTACCAGATTCGCAGAACGCCAGATTCGCAGAATGCCAGATTCGCAGATTGCCAGATTTTCACGGTGTAAGAGTGAAATAATCAATTTCCGTTGCCAGCTCTTACGCAATCATTGCTACAAGTACAGTAGTAATAAAATATACTTTTTCTCAATAATGAAATGATTCAACGCTCTAAAACGACTTGTTCCTGATAAAATAATAGGCAGTAATGTTGCTTAGTAATGTTAGTAATGTTGCTTTATAATTAGATTTATATGGATCATTCCCGCCCTAACGCCGGTAAAGTGATCGACAACTGATATGGCAAAATGATCCGATACTCTCTCTATTACTATTATGTGAAAAATAAATCTGGCACTGTGCGAATCTGGCAATCTGAGAATCTGGCATTCTGCGAATCTGGCGTTCTGCGAATCTGGTACTATGCGAATCTGGTACTATGCGAATCTGGCATTCTGCGAATCTGAAATCTGGCATCGTGCGAATCTGGCATTCTGCGAATCTGGTATACTGCGAATCTGAAAATCTGGCGTTCTGCGAATCTGGCGTTTTTCGATTCTGGCACAAAGCGTCAAAACCATAAACCAAATTATAGTTTTATAAAACTAAAAAAATATAAAAGCTAACTTGATTATTAAGTACTATTGAATGAAACATTTTTTTTAATAAAAGGATAATTATATCGAAATTAATCTGCAAGCAAGTTTTATTTTTAATAAAAACTCAATTTTTATTACTTTTTCTTAATACCGGTCCGGGATCCCGGGATCCCGGTATTGGAAAACGAATACCGGCATCAATACCGGTATTATGAAAAGTCCGGTATTTGGAAGCCCTAGTCACGACAATATTACACGAAGTTCAGAGACTGCTTCGTCAGGGCGTGCGATCTCTCAGGTGGGTAAAGTCCCTCCTTGGGAGATTGAATTTCGCGAGCTTTGTAGTACCACTCGGTCGGCTCCACTGTCGCAGACTTCAGATATTGAGTCGCGAGCTTCAGCGGTCAAGTCCCTGTCGCCTCCGACAATTACCGGGTCCCATTGTACGAGATCTAAAGTGGTGGCTAGGAAATGTCAAAAACCAGTCGGAAATTCATCAGCCTCTAATAACGGACTTCCTTACAACGGACGCTGCCAAATTCGGCTGGGGAGCGCAATTAAACAATGTTGTTCTAGCAGGGACATGGAACTTGGAGCAAAGCTTCTGGCACTCCAACCACAAAGAGCTGCATGTAATTTTCAAAGCGCTTCAAGCGAGCAGGTACGTCATTCAAAATTCCACATTGCTAATCCAATCGGACAATCGTACAGCTTTGGCGTACCTGAAGAACGAGGGTGGCACAAGATCAGTGGAGTTGTTAGAGGAGGCGCGCAAAATTCTACTGTTCGCAGACGGCATTCGATTGCGGCTTGTAACCCAACACTTACCAGGAATGTTAAATACAGTTGCAGACCGATTATCCCGAGGCAGGCCTCTTCCGGAGTGGCACCTATCACGTCAAGCGTGCCAGAGAATCTTTCAGGTATTCGGGACCCCTCAGATCGATTTATTTGCGTCCCGTCACGCTCATGTAGTTCCGAAATACGTGTCTCGGGATCCTTTAGACCATCGAGCTGTATATTGCAATGCGTTCAGCCGTCGATGGCATTATCACCTAGCCTGGGTATTCCCGCCACCATCATTAATACCACGGGTGCTAACACACCTGAACATCGCGCAAGGGACGTTTATTATAATAGCTCCCAAGTGGGAACGAACATACTGGAGAAGCGACTTGCGCACACGAGCCCTTTGTTATCCGATAAAAGTTCCAGACCTCCGTCACCATCTCATCGACACGACAACAGGACACGCGCCTCCGAGCCTGGCGGAGTTGGAGCTGGAGGCATGGCTAGTTGGGGGTGGGAGTCCCTTCTAACAGCCTGGACTGATGAGGAAAGGTCCTTACTGAGATCGAGCTGGCGTAAGTCCACTTTATCGTCTTATCGAGCAGCGTGGAATAGGTGGTTAACATGGTGCACAAATTATAAAATTCCTGTAATTACCCCAAAAGCGGTAGATGTCGCTAGGTTTTTGACCAATCTGAGTACAAAAGAAGGTTTAGCTTACAGTACCATTGCGTTACATAAGTCCGTTGTATCTACGTTTTGTGAACCATTCCCACATACGAAACTTAGTGACAATATAGTAGTTAAACACGTAATGAAGGCGGTATCTCTTCGTAGGCCCCGTGGACCCAAAGCTCCAATTTGGAACCCCTCCCAAGTAGTAAATTGGTTAAAACAGAACTATTCGGAAAATAATAGTTTGTATGAGGTTTCATGTAGATGTGCCACTCTTTTGTTATTGTCGTCTGGTCGTAGGGTTCACGACCTTACATTGTTAGATATTTCTTCTGAGAATATGATAAATTCCGATTCTCACATCATATTTTATCCAATATATGGATCAAAAACGGATTCAGCAACCTATCGTCAGTCGGGTTGGAAGCTTTTAGATCATCCAGACCACAGAATTAGCCCTGTGTTTTGGATTCGTCAACTACTTACGCTCTCCTTAGAAAGACGAGGATCAATATCTTCATTATTTGTAACTTGTCGGGGTGAAGCTAAGGCTGCTACGCGTACCATTATTGGTACTTGGGTTAAATCAATAGGGAATATGCATGGATTTTAAAAATCGCATTTCTCATCAAAATATGAAAATACCGTAAAAGAGATCACCAAAACGGAAATTAAAATTAAAATCGGTCAAGAAATACGGAAGTTATAAGCATTTCAAACTTCTAATTAGACAGAGAGATCCGATGTGCACCGTGACGTCATTGTGCACTGCGGCCATATAAACTCCATGTAAAATTCCGTTTTTCTAGAAAGAGATAGGAACAAATCTTTGTTGGCTTATATCTTGGTTATTTTTATAGTTATTCAAAAAATGATTTTTGTGATCTGTTTGTTACATGAATCAGCTTCAATTGAAGGTGTAAAAAAAAACATGCATATTCCCTATTCTTAATAAATCAGGTATAAATAACTCGGCAGGGAGTACCAGATCGGCAGTGTCTTCCTTGAATTGGTTAAATAATCTCTCTATTGATGAAATTTTAAGTAGGGGAAACTGGCGAAGTGAAAATACTTTTCATAATTTCTATAGGAGACAAGTCATTGATAGAAATAATCAGTTGATGACAAACGAAGACTTGTCTGTAACCAATCTATTTGAACCAATAATATAGTGATTTAATGAGAGTTTAAGTTGTTGAATTAAGTGATTCATTAAATTGTCATAATATTCGAATATTTGAAATGTCTAAATATATTAACTTTGATTGTTTCTGGTTTATTTATTATTTATTGCCTATAACATTGATGTACTTTCATTGTTTACTACACCATTCACCAGGTGATAACAGACACGTCTCACAACCCGGAGAGGACGAAAGGATCACAATAGAAAGATTTTACCTACCAATAAAATCTATATTGTGATCCAGAAGTCCTCTCCGGGCCTATTAAGGCCTACCTGGTGAGACGCAATGACAAGAAATTACTCTAAAACCCTGTAGAATGGTGAAACCGGAAACAGAGTTCTCCCGCGCTTTGACATTTATGCTACAGGGAAGTGACGTCACACCGGAAGCAGACAGCAGATGGGCGAATTCGAGTAAATAGTCAACAAAAATCTACTAAAAGCTTCTCACAACCCGGAGAGGACTTCTGGATCACAATATAGATTTTATTGGTAGGTAAAATCTTTCTATTTTGTGAATGAAAGTGAATCTGACAATGATTAATAAATTGTACATTACGAATTGTTTTATTTATATAACTATCCAGCTACCTCTTTTTAAACTTTCCTTAATGATGTTAAAATAAAAAGGTAATAAAGATAATAATTCCTCGCTTTATTTGGGAAATGACCGCATTAACAATAATATTACTTACATAAATATTCCGAACGAACGGCATGTAAGCCTGCCCACGCATAGAGGTGCAATTGTTTACGCCCACCGACCTTCCTTTGTCCCTTTCATTTGCATACAAAAGTGCAACAAAGAGAACGCTATATTAACTCGTTATCTTGGACGCAGTTATAGTTATTGACAGATTTCGAAAGCTGTTCATTTTCTATAATTATGGTAAGTATTCAAGTATTTTTTACGGGAACGAGTACGACTAGCGCCATCTACAATACGAATTAAAGTTTAATTTAAATACAGACTAAAATAAGGAATCCTCGGTGCGCGAGTCCGACTCGCACTTGATCGGTGTAATACTAACTTGAATGGTGGGCTCATCAAGTCATCAAGCAAGATTAACACTAGGTATATTATTATTATTATTTCGGACGGGCAACTAACGCTCATACCTACGTCTGTAGTACCTATGTATTGATTTGTTAAGCAAGGAAAGTTTTGGGGGTAGGTTGGATAACAAGGCCCATATTTACAATAACGCTACAAACTAACATACAGGGTTGGGCAGATTAAGTGTCCTAGTTGTGTATGGCTTTTTTACTTAAATATAACTTAACTTCTTATTCACTTCGTATTTTTTTTTTGTTGACAATTTAATCTTCTTTATGATTTCTACACGTCAGCTTGATATATTTTGTTTTTATATTGTTTTCAACGATGGACGCGAAACGCCAGCTCGTGTGCGATTTGTACCAGAAAAAATACCGACCGTGTGAGATATTGAAGACGCTGAAACATTTAAATATCAATATAAGGTTTATATCGCGGACCGTCAAGCGATTCAAAGAAACGGGATCTTCACAAATCAGGCCCAAACCTGGGAGAAAGCCATCTGTTCGCACCAAAAACATCATTAAAAATATTCGTGAGCGTATTAGACGAAGTCCAGCTCGAAGTGCAAGCAAACTTGCTAAAGATATGAAAATATCCCGTCGAACAATAAGTAGTATTTTAAAATATGATCTTGGGCTAAAGGCCTACAAAAAACAAAAAATTCATGGCTTAACAGATGCCCAGAAAAAAGCTAGAGTGAAAAAATGTAGGGAATAGCTAGCTTGGCACGACGGCGATGATATTATTTTTTCCGATTAAAAGATGTTCCAGTTACAAGACAGTCACAACCAACAAACCGATCGTGTCTATGGTGCTTCATTGAAGGATATTCCTGTGGACAAATTAGCCGTACAACGGGATCCAGAGTGCATCAGCTGTCATGGTTGGGGTGCGATATCGCCTAGAGGCAAGTTACCGCTGCTGTTTATTGATCGAGGTGTCAAAATTAACCAAGACTATTACATCCAGAACGTGTTACAGGGTCATTTGCTAGAAAATGCTCAAAAATTATATGGAAACGACTATTACTGCTTCCAACAAGATAGTGCCCCATCTCACAAAGCTAAACGCACTCAAGATTAGTGTAGAACAAATTTGACAGATTTTATACCTTGGCAAGAATGGCCTGTATCATCACCGGATTTGAATGCTTTGGACTTTTCGATATGGGTTACATGCTGAGCAAGATTGGGAGCACACAGGGCATGAATCTAAACTCATTCAAGCATCGATTAGTCAAGATATGGGATGAAATACCAGACGAGGTAGTGCGTGCTGCGTGCAATGCATTCTATGGAAGAATGCGTCAAGTTATTAAAGCTGATGGCGAGCGATTTGAACTTATGAATTAGTTTTTTTAAGTATAGAGTACGCTAAAAATATAAAACGTGATTAATTTAAAAAAAAACTGTCTTGTTTTAATTTTATGGCTCTTTAACTAGGACACTTAATCTGCCCAACCCTGTACACATTATTTAACTAAAAATTAACAAAGAAAAAAAGAAAGAAAGAAACATTTATTTGCCTTCATCTAACATAGGTAACAACTAAAACACTTACGGTGTCAGTTAGCTGGGGGCCACGAAATCGCTAAAATACCTCCTTTAAAAAGATCGACGGATCTTTGGTCGGTACTCTCACCACAAACGACTAGTTAACCTTGTAGCGAGACTCCGACCACTCGACCCTTAGGGTAATTGCGTTTTTAACTCGTACATACACGAGCTCCTTCGCCTCAGTAGAGTAATGTAATCGAGAGACGGACAGCTGCGTCGTTTTGAATTTTGAATTTTGAATTCGTCGCAGGCAGCACCCCGCGAACGGGGTTACTGCGGTTCTGCTTCACCTCAGTAGGAAGCTGTGCTGGATGCTTAGCGATTGGTCGCCTGGCAGCGGCAGCATACGCGTGATTTGAGGTCATCTCTGCCAGGACAGAAGAGCGGATGGCGGGGCGCGGGACGGTGCTGTATACAACGCCGGTCGATAACGCATCCAATTTCACCGACTCTAACTTGTCTACGGTGCATTTTGAGGCCACAATAGAGGTATGTATCCGGTGACCTACTTTTCGAAACAGCTTCCGTAATAACACTACCTACTTCGGCACGTAATTCACTTACGATGTAATTTGATACTTTTAATTTAGACTGCATCTCCGCCAAACTGACCTTCAGGAACGTAATGCCCTTTAGCTGCCTAGTAACGTCGCATTGGTCAATCGAGGCGGTGGTAGCCCGTTCAGCTGCTTCGCCACGAAGGCGAAAAGGTACAGCCTCGTCTTCCACATCAATCTCTCGCAGTAAAAATGTGGTGATAAATATCCGTCAATATTATATATCCGTAAAGAACGGCCAAAGTGGAAAACATGTCGCTAGACCTATAAACGGACACAAATGAGCAGATTACGAATGTACTGATTAATACCTGGCAAAACGAACGTCGCTCTCGGATTGCAGATGAATTTCCCCGAAGACGACCACTTGACATCGATTTTTCGCCCTCGCATACCATTGCAAATTACATCGACATCGTTAGAGCCGTTTTAGTAACGTGATTACCTGATTACAAATAATTATATACTTATTCATATACAAATATTGCTCGCATATTATAGGATTGTATAGGACAGGATAGGATTTAGTGACCACCGAGGATTGAGGCTAGAGGCACTAACTAGGTTAGGTTGGATATATGGTTGGTAGCAGGATGACTAGTTAAATAATAACTTGCTCTCTGTGCCTACCCTAGCATATAAATAAAATTACACATTACGATCATCAAATGAAAAGTCACTTTTTATTACTGGTAGGTCATAATTTAATGCAGTTTTTTTTATTAGTAACATTTGCTTCTGCTTTACTTATTTCATATGACAATGGAATATTGTTCGTTATCTAGGTAGATAGGTAATTATTACGTTGAAACTATTTTAAACAACTTTTATATTTTGTTAGCGCTTTGTACACGACTGCTTCACCTCTGTCAGAATGCTACTACGTCTAATAAGTGGGTGACCACCGAGCAGGCGTCCACATCGCGCGCGGCCCGGGAACCTTCTACCGCCGCCGTCCGCGCGGCGCTCGATCGCCGCCCCACTACCGGACTAGACAATAATAAAACACATAGCTAACTAGTCTCAGCGCAGTCGCGGTGATCGAGCCAGCAGCGGCAGCGAAACACCAAGTGTAAAGATTGGCGAGGCGGATGGTAAAAAGTTGCCAGGAACCACCATCTTAAAATATATTTCTGTTGTTTATGGATAAACGACACAAGCATAAATACGTACACGATTAAATGATTTATGTGGCGGTATGGACTCAATTGTATATTACTTGTAGTGGCAAGATAAAATTTATAAAAATAAAACAGGTTTTGCTTTCAATTCGTTAAGTTTTGTTTCAGCAAATTTATTATGTCACTGTGATAGTTACTGGGTTCAGCGACCTTCCGTTCCGCCGGCCCCAGCACTCCTACAAGCCCTGGACAGCCTCGCTCGTATAACGTGCTCACGCGAATAACAAAACTGGACAACATTCGCCGCCAAGCATACCACTTATACGAGTCGCCGCCATGGCACACGACTAACCATTATACATGTATCGTGAATTGAAAATACCATTTGACTCGAGTACACGCGTGCTGCATTAATTTAGAGAGACTCAAAAACAAAACAAATAAATTATAACGACATAACAAATAGCTGCACCGGACTTTGATCAAGAGTCAGAACACGTGTACCCGTCGTTATAAACAATAAATACCTTATCAACAACTAAATGAACCAATGTTTCGTCAACATGTCTATCCCTAGTGAGATTTCTATTCGCCTGCTGGTCGGTGTCGGGTCCCCGCGCGCAGCGCTGCAGCTAGCAGCGTGCAACGCGCAGTGATGCAGCGATGCAGCGGCGCGGCGCCCGTCAGTACAAGTATCGAGAAGATTTCAACATAAATATGGAATGTAGCAAACACTCAATTGAAAAGACCCTCGGATTCTGGCAATCGGCCATCATTAATCTAATATTAAATTAGAGACAATATTTACAATAAAATAGTCACTATGCTATGTAAATTAATATTCCTTGCTTTACTGTACTGATATACGATATGTTATTTATACACCATTTAAAATAAATATAAAAGTTGTTTAAATACAGATATATAGTTGCTGTATAGAAATTCTTTTTAAATAGGTTACTTAAACATGAGACTGTACACTGCAAAGACATTATTAACTTATTGACTGACCTTCTCCATAATATACAATATCATCAAGGTTACAATCGAAAGATTCATTAAATATTATATACTTTTAATTGTTTCTATTTGAATTAAATTTACCTAAGACAACATATTTCAATGTAGACATTATAGTGTTATATCTTTTTATTTATTTCAGTCTTAGTTTTTGCGAAACTCAAGAACAATGCGAGGAACACGGACGCACACGCTACCAACGCGATACACACCTACAACACACCAGCGGGCGGTGCAACCTCGTCTTACGAACATAACTTCTCAATAGAAACAATTATCTCTATGTCTAAACCGATTAAAGTATTAAGACTAGTTCCGCTCCGGGCTCCCTCTCACTCACTGCAGTCCGCGCTGCTCCTCGGCCGCTCGCACATATCACAGACGCGTTCGCGCCGCGCCCCCGCCTCCGGTCCCAAATAAATAAATACCAAGTCTATAATACTCCGGGACGCGCGAGCACTTCGGCGAGTCTGATCGTCCCGATAATGGAATGTAAGCGTGATATGGTAGAGGGGTGGGGAGGGCGAGTGACGTCACGCGTCGGGGGGCGGCGAGGGCGGCGCGGGCGGCGCGCGGCGCGGCACCATGACGCACGGCGGCGGCGCGCGCGGCGCCAGGCCCGGCGCCAGCGGCGTCAGAGGCCGCGCCAGGCCCGGCGCCAGCGGCGTCAGCGGCCGCGCGCCCATGCGGCCCCACCAGCGCGTCGCCTTCTGCAGCAGCCCGTCCTTCTTGCCGGCGCCCCCCACCCCCGCCGCCACCCCCGCGGCCGCGCCGCGCCGCGCCGGCGCCTCCGCGCCCGCCCACTCGGGCACGTCGCTCACGCACTTGTTCGGTGGAGGCTGAAAACTTCGCATCAACTCGGCTTGCTGAAACAAACAAACGACCTAGGTCATGTTGAGCCCTTAACAATGTTGCCGGACGGCATATGCATAATTTTATCAGGGCACGATGCATGCGTCGCCCGGGGTTGCTAAAGGATTCGATGGGAATTGGTCCGAGAGGACCCTTCAATATGAGTTCTCAAATTGGACCGACAATCTGGCTAAGATCGCAGGAGTCCGCTGGAAGAGGACGGCGAAGGCCCGTGTGGACATTCAACTACGGTTAACCGGACGTTCGTGATAATGATTTTCAGAATAGTACTCATATGATAAAGTACCTCCAGTTAAATACAGCTCAAATAGTTCAGTTATTAGATAATGCAATAAATATATCTACCCTATACAGTTAAACGAGCGAATACGAATATATTTGTAGTCTAATCATCAATCACCTTTTAGAAAACAGCTCTAACGATTTCGATGTAATTTGCAATTTAGGGCTTTACTGGGGCAAAAAATATGCCCGTCAGTTTGCATCTTCGGGAAATTTCGTTTTCGACCAGAGCGACGCTCGGCCTTCCCGATACTTGTAATAAAAATTTCATTGTATTCCAAAAATACGAAATTATATTGAGATCGTTAACATAAATACTAATTAATAATAAAATAATGCAACAAAAATAACAATCCATGTCAATACACCAAAATATATAAATATGAAACCATAATAATTCTACAACTTAAGTTCCATAACATATTCATACACGGAGTATAATGGATTACCCAAGAAAATGTTTCTTAGCGAATATTTAAATGCTTGTCGGGTGGTACATTTTTAAGTTTGACGGGTAGACGCTAACAGTACGTGGGACCAATGACACGCGGGTTCTTTACCCGCAAGTTCCATGAGACTGTTCTCGATCGCCCGGCGTTGCGGAGCTCCTTGCCAAGAATATTAACGCGTTCAATATAATATACTAGCGGCCTACCAAGGACTCGTTTAACACGATTGCCTCGGAAACTATCAAATTTTCAAGATATTTTATTATGGACTAACAATGTGCCAAATTCGTTCGGATTAAAGCCGTTTAAGTGTGATTAAGGAGGGAGGGACCAAATAACAACCGTCTCTGTCCTTATAAACCATTATCATAATTATTAGGCATTCATATTTTTTTACCAAATAAGAATGCATTTCCTTTGGTTTTGCAATAAGATTACCTAATAAGATAAATAATAATAAACGAACATATTGGATAAAATGTAATTAATAAAAGAAAAAGAACGTCGGGTATTACCGAAATCCAAGAAGTAATTTTCAATTCCGACAAAGTTCAAAAGGAAAGTTAGATGAATAAGTTCGAATTATCTTATTGAGTAGGTAGCGTTGGTTATGAATGATAGTCTCAGTGATGGGCTAACTGCTTCTCTCGTAATTTCTATTGATTTTTGTACAAGGACTGTTTTCAGATAGCGCGTCTGTCAATCAAAGAAACAAGAGCGTTGACTACTTATTTATCTACATAATTTTCTAACTATACATAATGAACCCTCCTTTTTGCTTTACCGTAGTTCCATAATTAACTATACGTAATTAAGGCTCCTTTTTGCTTTGCCGTAGTCGGTTAAAATAGAAAATAAGATCACGTCATTAAAAATTACAAAGTTTAATTTAAATAATATTCTGAAATATACGTATGCTTAATTAAGAAATTATTTTAATAGCGTCAGCCAAGCTCCGTCGATAAATCCGTATAGGGGGAAAAAAAAGCCAAAATAGAAAATTTGCGTCAGAGAAGAAAAATAATCTAACAAGCCAATACAAATAACATGTGTACAACCAGTGCCCTAGACCAGACTTAAGGCTAACCTAAAGATGACGATTGTTGAGAACTGTCCAAATGTTTGGAATTGACATAGGCACTCGACGCGACCGACCAATTACGGTAGCTTACGTCAATTCTATGTAATTTCGATAGACCAGGTGAGACATAACATAACATAGGCAGCAGAGGCTATTTATAAAATAGGCATAAAACTCGAAGCAGGTGGTGGAACTAGGTATTATTAAGCCAATCGACCTCCTAAACTAAGATTGCACATTGTACACGGTAGGCCTTTAATGTTGATCGCACCAACGTGATAAACAATATCGTCTGAAAAACACAACTAAACAGATAAAATATAATGTGCTTGTGTGGTATTATTAAACATTACTTCATGAAACAAAGAAAGGCACGGTCAAACTAATCAAATCAAATCATAGACCTGTGCTAAGAGGCAGCAGGGTAAGTAGTTAGTACTCAGTAAAGTGTGTGTGTGTGTGTGTGTGTGTGTGTGTGTGTGTGTGTGTGTGTGTGTGTGTGTGTGTGTGTGTGTGTGTGTGTGTGTGTGTGTGTGTGTGTGTGTGTGTGTGTGTGTGTGTGTGTGTGTGTGTGTGTGTGTGTGTGTGTGTGTGTGTGTGTGTGTGTGTGTGTGTGTGTGTGTGTGTGTGTGTGTGTGTGTGTGTGTGTGTGTGTGTGTGTGTGTGTGTGTGTGTGTGTGTGTGTGTGTGTGTGTGTGTGTGTGTGTGTGTGTGTGTGTGTGTGTGTGTCTGATTTTGCTGTTTTAGTGTGTTATGTTTTGTTGTTATTACTATTTAGAATTCATGTTCACATTTCTTTGTTTTTAAATTGGATGTTTTTTGTACTTTAGATAATGTTTTTTAATAAACAACAAACTAAACATCAATGAATCATCCACAACCAACACTTCCAAACCCAGCACCCAACAGAGAACAAGGGAAATTATTACCTGTGACTATATAGACGCATGCTTTATTCCCTATTATTTTTTCCGGAAAGAGAAGTACCATGTTACATTTTGTTGAGAAATCCCAAGGTTCAAACTTAGCTTACAATTTTTATCATAAACGGTACAGTAGTTTGGACGTAAAGGTGTAACAGACAGATTAGAAACAAACTCACTTTCGCATCTACATATAGTACTAGTTGTTGCTCGCGATTTCTACAGCGTAGAAGTCGATTACGAGTCCCTAGGGAACTATATAATTTTCCGGTATCAAAAGTATTGTACATAATACCCTTCTCCGGGACTCAAACACTAACACCATACCAAACTTCATAGAAATCAGTTCAGCGCTGCAGCGGTGTAACCGTGAAAGCGGAACAAGCATAACATAATATTAGTAATATAGTAATGATATTAGTATGGAAGTATGGATTAGTAGAGATCTTCTCTAAACAGATGGGCCCTTTTCAGATATCTACATATAGGATGTCCTGTGCAGTAAGAGTATCAGGTAATGTACCTAGTTAAATCAGAAAATCCCGTTGGCTACTACTGGGGGTTCGAACTCGGTACCTTACGATAACGAGTCAACCCCCTAAGCCTTAGGAGTATCTAGGCCTAGTAGCTTTAGGGTGTGTAAGGCACTGTGAAGGTTGAAGGCCTCCACGTCGTCTCTATAGCCCAATATTTAAAATAGCAACGCTCCTGAAAGTAACAGATAACTGCCATGGGCAGAACTAGAGAGCCTCTCGGGATTTTGTAACGAAACCAGGTAATATACATAAATAATTATAATATATTATAACAGTTTAATGTAGAGACACTCCCACCATCCCCCGGGTACAGTGGTACCCACTAATGTAACTTCCTATAGTAGGGATTGCAGATTAGAGACCCCAGCGCAAGAATGACACAAAGGATGAATTCACTGAACACCAACGAAACTGAACGACGCGACGAAACGTCAGCGTGAAGGAGTAACATACTTTCGCATTTATAATATCAGGGTGATGAAGAACGGGTATGGGATTAATTTATGGATTTTCAACTCAACTCGATGGCTTATGTCAATTTCATACTTGTTTTCGAGTAAGGAATAATATTTGGGTGATGAGATGACCACGAACAATTTTCTGAGTCTTGGATGATTCCATGTGTTAATTTATCTATGTATAACGTATGTGTGTGTGTGCGTGACACTAGTCGTGATAAGCACAACGTTTGCCTCGGCGGAAAAGGCAATGGACTCCTATGCTACGAGTATAGGGTCTCACTTTTATTTCAACCGTCTATAGTTACTCGTCCAGCTATTGCTCACTTTCAGGCAGGTTCAGTATGGCGGTTTCAGTTGCTGTGACTGGGTGGGTGTTTATAGTTAGTTTATGTGGTAGTTTTACTGTGTTTGTAACTGGGCCAGATCCAGGATTTAAATTAGGTGGCAAATGACCCTCAAACACAACCCTCCTCAGGTCTGACCTGACCTGGAAGGGAGAATGGCCAACTGGATTCCCACTCCTAAATCCGTCCACGGCGTAACGATGCTATACCTGATAAGGGACTCGCAGCTGCAAATGTGCGTCTTGTCCGTGCTCGCCATCGGGCAGCTGTATGCTGGGCGGCAGGCCCAGTCGCTCGGCCGCGGCGGCGGACCGCGCTCGCGTCTCCTGCTCCACCATCTCTTGGATGCGCCCCACCACCGCTTGTATTCGCTGCTGCTTCTCCCATTCCCTGAAACGTACAATGGTACTTTTAAAATATTTTAAAATTAATAAGGCTCGGACGCTGAAACATACAAAGACCATGTGGACAAGACAATGAGCGGAGTAACGATATATTTTGTATCAATAATGACAACCTGACGTCTGGACTGCGTAATGATGTCAGATGTGATGTAAAAATGTTAATAGTTACAGCCAAAATCCAAAGCACTAACTTTTGTAATTCTTCAGTCAAAACGTCAATGTGCACCAAAGGCTGCATTCTAAATTATTTATGTATTCTATTGCCATGCCGGCGCAATCGTCTGTCATGATCTTTGGAACAGCCTTCTCACTTCAAGTTTGAATGTATGATTAAATCTCGGGGCGTGCATGTGTGCACGCGCGAGATACGTGCATACTACGTGGACGCGTCGTGTGAGTAGACAGATATGGCGATAATGTAGAATAATGTCGTAATTAATTACTAACTAGTGAGTTAGCTACTGTTATTACTTACTTAAACAAAATAATTTCAGTTTTCGTATAGGTACTAGCTTGGCAGCGGTATTTTGAAAGAGGTATTAAAGCTTTTAACCCATCTTTGCAGTTAGGTGAATAATATATTTTCTTGACTAGCTCCTCTGCTAATCATGGTACTTATTAGTAATACTTCAATTGTAGGCAGGACTTGAGTGACAAATCATCGTTAGCGTTGACAAGGTTATAAGAAAGACGTAAGTGAAACTGCATAATCAAGATTAACCTTGAAATGTGTTCAACTCAGGCATACTGTCTATAGAGTTCTCATACCGTACACTTAACATTTAATATTATAATCATTGTACTCTTGGAGTACTCCAGTGTATATGAACAAACGAATCACGCACGGTGCAGCTATATGGCATTTTCGCGTTCATACTAATGCGTGCAAGAAGCGATGCCTCCGCTGTCAGGCACATCAAGGTTCATTTACCATTTCTCAATTGACACTTGCATGCGAAGTTCTTACAAATTGTTATGTCCAATAGACGTAGTTTAGTTTAATCATAAATACAAGCTGCAATTAGTTTTCTACTTGGGTCAAGTAACGAAGACTTGCTTATGAAGCTACGTGAACAGTAGGCCATAGGTACTATTTATAACCATTAGCTATCTTCACATTGGGCCCCAAGTTCACAACTCAGAGCAACAGAAAGTACTACTCTGCGGGAATAGACAAGTTCCTTACGAAAGTTTACGACCGTAGGCATCTCAAGAACACATCACAGAATTAATTAACGTAAGCTATCGTGTAGTTTCTACAATCGTTAACATTCGTAGAATTTATCATGTCTGGTTAGTCCCTCCCAATTTGCGTACTTTTAATCGTGTCAGCCTAAAATGAGCATAGCTTAATATACAATAAAACTCAGTCAATGTGGACATGGAGGAAAAAAAAAAAATGTAAAATCGTTGCGCTAGCTTTTAGGTACCTACGTAGAGAGCCAACGCATGGTGACAAATCAAGTGGTGATTGGTGGTGGATGGCGGATGGTAACTCACGTGGGGTGGTGGTGCCTGTGGTCGTGTCGCAGGCGCGGCCCCCCCGGCGCGCCCAGCCGCTCCATGCCCGCGCACCCCGGCACTTGCACCGAGAGCATCTGCAAATCACAACACACTGCTCTCACTTATGTGGTCCGCCTCACTATTAACCTACCATCTACGCGCAATCATAGTAAAAGAGTATCAATAGTACTATGCTGTCTATCCCTGTCACAGTATATTTGGTATACCAGAGTGTTAAAGCAATTAAATAGACAACCGAGTACTATTAATACTCGGGTTTTACTGTACTATCTTTATAGGAAGGTGACAGTATAATGTGTAGACTTGAACCAGCTAAAAGGTGGCTCACATGATGACGGGTAGAAGTAATATATATATATATATATTATAACGCAAATGGGACTGTAAAAAACTTCCTTCCTATTATTCTAGGTGGTAAAAATAATTTAATATTTGACCTGTTATGGTATTGTTAAATCTATTAAAACGTTGACAATACCATACCCGGGGCCTCCATTCAACACGGTAAAGACAATATCGTTTTTGACCTGTTATCGTACCTAGTGTCAACGTTTTGATAGCTCTTATTTGCTTTGACAGTAATGGCCGCCGAGTTAGAAACAATACCATAACAGGCCAAATACGAGTACGATTTGGATTTTACCGCCTAGAATAGAGGCCCTGATTGTATTACACTTCACTTTCAGTGTCAATATTTTTGATTTACACACGCAATTTTAAAGAACGCGCACGTCAGAAGCAAACTTTTAAAATTAGCACTAGTTAGTTATATCGATGGGTCGTATCTGATAGCGAATCTAACAGCGTTGCACCGGAATGTTAACATATTAGCTGTAAACTATAAACTTGCAAACAATATCATCGGTGATACTGCCAAACCGCGTAACTAACAAATTTATGAAAGAGCAAAATAAACCTTACTATTATTATTAAAAAGGTGCATTTTGCTCCTTATTTAAAATGTTACTAACGCGGTTTTGCAGTTTCGCCGACGATATCAAGAATAATCACAGAATTCGAGCGACGCGTGGATCAGTAATCTCGCCTAATGATAAGTGACATCTCGGTGGGTAGAATTATTATTCCTCGATTGTTTTGCAGTTATACGACATACCCCGTTTTTTTGATATTACTATTTTTCGTCCGCAATTCAAATTTATAAAAAAAAATGATGTAAATAAATAAGTTTTTGATGTTAATGAAACGAGACTACATGGGAAATGGAAAGGGAATTGGGAGCCAGGTACAAAAAAATACGTTTTCGATTAGCACTACACTATTATTCTATAAATTTCTCTGCAACTAAACGTCTGTGATCTAAGTGTACCAACAGTGTATGACTACGGCGAGTACGGCAAATACCACCGTTTTTCCTCTGCCACGCGGTATTTTTGGTATTTCACTAGTAGCAGTTTCTACCAACGAACAAATGAGCAGACAGAAACCAAATTAGTTTAGCTATTGTTCTTTTGCACTAGGTCATTGGAGGGACTTGTCAAGTCTGATATCTAAGAGTCAAAGATCAACAAAACTTTTTTAAAGGAATAGGTTAGGCCTATGAGCACGCAGGTCACCTGATAGTAAGTGGACTCTAAATAGTCATTTACAATCTTAGGATGACTATCTCAAGACTACAAATGCGGTGCTAACCCTGAGGACTTAGACGGACTGCCTCTACTGGTTCCCTAGTCAAACAAGAAACCCATATGGATTCGCCGAGTCCATCTATCCAGTCTGTATGAACTCACTCAGAAGTCATAACCTATCAGTCAAAAGCTGTTTTTTTTATACACCTACCTATAAGTAGATATTTATGCCGCGCACTAAGATCAATATTGAAAAGAAAAATTTGGTTACCTCCGGTACATGTAAAGCTAGTGTATTTTTTTATCTTACAAATCATATACCAAGATGATTTTTATAAGCTGATGCCTGTGACAGCTCATACAATCACTTATTACACTTATTTCTTTAACTTTACATAAATACTACATCGGTACAAAGCGATGTCGTTCAGAAATTTCAATAATTCGCCTATTTTTATACACATTGCTTGTGAGTATAGTAAGTGATTGAAATTACGAAATACGGCTGTCACAGGTATCATCTTAGAAAAATCCGAATATAATTATGGTGTTTTGTTGAATAGCTCTTAAAAACCATTATTGTGCAGATACCTACATGTTATTATCAAAGTTACTCGTAGGTACTTAGTAGTTAACTCCTACGTTACGTTAGGTCTTAACTGTGAATTTGGACATAGCTTTTTGCGTTTGTAGTGTTTATAATATAAAAGAGAGGCAATATTAATTATTTTAAGTTATTGTATTTCATGTAAGTTAATGATAACGTAGGCACAAATAATAACTACAATCTTAAATAAATGGAATCTTAGATAGACCCCGTGTGGTTGCCGGGTTAGAATAGTGCCACTCCATGTCTTCCCGTGGATGTCGTAAGAGGCGACCAATGGGAATATAGGCTTGTAGTACTGTTAGGCAATGGGCTTGCAACCTGTCACTAATACGCTGGTAAACATCTTAGCCTATTTGTGCAAAAGTGGTTAGTGAATTATCAATAAGTTACTACCTACCCCACTCTGGGATTACAGGCGTGAAGGTATGAATGTATCTTAAATAAATGACACATGCAACCTTTTCTCTCTCTCTTTTCTCTATCTGTCTTATCTTAAGATCACAAATGCGTTGCCATCTCTGAGTAAAAAGATGGAATGCCTCTATGCTTCGCCAGTTGTCTTGTCGCCACACCGGAACACAAAAATGAGAACAACGCTGCCTGCCGGTAGGGTAAGGAGCGGGCCATACGGAGCGCTGTGGCACCCCCAATCGCCGCGGACCGCGGTCGAGCGGATTCATAATTTGAATGACGATGTAGTAATCCGACGATAGCGATCACACGGCACCGTGAGGGCGCTCCTCCGCGCGGAGGCGCGGTGTCGTGTGAACGCTTTCGACGGAACCTACCTACATAGTCATACAAATTTTCGAGCGGTCCGCGCGGAGCGGCGCCGTGTGGCCTGCACCTAAAGGATAAGATATGGTGGTAGCGATCCTACGACCCTACTAGTGATGGGTCGTTACCGGGAATATTCCCATGGCGGGAATATTCCCAGTAATGTTACCAGTAATATTTCCAAGTATTGGAAATTTAGGGAAATATAGAAAAACTGAATTATAAAGTAATATTTTTTTTGTGTTTTATGCTTATTTGGTGAACATTGGAACAATTTAGAATAAAAAAAAATACGGAGCTCCCCCCCAGAAAGTAAATTCCCAATGTTACCGGGAATATTCCCAAAATTACCAGGTATTTTTCCAATGTTACTGGGAATATTCCCATCGTGTAATTATGGCCAAGTACACTTTAAATCACGGTAAAAACATCTTAGTTTCGATCGAAATGAAAGAAAATGTCGGAAAATCAGTTTAATTATACAAATACACACGGCGTCAAAAAAATCGCACCTTTTGAAATTTTGATTTCAAGCGAATAAAGCTCTTAACTTATTTATTGTACCCTACCAATATTAGTATCATTTGAAAGCACAGTTAATCAACTTTAAAAACGCGAATCGTTCTTTTTCGTAAAAACAATGATCATAGGTTCTTTAAAAAAAAGTGATGGAAAACTCATTAGAGGACTCACTACTTGTGCCACCCTGAACACGAATAAAAGGGGGGGTAAAAATGAATTATGGGTAATTTGCTATCCAGACATCACAGAAGTCACACCTGATCAGCTCCAGTAAGAGAAAACTCTGAAAAATGGATATCACGGCAGAAGAAGCAGCTCAAGTGGTAGCACTACTGTAATCAGGACTACGGCAGGTTGATGTTGCTCGACAACTCAACATAAGCCGTTTCCGGGTGAAACGAGTATCCCAGCGGTTCCAGGAGACTGGAACATTATGGTGGCTACATCAGGAAGCATGGATCTGGGAGACGACGTTTCACTTCCGACAGAGACGACCGCTATATTGTGTCAACGTGTTTGCGTAACCGATTCTCCAACGCTGTTGACGTGCAACAGCAGCTCCGAACAGCTTGGAGGACGTCGGTGAGCGTCTCCACAGTAAGAAGAAGGCTGCGAGAGAAGAAAATCCTGCCTCGTAGGTCTGCTACGGGCCCCAAATTGACAGCAGAGCATAGGCGAGTCCGACTTCAGTCTGTCCTCTTCTCCGACGAGACGAGGGTATGCCTTTTCTGCAACGATAGGTGTAGAAGAGTGTACAGGAGGCAGGGAGTACGGTACTTACAGGTCTGCTTTGAAGAAACCGTCAGCTACGGAGGAGGATCCTGCATGTTCTGGGGCGGAATTTCAATCCAGGGCAAAATCGACCTTGTGTGCGTCTCCCGCACTGGAGGTGGACGTGGCCAGGGGTCCCTGACTGCTCATCGGTACATCACAGAGATCGTGGAGGACCACGTGGTCCCGTATGCTGGTTTTGTCGGGCCTGAATTCACATTCATGCACGACAACGGCCGCTCTCATACGGCGTTGATTGTTCGGGACTACCTGGATCAGGTTGGGATCCCCGTGATGCAGTGGCCAGCGAGAAGTCCTGACCTGAACCCCATAGAGCACCTTTGGGATGATCTGAAACGCCGGGTGCGGTCTCGTGATACTGCCCCTGCTACCCTTGAACAGCTTCGGGACGCCGTCGTCGAGGAGTGGAGTGACATTCCTCAAGAACGAATCGTGACGTTGGTGAGGTCAATGAAGGATCGCATGGAGGCTGTAATTAGGGCTTGGGGAGGTAACACTAGGTTTTAAGTTTAGTTTTAAGAATTTGTTTTACTATATTTTTTTAATTTTGTTATGTTTTTAGATTGTGTAATTTTGGCGTGAATAAATGTTTTTCCTCTTTTCATGAAAAACGATTTTTTTTAAGCTTAGTAATCATTATCACATTTTTCACTATCATCACAAAAAGCACGTGCACTGAGTCGAGTCAAGGGCAAAACTAAGTCCTTTGTGTTTGTGCCATTTCAGATAAGAAGTTTGTGTGAAAGAGAAAAAAGGTGATATGTGTAAAAGAGAAAGGAATATATATCTATGCATATTGCTTATTTAACTAACTATATAATCATTAAATCTCATATAAATCACCAGTATAGTATATTCCCACCTTTTGGGAATATTACTGGTAACATTAGAAACTTACTGGGAATATTCCCAAACGGAAACTTACTGGTAACGGGAATATTACCGCGGCCCATCACTAGACCCTACTACCACTAATACCAATTACTAACATAGGTACTAATATTATAAAGAGGGAGTGCGAGTTTCATGAATTGGTATCTATCCGACAGGTAATTTCCGGAACCACGGAACCTATTCGATATTTTTTTCACCATTTGACAGGTACATTATTCCGGACGGACATGACAAGAGGTCCCTTTGTCACCAAATCTGAATCTAACGAGGGGATCAGTGAGGAATTGAGGGAACTCCTCAAATATTGTAGGCAAACATACAGCGATTTTAGTATTTTCAGTAAGAAGCCCAGCATTTGCATTCAGAAAGTATCATTTTGTGAAGTGGTACTGATGATGAAGACCACAGATGGCCACAGGAACTCCTCAACGGAACCGATTGCAAGGGTGGCGGTAAGATATCTCGATTAAGATAGTTGAGCGAGCACAACGAAGTCTTAAAGTTACATATATCAACTAAGAAGTGGGACTATTATGATTACTAATAAATGTTTTAAAAAACAAAAACCGCCTTCAGAAACGCAAAAAATAACATACTAAAATGATAGGTAAGAGCATTTCTAAAAAAGTTTGTACATTTCATTCACGACTTCAATTTGCAAAAAAAATTGCAGGTTGGGAGAGTGAATGAAGCTGAGCCTAAATAACATAGTCTCCCAAAATGTCCTCATACATTTGTATGAAACTTTCCTTTTTTGTTACCATGAACCAAAGAAAGTTAGTAACAAAAAAGGAAAGTTTCATACAAATGTATGAGGACATTTTGGGAGACTATGTTATTTAGTCTCGGCTTCATTCACCCTACCAACCTGCATTTTTTTTTGCAAATCGAAGTCGTAAATGAAATGTACAAACTTTTTTAGAAATGCTCGTAAATAAGTTAGTCCAACCGAAGCCGGCGACTAAATTTTTTCAACCAAAAGCCGACTTCAGTTGGACTAAACCTATCATTTCAATGGAGGTTATTTTTTGCGTTTCTGAAGGCGGATTTTGTTTTTTAAACCATTTATTAGTGATCAGATCATAGAGCATTTATTTTAGTATTTTGTTTAAACCGGAGCGAAACGAGGGCGGGATGCGTAAATAACTAAACGAGAAGAATAGGCATTTTTATTGGTATGATAATGTCTCGTTTAAATAAATGACAATGTAGAAGCGTCAAAAATTGCGAGAGTTTAGAGCAATCTAATTATAGATTTTCCACAGTAACACACCTAATTAGCGTTGTCAAAACGGTTATGACGACAATAGTTACGCGACGGACGAGCCCTTAGGTACCTATATAGGGACGTAGGCAACGCGGACAAAAATAACTTGATATTCGGGCCAAAGTCGGCGAGAAGCGCGAGTCGCTCAGAGCGTCGCAGGGTTCTGCACTTTGAGTTCCAGTGGCCGGTGTTTAGAAGAGAATTTATTCAGACATCATTTTTTCAAAACTAGTTTTCGTTTAATGTGTGTACGTGTGTATGTATAGTCGGGACCTGCTCGCTCCGTCACTCATATAAACAAATACATTTACCATTGTTACTCCATAACCACGTACTTTTGAAGTTTGAGCAGTCATATTATTTATTTATATACTTAAATCATTGTCTTCATGTCCATTTTGACGTATTAATCTCTATTTAATATCGTATTTTTTGATGAAAAGCACTTTCGGTGAAATTACTATTAGACTGACAGAGTCTTGTTTTTCGAAATATTGTTGACATTGAAAATGTAGTGACGTTTTGATAAGAGAGTTTTTCGTCTCTGTCGCACCCAGCATAATGATACGATGATGATGATGAAATTGATGAATATATATTCAAGCTATTTAATAAATTAATTAGAGGTTAACATTATCCTCATCACTATTTCATCCTCTATCTAAAGTCAAATTCAAAATATTTATTTATTAAAGTTATTGTCATTGTAGTACTGTTAGGCGATGGGCTTGCAACCTGTCACTAATATACACTGTTAAACATCTTAGCCGAATTGTGCAAATTGTGGTTACAGAGTTATCAACAAGTTTTTAGAGTTGTTGGTAATTCTGTAGCTCTGCCTAACCTACTCTGGGAATGAAGGCGTGAAAGGTATGTTATTGTCATTGGCAGTCTGAATAGGAACAGACTTTACGCGTGTGCCTGTATGTCTGTCTGTCTGTGGCGTCGTAGCTCCCGGATGGACCGATTTGGACGTGTTTTTTTTAAACAAAGCTATTTTCATCGGGATGGTTCTTACCTAGTTCGTATAAAAGTCGGTTGGGCCGTTTAAAGGGTTTTTAGCGCTAAAAGTAGAGCTCGCTATTACCTATTAATCTATATATTAATAGTTATTATGATTATTATTATTATTATTATTTCCCGTGTGGTTGCCGGGTTAGAATAGTGCCACTCCATGTCTTCCCGTGGATGTCGTAAGAGGCGACTAAGGGAATAAAGGCTTGTAGTACTGTTAGGCGATGGGCTTGCCACCTGTCACTAATACACTGGGAAACATCTTAGCCTACTTGTGCAAAATGTGGTTACAGAATTATCAAGAAGTTTTAAGACTTGTTGGTAATTCTTTAGCTCTGCCTACCCCACTCTGGGAATGAAGGCGTGAGTTTATGTATGTATGTATGTATTATGATTAAAGCTACGTGTATCTAAAACGGACAAAACATTACCAATTTTAATGGCGCTAATAATTATGCAGTCTGTGAGGTGAGGCTAGACCTAACGCTAACGTAAACGATTTTCGAAAACTATCATAATATTCATAATGTATGGAATTGACATACCTAAGAGCGGGTTCCGACTTGTCGGTTGGCGGATCCGACAAAATGTCGAGTGTTACATTTTATATGAATCCGTCGGACCGACAGATGTGAGCAGCCTCATGTAAAATGTATTGCCACCATAACATCCGACATTTTATCGGATCCGACAACCGACAAGTGGGAACCCGCAATAAGCGTTTGACGCGACCTTCCGGCAGCTTACGTCAACCCTACCTTTTCGATATTGATTACGTTCATGCAATGCATCTTACTAGGGGCCAAATGAGTATAAAACAATAGTACTACTGGTAGGACTACGGGCCATAGTGACTCCTATATTGTGCTATGTTACATAGATAGTCACGCCATCTGAATTTCTGAACTGTAAAAACACCGATTGTTATCATGAGTTTCAGATGGATGACACTGCATGCATGTTATCATTAAATATAATCCAATTAACTGCCGCACTCAAAAACGAAAATTAAATTTAATGCTTGATTAAAGTTGCTGCTATCACTTTCTTTGCAATAGCAATAGAATAAGACAACACGTCACTAAAAAAGCATTAAATTTAATTGACGTCTCTGATTGCGGTAGTATCACATATTCTGTCATTGAAAATGACCACAAAAATAACTTTTATTTTGAAATAAAATAAATATCCAAAAAATATATTTTATTACATCTGGCCAAGTGAAATATGTTTTTTGGCATGGCAACCCTGCCTGCCTATCACAGTAATTAATTTAACATGGCCACGGTTGTATTTAAGTGCGATTAAAAATATTTATAATTTGTTACAACATTAATTGCAATAATTTATAGCTGGTGTGGATCGATAAATCGGATTTTGCCAGGTAAGTTAATATACCTACGATGGGGATTACGAAATTTTATAATTTAAAAATAAAAGATGTTTATTTAGTAAGTAGGCCGGCCGCACGGGCACTTTTACTAGTCTAACCCAGTGCGGATAATCTTAGTACTATGAACAAGGTAATGTCGAAAAGGTAATATTCAACTTTAACATACAGATGGCAGCACAGAGGTACAGTTAATTACCTAAACTTTTTGATAATCTTTACATTATAACGGGAAATAATATTTTAATTTAAATGAATAACATCATGAATATAAACATTAAATAAAAAAATCCAAAATCCATAAGGTCCAAATTGTATTATTTACCTTTCTTGGCAACACTAAATTTGAATATGTCAACCATCTTAATTTCAAAAAATACCTACCTACCTACTTTTACCAAAAATACTGTTACGAGATTGTGCGCCTTTTACTATTCTTACAAGTGGTTTTCACCATCGAATCCGTTGAGTTCAGACTTGTCGCCTCCGGTTTCACGTTTGCAGTGATATTGTGGGTTTGGAGGATGACCATAATATATAAATATCGCCGAGTTTGCCGTAGGCATTTTGAACCCAGATTTCTGTGCAGAAACAATAGGATCAGCAATGCAGCAGTCCCCACATTACATTTAGCAGGTTAGTTTATTGTAAGAAAATTGAATATTGCATATTATGTGGCCAAAAGTATGGCTATTGTTTTATTGTTTGTTGTTCTTTAGGCAACTTTTGTCATGTGAGAGCTATGAACTTGCTATGGCCGAAGTTATTATTTCCCTTATGCTGATACCACTTTCTGATTCTATGGTAATGTGTAAAGTTTTCAAAGTGACGAACCTTTTTATTCTCCGACTGTAAATGCACTTTTTGGTTTCAGGAGTATTATCTTCCCACCAATTATTATTTCATCAAAGGAGACCTTTAAGGGAGCTGCAAATCAGTGACTCATTGATATCAAAGGGTAACGTTACATATTTTAATCCTTATATTCATTTTAACTACATTGTTGTAATAACAATTAATACTTTTTTGGAGACCAGTTTTTTTTGGGATTAGATTTTAGGGTTCCGTACACAGAGTATCCGTAGCTTTTGAACCGTAGGACGAGTAGAAACTTGAAATTAACACAGAGTTTGTATTACTATGGCGCTATAACAATAAATAAAAAATAAACGGGTCTCCATACACAATTCGTATATTTTTGTTCGTTGTATAGTTGTATGGATTCCTTCGTGTGCAAGTTCAACTCCCATTTGGCCGGATTTTAGGATGTGTACAATCTGCTGAAATCACAATTTTTTAACATACTTATTAAATTCATCTTCCTTGCTACTTTAAGGGCTGGGATCCATACTAATATTATAAATTATATATATTTAAATGCGAAAGTCGTCGGTCTGTCTGTTACGTTTTCACGTCTTAACCGCTGAAATAATTTTGATGAATTTTGGTATAGAGATAAATGGGAACTTGGAGAAGGACATAGGCGGCTTTTTTCCGCGAAAATCTAAAACTTGTAGGAGTTTGAAATAACTAGCTCTCCGCAGCATGGATTGTGTATTTTACTTATTAAAATTTCCAGAACCAGAAGTTGAAGAGATGCCTTCAAGTTTCAAATTTCAAAGTTCAGCAGTGGTCTCCTCTTGTGAAGCGCAGGCAGATTCTTGACGTGTAAAAGTGCCCGTGCGGCCTACTTACTGAATAAATGTCTTTATCTTTATCTGTATGTATTTCATTTATTTCCTAATAGGTACCTAAAGTACTTAACTGACAAAAAAGGCCCCATCTCCACGGCCTGCATTTTTACCCCGTAACGCGCGTTCGGCGTAAAAATGTCGGCCGTAGAAACGAGACCTAAACTAACTACAAACTATTGATGCTATAGATACCTATGCATATTTATACACAGTAGTTCTAACTATTAATAACAGATGGCGTTAGTTACGCCGTTACCCATTTCAGTCCCAGAGTTTGTTCTCTATTTCAGTTATATACAATGTACTCTATGGTCCAACCCCTGAGAAGAAACGCCGCCGCAAGAACCTCTCAAAAAACTAAATAATACTTATAGTCATTTCATTTGATACTCTTTGAGGGTACTCTCGTACAATTAGTTATTTTATTTCCCTCTAATAAACTATTTTGCTGTCGTCTCTTCGTAATTCTTAGATTCAGATTAATATTAATCGAATCGAATTACGACAAGACGAGAGCAAAATAGTTTGTTACTGGGAAGCAAGCCATTAAATTTAAGAATATCTGTAGTACATACATACATAAACTCACGCCTTCATTCCCAGAGGGGTAGGCAGAGCTACAGAATTACCAAGCACTCTTAAATAAGTTGTTGATAATTCTGTAACCACGTTTTGCACAATCAGGCTAAGATGGGTCCGCCTAAAGTAAAGGGGGCGCATTAAAAGGACAGATTTTTTTGACCAAAAATGAAAATTTTATAGCAATCATAAAACACTTAGATTTTTTCTTTGTAGAAAAATCTTTTTCTCTAAAATCAAAAATGGCCGAGATATTGGAGCTCAAAGTTGGCACGATTTTAGGCCTTAGAAAAAAATCGATGGATGTTGTTGTTATTATAACTCCTATTTTTTATGATTTTATCTTATAGAACACGTTAAAATAAGCATGTTTTACTTGAGAAACTTTTTTCTAAAGTATATCCTGGATTAGGTATAAAAGCTATTAAGCTGATTGATTGCCGTTGTCGCAAATGCCAACAATAAAATAATAATCGTTTTTAATGTCAATAGTGAGTTTCTGTATCTCCGGCGCTGCGGGAACAGCAGCCCTTTCGCCCTTGCATGACGGCGCACGGTCACTTCGCTCGGCTCCGCAGCTTCGTCATGGCGGGCGAGGACTGCTCTCCCTCCGCGCCTCCAGCTCTATAAAAACACTCTAGGGCGCGCTGTGTCGGCACGCGTCCTAACCAGCGAGAGCCCTAGATTCTGACTTTCGCAGGCTAATATCGTATACATAAGATTCCATCATTTATCTCAGTAATTATCAAGTTTAGGGAAAAGTTTTTCAAGTAAAACATGCTTATTTTAGCGTCCTCTATAAGATAAAATCATTTAAATTAGGTGTCGCCATCAATCTTCCGAAAAATAGTCCCGACGCCTTGAAATTAACCAACATTTGAACCCCTATAACTCAACCATTTTTGAATTTAGAGAAAAGATTTTCAAGTAAAACATGCTTATTTTAACGTGTTCTATAAGATAAAATCATTTAAATTAGGTGTCATAATGATACCATTTTGCCGAAATTTTTTTCAAGTCCTGCGCCCCCTTTGCTTTAGTCCAACCCTAAGATGTTTACCAGTGTATATCTGTAGTACTCTAGTAAAATTGGCAATTGAAAGTGCGTCAAATCCGGTAGATCTGAATTTTTTGCAGAATTGTTTAATTCCCGGTTCCTATAATAAAGAAACGAATCGTTTTCCTTACGGCCAGTAGCGTTATGACATTTGCTACGTAGGTACAAAATGTGTCAATTTTCAACGAGACGTCACAACTGTACCAACGGTTTTGAATATAGGAACGCACCATAAGATGTTGGCCCTATGAATAATCCAAGTTTGAAACCTCAAGCGCCGAACGCAACTTTGTCAAACCGCAATAATTTCGGACTTGTTTTAGATTTTAGCGATTATAATAACCCTAAAGAACTAGTTTTTGATAGTACCTTTTCAAAAGGTTTTTAAATAAAAATAAATTTGCTACAATATGAGACTAAAATCGTCTCTAATACGTATACGTAATCGACCCTAGCTAAGGTAGTTTGGTTTGAAGTTTGGAAGCTGAAATTTTGTATTGACAGTTATCGCGGTTGTGTCGAAGCGACGAACGCGCTGACAGTTCCGCTATTTACTAATACACGTGTATCACTTACGACGTTTTTATTTTAGGAGTGGGAGTAATTAAAGAGACGGCACGTGTAGCTGTTTTACATAGGACAGAATTAAAATACCTAATTGGCAAATAAACACTGATACTTTTTACCTAGGTAAGTAGGGAGGTATAGGTATGCGAGTTACGAAATACGGTTGTCACATGGGTCATCTTACATTGACCGAATTTATAAACAGCGACATCTAAGTATGATTATTTCAATAGGTATTTATATTCTATATAAGATAAGCAAATAATCACATTAATAAAGCTTACTTAGGTATATCTTCAGTTATATTTTTAAATTAAAAGGTTTTTTAGTACTTAACTATCTTATACCATACTACTACCATAATTGAATTATCTTAAATCGAAATTTATTGTTTATTATTAATATAATTTACTATCTATCACAAACTACTTTATATGCCTTATTGTGTATTATGATAAGCTGTCTTTAGAATTGTTATTAAAATAATAATAAAACACCTCAGCTCAGTCACAAGCTATTTAACTATTCTAGCATGTACTAGAGTTTATTCAAGAATATTATAATATATCAACATAGTAACGTTACATTTGAGTAAGTATTATGCATACTTCAAATATCATTATTTTCAACACAAAATCACAGACATTCATAAATTACGCTTGCACACTGGGCACTTTGTTTACATATGTAAAAATTTTAGGTACTTTTCAACATTCATAGCCTCATAATAATCTACACTCAACTTAACCAATAAACTTACATTGCAACTTGAATATATTTGATGATTAATAGTGTTTGTTTAGTCAGACGGTAATGGGGGTCCATTAACTATCTATCTGATGATGAAAGATCTCCAAGTTCTACATTTAACACTACTTTTTGAAATCATTGCATCCAAAAAAACTAAATACTAGCAACCCAACCAACATAAAAACCTTAATCTTGAATCTATTGATGAAAATCCGTAACATAGTTTGAAAGATCAATGTGTACAGACGGAAGTAACTTTGTTTAATACTATCATAGGAGTTACATAATGACAATATTGTCTTTATATAAGAATTAGTAAAGGGATATTTCTATTCCCAATTTTTATGCATTATATTTACACACCTTTTTCTTGAAGGTGACCTTTGATAAGATAACAACATCTGTATTCCAAGATTGTTTTAGACAAAGACAATAATTGTGTCTGCGTTACATATTAAGGAATAGGATAAAATTTCAAAATGTGAACAAATTTAAAACTCTCTGCCGTTTCGGTTTGGTAATAAAACCTATTAATTTTAAATGGTGTTAGCAATCAATAATTTGGTGTGAGTTTTGCATATATAGCCAGTTTAAAGAAACTTATACAAATTTGGGAAGCACTTCATTGCTTTGTGTGAAGTCATCAACCTGCACCAAGTTAGAAGGAACTGTTGCTTTGATGAAGCAGACCTGTGCCAAGCAGTAATACACTATAATGATACTTATAAACTATCTTTGATACATATTTATAACCTTATATAGCTAGTCATAATTAAATTAACTTACTTAAGAAGAATATTCATGTATTGTTTATCGTAATAAAGGCCAAGGATTGTGCACATAGTAATATAATTTTCTGCCTGTGATATTTGTTAATAATGAGTTAAATTTTCATTCATATATCTACTTAGCTAGAAGAAGGTTAAGAAATATGGCAGAAAAGTAATTCCCTGTAGATTTTTTTATTTAATTATTATATTGGTTTGTTATAAATAAAATTATTCCAGGTTTATTTGTAATTATTACTATTTTTTGTATAAGTATTTTAATATTACTAAATTTATTATATAATAACATGTTCTCACCAGTTTTCTGGTAAGATTAGTTATCAGTTTGCCTATGATAGGGTATTTCTTTGATCTGGAACCCAAAGCTTAGCTGGAAGCTACCCCTATAGGAGATAAGCATGACTTTGTACCTGCTACATTATTTTCTTAATACCTGTACCTACTCCATAAAATTAAAGTGAAATAAGTCGTTTACATACCTACATTTATATTCATAACAAATCATGGCTATCATACTAAAATGATAAGTTGCTTGTTTGGTAATTATATTTTGTCAGACTGGTGCTCATATCACCAGACTGGTCACGACTATGGCGAGAGGTGATTACGGAACTGTCTGTCATGAAAATTTATTTAAATTCACACAAACAACGTCTGGGTGTGACGTCGCTATCGGCGCGCCTCTTATCACTTGGCATGCTCCCGCCGTCTCGCCGCGGCGAGCTGCCGCCTTCGGCTCACTTCACTCGCTTCCACTACAAATCAAACACTCGAATATTCTCACTCACCTACATTCATTTACTAACATTATTGATTCGGTGCAATCCTCAATATCATCATCGACTGACTGATCGGTGACCCTACTACCAGCCTTCATTACTATGTTTATAACTCATGACGTTACAGCGTAATGTGTTCATACTATTTAAATTGTATATTCATGTTACTCACTATTTGAAACGTTGTCGTCCACAATTCTTGTAGGTTTTTCACCTATCGATGACAGTTAGTGATGCGCTTGTTTCCAATGATTTACGATGACACGATGAGGAGTCAAATCGAATCGATTACTCGATTTTGTTTCGTCTCCGAGGATAAATCCACACTGCCACTGACATTTAAGAAGTTGTTTCCATGAAGTACTTCAACATTGACTTTAAACAAAACAATCACAGGGCACTAGACGGAGACTACAACACCCGTAAGCGCTTTTGCAATAATTCACTAATAAATAAAATATGTTTTTAAATGCAATAACACTATAAAAATAAATTACTTTTAAAATAAGAATAACATATAAATTCCACTATCGCGTATTTTGTTTTAGAGTTGTTTTTCATATTGGCAGGAGGACGCCTGCCATCGAGCGAGTCTTGTTATTCAATGACGCGGACGCGGCGCGGTGTTCGCAGTCGCGTAGCGGGGCAAGAACGGGCGGGCGGCGGCGGTGCACCGGCTGTGCCGCCGCTGTCGTCGCACACACGCGTACTCAGTTGTGTGTCACGTCGACCCCGGCACACAGACGTAACGGCCGTGTCTACCCGTGGCTGTGTGCTTGATCGCCTATACAATTCGACATTTGTGTGTGTTCAAAGGTAAAAGTGTGCATAACGTAAGTATGAGAACGTACACATGACTTGGCACACACGTAAAAGAGGCTCGATTGCTGCCACCGCCGCGCCGTCGGTTGTATGGGCACCTATATGTAGGTATAAGTCAGCGATGCGATGACGCGTTGGTCGACTTGCGAGACGAGACGGTTGGCATTGCTCAATGATCGAGGTAATCGTAAGAGTCGTAACAAAATCGAAGTATGTAGGTAGCCACCTGCATGAAACAGACGCAGATAAGAGCGGCGGTAAGAAACTGATTTAATCAAATGTGCCTTACCTACATGATGATTATACTATTAAACCTATTGATTTTAAGCGTTGTAATGTTATGGACTATAACAGTACAATATGGACGACAAATAGTGACGAGAACTATTGTTGCTACTGGTGAATATTGGAGTTCAAACTTTTATGTCCGTCTTTATCCAGTCATCCGTCTGTTTGTACTCCAATATTTCAGAACAGTCAAAAATGGTTATTGACTCTGATTATGGGTCCTTTGTATGGTAGTCCCTAATCCTAGGGTAGTTTTAGTTTTACCAAACTGAACTAATAGGTTGGCTTGGCGCCGAGGGAACTGGTGACTGTTTTAAGCTCTTGCTTAGTTGGACTACAGGGATCATTGAAGGGCATGAAAATCCTTAACCGTGGAGCGTATTTAAAATCTCAGTGATTATATACCTTGGCAATTACGTCAAAGGGTGCCACGAACGCATTGAACAATTGGTACCTAGTTATAATATTTTTACTCATACCCATTGACGAGATTGACTGACATAACACAAAATTGCTTCGTAGCATACAGGGTGACTGGATACTTACAAACCTTTTAAGGAAGCATAGTAGAGCTCATTTGGAGCCAATAAGGTCATTTAGTACCCTGGCCGAAAATAATTAGTTTCTGAGATATTTGAAGCTGGTTTTTTTTTTTTGCCAAATTTCAATTCTCTAATGTATTTTCTGAAAGCTAAAATGTCAGCGCTTTAATGTAATGACAAAAAAAAACACATAATGCTACATTTCAAGTTATTTAATAAAACTCCAATAAAAAAAACAATAAGTAATTACCTTATTATGAAAGAGTGTTTTTTTTTAAATCATTGTATGACTCGCTGCGTACAAATTGCAGGAAAACCTTCCTTGGTTTACTAGCTATCCAATGAGATACAATACTTCCGCAATTTCGAAAAAAAACTTAAATCTCAAATATCTCAGAAACGAATAATTTTCGGCCAGGGTACTACATGACCTTTTTGGCTCCAAATGAGCTATACTATGCCTTCTTAAAAGGTTTGTATCGAATATCATTGATTGGGTTACATTTGTTTCGGCGAAATATGTTTGCCAAATGTATCGTTTCCCAACTTTTCATTTGCCAATCCGCTTTGTTTTCTGTAACCGTAAATATTTCAGGATTACATAAAAACTAACCTAACGTAACCTAGAGGGTTCTACACTATGTTACTGAAACAATTGCAAAAAAATACACCGACGTTTACTTAAAATATCATTTATTTACCAATAAGCTTCGACATTATTGATTAGTGAGATAACTTTATGTAAGTTATCTCTCTAATCTCTCTTTAAGAAAGACACAAATCAATTTATTATTTAGGTACATAGCTGCCATATTCTTAAGAGCCATCAGCTATTTGTTGCAATCACACTGGCTCTCTGGTCGTTCATGTAAACAGTAAGAAAGCTGATAGCAACTAAGAAAAGGGTTACTACCAAATTAACAATTAATTTGAATAAATCGATCACATCCCCAATAAAAAAAACGCAATCAATCAGTATCCCAAACAAAATAAAAAGCTGAAACTACAATCGATATATTAAACTTGTGTCAAGCATTTGATTTAGAGTCGATTTGGGAGTTTCTGTCACATCACTAGTATCTGGAAGGGATTAAGACGTCTCACATCACAACAATAACATTGATTGATCAACATCAATCCTACAAAGTACTCGTAGATCAAGTGGATGTGGCTGGTGACCCTGTTACCGTAATAATAAAGTTATGAAAAATTATAAATATTGGGTCTGGTGGACTGATGGTTGTAAAATAATCTTTTGGCATGCAATTTGTAAGTAGGTAAGTATAAAGTATTTAAGAAATCTATTAAAATACCTTACTTTTTCCATTTAGTGACCAAATTTACCATAATCATTGTAGGTATGAATAATTTTCGTTACGAATGAAAGCCAGTTAACGTTGTCTCAATTAAGTCCTTAACTACGTATAATATTATTATTACAAGCTTTTATTTAACTTGCAAATAACACTAAGTTCATAATTGACAACAATTCATTTTGTGCTAAGGTAGTAAAATAAAATACCGTTTCTAGATTTTACACTGCTGATTACAGTAAAATATCTTTGGATTTTTTATGCAGTAGTTTTTTTTTATATTTAGGAAAAACAGTAAAAAAGTTGGATTGTGATTGTTAGGAATACACTTATTAGTGCCCTTAGTCCATTTATTACCAAAGGAATTGAAAAAAATATACAACTGTCATGTTCATTTTTTATCTGTCTGACGGATTACTTGATTCTAACGACACGCTTTCGATTCTACGCAAAACAGTTTATTTATTTTAATGGCGTCTACAAATTACGTAATTAATTAAATTACGCAAAATAACAAATTTGTGAACGAACGGCAGCGAATGATTGACAAGTGAGTGACATGACACGACAGTCAGTTCTGTTTATGTTTAAAGTTACTTTATATCAGGCTAAGATCACGACATCAGTATTCCTAACTTTGTATATACGGTCTTTTTAATGACTATTTCTTTAATAAATTATTAACGACGAATTTAAGTTAAATAAAGAAAAACCAAGAAATACGGGTAGGCTAATTTTTAACCAGCTATTATAAACGCGAAAAAACAATAATGCTTTTTTTTTGAAATGTTGTCAATTCCGAAGTCTTAATTCCGAATTGATCAAAATTCCGAATTTTCATAATTCCGAATGCAATGTTTTGATAGAAGACTTTATTTTTTGTTATCGCTTACATATCGAACGTAACCTAGGTAGGTACGTAGGTATATCAATTAAATTATGCATTCAACCTAAAATAACTCCAGCATAACATACCTACCTTTCGGAAAAAAATAAATTCGGACTAATGAATATTCGGAAAAACGTAATTCAGAATTTTAAGATGTTCGGTACGAGTAGGTAGGTATGTACGGGTCAAATCTTGCAAGTTAAATTTGACCCACTTCCCGGTTACCGATGAAGCTGCAAGTATGCATACTTGTGTAAATTGGATGAAAATGCAATACTATTATGACATGGAGCTGATCTGATGATGGAGTCTGAAGGTGGCGACAGAATCTCCGCTATACTTAACGTAGACCCGCCGTGTAAGGACTTATTTGTTTGGACTTAATAAGCAGATAATGACTCTGCAAAATAAAGTACAGCCGGTGACAAAAGCTTGTCTCAAAAATGTTTTTTTTTGACAGAAATTCATTATTAGATACCCTAGCCCATGGCATCGTACTATAAAATGGGTGTTGCCTTGCACAGAATAATATGGTTGTTTTGTTTTTATGTTGTACCTACAAGTTTTATGTTGTATCTAAGTGGTTATGACAATTCCAAGTTTTTCCAATCAGAAATCAGAAAGCCCTCCAGATCCTTGTTAAACACCCTTGTGAAATTTTCGATCTATTCATTACTTTCAGTTTTTGTTTATTTTTGCCACAATGCCTGTCTTACCAAGGATGTTGCTCTCTGCGAACGTACCACCACGTCACAGAATAAGTACCTAGCAGTACCTACCAGGTGAAAGAAAAGAAGTTGTTTTTGGTCGATATTGATTTCCTTGCTGAATTTTGTACTTTTTGGCTATAAATCAAAAAGTACGTCAAATAAAATAAAATAAAACGTTTTGAAATGTGCAGATTGAGTTTTTTCATATGACACCCCATTTGCTATAATCAAATCACCTTCATTTTCAACTCCCATTCTAGTCCCTTTAAATTATTTATAATTTTTTTTTTTTTTAGTAAACATATGCGGGCAAGTGTACAACTATGCCAAATTTCAAGTTGATAGCATTTATATACTCTTGCTGAGAAAAACTGCTGTTCTTTTACTATTTTGGTACAAAACCCTAAAAAATAGACGAGAGAACTGTTCTCATTTACTTGCAAATTTAGTCTTCTTTAAGGTACCCTATCTTTTCTATGTTTTCTAAGCTTTTAAAAATGATCCGAAGGGTTTCTTTATTGAAAAAAACATGGAATTGTCATAATCACTTCATAATAGTTATGCGTACACCACTGAAAACACACAGAAGAACCAGTGCAAGGCAAAATGTGCCAATTCGATGGGTTAAGACTTTTATCGGCTCAGTCGACGCCCGCGCCTGTCGTAAGCTTCGTGTCTTGTGGTCAGCTCTCCGCGCCAAAGACATACAAGCAGCCCATTAGGGAAAAGATTTCCCTGAATTCTGAAGAAGCCAGCCACCCAACTGACAACTATGTAACTACTTGGTCCCTACCGCATTTTCAATACCAATTCAAACCAATAATAAACATTTTCAATGAAAATTGTTTTAAACAATTACACACAGGCCAGAAGTACACAATCTTCGATGTCAGCCTTTCACTGGGAGAGTAGCTTTTATACGAGGAGTTCTAGGAAACGTTTGTAGTGAACTAGTGAGGTAGAAAGGTTTCGCCTCGTGTGTAATGTAAGTATAGCAAGCCATAGCTAAAACGGTTCCTGAGATGTTGCTGTTCGTGGTAATAGCATGTCCTCATACTATTACTTAAAACATGTTTATTTGTATGTGAGGCGTTTTATTGAGAGTCTAGACCTAATCCTAATCCTCCACGAAATTGTAAACTTCATTATAGTCTTTCCTTTTACACTAATGTGCCACGGGCCGCGAGTGGGAGAGGTACTTACTTAGGGCATATGTTGCTTTTGTATATAACAGCGGCAAAAACAAGTTCACCTGGCAATAAACACCTGAAATATGATTTAAAATAAAAGGTAACAAAACTGCAATTTTGACTCAGAGTTTTATAACTATAGGTATAATGCTAATTGCTTTATTAAAAGTAATAATAACCGCGATAAACAAGTTAGTAGTACTGTATGATAATATTTTTTATCAAAGCACACGGCGTGATCGTAGCATGTCAAAATTTACGTTTGTACCGATACTATGGATAAGCAATGCAAAAAAAACCCAAAAAAATGTCTTCCTACTAGTGCTTACATGATAAATTCACACGTTCTAAAAAGATTTATGAAATCTGTCATTTGTGTATAGTATACGGCATAAGTGCATAGGTAACATGTTCGGCATCCGAAATACCTATGTTCTGTCGTGTTATGTGTTCAGGATTTCAATAAGGAGAGGTCCCGACCATCGAACCCCGCCCTCTGTAGCTCTTTTAAATTTACCTATTTAGATTTGCCCTAGGGTTAAAGGCGTTGAACCGATCCTAGCCTGGCCTGAAGTGGTTTATCCTCACTACGGCGGGTGTTAACGCGTTTAATCTTTTGAGCAGGAAGGGAAGTTAAAATAGGTAATTATAATAATGCTATAATGCTACACGCTACACGCGGAATGAGTGCTGTTCGTGGACTAACGCGCGGTAACATAATTTCGCAATATCAGGCAAATGTCTAAGTATGCTGAATGTGCATTGTGGGGCGTATGGAGTAGCAGATAAGCTTTGTCAAAGTAATGACACTCTTGCTAAAAAGTGTAATAATGAAACACACATTATAGCATTTTGCTGTCGTCATAAATCATATATCTCACATTCAACAGTCATAGCAGATTCAATCCACTCTTAGTAGTAATAAGGTTGCATTTGCTACAGGAGCTTTGACTGTGATACCGCCATTTGTCTTAGCAGGGCAGTGTGTGTTGTAACCACGCGCGGTGGTCAATTGACTAATAAAACCTTCTATTCGTTAAAGTTACTCGTATGCTCACTTTACATACAATTAATTGGACTGGACACTGGAAATAAAGAAGTATTGTCGCGACTAGGTCTGGGCCCGGGCATGGGTGTAGAAGGTGTACTCACGGGGTAGGCGGCGGCGGCGGCAGCGCGCCGGCGGCGCAGGTGCGGCCGGGCCAGCGCGCCCGCGGCGCACACGACCACCGCGCCGCCAACGCATGCGCCCGCCCACCACCACTCTGGAAACAACACCATGCTCACATGAGACATTTAAAAGCTATAGTGGTACTAGTTGGTTTCCAAACTCTTTGCCATAAAATACAATGGTTTTTATTGAGCTATTGTGAGTCGGAATCGCACTAGAAGGGTTCCGTACCATTCCTATATAGGGCCCCCTTTTAATCTCTAATTTATTTAGTTTTTATTGTGGTTATAGCGACAGTAGTATTTCTCAATTTATGAAAAAAAACACGTTTCTACCCTATCACGGTTCAAGAGATATGGTCTTTATTAAGGTCGAGCAAAAAACGCTGAAAAAACGCTGAAAAACGCTGTAGTGTACATTCCCTTTAATTTTTAACTTTATTTAATAATTGCAATAGATATACAGAAGGTTCATACAGGGTCAGAAGGTTCTTGAGTGGCGTCCGCGGACCGGGACAAGAGCTGTGGGTAGGCCTCCAACAAGATGGAGTGACGACCTTGTAAGGTTCGCGGGAAAGCGGTGGATGCGAAAAGCACAAGAACGGTCTGAGTGGAGAGCCTAGGGGGAGGCCTATATCCAGCAGTGGACGTCTTTAGGCTGACATGATGAATAGATATACACACATACCATGTAATTACATTTAAAATGTCTAAGTAGGTAGATTTAGTCAGACGTTATAGGTATTACGGTTTTTGAGATACAGCCCGAGCACAGACAGATTGACGGACGGACAACGGAGGCTTACGGCCAAACCCTATATTCAATCCGCGGACAGACAGGCTTACTTCGGATTAAAATTTGACACATTTTGTATGGGCAAATGTCAAATTTTAACCCGAAGTAAGCCTTATCTATCCTCGGTTTGAATATAGGGTTCAGCCGTTAGTAATACATTTAGTTGGCAAGGCACTCTTTGAGTACGGAACCCTGTAAAATAAATACTATTTTATATACTTTTCTATATGTACTACAGGGTGTGGAATCACAGCTTCTCCACCATTTCCCAAAGCAGATATCCACTTCTGAAGTCATTGGGTGAAAATAAAGTGAAGTTTAGTAGACAGTCAAGTTCCCAATAATTACCTATAACGATGATGATGAATTCGAATCGGTCGTCAGAGTGAATGGTACGGTTGTTAAAAAAGCATCATGCACCTATCCTATAGAATGAAAGTAATATCACTTTTTACACCAGAGGTTTTGAACTCACCGATGGCAATCACTCTGCTATTATAACCTAACATTGCCTGTTTGAGAAAACTATTAAAACCGAAACTGATTAGTTGTGTGTAAAGGAAAATGATGATAAATTGCTGTTTTTGTTACACACATTCGTAAGGAGTTTAAGAATTGTCGCAATATTACATCAAATTATTGCCAGTAAATTCTAGTATCTGGTATTACTGGCATTAGGTAGGCCGAGAGTTGATGTCACGCGGCATGTCATGTAAGTATTGACGAAGATTTTGAAATTAGTGTTTTTATTCGTACTTTTATAGCAATCCTTGTTTTCGTATGTTATATTGATAACAGGTTCATCATCAGATTCATCGTCGAATAAAAAATGAAGTGAAAATTAATAGCAAAACCAAATAATACCTGATCGAAATACTTCGTTAGGTTAACTAGAAGAAATCCCTTAAAGTATATGTTTACCTTTGTTTACATCCTTTTATTATCATTTTGTTTTCTTTTGTACAGTACAATAAAATGTTTACATACATAAATACGTACGAGTACTTTGTAGATATTTGAATACATTTTACACTTAACAGCGTCAGGCATATTTCACTTCTATACAAAGCGACAAAGTAGGTCCGATCAACACGTAAAAGTATTGAATACATATAAAATATATGTATAATGCTGGCCGAACGCGCCTAAATAAACCATATTAACTCCTATTGAAAGTTCATTTTTCGTAGTTTACTGCGAACGTATAGTTATACCTACGTTTGCTCGCTCGAACGGTAGGGTTGTCAACACATCGAAAATATTAATATAAATTAACAGGTACACATTATGAGAAAAACAGTTACTTGAATAATCAAAATATAATATATATATATATATATATATATATTTATTTGATGTACACGCTTGATTGTTACTTTTACATTCTGTTTAAGATTAAATAACTATTAACTATAGGTTTTTTTTCGAATCAAAACTCGTTTGCAGAAATATTGAGGTTATGTGTCAAACAGTACTGATTTGTTTGTAAACAAATAATTTTATCATTTCTATTGACCCCGAATTTAGATAATTCAATATTTCTGACTTGATGAACACTGTTTCGTGTTGATTGATCACTTCAATGTACTTGGGTATATCATCTTATATGTATAAATAAAAATAAATTGCAACTACTGACCTTTCCTCGTTCACCGGCAAAGAGAAAAACGTTTCCTTTTTATTATTTTTGGTTCTCTTGTGTAAACACCCACTCACACAGCAATAATGAGTCATTTTTTTAAATTATACATTCACCAAAATAATTCAAAGAAACAACAACACATCACACACATCTAACCGAACTTGACGTAATGACTAGAATGTACCTACTACCACAGATTAAGTAAGAGTGTACTACTCGCCTATTTGCATCTCGCTTGACGTGTCTCGACCATGTCTCGACACTCAAAAACCGGTCGAGCGAGTTGACATCGCCGCGCGCGGGCATCCTTGATGTATTAGCATCGGCAACTATGTTCCGTCAGGCGGTGATTATCGGACGTAACTCGCTCAGATAAATATCTGTTACGTAGTAACTCTTACTTAATCTGTGACAGCGTTGTGATAAAATTAGGCACTAAAATCGCTTAATCAATAGAAACGTTTAATCCTATTTTCGATAACCCTAGATTGCGAAGATAGATATATAGATTAATGATAACTAAGATAGATGAATTGTCCGACGACTAGATATATGTATATCGAGATGAATTAAACGTAGATAGGTACGAGTATATCTTCTGCAAGTGACTAATATTTAAGCACATTTTTATTTCTTCCGCTGTTCGTCTAAGCTAGTTTAAAAAAAATGCAATAAAGTATCCACAGTAGTATTTTTGATTTACTCATTGATTTAATATTGTACAAAATAGATTCCTAAAAATCAATGAAAGCATTTTGTATTAACTAGAATCAGTTTTTTAATAAATGGAAATTACGTAAAATAAGACATTCCATCCTTTTTATTAGTTTTTTTGTTATTATTTTCGCAGTTTTTCACTGCACATTTCGTCATGATTGACAACTGCCACTGTCTGTGGTCGGAACAAGACTAATAGCAAAAGTATTACCCAAGTCGATTCGGCAGTAGTTTAGACTTGACATTTTTTCCGGCTGATTGTGTATCTATATATGCTAAATCACTGGATTTACTACCTTTTTTGATGGGATCACCATTTAGCTGAACAGAACTGATGCATTTAGAAGTACAGAAAAACAATTGATAAGTATGTCAAGGCAGGAGGAGGTAGAGAAGTTGGCAAGGGGTCCAGACGGCATGCATAACGCTAACGTAAATGATTATCGAAAACTGACAAATGGAATGTAATTTACATAAGCTCTCGTACTAAGTAGGTAGGGTCTGCTTACGTCAATCCAATACATATCAGATAACGATAACGTTCGCAGAATGCATCTATTCTAGGCCTACTGTTGTTATAGAATGGTGAATGTGGCTAGGGTGCTAAGATCGGGTTTATCTATAGGTACAGGTGTAAAATGGTAATTTACATTCGCTAAGCAGGTACACATTTTACTAAGGGTCACCCGCCTAGAATAAGTCTCCCGCTATTTCTTGTCGTAAGGGGTCCATTATCGAAACGTCCAGTATTAGTTGCATCCTCTCCCCCTTTCTTAGGTACCCATGGCATATTCCCTCCAAAATTCAAGTACCAAAGTTAAGCGGTTTAGACTGTGCGTGATATGTATGTGTATGTAGATGATTCGCACCAAATAAATTCTGAGTAGGTACCGTATTAGTATTTTTAGTAAAATTGCACACCTAAACATCCGCAACTGATGGAGCAACCATGGCCCAATTAGTCTTCCTTAGCTTTGTCTGAAAATTACAGAACTTACAGAGTTCTAAATTTACGGGTCTGTCATAACGAATTGTGTATTGTCAATGTGAAATACATACTTGCAAAACGGGAAAGAACGCTCGGAATATGCGACATTCAAATTGGTTTTGACAGACTGCCAACTGTTAAGTTGGACTGTATAAGTTCGGCCGTAGAGGTCAGGGATGGGTCAGGGTCATAGATTGCAAATTCAATTCCACCATTTCCTAATTTCAAAGGCCGTAATGATAATGGGCGCAATAAGCGGATAGCAACGAGACGGGCAGCGCGGGCGCAGTGGGAGTTTGTAAACATCCAAATCGTGGAATCAGAACGTTTCCACTTCGTATTTTCTGCTATTGCTACGGAAATCGAGCGACCATTTGCGGAGTATGAAAGCACGGTTATGAAACAAACAAATGATAAGAAAAGATAAAATCATGGAATTTTTGAATAGAGCAATATTTGCGTTTTTACCTACAGAAGCCTAGACGAAATGTAAATGACCGTGTCGAGGTATCCACAATGACATTTCGGTTACCAAGTGTCGGCTAAGATAGACATCTGTTTAGGCATAAAAGGCAAGTGTATTTTTATTTAGATCGAATGCAAACTCTATGTAAAACGGCACAGAGGGAAATAACATTACACGTGTCGGAGTCATTCAACTCTATTGCATATTTTAGCTGCCCGAGACGTAGGATTCACGGTGCCGTTCGCAGGTATATGCAGTATAGACAGAACGCTTGTGGTTACAATAACAGACTAGAAATAGTTTTCTTTTAACATTCAACTGGATAATCAATTAAAAAACTAGCATAGTGGAAGTGGCTCCATGTTTATGTAAACTATAATTATTTGAGATCTGTTGACGGGCGCGAGTATTTGTTCTCGACTCGAGGCTGGGATGTTTATTGTATGACATTTTCTCCTGGACGATTGTTTTAATTTTAAAAGGCAGAGTCTAGTTACAAACCTAGGGAACAGAAAGTTAGGTTTTCAGGGACTGCATAGAGCTACGTGGAAAATGTTCGACGGCGCCCCGCACTAAACGTTTCTTAATTTCTAGCTAGATGGATAAAAGATCAAAAGATGTATACACTAATGAAAGTGATTTCCGAAAACGGATGAAAATGTATAAAATCAAATACACTTAAGCGGCTGACGAAAGATCTTACATCAATTCGAAAACGTTGTTATTGTTATGCACCTTGACAAAGGCCGCCTGACTCTTACTTAGGTACCTACTTGATGTTTTTCCACTAAGCCATCTCAACACCAGTCTCCTTTAGTCTAATAACTACAATACAATTCGGCAGATTAAAAAGGCGTGAAAGAAGGTGAAGCTGAAGGCAGTGAAAAAAGGTGGGTAGCTAAGTTAGTGTAACACGGCCGAAAAAGGAACGAGTTAAATTGTCTCTAAAATGTGTCTGAGACTCTGAGTACGGCGGACAGGAAGTTAATCAACATAATTTACGAAAACTATCGCCGTAGAATACACTTTTATTTCACAATACCAAAACGTCTTAAATTCGTAAGAACTATGGCTGTTCTGTCTAATCTGGCGCAAGATCGATCGCCGAGGTCGCCGCGAGTTCAATATGCGTGAGAGTGGCAACTGTTGTACCTATTTGAATTTGGTTTGTATGGTAAATTCAGAGGTAGGTATGAGAAGCTAGTTGGTTCAAAGAACCACCAATTAAAGAAAAATATTTTTAATACTTCCAAATTTCAAATTAATTTTAATGTAGGTATCAATCAGAAAGCCAGATACAGAGTCGCACTTGAGGTTTTTTTTTAACGGAAGCCTACATACGGAAATATTAAAAAATATATTGATGTATGTTAGTAATTGAGTTCACGTAGGCTAATTTTAACTTTTGTCTATATTTGAAAACATTATCCATACTTAAAAAACGAACAGCGTGTATATATTGTATATTACAGCAAATTATAATAGTAACCTGTGAAAAATATACCTAATTCCCTAATTAGATTGTAGATTATATGAAATTCCTTCATTTATTATGCCTCTTTGTATATTTCTGTCCAGAGTGCATTATTTCTATTTTTACGAAGGAGTTTGTTTGCGTGGTCGCGCTAATTTTAGCGAACCTTAATCAGAACATCACAGTCCGCAAGCCGCCCGGCCGCGGCCGCCACGCGCAGGAATCCGCTTCCACGCGGCTTCATTCTTCAGGAACGTGGCTAAATAACAACTATTCAGATACGTACTACACTTTATTATGATCTTTCGAACCAGTGTTCCTAATCTAACTGTTTACTAGGTATTTACGGATCTATGCCCTTTACTCGTATGACTATCTTAATTTACAAATACCAGCGCGATGGAATGCTACGGAAAATCTTGATTGAGTAACAGAAGCAATAAAGCTTGATTCTTTTATGTATCATATACAGCTCAATCAATCACTGTTAATATCATAACAAGAATATGAGTATTAAGATCAACAGAAGAACATGTAACTGTAAGACGAGAGTAGAGGGAGTATTCATAGTTCGCGATGTACCCGTACTCTCACCTATTCTCGGTTGTTGTGTCGATTGAGCTGCGTTAGTCATTCACGGCGAGCCGCTGGCGCAGCGTTCCTGCAGCGGGCTGCTGATGGGTGGGGCCCAAACAAACGGCATGTGGTCGCGCGTACTCGACAAAAATTCGACATCGTTCGCCCAAGAATGCACAGTGACGCTATTTTTAGTGTATGCGAGGAGCGCGGGGGCGGCGGCGACGTCTGGTGTCGGTCTGCCGGGGCCTGCCGCCGCTCACCGAAATAGCTTCTCCAGCTGGCGGTACCTGAACACGTGGTCGCGAGCCTACCTGCCGCGCGGGCCCGGCGCCCTGAGGTCGCCCGCCCATTAACAAACTGCGCTTACGCAGAAATCCATGTTCACTACCTTGGCTAGCAAACCGACTATTTAGCGGCTTGAGACAGATTGGCTCTCCGAGCTGATCCGACTGCGCCACCCAGACAATGCGCATCTGTCCCGCGCGGTAATTTATACAGAGACCTCCACTTGGCAAGGAGTTACGCCAATTGCGTCAACTCTCTCGTAAAACTAAAGCAGTTTACTGAGATGTTCGGGAAAAGTGTAATTACATAAATTACAAACCCACGGTGAGTACGAGTTTGTGGAGATTGAAACATTGTTAATTTATTATTTACTGCTTCATAACTACCTACATGCATACATGCAGTGGGTAGCGAAAACCAATTTAACTGAACGAAATTATTTTTTACCTCTAACTGCCGCACTCAGAGACGTCAATTAAATTGAATGCTTGATTAAAGTTGCTGCTGTTATTTTCTTTGCTACAGCAATAGAATAAAACGACACGTCTATAAACTAGCATTAAATTCAATTGACGTCTCTGAGTGCGGCAGTAAATATTCGAACACATTAAAGTTCAAAACACTATGATTTGGCTACTGCATATGACGTGTATCTTTTGATAGTAAAGCGATTTTTGATCAGTACGGGCACTTGATATTGTTGTCCTGGAAATACGAGTATACGCGTGGTGAAATTACCAAAGTAAAGATACCCGAAAGATACCGGAAGAAGATAGACTTAGTTAAAATTGAAGAATTATCGCAAATATTATAATGCATCATTATTATTATAGCAATATGTCAAGGGCTTACTACTTACTTAATTGAGGAGAGAAAGATATAGTTGTTTTCAGTAAAGACAGGAGGAGTGACTAAGGAATGTACAGTATTGTATTTATGTCTTGAGGGATTACACTTTGAACTGTTACGATAAGAGAAATCAATGAAGAAGTAAGTACAATTTTTATTGTAGGCAGTAGGTACTTGAATTGACTTGTTCGTTATGCGATACAGTCTAGTCAGTACTAGCCTAAGATTAATGCAAAGAAGTCTATTTGAAAGGTCCTGAAGTAAGACGAGGACAGTCTTCCGTCTGCGCTGGCCATCATGAGAGCCCCTGTGGATCACGGGTAAACGTTCTACAGCCAAATGAAACATGCGTAAAGATCGCTTTGAGTTTCCATCTGAATATATTTATCTATTCATGGTTTACCAACAGTTGTTACAATAAATAAAAAATACATTAAAATAGAGTTAATTGCACAACTACATATGTAAACACAATATATTATCTACCAAAGGAATTGAATTGGACTTGGAAAATGTTCTTAGGAGACCTTTACTAAATTTTTAAATGATTACCATCGACATACACAGCTTTTTGATAAAATGTACAGTCAGCGAGAAAATCGTCAATCTGTGAATGTCTCCTAAGAGCATTTTCGCGTAGCAGCAAAAATGATGTTTTTTATTAAGATACGTCATCTGCCCGCAAAAGCGTTCCTCAAAAATGAAGGTAATTTACCTTACTACGGTTTAGTTGCACCGCGGTCGCTGACACGTACGCATAAATAATATTGTACTACTGAAAAGTAATAAATATATTTAATAAAAATTGCTGTCTTGTGTTTTTCGAGGCTGCCGAAATTATACTGTAAGTAACTATAAAATTCTTCATTCGTAAGTAACTTAAATATTTAAAAATAAAATGTATAAATCGCCATAATTGGTTTAATTTGCACCGGCGTCACTATCACCTGTGAAACATGAGATACACAATTAGATGTCGCATGAGTGCGATAAAGACGGGTAACTAAGGCGGCCGTGAGCGGGCACTTGTCTTGGCGGGAATGGCGAGCAATTTGAAACAAGTATTTATCTCTTTCTAACAATAGAGTTCGCTACGGATTGCCATCTTTATCTGTAGAAATATGGTAATGTAGCAACTGTCAGTAATGGGATTTTAAACGCGTTTAGTATGAGCATAACGTATCTAAATATAAAATATCATTGATCAGCAAGGGATCTAGTAGCTGCCCTTACTGCCCCATCTCAACTTTCCACCCTATATAAATATTTATAACTATAAAATTCAACGTCAAACGGGAAGAAATGGGACGCGCACACAGCATACCTACCTATTCGTATAACGTCTAGCCGAAAAGTTAAGCTAAGCGTGTTTAAAAAATATCATCACTCAGGACCTCATGACCTCATGAGACAATTTTACACATATTAACCTATTCCCAAACAGATGCAGGCATGCAAGCATCATATCGTTGGCAAGGTCACTCATAACTCTTAAAGTCTATCCGCGTCGTTGTTTATTTGAATTGTTTTCGTCATACAATATCGTCGATTTTACGTCATAACCTCATAACATAAAATAGGACGAATTAACGCGAGTTTTGCACAGAGTGGTTTTATCCGTTGTGTATGCGCTGTCAATAGACAACGCAGAGGCAACATGCTGGCAGACGAGGTCCTTGATGTTTCTTAGGGTATAATTATCGCTATTAATAACGTCTGCCGCGTCTGCTGATACTTTAGCATTGTAAATGTACCAAGGAGGGAAAATATATTATTCTAGTTGTATTGTGTGTGTCCTTTTAGTGGTTTAGAAAACTTTTTTGTTCATAATCATTTTATTTTCATAAATTAATTGTTATTTATATCATCGCTGGAACCATAAACTTTTTAGAAGTTCTTTAATATTCAATAGTTAGGTTAGGATTTATTTAGAAAAATCTTTAATGTATGGTTTTCAAATTAAATGGGGCTGGAAATAAACAATATCGTTCATTGACAAAAAAATTGTTTGTTATTTTTGTTATGGCATGGGAAGGCAAACGAGCACACAGGCCACCTGATGGTAAGTGGAAACTGAGACCAATAGACATTCGCATTCACAAGACTGCAAATGCACTGCCAACCCTGAGGACTAAGATGGAATGCCTCTATGCTCTAGTCATTTCCCCGGCTGTCTTACCCCCAAACCGGAACACAACAATGCGAACACTGCTGTTTGGCGGTAGGTTAATGGATAAGATGGTGGTAGCGATCCGGACGGACCCTGCGCAAGGTCCTCCCACAAGCAAATTGATAATGATATTGAAACATTGGTCCCGCACTAGTGAATGTAGTGTTTGTGAATTCGAAACACCCTTTAATTTAAATTCCCGCAATTGATTTAAGTAATTACCTTATATTCGTTAGTCGATGAAAAAAACCGCTTATGTCACAACATGACGCTCGTTTACCGCGTATAAGCATCAGTAATAACGGGTTGGCTTAAAGTAATGAGAATTACAAAAACTGTTTTTATTTTTATTTTTTCACTTGTTAGGGTTATATAGCTTTTTATTACATAAAAACGAACTAAAACCAATATGATAATCAATCATTCCTATACAGCAAAAAGTCCCGCATCTTAAATTTTTCGTAGCTTTCTTCTTACCGTTTTCATCATACGTTGGACAACATCTATTTTTTAATTTTTTAGTTAATTAGTTGTTTTGTACCTTGAGCTTCAACTGAGTCTGTAATTTTGCTTCCCGCCCATCACTGTAAACTAGTCTACTGAGAATTACCAAATAATCCTCTATTGGACGAGCTATAGGGACGTTCGGATGATGGTTTGAATCCTTCGGTACAAAGTGAACGTCACGCTCTTTTAGTCAATTCTGGCTGCTCCCTGCATAGTGATACTTTCTCCGCAACTTCCTGCACTTCTTTGGAATATCTTCAAGCTGTTTGTTGGAATATTTGGGTATTTTTTGACACTTTAACTGTTCAACATTGTATTTCTCTAAAATATTCCTTATTCGCCCACGAAAAACATCATATTTTACAGCTAACTTATCTGGGACTGACCCACTTTGTTTTGTACAAACGTTGCCTCCTACTTGCGGTCTCGATCATTAAGAATGGGAGGTCTTCCCGTTTTTGGTAAATCTTTAGTCCTAATACCAAGTTCCCACCGCTGGATCAAACATTAAATTGTAGAAGGAGGTACATTTTCAAATTTGTGATGAGACCACTTCAGATTTTTCACGCCGTCCAAGTAGGCGATAGACACGTTCACGTCATAACTTCCTCGCGGACATTTTTTATTAAACCAGTTAATCTTTTTTTGCCTTATTAACAAAATTTACATATTTTCTATTAATTATATCTATCAAAATCCTTTTTGTATTTTTTTATTGCCTGCTATTGTTAATTGAATACATTCTCATTACTTTAAGCCAACCCGTTAGCCACCGGCACGCGGCCGCGTATCTTGTTAACTTCTACTGTGAAATTAATTTCAGCTTATACAAGTTTCAAGACACAATGAAGGGATAATGGGTACTTAATCCTTGTACGGACCGGAATGAGCCCTGTTCATTATAAAGATGTGATGACAACAATGTAAGCTCGTGATAAGGGGTTTTTAAGGGGCACGGGGGGAGGAGGGAGGGGGGGGGGGGTCGGTCTAGACGGAGTGTAAACAGCGTAATTAGGAAGGTGGGCGCATAGGCCGCTGGGCTGGTAGCGCCTTGCGTCACGCGGCGCGGTCACTTGACCAGCCGCTGTTTAATAGGCAAGCCAACCGATAGACTTACAGTTTACTACTATGAACATTATTCGGTTTATTGACCGAGATAATTCCAACATTTTTTTTTTAAATATCCTGCCACATATAGTTAACTTTTGATTGATTGGATCTACTTTCATGATATTCACAACTTAAAATTAATTTAAATGAATAAATCCGACCATATTAAAGTTGGTTCACTCGGTTGGGACAACGATAGACGGACAAGCACAGAAAAGAACACAGTAGAAAGACTTCCAATACGAATCAGCCTTCTTTTATGGGTAAGGTGTTAAGAAATAAGAAAAAAGGGTGTTTAGAAATTTTGTACCCGAAGTAGTAGTTCTGTGGCGACCCAAAATTAAATAGTGTAAGTACTATTTATTATACCTAATAATATAATTATAAATGTAGTACAAATACACAGTACCTACCTATATACTTATAAACGAGAGCATTGTTCAGCTCGGACTAGATACAATTAGGTATAATACAACTAGGTACTATTGGGATGGTTGCATCCCAATAGTACCTAGTATAGCACTAACTAACTTAGTTTCAGTAACTTTTCTATACCTATCTAATTTCATTGGGATTTTATTGAACGTTTCCGTCCATAGAGGAAGCAAGAGGAAAAGGAAAAACGCAAATTACATTTAGGGTAGGTAGAAATCTGTAAAGGTCTACGGCCGATCGGTACATTCAAGATTATTGAAAGGTTACTTTGGTAAACCATTGATTATATGTACATTAATTTATGAAAGTTTTAGAAAAGCAGGAAGTTTCTTCACACGAAAGCTTTTTAATTCTAGCAAATGATTTATTAAACATACCTAGTTAGTTCGAGTTACATTTCGAAAATAAAATTAAGACTGCTAAGTTTACCACTAATTTTGCTGCCAACATCTTCGTAACAGTTTGTGGAATAATTTAAACAAAAAAATTATGTGGTTATCCCTTTATTTGGCGATGTGTACGATTATATGACACATATCACATAACATAACGAACTTTTTTATGAACTGATTTTCTTTTTTATTTGAAAGCTGGTGCTTCGCGTTTGGTCTCATTTCTATCAAAATGACTATCTTAATTGAAATATCTTGTCGCCACCCTTGAAATATATACCGTTAAGGAGTTCCGGTGGCCCACTGTGGTCTTCGTGATACTTTCTGAATCCAAATGCTAGACTTGCTACTAAAAATACTAAAATCGCTACAGGTTTGCCTACAAAATTTGAGAAGTTCCCTCAATTCCTCACCGAAGCCCTCATCAGATTCAGATTTGGTGACAATGCATGGGACCACTTCGAAAGTATATTCTATCGAACAAAATTTTTTTTTTTAAATCGGTCCACATTTAACGGAGAAATCGGTGACAAACATTAAAAAAAAACAGTGGAACGTATAATCTCGTCCTTTTTTGAAGTCGGTTAAAAATAGAGCAAATTGGAAAGAAAATCATCTATGACATACTTTCTGTTCTTTAACGAGTCAGAATCAAAGAAAGTAACATAATCGCCTATGTAGGTAGGTATATACCTCCGGCCTCCTGTCAGGATGACCACCCAGGCGGGCGCCGAGTGTATCGGGTACGTGAGTATTCACGGATCCGAGCAATTGACTATTAGCCGGACTTCTCATAGCAACGCTAGGAGTTGAATAAGTAGCAATTCAATTGAGATAAGCTCTTTTCTTAACCAGCTGACAACGTCCGAGTGCCAATCATCCTAAACGGTGACATAAACGCACATGACTTGCGACTCGCCACTGATCTCCTCGAATTGAACTAAATTAATCAATATAAGGAGTTTATAAGGTAGCGAAGGACCTTATTCGTACTCGTACCCAACCTACACGCGTATCTCGGTTCGTGCCCCCAAAATGGTTCAATGACGTACACTGTGAATTTCTCTTACTTATCTTTCTGATCTTGTTTTGTTTTTGGTACCTACAAAACATACCTTCGCATGTATCTTACGTTGACTGTTTTTCTGGCAAATCTTGTCCAGAATTGATAAGTTTCTAAATGTCTTAACGATTTAATTCTTCGCTTAATTTCGAAATTACTTAAAATACGTAGAGGATACGCTTCATTTTCGGTTACAGTAGTTAAAAGTCAAGAAGACCTCGCAAATAATGTTAACAAGTCAGGGTTGTCTTTGTAAAATATTTTATTTCATACAAGTCTAGAGTTTAGTTTGGGACTAGGTCAATTTGTGTGAGATTGTCCCTTGATATTTTTTTCTGTTACAAGTGATCTGGTGCCCAACATTCCCGTGCTTTACGATAACTACGTGGTCAACTGTCATCCCTTACATTTTGAGCGATAGAATAGAAAAACGTTAGTAGCGTTTGCATCTTGGCTAGGCTCCAGGTGGTTTCCTGTGGGGTGGTGAGCCACGCGGCGGCGGACGCCGGTCCGCTCCCACGAGCCTCAGCCGCGAGCTCCGGGCGGCCGGCGGGCGCGGACGGCCGCTATTCGGGTTGTTTGTCAACGTCGGCGTCGAGTGGTGCCGATGCCGCTACGGCGCGCTATAAATAAATAACTCCGCGCCGCGTGCCGCCAGCGCTCGCGCCGCGCCGCGACGCAAACAATCGCCATTGTCTATGTGAATGCAGCGCCGAATGCATTCGCTACGATGAATGGCGGGTGTCGTAACGTTTGATGTGATGACACGCCGTGTCAACACCATCCGTGTACTCGAAAACAGCTTTTAGTGGTCCTTTTTTGCATACTATTTATTGGGCAACGAGCTGCTTAACCAGCTAATTTTGCAGAAGCCTGCATAGAATCAAGCTACTTTTCGAAAGTTGCAAAATCAAAATTGGCCTGTATAGATTTCATTGTCCATTTATGTGTGTGGACTATAAACTTTATTGAACGTTTCTCGGAATATTTTGAAAAACCGCATTAGGTAAATTAAAATCATCATAGCAATATAAACATAGTGAGTAAGGTACAGGCAATGCCTTATGCCTACTCTAGACCAGTTCCAACTATTGACTAGATAGATTCATAATTAATCATCTGTAAGGACAAATAAAATTCATAATATTGACGTGCTGGTTCACAAGTTGAACGTCACTGTAATTAAAATGCAAATTATTATATTAAAAGTGACAACGGACATAACCTACAGTGAGTGTCTGGTAGATCATTAACTCCCACCTTAATCATTACTTAATGATCATATTGAAATACTAACACAGATAACATTATTGTACTTATAGTACAAAAGTGTATATATGTTTTATTTGAATTTTATTCAACTGTTTTATTATTGTAATCTTACTATATTAAATGTTACTTGTTGAGACTCAAAATATCAATAAAAACACAGATAACATAGTTAAATATAGATACTTATCTTACGTACTTAATACAGATATGCATTTCTTACCTAGCTGCACCCGGATAAAATGCAAGTACAGTTTATAGCTTAGATTAAAAGTAGACATAATAAACAAATGATAATACTCGTTCTCGTAGTTACAAACTTTAACCTCTAAACCGTCAGCAACTCCCGTCCCGTTAATTATTCGAGTTAGATACGAGAGTCAAAATGAAAGTTTCGGGAATAGAAATAAATATCCAGTTAAATTGAATAAACGTATTTTTATTGTTTTTCAAATTATTCTCCTTTATATTTTATGCCCTTTTCCATGCGTTCAAACCAGTCGTTAAAGCACTTATTTAAGTCTGAAATACGGTCGAGCAAATGGCCATTTTAAAAGCCTCCACTGCTGTTTCCGGCTTCTGAAACCGCTGACCTCGCAACTTATCCTTAAATTTGGGGAATGTGAAAAACTCATTGGGGCTTAAGTCAGGGCTGTATGGAGGATGGTCCAGTAATTTGACTTTTTCACCGTCCAGAGATACTCAGTTGTTTTCCGAGCGGTGTGAGGGCTGGTATTGTCGTTGTGAAGGATGATGTGGCGACTAGGGATTTTTTCGGAGTTCAGCAAAAATACTCGGCAAACAAATATTGTTGTGCCGATCGGCATTGACCATTCCACGATCTTCAAGAGGAATAGTAGCCACGTGACCCGATTTGGAGACAAACGTAACCACTTTCTTTTTGCCGTGCTGCGAGAACAAATAACTTTTGTAGGCTTGAGCTCGTCTTCGTAGACCCATACTCGAAATTGGTATTTAATTTCAGGTTCATATGCATATATCCAACACTCGTCACCCGATACAATGCTAAAATCTGCATTTGAGCGTCCTCCGTTGAATTTGTTCAAAGTTCTGCGGCACCAATTGACACGAGTCGTTTTCTGCTCGTCAGACAATAAGTGATGTATCCAAGCGGAAAACAATTGTTTTTGTAAAATATTTTTTATCTGACTCATTCCAATGCCCAAACACTCTTGAATCTCCCGATGTGACACATGTCGGTCTTTCTTTATCAGCTGACGCACAAAATCGACGTTTTCTTGCGTGACTGCCGATTTTGGTCGACCTTCACGCACGTCGCCCGTGATGGATACACGGTCCCGTTGAAATTATGAATACCACTTGATATTGTCGTCTTTGAAGGTGCTTCATTACTAAAAGCAGCCATCATCCGGTCTCCATATTGTTTTTATGTTAATTCACTTTTAATGTCACCCTTCGCTTTTTTTCTGTGTGGTCACTGTTTTAAGATAATGAAACTTAAGAGATTATAAAAAGGTATAATATGGGTCAAAAATAAGTTTGTAAGCATTAGATTACAGAAGCTGTCATTGCAGCCCTCGTACTCGTAATAAGGTTCTCATATGTGAGCAATGGGCATGACTATATCTCCCCTTAGTACCTATCTTGTGTAACCTAATGTACTATTTTGTGTTGGTAAATAAATAAATAAATAATAATTATTATTATATAATATATCAGAAATACAAACAGGGGCTCCAAGCATCTCGGTAAAACCATATTGCCTTTGACATGTTATCGTATTGTTTGAAGGTCGGTCGCCATTACTGTCAAGTACATAAAAGCCATCGTAACGTTGACAGTATGGTAACCTGTCAAACGTAATATGGTTTTACCCAGTAGAATATAGAGGCCCAGTAGAATATAGAGGCCCATTAGAATCGCCTTACTAAAATATAGCTTTTATCTACATACCTACGCTAGAAGTAGTGATAGAAGTCCAACCGTGTTTAATTTGTAAAGCTTTAGGGTTTTAACTGACGATGAAGCATTGCTCAAATGCGGATATCAAATATAGATATACGAGGGTGGATTGAAAAGTTCTGAGCCTGGTAAAAAAAAGTAACGGGCTCACTTTTTATAACAATTTTATTTTTCGACATATTCTCCATGAAGGTCGCACTTAGTCCACCTCGCCTCCAACTTCATTATCCCATCAAAAAAAAAAGAATCGCTGAGGTCGTTAAAATATGAGTCTACTGCTTCTTGTACCTCCATATTTGTCGAAAATATTTGTCCTCCAAAGTGTTTTTTGAGGTTTGGGAAGAGATGATAATCGGAAGGAGCTAGAACCGGCGAGTAAGGGGGATGCCGCAGCACTACAAATCCACAATCATATTTTTGTGCCATTGATTTCGCCGAAGTGTGAACGCGAGCGTTGTCTTGGTGAAACAGTACTTTTTTCGACAGCATTCCAGGTGTCTTTATTTTAAGTTCCTCACGCAGACGACGTAAAAGAGCACAATAGTAGTCCGAATTTATTGTTTTGCCCTTTTCGAGATAGTCTATCATGATATTCATGATAACCCCCCTGCAATCCCAGAAAACTGAGGACATTACCTTATTAGCTGACAAAATGACCTTGGCTTTTTTGGGTGGTGGTGAACCTGGTTTTTTCCATTGCCTGGATTGTTCTTTCGATTCTGGTGTACTGTGGTGGACCCATGTCTCGTCCATAGTTATAAAACGATTGAAAAAATCGTCGGAGTCACGTTGAAACATACATAAACAATCTTGGGAAATTGTAACACGTACTCGTTTGTTCTCGACTGAAAGCAGTCTAGGCACCCACCTGGTTGACACCTTAGAAAATCCAAGAACATCGGTGATTATGTTCTGTGCCCGCTCATAAGAAATACCCATTGCTTCCGCTATCTCCACAATCTTCAATCGCCTATCCTTCATTATCGCATCTAATATATTATTGACATTTTTGTCCGTAGTAGCCGTCAACGGCCGCCCACTCCTAGGCTCGTCTTGAACAGTCTCCCGACCACGTTTGAAACCAGCTACCCATCTTTTTATGGTAGCATACGATGGAGCAGATTGCCCTTATGTTTGATTCATATCTTAAAATATTTGTTTTGGTGTTAACCCCTTCTTTTGCAAATATTTTATGACAGAACGGTGCTGAATTTTATCCATTACTTGAAAAATCAGTGACCTTATGTAGCAGTTCCAGCATAAAATGCAAAATTGTGACAGGAAAAAAACAAAAGATAGTGCATAATGGCGACTAAATATGGCACTTTGACCTGCCAGTTTTTTTTTTTTTTTTTATTATATTCCTACCTAACCTAACTAAAAAAAACCTAACCTAACCTTAGGCTCAGAACTTTCGCACCTTCGTATGTACTAGAGCACTCCCGCGACTTCGCACGCGTAGAATTAGTTTCCCGCTGCTCCCCTTATTTCTTTTCGAAAAATCCTTTTCAGTGCACCCCGGGTACCCAAGGTATACCCTGTCCAAATTTAAAGTCCATTGGTCCAGCGGTTCGGGCTGTGCGTTGTTTGTTATTCAGTCACTCAGTCACGGTACTGTTTTATATACTTAGATATATCCAGCTTATTTTGTTCTTCATTTGCGACGACTTGCTATGGTCTCAGGGGTCTGCGTATTCAATGCTTAGTTGGTTGTCGAGCTCGTCTAGCGTCATATAATACCCCCGCGGAGAGCATCTCAGGGCACGAGCACGCTGCTCGGCTCGGCAGCGCAAGCGGGAGTATAACTATAACCTATAACGGCGGTTATTTCCATCGCCCGCGCAGACCGCCCAACAAAACATCACAGCGTACGACAACTATGTTGCTACTGGGACTCACCCCTTTAAAAAAAACCCGTTCGACACAATAACACTACCAATCGTCTCAAGCTTGCCATTGTCAGAATACTTCAAAGATTACTGATGTTGACATGATTCGAAAAATAATATTGGAACCTAAATATTTATAATATCACCTGCTATATAATTGTTATTGTTATCTGTAGACGAGACAATCTGTGTTTATCAATTTTATCATATTTCATTGCTAACTGAAGCCTACGAAGCTACGAAGTGGGTCATGTGAAATTCAATCCCTACAGGCCTAGTTAGTTCACGTTACGAGTAACTTAACATTTTTCGTGATTATTGAAGTGAAAATGAGCAAAGATCTAAAATTAATTAACGTGTATTTAAATGTTCTACAATAGCTAGTTCTGATTGGAGTTATTTTCATACAATTACATGCTTCAACCTATTTTCCACTTCTCATGCTCTTAAAGTGTTACTTTAGTCTCTGCACATCGGGACTAAAGCTCCTTATTAATCTCTCTCTCTCTTTTGTTTTTTTATGTATTACATGAAAAATAAAACTAGGGATTAAAGTACACATACATACATACATTAAATCACGCCTGTTTTCCAGAGGGGTAGGCAGAGACCACTCCTTTCCACTTGCTACGATCTTGACAAATTTCTTTCGCTTCTTCAACATTCATACATCGAGTCATGCACGCACGTCGGTTTCGGGTACTTAAGATTCGGCCCTTTTCCAGTATTTCTCCGATTTGATTCGAAAAAGTACGCCTAGGGCGGCCCCTTCCGACGCTTCCACTCACTTTCGATCTGTATATCTCTTTCGTCAATCTGTTTTCATCCATCCTTTCCAAATGACCGAACCATCGAAGCATGCCCTTTTCAATATTAGTCACTACATCTTCTTTTATTCCACATTTCTCTCTGATTTTTTCATTTCTTACTCTATCAATCAGTTTCACACCACACATACTACGCAAAGAGCGCCTTTCAACTGCATTTACACGACTTACATGCTTGTCCTGCCACACCCAACATTCACTACCATACATCAGGGTAGGGGCCAGCACTCCATTGTGAACAGCCAGCCGGGCTTTTTGTGAAACGCCCTGTCTGCTCACAAAGGAGTGCAGGGCCCCATTAATTTGATTCCCTGCATTCACCCTCCTCTCGATATCCTTCTCACACTTACCATCTCTTGTAAACATACTTCCCAGGTACACAAATTCGCTCACTTGTTCTACTAATTCACCATTTATATTTATCACGCACTCAGTCATCTCCTCATCCTTCTCTATCACCATGACCTTGGTCTTGGTAACATTTACTTTCATCCCCTTTTGCTTAAATCCCTCATTCATCACTGTCACCATCTCCTGCAACTCAAGTACCGATGGGGCAAGTATAACTTGATCATCGGCATATAAGAGGCATTTGATTAGCAACTCTTGCACACGCAAACCCTTATCATACTCTTTCAAATCCCACATACAACTGTCCATGAATAGATTGAACAGCCATGGTGAGGCAACACAGCCCTGTCTAACACCTTTAGAGATGTTAAACCAGGCCGAGTATGCCCCATTGATTCTGACACAGGCTTTGGAACCCTCATAAAGGGACCTCAAAGCCTGCACCAGGTTGCTGCTCACTCCATACATAGACAGCACCGTCCACAACTCCTTTCTATCTACCCTATCATAGGCCTTTTCCAGGTCCACAAAAGCACAGAAAACCTTTTGGTTCACCGCCAAGAACTTTTCTGTGATGGACCGTAGTGAAAAGACCTGATCCGTACATCCCATTCCCTTTCGAAATCCCGCTTGTACATCCCAGATTTTGTCATTTGTAACATTCAGTACCCTTTCAATTAAAATCTTCGCATATACTTTGCCGACAACACTAAGGAGGCTGATACCGCGGTAGTTTTTGCAGTCTTGCTGTGACCCCTTTCCTTTATACAGAGGGACGATAACGGCCTTGACCCAATCTTCCGGGACTCGGCCGCTACTCCAACATGCATTGAAAAGACGGTACAACAGACTACCCACCACGCCATCTCCTCTCCTCAGCATTTCTATCGACACTCTATCACAACCTGCTGACTTTCCCGCTTTCATACTTTTTAAAGATTTCATTATTTCACTCATACTAATCACACTTTCATCTTCGCTACTTGCATCTTTACTCATGCTTTCTGGCTCAAGACAAACATCTTCGCATTCAAACAAGCTTTCAAAATAAGTTTTCCATCTATCAAGCATTTTTTCTTCCTCACATATTAAGTCTCCAGACTCATCCCCCACCGCGCTTAATTTAGTTTTCTCCGATTTCCCCCGAGCCGAATTAATCAAGCTCCAAAAGAGTTTAATATTCGACTGGAAGTTGTCAGAGAAACTCCTATCATACTTTTCATTCAGTAAATCTTTCTTTCTAGCCACAACTTCTTTCACTCTTTTCTTTGATCTATTATACTCTTTTTTCTTTCTGTCGCTTAGATCTTGTCCTGGCTCTACAGCTACAAAATCCAACCAACACTTTTTCTTCTCTTTCACTACATCATCTACCTCTCTATCCCACCATTCCGGTCGTTCATTCTTGCTTTTCCTTCTTTTTACGACACCGCATACTTCAGTGGCCGATTTGACCATTCCATTCTTCATAATCTCCCATACATTATTTACATTATTCTCAACTTCACTGTCTTTCATCTTATTAACACATTCAAAACAATCTTTCAGCTTTTTTACGTACTCATCTTGTATAACTTCGTCATTCAGTTTCTCTACTTTTATCCTCTCTAACGCAGTGGTAGGTACGGGAACACGATGGCGCCAACGTGTGAACAGACCCCTTACTCGTGTTACCACTAAGTAGTGATCTGAACCTACGCTAACTCCTCGAAATGCTCTGGTATCTACAACTTTGTTACGCAACCGTTCATCCACAATCATCAAGTCTATCATAGACTTCTCATTCTGCCGTCTCCACGTATACTGATGAATCTCTTTGTGATCAAACAAAGTGTTTGTCACGCAGAGATTCTTGGCCAAACATACATTGAGAAGACATTTGCCATTCTCGTTCACTCGCTCATCACCATACTTACCCAGTACCGATTCATAACCATCCCTTTGCACGCCTGTCCAACCATTAAAATCGCCTAACAAAATAATCCTCTCATTCTCCTTGCATTTTGTTGAAACCTCATGCAAATTTTCCCAAAACTCCTCCCTTTCTTTTTTCGATTTATTCGTATCTGGGGCATAAGCCCCAATTACGAATAAACGGGTGAGACCTACCTTGAGTCTCACCCAGAGAAGTCTTGGGCTCACACATTCATGCTCTTGCATACATTCAGCCATTCGCTCTGTGAGTACGATACCAACTCCCTGACGACCGTGCTCGGATACCGGAACTCCGGACCACAAAGCCGTCAAGGTTCCGTGTGTGGACGTACTCACCCCTTTTTTCTTCGTCTCAGTCACACAAAGAACATCCAGCTTTCTCTCTTTCATCATCATACATACCTCATCTAATTTATGTTCCATCCCTCCACAAACATTCATCGTAGCAAGGCGGCTTTCAGCGGCCCGCTTTTTGCCAACCCCTCTGCGAACACGGCGTGACACGTGGCAAACGGCATCGCCGCCGTTCCGATCCCCGGAGGGATCCGAACATACTAGCACTCTTTTGCCCCCCCCAGAGTACGAAGGGCTGCCCAGGCTAGGCCTGGGGAGGGATTCTCTGGCATTGCCAGTACCCTCCTGGGGTATAAACCTTTTAAATCGTGCTCGCATGGTCCATTATGCAGGGTCGGGCTTGAAATCGGAGTTTTCCTTCTCCTAGATAGGTAGCAGCCCAATGCTGACGACGCCTATCCCGCCGGGTTTGAATTCGGAGTTTTCCATCTCCTAGATAGGTAGCAGCCCAATGCTAACGACGCCTATCCCGCCGGGTTTGAATTCGGAGTTTTCCTTCTCCTAGATAGGTAGCAGCCCAATGCTAACGACGCCTATCCCGACGGATAAATAATAAGCACTTTTACACTTTTTATTATTATTGTTCACTGATTCCGGATTAAAGTATTTGTTTTTAATTTACTTTGGAAACTCCTAAACACTAAATCACGGTGTTTGTGAATGAAGGATTATCGCCATTGTCAGTGATTGTGTATGGACCACTTTTAGGGCGTGGGAATAACCTCAAAATGGCAACAACTGTGCGAAAATATAAAAAATACTATATAATCTTTATATTTAAAAAGATTCACATTTGATAACAAATGTGAATCTTTTCAAATATATTATGCAAGGCCCCAATAATTTTCAAGTTTGTATCTGTTGGCTAAATATGCAAGCATTTAAGGTGTCACTTTACCAAAAAATAATAACCGCGAATTTTTGTTACATTTGTTAAATATTGTAATTTTGTGTAGAAGCTCGTTTTTTTCCCTCGCATTCTAATTGAAATGTAGCGTGTTTAACACGATACTAAGCAACCATAATGACACTTGAACTATAGCCACTCTCGCTCGCTCGCTCGCGGGGCTACACATCTCGTGTCATTATCGCTTGTTTTAGTCCCTTGTTGAACAGTCTATTATTTAACTTTTTAATGTATTTCTTAGGTTAGGAGTTATTAAGGTGTTAATGGTTCTGGAAAAGAGCGCTACCTTCAGATACACCTTTGCCTACCTTATCTATAAAAAGCTATTAATTTTGAAACTTGATATCCAATCCTCAATAATGTAGCAATATATTGAATTACACCGTAATTTTAAAATATTAACGAATTCTAAATAAATCTATACTTTCTAAGCCACTAAAGTATTTCGCGTTTTCGCGTCCGCAGCCTAGCTCGTACTAGAAAGCTGTAATTTGCCATAAATATTCATACGAGTATTAGTCACGCCAACAAAGAGGTAAAATAAAATCTTGATGAAAAAAAAATACTGTACCTACACCTACACCTAACGTGGGAATGTATTTTTTCTCGTCTACCCCATAGTGTGGGGTGTCGATTGCGGGTTTGTTAAAGCAACTTTTCAATTTAGGTATCCCTTTATGAAATAATTTTTGTTAGAGTCAAGTGTCCCCCCCTCCCCTCCCTACAGCCAAAACTAAAAATACAAAAAATCTGAAAAATATCTTAAATGAAAGCACATATAATGAATTTAATAGGAAAACTATCACTATTAAGTACACTTCAGTGGTTCTTGAGTTACAAACGGTGTAAATGTTTATACCTACCGAAAACTTATTTGTGGTGTTGGTAAACTGACCGCGACCTATGTTGATGTATATACCTAGTTTGTCGCGAGATCTAATTTGTTTTTTAGTAACGCCTTCGGAACCCTACACTGAGCATGGTCCGACATGCTCTTGTCCAGATTTTTAATGTATTATATTAATGGATATTAAAGGTTAAAAAAATGTAAAATCTCTGACGTCGACCGTACGCTAACGGCCGAACCCTGTATTCAAACCGAGGATAGATAAGGCTTACCTCGGGTTAAAATTTGACATTTGCCCATACAAAATGTGTCAAATTTTAATCCGAAGTAAGCCTATCTGTCCGCGGATTGAATATAGGGTTTGGCCGTAAGAGTGTAAACTTCGTACCCTAAGTTGTTTAGCGTAAGTACATGTTCATAATTTTACCAAATGTGTATGGGATGAGTTAAACTCCAATACGAAAAAATCTAATCTCTAGTTTTTAAACAAGTTTGTTATTTATAATTTTATATTTTTGTATAATGCATTTGCCTACTCAGCAGCAGAGCTCCAACTAATGCTGGAGGAACTCAGTTCGGCGAGCCTTCAGGTAGGATTAAAAATGAACCAAACAAAGACTCAACTGATGACTAATGGTATAAAACGTAGGGTCGAGGTAGACGGGCGGATCATACAGTATGTTAACGAGTATCTATACTTGGGCCAGCTAGTCTCTTTCAGCAACAGGCAAGACAAAGAAGTAGAACGCCGAGTGGAAAACGCCTGGAAGAGCTTCTGGTCCATGAAGGAGCTGATGAAGGGAGACCTTCCTATGTCGCTAAAGCGGAAACTCGTTGACATATGTATCCTGCCTGTCCTAACCTACGGAGCCCAAACCTGGTCACTCACCGAGAATCAGAAGCTCAAACTGAAGGTTTGCCAACGGGCTATGGAGCGAAGCATTTTAGGTTTTAAAAGAACGGATCGCGTTCGGAATACTACGCTTCGCTCCAGAACCGGGATAGCTGATGTTGGTGAAAGGACTGCCAGAATTAAATGGGACTGGGCTGGCCACATCAGCCGCATGCACCCGGATAGGTGGGCTAACGTAGTCACCAAATGGGTGCCGCAAGACGGGTGGCGTAGACGAGGCAGGCCCAGGCGGAGATGGCGGGACGACCTGGACGCGTTTCTTGACAACTGGCCGGACGTTGCCACTGATAGGGATTTGTGGAAATTAAGGGGGGAGGCCTTTGCCCAGCAGTGGGACACTCAACAGGCTGATTAAAAAAAAAAAAAAAAAAAATGCATTTAAAGCACAGAAACGCAACGACAAAATAACTAGACTAATGAAGACAAAATAAACCTGTTCTGAATTCTCCTGTCTAGTTGATACATACATATGTCAGTTATTTTATGTAAATAATATTTGAAAAAGCTGTTTTAATTGATACAAGGTAAGCTTAATATAGACTTTCTGGATTTGTTTACTTACTTATGCGATAAAACACCGGCCAAGTGCTAATCGGACTCGCACACGAATGGTTCCGTGCAATTCTTGAAGAGGGGAGGGGGTCTCCTTTAACTTAATTTATTTTTTATTACTTGTTGTATTAGCGGCAATAGATATAAATACACACTCTGTAAACATTTTAACTGTCTACCAAGGTTCATGAGATACAGCCCGGCGACGGACAGTCCGACAAACTGACGGATGGACGGACCATGAAGGCTTAGTAATGTCCCGTTTGCACCCTTTGGGTACGGAACCCTAAAAAGCAATCAGCGATGACTTGGGCAATCTCGAACAGAGGCCAGCTCTATGTCCGAAATTGTCCAAACTGTATTGTAAACAATTAGTTAGTTTCTATATTTTTATGTTGTAGGCGCCTTTGGCAAGTCTTTCTTCGTTCTCTTTATGCATAGATCGCATGATCGCAAAATACGATTAATCTTCGCCATATCAGATTTAATCTTTCCGATAAGCGCTGATCTTGAAATTGTAGGTTGCTTTACTGTGTACTAATCTAAATAACTGACGGAAGACCTTGAGGAGATATTGAAGAATAAATTATTTTTAAGATCATAACCCGTACTTGTCTGCCATGTGAGTATGTATATTCTTTCTAGGGTAACAACAAATAATTAACTTGGCCAAAAAAAAACCAAAACCCAACCACTGATATCACGCAGTTACAGAGTAATGGTAAGATCAAGGAAGGGTTGGGTCAGGCCGCATAGGGTTAATCCGCCAATCCTTTGAGTATTCCAAAAAAAATTGGTAGACGATGAATTGCATTATCATTAAATAATTAATTAATTTGAACTATAGTAAGCAAGCGACCCGTTCCCGGTTAGCTTAGTAAAAGTATTTCAAACATTACCCTCAACATGTAAAATAGCCAACGAACAAACACACCATTTGACCTCTTTACGATATTATTAATATAGATATAGATTAATAAAAAGCAAATAGACAATCTCACATAAGTTATCCTTATCCCAGACTAAGCAGGGCCGGTATTCTAGGCGGTAAAAACGATATCGTAGTTAATCTGTTATGGTATCGTTATGACGTCAGCCGCCTTTACTGTCAAGTAAATAAGAGCTGTCATAACGTAAACAATGCGATAATAGATCAAACACGATATGGTTTGTACCGTGTTGCATAGAGGCCCTGTAGGCTTGTACCATGGGTACTAGACAACGATAGTTAAACATACCTACTTGTAGAGAAAAATATAAACTATACTTAGAAAAAATCCAAGAGTCGCTATCACACAAATATTTACCCTTATTATATCGGGATTCGAACCCGCGATCGCCAACTTCGTAGGCAGGGTGCTACGGACCATGCAGTTGTGAAATCCGTTCCGTAATTTGAAAGTTCTAACCGTATATACAGAGGGGCAGACGGCGGAAAGCGACTTTATATTGTGCTACGTAAAGAAGATATTACATTGACACAAAATTGTAACAATGATTAGTAATTTCAATGACTAATACACAATACATATTATTGACAGGGTCGGCACTAAGTGTGGATCAAATCGAACAGGGATATAGAGGCGGGAGGAGGTCATTTCCAATAATTTTAACCGATAAGCGCTGATTCGGTTCTAGACGGTCCGAAAAAAATCCAAAAATTCCTATCACCCAGAACAACAATTTTTTCAACAAAAAATCTATAACCCTATCTGATTATTTTATTTTTAAACCGGTTTTGGAGTAGGGTAACTCTGGAAGAGTGGTACTTTCAGCTGAAAAAAGGTTCAATGTGTCAGAAAAAGAAGTGGTTTCCTACAAAGACTTCTTTCTGTCTGACAAAATCTTCAGTAGAATTTGTAAAAATTCACGTGAAAAAAAATTACACCATCGAAAGTTAACCATGCATTCTAAAAACTTGTCGGCTTATTGCTGATTCCAACAACATTAGTTTATGGTATTATTGTTAAATTTAGGGGAGTTAATAATTTTTATATCCAGCAGGACGTGTTTTTACTTCCATTTCTTCTTTAGCGGATAGGCCGGTTTTGAACTTCGAAATTTTCGAGTACATCCCCTGTTTTTCAAAAATTCATAATGGCATTCGATTGTTCCAATAATAAATTTTAAATTTAGAAGCTGGAACCTTTTTCACTTAAGTGTATCAATCATGAAAGTCAGTCATGAATACGCATCTGCGTGCATTTTATTTACAGTTATTGTGGTGGAAACGCACGCGAAGCTGCAAGAGTTTATCAAGAGCGATATCTTAATCGGGACAATTATCCCAATGACAGGGTATTCCGGTGTAGGGGCGAGTACTCGCCTCTTACGCAGAAGGCAGAAACCCGGGGTCAGGAAAGGAAGACCGAGACCCATTGGGTTAGAAGATGAGGTGCTAGAAATGCTTTGCGAGAATCCAGGGTCAACTGTACATCGCATGGCAAGAACGTCAGGTTTATCGAAGTCCGTAGTACACGAATTGGAATTCATCCTTATTACATTCAACGAGTTAAATAAAGCCCTTTTACCAAGTGATTATGTTCCATTTCTGCCTTTTGCGTAAGAGCTTCCGGTGCGTTTCCATCATAATAACCATAAATAAAATGCATATTTGTGTAATGATGACGAGTATTTGTTCCTGAGTCTTGGGTGTTTTCTATGTATTTATCTATATTATAAGTAAGTTTATCGTTGCCTAGTACCCACAGTACAAGCCTAGAGCTTAGTAAATTTGTGTAAGATTGTCCCTTGATATTTATTTAATAGGGACTTCTTTTTAGTACCTCATTTGCGAGTACCTTGATTGAGTGTTTAAAAACACGAAAAACGGCCGTCATAGGGATAGGAATCATGCTATATCTACAGTGACCAAATTATAGCTGCACCTTTTGGTTGTTCTAAGCAAAATATTCGCACGTTCCCCAATGTCTGACGGTGCGCATGTTTCCCCGTCATTTTTGCGCGGCGAGAGGGCAAGCCGCGCGATTGTTTTCGTCGTGTTTCGCGGGTATTTCGGGAGCGCACGCGCGCGCCGCTCGCGCGCCGCTGCTTTGTAGCTCCACAACCGCGACCGACGTTCACGCACCCTTAAATCCTATCGATGTAAACAACTTGCGTTCTATCCAATGAAAAGATAGATTTTCGTGGCTTAGCTAAATTATATAAAAGTATTTTTTGGGTTTCCTACGCTAAACAGGCCCAACTACTAAAGGGAGCGGGGCTAAAAGAATATGATTTTTGATTAACCGCAAAATTTGTAAAGAATACTGGATTTTATTATTCATACGATGCGATTAAAATCAACTTACATATGTAACTTCAATATTTAGACGGTTGTTTGGGTAAATAATTGCGAGGATTTTTTTAATATTTTTTTTATGCGTTTACTCGGAAAGTAACAAGTTACTCCAACTTGGGGCAAGTTGTTAACAAGCTTGGGTAACTTGCTACTATATCAGATCTGTTAAAGCTATTACTTATGAAATAAAAAACAATAAATTATTAAACCAAGTCTTTTTATTTAAGTAATAATCAACAATATCGTACGAATCATCAGGTAAACATTTTTATGTTATGACAAGTAAAGTCTAAGTTGTATTTAGACAATTTAACCTGCATTTAGTAATTTACAGCTTATCAAAGAACTTGTAGCTAATCAGGCTTAATAATTAGTTCCGTTTTCAATTATATTGCCTTGTCTTAGGCTGAAAATATCTTATCTCTTTTCCTCGCGGAGTTATTTCAATCGGAACAACTTACCTCGGTAACTTAAAGCCCCGCTCTCCCCTGCCTACTTTTGTGACTTTGCCTTTAGTTAGATTACAACAATTAACTATGTTTCGTAGTAGAATGGTCAACCCTCAAAAACAATGAGATTCTATTGAAAATGGATCATTTTCAGCGGTTACTTTACGATAGCGACGTTTGTCGCATAACACAAAGCATACAATTAATGCTGAAAGGAGGAATGGGGTTGGCCGTCAGCTGAGGCCGGTTCGTCGTCCCCGCGGCCCACTCCCCCCCCATGAGCTCCGGCGCGTGCCGCGGCCTTATCACGCCGATAACAAGAACAGCCCAGCCCACACTTATTTGTCTTTGTTGTCTGTCTGCATATATAGGTACGTTTACAGAATTGCAATGTTTTTAATACTGCGCCGCAGATGCCTATAATATTTAAATAATTTACTATATAAACTGTACATGCCTTTAGGTAAAGTTTTAGTAATTACTAATTAAATAAAATGTTGCAACCAGGTGAAATCAAATGAAAGGTTAAGTACCAATTTCATCAAACGATGTTAACCACTTAGGGTGACGGCATCAATGATGGACACTTTTAGCTGACAGGCACCAGTAATGGACACTTCAGTCTTAAATCAAATTTCATACGGTCCTAAATTGATTGTTGCAAAACAAATGAATAACCCTTATCTTCTGTAAAATAAGAATCAAGTGTCCATTATTGGTGCCTTGTCCCTTACTGGTTCCGTCACCCTAACAGATGATAAGAGTGTTATCAGCTGTCATAGTGTATGAACTAACAATCGATTAACATTGAATAAATTTAACATCATATGGTGCAATTGGTACTAAATATAATTTTTTTTTATGTGCCTTAAAAGTATACGGAAAACATGTTGTATGTCGATTTCTAACAAAAGTACTTTAGAGTGTAATTTCGTTACTAATCCTTAATACTAGTAATGCCGTAATAATCTGCTCAAAACAATAGGGAATATGCATGGATTTTAAAAATCGCATTTCTCATCAAAATATGAAAATACCGTAAAAGAGATCACCAAAACGGAAATTAAAATTAAAATCGGTCAAGAAATACGGAAGTTATAAGCATTTCAAACTTCTAATTAGACAGAGAGATCCGATGTGCACCGTGACGTCATTGTGCACTGCGGCCATATAAACTCCATGTAAAATTCCGTTTTTCTAGAAAGAGATAGGAACAAATCTTTGTTGGCTTATATCTTGGTTATTTTTATAGTTATTCAAAAAATGATTTTTGTGATCTGTTTGTTACATGAATCAGCTTCAATTGAAGCTGTAAAAAAAAACATGCATATTCCCTATTATTATGAGGCCATTAACATTTAATTCGTATTACCTTAAAATATGAATCGAGCGACTTACACCATTCTTTCCGTATGGTCGTCAATTGCGAGCGGTGACCAAACCTGAAGGTGCGGCGTAGCACCGTAGGCGGATCGCCGCTACGACTACAGCTACGATTGCGCTACGCAATAGTTACGCTTTCCGTGGCATTGTTGGTAGCTGGCATTATAAGTGCTACGGAGTCCTTGTTCTATGATGGGAGAAAAATCGTAAAAATCGTAACACCAATTTTTAATAACTTAATAATTTTCATCGAACTATGTTTTTATGGCAGTTACAGAATTGATGTATATCTTAAATGAAAGCATATACTTATACTTATAGAATTTAAAAGGAAAACTATCCCTTACAAGTAACTACTTAAACTTGATTAGTTCTTGAGATATAACGAATAAAATGTTAATACCTACTAAAATTCACCAAGAAGGCCCTAAATAACTTTAAATTGATAATTTTGTTTACTTGTACCTGTTGTTTGTGAGATAGTTTTTTTTAGTTAGCGACGAGCATCATGCATGAGCGAGGTTCCCAAAGAACAGAAATTGCAATTGCTTCAGCTGTAGTACGAGCTTGATGACAAAAATCAATGGTTTGGATAGATGCAAGGTCGTTTGGTGCCAGATATCGGCGGTTCCCGGGGCGACGGAGCCGGCCTGCCCCGGCCGTTGACCTCTCAGGGCCGATGTTGCGTAACAACTCCCGTAGTAAAAGAGCCTCGCCTTTTCACACAAAGCCTACGCCCCCAATTGAACTCAGGGACCTCTTGATAATTGACTGTTGAGTTTCTTGCGGAGCTTCTTCTGAGCAGTGATCTCTTCTTAGGAAGCCCTGGTAGATTTTTGAAGTGTCCATCAGTGACTCTTTCTTGGTGGAAAATGATCTGTTAATTTTACTTAGTATGTCTAGTTAAACAAGTTGCATATTATTGACCGTATCGATTGTAGAAAATATATATAATGAATTAGTGTACTGTATGCAACGCGGCGTGCTGTTAAAACGTTAGTCATAGCTTCTGTTGCTACCTATACAAAGCGATCGATAGAATGCACCTCGCATATCTTTTGTTTATGCGTACATAACTACTTGATACGCCTCAAGGACGACAAGGATGGCTATATATCTTTCACTGAAGATACGAGATAGATATCTCGCCATTAACATTGTGTATCCCCGGCAAGAGTTAGGTATCTACGTAATGTGAGCGGTGAAAGGAGCTTGTGCAGGGTCCGTCCAGATCGCGACCAAACAGCGGTGTTGTTTCCCCGCGGAGGCAGGAAAACTCGTGAAATGATTACCACAGAGGTCGAAGTCGTTGTACAAAATTCAAAATATTTATTCAGTAAATTGGCCACATGCGGGCTCTTTTACACGTACAGCGTTGGCAACGCGTTGGTAGTCGAATAAAATTGTCACCATAAGATACAACATTGAGATTGTAAACGTGTATGGGGTTCGAGTTCACTTACCATCAGATATTTAGCCTATTGTGTTCGTTTACCTCCTCCATGCCGTGTGAAAAAAAAGGTAACGTGATGGTTTTTTTTTTATAATTATTAGCTGAAACCAACAGCGCCTGTCGTAATACCTTTCCATTATATGTAATATTCAGTGTTTGTGTACACTTTCTAAACTATTTTCTAATTATTAAAACTAATAATAAACTAATTCTGTATCTCTGCCTACCCCACTATGGGATTACAGGCGTGAAGGTATGTATGTATTAAAACTAGTAGGTATAAAACTGGGTGAAACATCGCAACTTATGGCCGATTAATAAACAGATGGGTTATTATGACGTAGCTATGCCGTTCATTTTACGGCGAGCGTGAAGGACAGAGCTATAGCTGTTATATAGCTCTGTCCTTTTCTCTCAGCGTAAGAACTGCATAGCTACGTCATAATAACCCCCTAATTTTTGCTGAAATGCCCGTCTCAAGATAAGTTAAAGTAAACGTTAATTATAAAGAAAACTGACATTTCTGACGTTTGTAGAAACTGACAAATACATTTTTGGTAACGATAACGTTCCCGCAATGCATCTTGTCTGGTCCCAGAGGTTTGATGAAATCGGCAAGACCTTTCAAACCTGATACTAATAGCGAAAAAACAAAACAGTCATTAATGTCTTAAGGCAGAATTCAAGTACTTTTTGTCACAGGCTTCTTTGGGATCCACCGAGTACCAAAGGGTCAATACATATATATAGGTACTTACACTCGTAAGACCAAGCGCAAGAATACGGAGAATTTAAACATTAATGTCCTTCTAATCTCGCAGTGCATAGCTAGGTACGTAGTTAATTTAGGCGCTCATACGACGATCCATCGTTCAGAGATACTGCTGATAGCCTTCACTCAATGGTCGTGCGCGTCAATTTACATATTCCATTAACCTCTCGAGCGAGTTTTGCATTATGTTGTAGTAATCTTGCGCGCACGCGGACCATGATGAAATATTGAAATGAATGACATTTACCTACTTCGCCGTGACTCAATGATCTTTTTTGCCCCATTCTCATAATTTATTACATTAAGCGACCATGCGTGTCAATCATGCTGTAATAAAACTAATTAATAACTTGCTGGTTTTTTGACGTCGTAAAAACTTAACCAAGACTAATCTACAAAGAAGACATTTTATCTCAGTCGCACTTGCAGCTTAGATTGGAGCTGTCACCCGCCGCCTCGTTAGTTGGCCTAATTAGCATTTGATCGGCGGCGTTCGTCATAAATAATTATAATTATGTAAGTAATTTCTATTCGTATACGTCCGCTTATCGCAGGTTCAATTGCCACTGTGACCTGTCTGTTTGATATACGATGCACGGTTTAAATTCCACGAAACATGACGCAATATTTTGTCTAGCGCGTGAATGCCTTCTCAGGTAGTGGTCGAGGCGGAGGAGCGAGCGGTTCGCGCGAGGGTAGCGGCTGCGGAGAGTGCGTGGGCACCGCTAATTGTGGGGGGGGGGGGGAGTTGGAGGGGGGGGGGCAGGCGAGGGATGCGATGGAACCTTCGCTCTGATAACCCACATCCGCGCGTCGCCCCGCCGGCGCCGCCTCCCCGTCTGCCCACCGCCAGGGTTACCAGATTACCCGGCTGAAAATACGTTTCTATCAATGATCTTACGTGTTGCCATGCCGCTGAACACAATATACACCCTATTTGAGAAAACGTGTGATAAATTTATTCAGGTTCGTTATAAGAAGATATTAAGGATTCAAGAAATAAGTTTCATGTTGCTAAATTAAGTATACCGATATCAAGGGGCCTAATATGGCTGCGTTAATGTGAATAAAATGTGGATAAAACATCCGGCACTTACGTCAGTGACGTTAGGATGTTTTATCCACATTTTACCGCAGTAAACCGCAGTAGCGAATAGATATAATGGTATGCTGCATGAGGACCTTTACCTTTAACAGAGTCGAGATACAGTTTCCAGGTCTAGTTGGGTCCCCAAGATATTGTACCTTTTATGTAAACCGTGTATTTTTTCTTAATCATTTTATTCTTATTATTAATTGACCCGGAACAGGGTATTTCCTGGACTTTTTATTTACGATAATGTATATATACATGCGTACATATACATTAACTCAGGCCTTTGTGCCCAGAGAGGGGTAGGCAAAGCTACAGAATTACCAACAACTCTAAAAAGTTGTTGATAATTCTGTAACCACATTTTGCACAATCAGGATAAGATGTTTATCAGTGTATTTAGGGTAAAGTATATTATACTCGTATGTGTAAAATAAGTAAAATGGAGAAAGTGTATCGTTCTTAATAGCGTAGTGAACAGCCAGTATTTTGACGAATTAGAAAGGAAGAAAGAAAAAGCAATTATTCAGTGATAAATACATATTATTAACAAATTTAATAAGTCTTCAACATGTCATTAAAGCATCCACAGAATGCAATAATTGATTGATTTAGTTAGTTTCTCAGTAGGCACTTTTTTGTTTCACTAGTACATTTTAATATCTTAAAACATCCCTGAAAATCTCAGGAATATCCCTAGATATGAGAAATATAATATTTAGAAGTGCACATTTATCTATCCAAACGATCTGATTATCTTAAAGAGCGAGATCGACTAGGCTTTATAAGTATTTCAAGTGAGTAAGAGTTACAACCTCGGATGGTAACGATTTTCTCAACTATGAAGCTGATAATCCTGGACTAAATTTTATGCCATTTGCGGACCTACCTGCTTACTTCAAAGTTACCATCTTGAACGATCTGGGCATTCCATTAAATAAATCTCCTTCAAATTGTCATCAGGTTCAAGTCAGATCGTAATAATAACATCTTAGAGCCTGTTGTTTGATCAGTATTTAAACTAACTAATCGTTAAAAATCGCAAGTAATGGTTAAATCTTAAGGAAATGTGGCAAATTTTCGATTCCTTTTTCGAATTTTAACTATTACTTGAGTTACTACTCATCAAACAACCAACGGGCGCTTAGTGCGTTTATTTGGAGTATTTTGACTTTGATCACTATAAGCAACTTAACAACTTAACCTCGCTGTCGAATTGAGGGGCGTGTGGCTTAGGAAAATAAAACCCCGGGACTCTATTCTATTCGGTAAAACCATATTTCTTTTTGCATTGTCAACGGTACGATAGCTCTTATTTACTGTAATGGTGGCCGTGTTAAATACAATACGTAACACGTGAAAAGCAATATATGGTTTTACCGAATATACTACATACATTAGATTACCTTGAGGTTCCTTTATTATCTAACCAGATCATTTCATTTTCCGGAAAACTTTAATTTTAGGTTTATTTCTAAAATTGCTAAGTATATTGTTTCTCCGTCTTTATTTATCCATTTGTTAACTGCTTTTAGACGTCTATCCATACTACACGAAGTAATGCTTTATCAGCTTTTATCAGCTAGATTGATGTATATTACGTTATTAATTACTAAGTAGGTATACAAGCTGCTCTCCGTTGTAATTGAGTAGGTATATGTTTATAGATAACTTGAGAGTCATTCGCTTTGTGGAAGTAAACACACATTTATTTGTTTGTCAGTTTAAAAACAACTTGTTATACTCGTGTTGCGGTGGTTCGGAGTCAATTCCGCACATAATACTCACAGGTGTAATATAATTTTGAATTTCGCTATCAGTTGGAAGACCTTTGATAGATAGATAGATATCACTGTTGTTTGATAGTGTTTGCGGCAGGTTAAGAGGTAAGTATATCTTTTCGGCGGCGGTGCACTGACCGGTGGGTGGCGAGGCTGGCGAGGGGTCGGGGGGTGGCGCAGGCGCGGAGTGGTTGGAGGGCGCGCTGGCGCAGGCGGCCGCCGGCGGCGCATCTTCCGCGGCGCGGGCGGCGAGCGGCGGCGGCGCGCCGGCGGACGGGCTGGGGGGAGGCGCGCAGAGCGCGACCAGCCGCAGCAGCGCCACGCACCACCAGAGCACGGCGGCCAGCGCGCGGGCAGCGCGCCCGACGCGGCCCGGGTTCTCGCGCGACCGAAATACGCGCACCCGCGGGCTGTGCACCGGCGCACTCGCTCTCTGACCCGGGTGCGGACGGCTCGAGCTGCGACGCGGGAGCGCGCGCGCGGCCACACGGCGACTGGAGCGCCGCTTCCGACCGCGCACGACCGCGCCCGAACACTATTTCGGGAGCGACGCTCCGCGCCGCTGCCGCCGCCCGCCCGCCGCACGCTGCCAATTTTACGCAAAATTGCGGGCGGGCGGTGATGCGATATGTACTGCACCGCGGCCACCTGCAACTGCACTATTAGTGCGCTAATTAAAGCATTTCCTTTTTTCATTGAGGAGGTCCAGCGGGTCAGGGGACCCGCGGGCCTGCGCCGCCGCTGCGCCGCTGCCGCGCCTGCGCCGCGCCTCGACACGTGCGCCGCCCGTCCACTCAAAATAGTTTGCGGCGACGTGCTGCTGGCCCGTGTCAATAGATACAATGTCGCAGCTATTGGCAAGGAAACAGAGACGCGCACTATCTCACTGTCTCGCGCTCTCTGTGTTGTCAATTCTTATGCACGGTTTATATTTAGTCGTAAAATTATTTCTGATATAGATAGGTGTTTGACATTACGTTGAACTCTCATACCTACGTCGGCAAGCTCCACCTGGATAAATATTCTGCGTTAGTCGAGGGTTCGGCAACATTTCTCATGCATCGGTGCAATGTTTTGCGATGATGTCAAATATTTCATTCAAATTCAAGCGATTCTGACTGCGCAGATATACGCATTATTTCGCAGTGTGTTTTCAGCTTCAAATGAACTCTAGCGTAGTCTGTAACCAGTCGTCGCTGTACATATTTATGAATGAAAATGACTTGAATTAAAATGTTGCAGGTGTGTTAACCTTAGCAATATAATGGTGTGGCGACTCACACACCTGCATGAACAGTCTCATATAACATTTAATAAGGCATTTCATTCATTGTTATATTTTGTTCGAAAGTAAAATTGTAACGGCTCGTTATTATGTCGGGAAACTTAAACTAAGTCTACTAACGTCGAATTTCAAAGTCGAGCTCCGGGTAACACCTAGTCGTCAACCAGTCTTCGCCCTACCGTAAACGCGGACTCGTCCCGTCACCGTCGCTGTAGCCTTGCCGCATCGGGTACCTACGTGATTGCGTTTGCTTGACGCCTGGTGGACGGCGAGTCCATAGATGAGCTGCGGGTCGATTTTTGACACTTGAACACGAATCGTTACCGTAACGTAACGTAAACTCAATTTCTTAAAAAAAACGTATGCGCGGGGGTGAACTTTTCGCGGGATACAATCTAATTCACTTTCTAGTCTATAATCAACACATTTAATGAAAAAAAATGCTGTGTTTAATTCGTAGTTGGTTGGTATTTTTTGGTTCAATTTCTCCGGACATCCATAATATATTTTTTTGAAATAGTAAAAAATGCATGAAATGAATGAAATGGAAAAACTTAATTCTGGTTGAAACGCGAAGGTAAATTCTAATTATACGAAAATATTATAAATTGATAGAACAAAATAAAAGTATTAAAACATATTTATACCTAAGTTGATATCAAAAATATAGGTAAATGATAATTATTATTATTCACTACATTTCAGAATAATTACCATATAATAAACTGTGTCAAGCGGTATTTAGCACTATTTACCCTAATGCACTGAAGAACGTAGAACTATATCTAACCGATCTACAAAGGCAAGGGGGATCAGCACGACTTAAAAAAATATCGTCAGATTTCGTCGATACCAATTTTGTCAAAAGATTTCGAAAGCCTGATAAGCAAAAGACTAATGTCATTTGTAACAGGTAATGTCCGCTTAAAGAGCAACGGTATGCGTACCAGCCAAGGCGTAGTAGGTACGGTTGACGCAGCCCGCGATCTGGTAGGAAAGGCGATTGGCTAGCTCGAGGGCGGGGGATAGGTTGCAGCTATATTCTGCGACTTGTCGCGCGCCTTTGAGCTGGTCAATCACCATAGCTACTTTTAGACAAGCTAGCGCGATATGGTGTAGCTATGTAATAAGACGAAACATACCTAGCAATATTAAAATCGACCGTTTACGATATCACTCTCCTATGATGTCAGCAATTGGGCCATTTGACATGGCCTTATGCGTGTCTTCCGTTGCACTGTTTGCATCTACGAGTAGGTACATCGTGCGAAGGTCGTTTAATTTTGCTTAGTAGCCGTTCGTCGAAGGAGAGGCTTGGGGTCAAGATGCATAATGCTAACTTAGCGATTTTAGAAAACAAAATTAGGGTTGACGTAAGCTAAAGCCCTAGCCAAGATGCATTATGCTAACTAGTTTCTATCGCTCGATTGTTTCGTTTTCGAAACGGAACGAATAGAAACGCCAGTTAGTGTTGTGTATCTTTCCTAGTAGTTAGGGAGGCGAGGTAGCTAAATGGCGTAATTCAACGGCGCCGTCGAGACCTATCAAAATCGAAAGATAAAATAATTTCGAAAAGAAAAGCTCGTATGGTAAAAACCATTTTAGCGGTGGGTTTGGCGTGTACGGTTTTTCAAAAATGTTAAAAAAAACAGTTACTTGGGCATTCTCGAGCGCGTCAGATATTCATACTACGTATGCCCCAAGTGCCTCTGATAACAACGGTATACTAATCTGCCGGTTTGCGTGGTGGGGGTAGGCATATAAAGTAGTCAAAAATGCAAAAAAAAAAAATTTACTCGAGCGCGTCAGATTTTCGGAAGGGGTGTTAAGTAGGCCCCAAGGAAGCTCCCTTTAAAAAAACTGACGATTTCGGCGTGACGATAAGTTACGATGAATTTTTGAAAATGCAAAAAAAATAAATTATTTTGAAATACTCGAGCGCGTCAGATTTTCATAGGGGAGGTTTATGTCGGTATCCTGAAAGCATATTTTCTTAATCTGACAAAAATGTTGGTGGGTTCTCTTAATCTGACCGAAAAAGGTTTTTTGGTTTCTTTTTTTTCCTTTCTTTCTCCTTGATAAAACGGGGAATTTAAGAATGACAATAAAGCGATAGATATTCCCTTTTTTGTTTATTTAAACTTTTTTTTTGTAAAATATATCGTTCGCGACTTTTATGCCGCAACGCGTTTTTCGGAAGACGAAATGGCTCCTCCACACTTCCGGTCATGCGGAAACCGGCAGATTTTGTATTTTTAGTAAGTTTTAGATTATATTCTTCAAAATAAAAAAAATAAAAATCGCGCTCGAGAATGCCGGATTAACGTTTTTTTTTTACAAGTTCGCGACCTTATAACTCGGCGGCGTCAAGGACTTATCGTCAGATTAGTTAAATTTAGTCTTAAAACACTAAAATCAACCCCCAATATCTTAATCTGACGCGCTCGAGTATTTCAGACTATCGATTTTTTTTTACTATTCTGATCGTCTATCCTAGGCGCGCGTCACTACATACAGAGCTAAATACTTTACAAGGTTGTTCTATTAGGTCTAAGGTATCTTTCATATCTTAAACTGCCACGCTCGAGTATTACCGAAAATTCCCCTATTCGCCTCCCTAACTATAGGGCTCCTGATGAGATGACAGATCGCTTCAACCGCTTATGTCATCTCCATACATTTCAAGTCGACAGAAAACAGAAACGTTAGCAGAGTTTGCATCTTGGCTAGGCCTCTTTTCTCCAGTATGTACGCGTTGCCGTGGCCTTGGTTCCTTGATTCGTTTATGTCCTTTTGTTCTGTACTTTACAAATATATGGAATTGCTCGTTTGATAGCACAGTCGTTGTCTGTCGGCCCCCCGGTGGGCCGTGAGGCCATGGTCTCTGTGAGAGTGGAGAGCGGGGCGGCAGCTAGTGCGTTCCCGGAATTCCTTTTTGTGCAGGGGTATCCCTAATACACGGCATTGTTCAATTGCTAATAGTTCTTTTCTTACAGCAATCTATTACAGGCCGCCTGATGGTATGTGTGGGCTTCGAGACTCATAGACATTTACAATGTTAAGACAGTAAACATGAGCCAACCCTCAGGATTAAGATCCACACGTCTCCATGCTAGTAGGTGCTCCGTATATTCCACCAGGTGGTAGTTGCTACTCATTTGTCGGTTGCCATCTGCACTGAAATAAATGCAGAATCGTTTTCTTACATATAACAAAACAACAAGAAATCGCTTTTAATTCTTTTTATATACCTTATTGTTGTACAACACTAAAAACCGATTTTTAATTTTGCCGTGTGGTGCCGGTAGAGTAGAATAGCACCACCCCTTATCCTCCCGTGGGTATCGTAGAAGGCGATTAAGGGATTAAGGGATTATTATACTGGTAAAATCTCCTCCGGCGGGATAGGCGTCGTTAGCATTGGGCTGTTACCTATCTAGGAGAAGGAAAACTCCGAATTCAAACCCGGCGGGATAGGCGTCGTTAGCATTGGGCTGCTACCTATCTAGGAGAAGGAAAACTCCGAATTCAAACCCGGCGGGATAGGCGTCGTCAGCATTGGGCTGCTACCTATCTAGGAGAAGGAAAACTCCGAATTCAAACCCGACCCTGCATAATGGGCCATGCGAGCACGATTTAAAAGGTTTATACCCCAGGAGGGTACTGGCAATGCCAGAGAATCCCTCCCCAGGCCTAGCCTGGGCAGCCCTTCGTACTCTGGGGGGGGCAAAAGCCCTGCTAGTATGTTCGGATCCTTCCGGGGATCGGAACGGCGGCGATGCCGTTTGCCACGTGTCACGCCGTGTTCGCAGGGGGGTTGGCAAAAAGCGGGCCGCTGAAAGCCGCCTTGCTACGATGAATGTTTGTGGAGGGATGGAACATAAATTAGATGAAGTATGTATGATGATGAAAGAGAGAAAGCTGGATGTTCTTTGTGTGACTGAGACGAAGAAAAAAGGGGTGAGTACGTCCACACACGGAACCTTGACGGCTTTGTGGTCCGGAGTTCCGGTATCCGAGCACGGTCGTCAGGGAGTTGGCATCGTACTCACAGAGCGAATGGCTGAATGTATGCAAGAGCATGAATGTGTGAGCCCAAGACTTCTCTGGGTGAGACTCAAGGTAGGTCTCACCCGTTTATTCGTAATTGGGGCTTATGCCCCAGATACGAATAAATCGAAAAAAGAAAGGGAGGAGTTTTGGGAAAGTTTGCATGAGGTTTCAACAAAATGCAAGGAGAATGAGAGGATTATTTTGTTAGGCGATTTTAATGGTTGGACAGGCGTGCAAAGGGATGGTTTTGAATCGGTACTGGGTAAGTATGGTGATGAGCGAGTGAACGAGAATGGCAAATGTCATTCATCAGTATACGTGGAGACGGCAGAATGAGAAGTCTATGATAGACTTGATGATTGTGGATGAACGGTTGCGTAACAAAGTTGTAGATACCAGAGCATTTCGAGGAGTTAGCGTAGGTTCAGATCACTACTTAGTGGTAACACGAGTAAGGGGTCTGTTCACACGTTGGCGCCATCGTGTTCCCGTACCTACCACTGCGTTAGAGAGGATAAAAGTAGAGAAACTGAATGACGAAGTTATACAAGATGAGTACGTAAGAAAGCTGAAAGATTGTTTTGAATGTGTTAATAAGATGAAAGACAGTGAAGTTGAGAATAATGTAAATAATGTATGGGAGATTATGAAGAATGGAATGGTCAAATCGGCCACTGAAGTATGTGGTGTCGTAAAAAGAAGGAAACGCAAGAATGAACGACCGGAATGGTGGGATAGAGAGGTAGATGATGTAGTGAAAGAGAAGAAAAAGTGTTGGTTGGATTTTGTAGCTGTAGATCCAGGACAAGATCTAAGCGACAGAAAGAAAAAAGAGTATAATAGATCAAAGAAAAGAGTGAAAGACGTTGTGGCTAGAAAGAAAGATTTACTGAATGAAAAGTATGACAGGAGTTTCTCTGACAACTTCCAGTCGAATATTAAACTCTTTTGGAGCTTGATTAATTCGGCTCGGGGGAAATCGGAGAAAACTAAATTAAGCGCGGTGAGGGATGAGTCTGGAGACTTAATATGTGAGGAAGAAAAAATGCTTGATAGATGGAAAACTTATTTTGAAAGCTTGTTTGAATGCGAAGATATTTGTCGTGAGCCAGAAAGCATGAGTAAAGATGCAAGTAGCGAAGATGAAAGTGTGATTAGTATGAGTGAAATAATGAAGGCTTTAAAAAGTATGAAAGCGGGAAAGTCAGCAGGTTGTGATAGAGTGTCGATAGAAATGCTGAGGAGAGGAGATGGCGTGGTGGGTAGTCTGTTGTACCGTCTTTTCAATGCATGTTGGAGTAGCGGCCGAGTCCCGGAAGATTGGGTCAAGGCCGTTATCGTCCCTCTGTATAAAGGAAAGGGGTCACAGCAAGACTGCAAAAACTACCGCGGTATCAGCCTCCTTAGTGTTGTCGGCAAAGTATATGCGAAGATTTTAATTGAAAGGGTATTGAATGTTACGAATGACAAAATCTGGGATGTACAAGCGGAATTTCGAAAGGGAATGGGATGTACGGATCAGGTCTTTTCACTACGGTCCATCACAGAAAAGTTCTTGGCGGTGAATCAAAAGGTTTTCTGTGCTTTTGTGGACCTGGAAAAGGCCTATGATAGGGTAGATAGAAAGGAGTTGTGGACGGTGCTGTCTATGTATGGAGTGAGCAGCAACCTGGTGCAGGCTTTGAGGTCCCTTTATGAGGGTTCCAAAGCCTGTGTCAGAATCAATGGCGCATACTCGGCCTGGTTTAACATCTCTAAAGGTGTTAGACAGGGCTGTGTTGCCTCACCATGGCTGTTCAATCTATTCATGGACAGTTGTATGTGGGATTTGAAAGGGTATGATAAGGGTTTGCGTGTGCAAGAGTTGCTAATCAAATGCCTCTTATATGCCGATGATCAAGTTATACTTGCCCCATCGGTACTTGAGTTGCAGGAGATGGTGACAGTGATGAATGAGGGATTTAAGCAAAAGGGGATGAAAGTAAATGTTACCAAGACCAAGGTCATGGTGATAGAGAAGGATGAGGAGATGACTGAGTGCGTGATAAATATAAATGGTGAATTAGTAGAACAAGTGAGCGAATTTGTGTACCTGGGAAGTATGTTTACAAGAGATGGTAAGTGTGAGAAGGATATCGAGAGGAGGGTGAATGCGGGCAATCAAATTAATGGGGCCCTGTACTCCTTTGTAAGCAGACAGGGCGTTTCACAAAAAGCCCGGCTGGCTGTTCACAATGGAGTGCTGGCACCTACCCTGATGTATGGTAGTGAATGTTGGGTGTGGCAGGACAAGCATGTAAGTCGTATAAATGCAGTTGAAATGCGCTCTTTGCGTAGTATGTGTGGTGTGAAACTGATTGATAGAGTAAGAAATGAAAATATCAGAGAGAAATGTGGAATAAAAGAAGATGTAGTGACTAAGATTGAAAAGGGCATGCTTCGATGGTTCGGTCATTTGGAAAGGATGTATGAAAGAAGATTGACGAAAGAGATATACAGATCGAAAGTGAGTGGAAGGGTCGGAAGGGGCCGCCCTAGGCGTACTTTTTCGAATCAAATCGGAGAAATACTGGAAAAGGGCAGAATCTTAAGTACCCGAAACCGACGTGCGTGCATGACTCGATGTATGAATGTTGAAGAAGCGAAAGAAATTTGTCAAGATCGTAGCAAGTGGAAAGAAGTGGTCTCTGCCTACCCCTCTGGGAAACTAATTATGCAAAATGTGGTTACGGAATTATCAACAAGGTTTTGGAGTTGCTGGTAATTCCGTAGCTCTGCCTACCCCACTTTGGGAATGAAGGCGTGAGTTTATGTATGTATGTATGTATAATAAAATTTCAAATCGTTTTTGTGCATTTTTGTATGAAACTTTGTTATGAAAATGTATCTTTTTCGTTTATACATACATACATACCTTTACGCCTTCATTCCCAGAGTGGGGTAGGCAGAGCTACAGAATTAACAACAAGTCTAAAAACTTGTTGATAACTCTGTAGCCACAATTTGCCCAATTTTTTTCGTTTATTAGATCTAAAATATCAAAATGATTTGTTTACTTTTTGTTAAGACGGTCGATTTGCTTGCATTTCATACTACATACATGTTTAGGACATAATATTAAGTTATAATAAATATTTGAAAAATATTTTGACTTTGAATACCTATACTATACTTTATTACTATACTTAATAATTTTGAGATTTTAGATCTAATAAACGAAAAAGATACATTTTCATAACAAAAATGCATAAAAACGATTTGAAATTTTATTTAAAAAACTTGAAATATTAAGTATTATATTTATGTTTAATTTTTATTTATTAATAAAAATTAAACATAAATGAAAACGACCACTTTCACACACACACTCATATACACTTTCGCGGTATCCGCTAGCTGATTATGCTGAGCCAGTGCCCGATTCACTGCCGCGAAGACACACTCACTACTCTTTTATACTGCTGTTTTCTGTTTTTACTTTTTTTTGTGTGTCTTATGTGTATAGTGAATAAATGTATTTTTCTTTTCGTTATTCTTTCTCAGTTTGCTTATTGATGTTATAAAGTTAACTGAGACAGCGCGCCCAATACAAAATTCCCCTACAAAATACGATGTCGTTTGATTATGCAGGGCCTCTATTCCACTCGGTTAAACCATATTGCCTTTGACGTATGTATGTTAACTCTTTATTGCACAAAAATATAAATATAAAACTAATGTACAAAGGTGAACTTATCCCTTAATGGGATCTCTTCCAGCTAACCCTGAAGTAGATGAGTTAGGACAATGCATAGTATGACGTATTATGGTATTGTTTTTTACTCGGCCGCCTTTCCTGTCAAGGTAACGTTGACGATGACGACGTCACAGGTAATATTGTTTTACCCCATAGAATACAAACCCAGTGCGTATCCTTTCTCTATTTTATCAAACACCCCTTCGTTCGGTCGAGGTCTTCTTCCTATCACTTGAGCCAGCGCCGAGCGCGGGCTGAGCCGTAGCCACCGCTTTAAACTTTCATTAGCGCGGCGTCTCCCGCCGTCTGCAATTACACTCGCTATTTACAAATTGTCTTTTTATGCGACGAACATGTCCGTCCGTTATGTTATCAGGACTATTGTATTGTCGTGTTCGAGGGCCGGCGACGCGGCCGCTGTCCAGGGGCCCTAGACAAGATGCATTACGCCGAGTCGCTTTTCTGTTCGTTTCGTTTTTAAACCAATCGTGTCACTGCTAGATCACGTGACTTTTCGTATTACGTGATCTAGCAGTGACGCGATTGGTTTAAAAACGAAACGAACAGAAAAGCGACTCGGCGTAATGCATCTTGTCTAGGGCCCCAGGGATGTTAACGACTACAGACTTCGAGGAATATGGGATTGACGTAAGCTGATGACAGATCGCGTCGAACACTTATGTCAAGTCTATACATTTCAAGTCATTAGAAAACAGAAACAGCAGAAAACACACAACAGCAGAAAACCGAGCTTTGGTGTCCTAGCTTGCCTTCTAAGTATTCGACTAAAACCATAACTAATACCATAACCAATTTTGTGGATGATTTTATTGTGTTTGTTTGACAGGCTAGCATGAAGTTGTAAACTATTTGCGATTCAGTTAAGCGTTTCAGTGAAAGGTAACATAGCAAACTTCTCTAATCATATAAAAGGGGATAAACTGCACATTTCAAAACCACCCTTATCTCCAAAGTTTATGGACCAAAAAATCTAAAAATTCCGAATTCTTAAAAAAAAAAGTCATGTAAAGTAAAATAGACCTTGCACTGAAAAAAATAAATAGCTGAACTAGTTGGGCTACTTGACGTTTAGCCAAAATTTAATACTTAGGAACCAAAATAATGTTAATATTGCAAAACTGATTTTGAAAGACATCACTAACTAGTTATGTTATTTGAAAGTTATTTTATAGTTACTATTTTTTTCAGCTAATATTTACTAATATCAATATTTTAATACTGGTTGACAAACTCATGCGCTTGTTATTAAAACCATACGTTAAGTAGCATTTAAACAAATCACTGATCTAATTTAGTTTTATATACTTTATCAAATAATAACTAACTTGTGATGTTGGTGTAGCTTTTTTTTATTTGCAAATGTTTAACAATATCAGAGTAATGAGTAACTAAACCAAAAACCTAACGCGTCTTACTAAATTTTCTTAATGTTTTACAAAACATTTTAGAATTAGTTAAAATTACATTTTAGTAAGCAATAACAAAACCAGTTTGTTATTAAACCATACGTTTAATAGCATTTTACCAAATCAGTAGGTATCGAAATTAGTTATACACTTTATTAAATAATTACTAAGTTGCGATGTTGGTTTAGCTTTTTTTGTTTGCAAATGTTTAATAATATGTGAGTAATGCGTAACAAAACCTAAAACATAATGAGTCTTTCTAAATTTTCTTAACGTTTTACAAAACACTTTATGAATAGTTTAATATACTTGTCCACCAGTTTGTTGCTAGCTACATAAACGCGCTTCACCGCGCCCCCCGCCCCGCTCCTTTCTGTTTGTTTTGGACCATCACAAGTGTTGGGTGCCTCAGCCAATATTGCGCAATTTAAATTTTAAAATAAATAATAATGTCAATAGTGATCTGTGCCAGTACCGGACCTCATATGAGGGGAGATATTTCACTTGGTTCCGATAGGATTCACAGCAATCAACATTTTTTTAAATAATCTTTTAAAAAAAATAACCCCATTTTTTGCTGGTGAAATTGCATCTACTTTCATCTCTATTCGTTTGCGCACCTTAAAACGGAACACACTGTATTACAGGCAAATAATAATCAGTTCCCAAATAAATCCAAGTGAGCCTCGTAGTGTATTTTTTTAAAATAAAGAATCGTGTATGATATGTTTTGTTTTATTTTTGGATTTATGCTATCAATCCACTAAGGGCTACTGCATGGGTTTTCGGTCATTTGTATTAATCTTTACTACTTATTAGTAAAAGATAGTTAAGAGCATATTTAATACACTATACTTCACTCATATTTTATTTACAGCCTAAGAGCGACCTGAATGCTGCAGCCCTAAATTACCTAGCAGCTATACTGGGTGTCCCACGGCAGCCACGGCTATGCCATAAGGAGGATAAATACTTTCAAATATTGTAGACAGGTAATAAATAACTCTATGGGGCTATAATAGGGCTCAATTTTTTCAACAGTATTAGTATCATTTAAAAATAAAGTCATCATCGTGTAATTAAATTCCTGTCTACAATATTTGAAAGTATTTACCCTCAGTATGGCGTAACCTTGGGGCGCTCCGTGTAGTAAAATAGATAAACTGTTAAGTAACTTTTAACTAAATTAAGTTGTTAGGAACAAACAAACAAATCAGTTACCAGCTACAAAACATTTAAGTAACCATACGCAAACTGTTTATCTATTTTGAATTAAATAGTTTCATAACTATTAACAAAATAGGTGATTTACGAATAATCAAACAGGTATGTTACCAGATGCAGTATTAATTAATTTCTCAACAAAACATTTCAACAAATTTAACAAATCTATTTTGCTACTATCAGTCAATCCAATTGATTGTTTAATATTAAACCATTTGTCTGTGGTAACTAAATGAAATCCTGGAAATAACTTAGTAATTTCCTGGAAATAAATAAAACTGTTGAATTACTATTTAAATTTGGTGCCACTACTTAAAATTAAACAGTTTGGTTAATACTACTAAATTAATTTAATCACAATCAAATTAAACGGATTACTTAATAACAAGTGAACTTATTTTACTGAAGTGGTTTTAGCTACTAGTAGGCCTTAGTTTTGTATTCACTCAAGTTATGTAACAAGCAGCTAAAAAAATGGCTACTGTTAGCAAATCTTTTTTTTCAGTGTGTTGAACAGAAAATGAAGTTAATTACTAAATCATCAAAATCGATGTACTTTAACATGATAAGAATATGCGTTAGATTTGCATTTTCCATACCATCATCTCAAATACGGAACCCCCGGTGCGCGGGTCCGACTCGCACTTGACTTGTTTTTACTTTTGAGATAGCTTTACGAGGTTGTAGTAACGGCTCCGGAACCTGCACACGGCCGTGATTGTAAATAGTTCAAGCTCGTTGCTTTTTACGTGTTACCGTAGGTACCTATTGTCAACGTTTTATATTGCTTGAGAGTACGAGCTTTAACAGGTCAAACAGTATTTGTCAGTAAAATTGCAATGTTATCTGTGATTATATTTTGTAACTTTTTGACAAATGGTAGGGTAGACTGGGTACGATTGTGCCAGGGTACGGTAGTGACAGTCGCTATAACAGCGAAACTAAACGGATCGCGGGGAGGGGTGCAAGGGGAAAGACAAGCGTCATGCAAGTCTAAACGCGTGTCCCAGTGTTGCGTAAGCCGGCGTGCGACGGTAACGTAAGCAGGAGCCCACATTGATTTTCGACAGTCAAAAGTAAGTTTTTTTGTTCGATTTCTTTTTGTAATTACGGTTATTTGTACATAGATAGATTGCCTTTTAATTTTTTTTGTTATAACTTGAACATTAGCAGTTACTTAAGAGTAATTACTTTTAATGCAGATCTTTTTGCTCGGTCATGGTCATTTTTTGTTTTCAAAAGTATGCGTTGGGTACGGTTGTGACAAATTTTGTGGGTACGGTTGTGACATTGTTTTTTTTTGTTTTGTTTTATTTTAGATGCCTAGAAAACGTGTGCGGAAGAAATGCTTACGAAGAGGTGAAACGCGGTACTTCATTACGGAGAGCTGCGGAAATACATGAAGTTAATCGCATGTCGCTCTTGCGATACCTACGGAAACGCGACCAAGCCGGCGAGAATCAAGAGGAAGGCACCATCAGCATGGGGTACGAGTATGTTGCTCATAATAAAGTATTCTCTGTCGAGCAAGAACAGCAGCTGTCAAAATATATTACACCTTGCCTTATTAATTTTAAGAAGAGAAGTGATCACAGATTTTCGCTTTTTTGCCATAAAGTGATTGTTAGCTTTGTTTAGAAGAAGATTATGTTGTGTTCAGTTAATTATTTGTAACAATAAAAGTCATTACAAACTATTTGGATGTATTTTGTATGCCTGTCACTACCGACCCCAACCACTGTCACAACCGCCCTTGGGGTGTGGCCGGTTGTGACACTTTCCCTTTTTTTTTAAATTGGCTCTTATGCCTAATACAGCGTAGTTAGGGACAATATTTTAACAATTTTAGGTAGATAAATATTCAAATTAAGTACTAAAGTGATTTTTCTCCCAGATACTGGTAAATTTACAAAATTATAGGCGATCAAACCAAAATTGTCACAACCGTACCCAGCTTACCCTATAATAGTTGAGTCACTCAAGCTTCAGTTCATTTTTTGCGTTTCTGATGGCGGTAGGTAGGTACCTATTTTGTTTTATAAAACATTTAATTTTTATTGTAAACTTTTTAGTACAAGTAAAAGCTGCAATGTATCTAGTCCCTAATGTATTCCTAATTAATAGGAGAGTGAAGGATATTTCAAACTCGACGCAAGCAACCCGCGGGAAAGTCACAGTGTATATTTTAAACCTTTTTTCGGTGTGCTTCGTCATAGTCGCTCATCTATCTTAATCGAGATTTCTTATCAATACCCTTGAAATAGGTACGAATGAGGAGTTTGAGTGACCTTGTTTTGTTTTTCCACTTCACTAAATTATACTTTTTGAATGCCAATGCAAGACATTTCGCTGAAAATACCATAATCGCTATAATAATAATAATAATAACTAAATTAAATTAAATAATAAATTAAACTTGTCTAAAGGGCCTCTGCGTGTTGGCTTCGGCTCCATGTACGCCTTCCAAAGGTCCGGGACTCTCATAGTCCCGTGAATGGTAAAGACTAAGAGAAAAGACTAAAGACTTTTATTTCGAGCAACGAGGCCCATAGTTACAAATACCTTATAGACTAACATACATATAACAATATAAAACTTAAAAACTAACACCGAGGTGACAGAACAGTGTGGTTCTGTTTTGCCAAACTTGGCGTGATGATCGATGCCGGTAGGTTGCCCCGAAACCGCCATTGCTATGTTAAGCCTCTAAATATTTGAAGCATTTCCTGAATTCCTCGCGGATTCCCTTATCAGGTGATGACTCGGTGACAAAGGGACAACCACAAGCAAAAAAAGATTTTTTTAAATCGGTTTACAATTGATGTTTGTGATCGAGTAAAAACACAAAAAAAGTCATACAGATGAATTAAGAACCACCACCTTTTTGAAGTCGGTTAAAAAAGAGCCTATCTACTCCGCAATAACTGCTCTAAACATTCAGCAACGAATGCGTGAGCATGAGACACAGACATCAAACAAAACATACGTTTATTCTAATGTGCTGCTAATTAGCAAACCACACATTACAAAGAGTACACTTTAGAATATAAATATCGTAAATTCAAAAAGGATATTTTGAATAAAATATAACTTCTTGGTGTCCTCTTGTTTTGCTAACACTCATTTGTAGGCCAGCCTATTATCAACACGAAAAAGGCTAACATCGCAAACGCGCATGTAACTACGATTTACTTATATGCTGCGGTTAGGTGTCTGGAGAGTAGTTAACTCCCAAGTTTGCTACCCTGAAAACCCTGTGCTATCCACCATTACGCTCGACAAACTGGGGGCCGATTTTTGACTTTCGAGCGCTCGAAAGTTTCACTCGGAAGTGAGCAAAATCTATGAAACCATTTTTTGAAACACGAGCGGTAGAACAGAAAACGAATGGTGGACGACTTGTCTTTAAATTTTGTATTGCTCGTAATTTCATATCTGACCGGTCCTTATCGTAGGTACTCGGCCGTGATCGGAACTGTCCAACTCTTGCCGGCACCGAACGGCGGTACTCGGAGATTTATGAATGCGAACGTGTGCGTAAGGCTGCTAACAGCGTCGTACAGATGCAAAGAGCTTTACAGCAAAACGCCGTTTTCCCGTCGAAAGACGTCGTTTCGCGTCGGCCGAGCCTATTGACTTCTTATTCGCTCTTATTGCGTTGACATAAAGCTTTTTCCGTACGCGATTTGCCGAAACGGCGTCGACTGGTTTGGGGAGACCCTAAATCGGCATCTGTAGGAGCCTCGGTATATTCGGGCTTTGCTTCCGTAGGATATGCGATGTTGGATGTCGTTATAGACTGGCCTATTGATCGAATATATCATTTGATCGAATTTCATTTAATTGACAGCTAATTTCTGATGATGGTCTAACATCCGAATAGGAGACCTTCACCCAGCTGTTTATTCAATAAAAAGTATTTTAACTATATCAAATTTAGTATGGAAAGTAATAAATGGCGAATCGCTGGGTGAAGGTCGTCTCCTATTCAGATCCCCTACTGTAAAACCTTATTGTTAAGCATGGGTTAGGTTACACCTGTGACCTCCAAAAACTGAAAACTCCTGCACATGTAGGTCGATGAAATGAAAATTCGATGAAGTAAAACATTCTATGAATTGAGTATCGGTGATTCAAGAGTGAACCCTTTGTGCCTTTGTGCCTTTTTTCTTAATTTTGAAGTAGCATAAGTAAAGCGGCGGCGTGAGATGCAGTTGACACGCAATCGACAACAACTCAACCGGAAAATAATGTTAGTGGATGAGGTATTTTTTTTTCGCCAATTTTTTTTTAATCTGGCTTTATCTAGGTACCAACATTGTTTGGGTCGCCACCTTCCCGAAGACATGGTTGAGGGAGGCGATGGCTGAGATACGCGTCATACTCGTGAACGGGTGCTGTCTATGGGGTTCGGTTTGTTCACGCTTACAAGGGCCTGTTTTCTAGTTAGTTATTTTAATTATCGTTCCTGACGTAGAAACCTCGTCATGTTGTTCTCCTAGTCACTATTTTTAATTTTATGTTATTGAGCTTCAATTTGTAATGATGTTATTTGTGTTTATTAGTTTTCTCTTCTCATGCTCTTAAAATGTTACTCTAGTCTCTACGTATCGCGGGACTAAAGCTCCTTATTAATATCTAGGGATTAATGTTTTTTTTTTAATTTACTTTGGAAACCCCTAAACGGTGTTTGTGAATGGAGGATTATCGCCGAGTGATTTTGCATAGACAATTTTTAGGGCGTGGAAATAACCTCAAAATGACAACTGTGCAAAAATATAATTATAAATGATTTAATTTCGTGTAACACCATAAATGATTACGAATATGAATCTATTTAACTATATTAAGGATGAATTGATTTTATAACGCATGGTCCAATTAGTTTTAAATTAGTTTTCAAGTACCTGTAGGCTAAATATGCAAGCATTTGAAGCAGCACTTCACAAAAAAAAAACCGCGGTAAATTGTATGTTTCTTACAATTTGAATCGCTTATAATCAGAGATCGGAATATGGGTGTCATTACTCTCAGTAATGTGGACATGACTCCGAAGATTTTAATAAAACAAATTAAATTACATTCATTGATTACTTACCCTAAAAAATATTTTGATCCTTTGAAAGACTATTCTTTATTTATTACTGTCTTGCAAAAGAACCAAGATTAGGTTTCAGGTAAGAAATCATATTATCATCATCATTCATGTCAGCCGAAAGACGTCCACTGCTGGACATAGGCCTCCCCCAAGGCTCTCCACTTAGACCGGTCTTGTGCTTTTCGCATCCACCGCTTTCCCGCGATCCTTACAAGGTCGTCACTCCGTCGTTTCTGGTATCACCCCCTGCCCCGCCGTTACCATGGCCGCTACCGGAGCCAGGAATAGCGGACCCGCCGGGGACTAGGGGTCTGGGCTGATGTTGTAAATTCATAATGGTTTGATCTAGAACCGTTGGGGGGAAAAATGCCGTAGTCGCCACGCTTGGCAAGCGGGTTGGCGACCGCTGTTATACCATGTAGTCCGCGGAGGACGCTGCTGCCCATCCTCCGGTTTATCCCTTAGTCGCCTCTTACGATACCCACGGGAAGAGATGGAGTGGTGCTATTCTCAGCCGGCACACACACGGCTCATATCATAAGAAATCATATAATGTAATTTAATTAAAATCTTTGGTTTCATGTCCACATTATTGCGAGTAATGACACCCATTTGTCCGATCTCTGCTTATAATCAATATTGTAATTTTGTATAGAACGTCGTCAGTGTCGGATTGAGCAAGCACGGGGTCCGTAGCAAATTCTATCAAGAGACCCCTGGTTTGTTTTAGGTTTCAGATTGTGGCGGGCTCTTTTCCGCAACTGGGCGACAGATATGCGCCTAGTTTGCGTGGGGGTTTGTTTTAGGTTATTATGCTGAAGAATATCGACTGGATTATTCAACCTATCGTCAACCCTGATGGATATGAGAACACGCATGCTGATGCAAGTCCTAAAACAGGAGAATGTCTACCAGACTAGCATTTTAAAGGTTAGACGTGGGTGCGTGCGGCCACCCAATGCGCGGGGCCCGTAGAATTTACTTAATACTCTTACTACGTGGCTAATCCGGCACTGAACGTCTTTTTTTCCTCGCATTTAAAGTGAAAAGTAGAGTGGTTAACGCGAGACTAAACAACCATAGTGACAATCGAATTATAGCCATGTGCGCTTCGTTGGGTCGCTAAACATCTCGTGTCATTATGGCTTGTTTTAGCCCCTTGTTGAACAGTCTACTATTATTACCTTGTAATGTTACTTTTAAATATGATTGTATTTTATGATTTGAAATAATTACCTACTGGAGTTTCGTGCGGTGCTTCTTCTCCGTAATGATGGTCTTGTCCGAAGCGCTTGTAGTGGTCGTGGGAAAACCGGCAGACATGGAATCATGGGCAGACTTGGTCTGAGTCGGTTTTTGGGCACCCCGGATGACCCAGGTATCGGTGAAGCGCTTGGGCGCTGACGGAGTTTTATCAAACATCCAATGGTTGCGATTTTCTAAATTCAAGTTCAAGTTTATTTATTCATCAATCAGTTAGGACAATCCTTATAATATAAATCAGCAATAAGGTTTAGGACAAGAATATCAATGATCCTCACACTAGGACAGACCTATGTTGTGAAAACCGTTATGATTCTGAAACATTATATACCTATAGATTCCAAGGGGTGCAGGCGGGGTGGGTACGCTCAGGTATGCGACGCTGAGCTATCAGGCACACTCCGCCAAGTCCTTCATACACGTCCACATCGTCTCAGGCTCTGCCGACGTACAGACCTGGGGCGAACCCACTCATTTTACTAAGTGGGTCGTGCACCCTGGAAATGCTAGCGGTGGACACGGGCGTCGCATATTTACCAACTACCCTGGACTGCGAAGTAGCTAAGTATGAAGGGCGATACCTGGCACGACAGTCCCACCGTCCAGGTACTCCTTACCCTCTTTCTCGTGCTCCAAATATCCCAACTCCCTCCACAAATGCCACTCCCACCCTCCATCCCTATCCTCTCCCATACCTATCCTGGAGGAGACAACCTCGACTCCAAAAACCCCAACCTATAGGTGTCATACGAACCGTGCCTACAGGTGCGTGACTGAGGGGGAGCTCAGTTGCTAACGGTGTGCCCTCGATACCAGGCGACCTCGAGGTGTACATAGCCTTATTCCGGCAAGCGGGGCTCTGCCGGAACGGACCACTTTCCCTAGCTTCTCGTGGGATATATTTATGGAGAAACCAAATAAAAAAATAGTAGGTAGCCTGGAAGACCTATGCCAGGAATTACTGCCCCTGACGGTAGGCGCGGAGCAATCTGCCCAAACGCGGGAGCAAGAAATGGAGGTGGTGAAGCTTACCAACACGGTGGAAAGGGCCGATAACGGACCAAACTCACTGCCTGGTGAGCCCCACTCCGCCAACGACAACTTGCCCAGGAAACTGGCAGGTTCAGCGAAGGGCCGATACAAAGCTCTAAAGGGATTGGGGATACCGCCCTCCGAGGCGGTAGAACTTGCCCAAAAGAGCTTCGCGGAACTTAAGAGGTTGGGGTACAAGTTCGGGTCCCCACACTCCAAACCGCAGCAAAAGCCGGTAAAACGGCTCCGCTCGGAAGAGGAATCACCACAGGGGCATGCACCTAAAGCCCCGAAGGTGAGTGGGACCCCTCCTACACCCCCTACACCGCCTCCCCCAACCTCTACGCCCCTAGCCTACAACGAGGTCCTAAGCCTCATCCGAGTCGTGAGAGCGAACTCCCGAGGCCAAACATAGGGTTGGTATACATCCCAGACACGGACGCCACCAAGATCCAGCAGACCCTGTCTCTACTCAGTGTGCAGAACCAGGGGCTGCACACTGAGTACTGGAAGGTGCTTCACTCAAAGGTCGAGAAGGGAGGGGTGACGCTAACCCTTTCCCTCGACGACCTATCTGTGGAGTCCCTCCGGAAGTCCGGTCTAAAGGCCAGTCTTGGCCTACGAGAGGTCCAATTCAGACTAAAGGGCCCTGCCACAGGGGCCCAACAGTCATCAATGGACCATCCTCACACCCCAGCACCGACAGCCACAACATCTGGTCCCCACGCTCCCCGCCCCCAGCTGGACCAACCAGGGCCATCCAGGCCCAATACGTCCATTCCGCTGGCCCCTACACCCGCTCGCAAGATCCCAAGGGGATCAAAAAGGGCAGTCCCCTTCCCTAATCCCCATCCAACAGCCACTGGATCAGCGGGCTACCGGCCGCGGTTTCCTCCCAACAGGGGGACAAATAGGGGCACCAACCACCCCAGGGGAAGAGGAGCACACAGAGGCAGGCAAGGGCGCCCCGGTGCCCAACGCCAGCCCCCACACTGACGCAACACGAAGCAGGGGGGCGATGTTCCTGCAGGCCAACCTACACCACGCTGTCGCGGCCTCAGCAGTCGTCGAAAAACTGTTCAGCGAACAAGGCCTGGACATCGCCCTCATACAAGAACCATGGATCAACGCCAACTCCATGGTAGCAGGTATGAATAATGCAGGTAAGATTCTGGTACATGAAAAAGGCTCTAAACCAAGAGCCTGCATCGTGTTTCACAGAAACATCAGTTTTTTGCCTGTTTTAGAACTATGCAGTGATGATCTAGTCGTCGCTTATGTGGATCTCAAAGGGCGAGGAGCATCGAAGGTCCTAGTCTGCTCGGCCTACCTGCCCGGAGAGAAACAGAACCCCACAGAAGAACTGACTAAAGTCGTGGACTATGCACAACGACAAAAGTCGGAACTGATCGTGGGTTGCGACGCCAATGCCCACCATACCATCTGGGGCAGCACTGGAATCAACAGAAGAGGTGAGTTACTCTCTGAATTTATCTTTACTAACTGTCTATACTTGTTAAATAAGGGCAACACACCAACTTTCGTCACTAGGGCTAGACAGGAAGTACTTGATATAACATTCGCAACTGAAAAGGTAGCTAAATGCCTAGCCAACTGGCATGTCAGTTCCGAAAACTCAATGTCGGACCACAAACATATTCTATTCGAGGTAACAAGATCTCTAGATAAAGAACCACAAAAACTAAGGAACCCAAAGAATACATGCTGGGGCACCTACAGGGACTACCTCAAAGAATATCTAACAGACCTCCCAAAATATGTTAAAACTCCAGATTCTCTCGACTGCGCGGTAAACATACTATCAGAAGGCATTAACAAAGCCTACGAGAGGAGCTGCCCGCTGAAAGAATCTAAAACAAACAACACAACGACGTGGTGGAACAAAAAGCTGGAAAGGCTTCGCAGCTCCACACGGCGTATATTCAATCACTGCTCTAGGCCACAAGATTGGGAAAAATACGGTAGAGCTTTGACGGAATATAACAAAGAAATCAGAAAAGCCAGAAGAGCGTCTTGGAGACGATTCTGTGAAGATATAGCCCAAACACACAAAGGCGCTAGAATCCACAGAATACTCGCCAAGACACCCACAAACTATCTCGGCCTACTCAAAAGACCAGATAACACCTATACGACCACAGAGAGGGAAACTCTTGAACTTCTCAGAGTAACACACTTTCCAGGATCGTATACCTCCGATGACACTCAGCGATGTACCCAAAGAAATCACCCAGATCACAGGGCGCTTAAAGCTGATTGGAACAAGGCCACAAACATCTTCAGGCCTAACAATGTTAAATGGGCTATTGAGAAATTCCAGCCATTTAAATCAGCGGGAGAAGATGGAATCTTTCCGGCCCTTCTTCAAAATGGAAATAAAATCCTCCTCCCGCATCTGGTTAAAATATTTCGGGCTAGCTTTGCCTGGGGAATAATACCAGAACCATGGACACGAGTCAAGGTACGCTTCATACCGAAAGCAGGGAAAAAGGACTACTCTCAGCCTAAATCCTTCAGACCGATCAGTCTCACATCCTTCCTACTCAAAACTATGGAAAGGATTATAGACCAGCACATTAGAGCTAGTTATCTAATAGCTAAACCCCTCAGCTTAAATCAACACGCTTACCAAAAAGGGAAATCCACGGAAACTGCCCTCCTCGATCTGGTCGACAAAGTGCAGAAAACCTTAGAGGATAAGCAAACAGCCCTATGTGCTTTCCTTGATGTGGAAGGTGCCTTCGACAACACGCCCACAGATACTATTCTAAATGGAATGTTATCAAAGGGTGTGGACGGTACCACCATCAACTGGGTTCAGAATATGCTCTCTAATAGGGTGGCATCTCTAACTCTCAATGCAATTTCGCATGAATTTCACACTACAAGAGGCTGTCCACAAGGAGGCGTCCTATCCCCATGATTGTGGACCCTAGCAGTGGATCAACTACTTGTATTAATGACTGACCAGGACTATGACATACAGGGATATGCCGACGACCTTCTAGTCATAATCAAAGGCCCAAGCCTCCACACAATCTCATGTCTAATGCAAGGAGCTCTCAACACCATCAATAAATGGTGCAAGGAAAATGAATTGTCTATAAACGCAAACAAAACTGTGCTAGTCCCCTTCACTAAGAAAAGGAAGCTCGAAAAGCTATTAAATCCTAAGCTAAACGAACAAGCAATACCATTCTCAAGTGAAGTGAAGTACCTAGGGGTCACCTTAGACCAAAAGTTAACTTGGAACTCGCACATAAAGAACATAACTCAAAAGGCCAAAATAGCCCTGTGGACTAGTTATCGAATGGCGGGGTCAAGGTGGGGCCTAAGGCCCAACATTGCCCTATGGCTGTACACGGCAGTGGTAAGGCCTATAATTACATATGCCTCTGCTGTCTGGTACAACAAAACCAACCAAAAGACAACAATAAACACCCTGAACAGTCTACAACGCACAACCTGCGTAATCGCAACAGGAGCTCTATCCTCAACACCAGGTGCAGCCCTGGATGCGCTGCTTGACCTAACACCACTGCACCTACAAGTGCAAAAAGAGGCTGAGCAGTGCATATACAGAGTCTGCACCACAATAGGGAAAAAATGGAGCTCTCAAGCACTGACCAAGCTTATGGCGTCGGTGTTTGAACATAAAACCTTATGCATGCCAATAGACGACATGCATACTGAATACAATTTTAAAAACTGTACTCAGTGGAGATACCCTCCAGAGACGAATGGCTGAAAGGCCAGTTGGTCTACAAAGAGGGTTGCCACGTTTGGTATACAGACGGTTCCAAAAAAGCGAACGATGTGGGGTGCGGCATCTATGGTGAGAGACCGAGACTCAAAGTTAGCGTCAACATGGGCACGGAGGCCTCAATCTTCCAAGCGGAAATCTTCGCCATTAACAAATGTGCGGAAATCAACCTTGAGAAGAACCGTAGACACCAGCACATCTACATCAACTTGGACAGCCAAGCTGCCCTTTTGGCACTAGATGCATTGGAAATAAATTCCAAACTAGTCCAAAACTGCAAAGAAAACCTAAATGCCCTAGGAAACTCCAACAAAGTAATACTTAGATGGGTACCAGGGCACTCCAAAATCGATGGAAACGAGATAGCAGATGAATTGGCTAGGAACGGTGCTGACAACCCCCTGGTCGGCCCGGAGCCGTTTTGTGGCATCACAAAACGCAAATCCTATTCCCTGCTAAACGACCTATACAAATCTAGGGCGATCGAGCTGTGGAAGTCCACAAAAGGACAAAATCACTCGAAAACACTAATTAAAGGGTTCAAAAGCAAGCTCTCCAAAGAGATTTTACAACTCAAAAGAGAAAAGTCTTGCGCAGTGACTAGGATCCTAACTGGCCACTGCAAACTGAACAGACATCTGTTTCTAATGGGTATGAAACAAGACGCGATATGCAGGTTCTGTCAAGAGACAGAGGAGACAGCAATGCACATCCTCTGTTCCTGCGGACCACTAATGCGCAACAGAAGTATCTACCTAGGGCGACATATAATGGACCCACAAGAGATACAACTTCTCACTGCCCAAAGCATCTGGAAATTCCTGGACGCAACGGGCCTTTGCGGTGAGCTCTAAAATAAAGGGCTGCTACAAAAGATCAGCAATGGTCGAAGTGGCTCACAAGGCCCACCTCAACCCCCCCAATAATAATAATATAGATTCCATGTCAAAAACATTTTTTTTCTCAAAAACACGTGAATAATGAAGTGAAAAAAAATATCTGCTGAGCTAGCCTCACGCTGAGACAGTGTTCCTACCCTCAACTTGTAAACTTCTAAACATGCCTCTAAATCACATAGAATATGATCAATAAATAAACGGCATATTTGAACAATACACGCACAGACCACGTAATGTTTCGTATGTGTATTTAAATTCTCTGTGTTGGTGAACTCGCCGGTACAATACAACGGATTTAAGCGATATTTAATGCCCAAAAAAATATGACAGACGCGTTCGAGTGCTTTGACCGAATTTTAAAGGATTCCGTTTGCTTTGTCTGCAGCGAGCAGCGAGGTAAGAGTGGGCAGCGCAATCAATCCGGCTATCTGTTCGCGCGGCGAGCGTCGACCCGGCACAGCGCTCGCAGCGCTTTCACTGCATACCCTGCACAAATAAGCCTCGGTACTAATATGTAGCCTTTGCATCTATAAACCTTAATAAGTCTATCACGATGCCGATTGGAGAAACCTGGTCACAAGTAGAAAAGGCGTTGCCGTTTGTCGCTTCCCATAATTTTAATAATTATACACTGCATTGGATATTGATAAACGCATTCCCGGTTTCGTAGAAATCAACTGCTTTCAAGGTTTACTACGAGTTTTTAGTCAACTAGTAATGTCTCTAACTAGGTATCCGATATGGAGACCCGTAGACCAGTTTAAGGTACAGCTAGCTTCAACAATTGGTGAATCTACGTATCAACTGTTAGATGGAAAATACCGATTGGGAAAATCACTAATTTCCGAACGCATCCCTATCGGGTTTGACAGATATAAACCCATCCCTCTCTCGAAGTTTCGTTTTGGCGGCATTGTGTGCTCTCGATAATTCAGTTGTTTTTTCCGTAATATATAGTATTTTAAAATCAATTTGTGTTTATTACTACTCTTGACTTAATTTCCCATAACAATAAATTCTCCTAAAAAGTACATAGGTACTTACTTTTACTTGGGAAATTACCTGGTCTTTTGTTTTTGTAAAAGGTAACGCTATCGAAAATGTATCTAGAATCGACGTAAACTGCCGGACGGTCGCGTCGAGCGTTTATGCCGATTGCATACATCACGTCAGTTTTCGAAAATCGTTTGCGTTAGCGATAACCACCTCGTGTAGGGCACCTGCAGGGTTCATCCCGACCGCTACCATTATTTTGCGTTGTTATGTTCTGCCGTGGGGTAGGAGTGCCGGTACCATGACTTGAACAGGTCCTCAGGATTAGCTACGCGAGATCGAAAATACCTGAGAGGCCTCATTTTGCGTTAGCTTTCTCCATACCATGCAATAAAAAAATGTTTGGCACACCGTCGAGTGCTATGGGCATAAGATCGTCTTCATACCGCAAGCAAAAAATAGAGTTCCGGAAATTGGTTTCCGTATACAACATCCAAAGTCGTGATATTGGGTACCGTAAACCTTAATAACAATTTAACATACATATCAATAAGTTAAAGATAATTGTGGACCGGTATAAAAGGGATTATCTTATTTATGCTGCCATGTTCTGAGGAGCCGGTATACTTGATCCGTGACTTTAAAATGTCATCGCAATTCAACCCATACGCTAGACGCCATGAAACCGGACGATTTTTCAAAGATTTCCGTAAAGATACACGCGATTTCGAATACCTTATAGCTTTGCTTGTGTAGTCGTGAATATTTTTGCCGTTAAGTAATTACAGAAAGCGCACTTTTATTAAATTTATTTCGTCGCCAACTTTGGAGTGCGGCCGCCGCGGACACTTAAGCTGTGCGCGCGCGCCGCGCTATCGCGCGTGCACCCGCTGTTCCGCTTTGTTCTCCTTTATCGCTGTTTACATAATACGAGACTGACATACCGCGCTCATAGTTTAAATCTACGCCGGGAAATAAGGTGTAGAAAACATAATCAGCTCCACGCAATGTCGGCGAATGCTTTTCTTTGCTAAACAACATGGAATCGTACACCATTGCCTTGACATCATAGTTTTATTTAAACTTATTTGCACAAAACACAATTAAAGTACAGATGGCAGACTTAATGCCCAATGGCAATTTGTAACAGTCAACCGACAAAAAACCAAGGTCAATGCAAAAAAAATAGATACCTAGTGTATAAAATGTAAATACACGTACATCTACATACAGACTAATAAGAGTATACCCATACCTTATATTATAATAAAACAAATAATATAAAACATATAAATAAACAGTAATGCGATGTGTGTTAAATCAATTTACGAGTGCGCTTGTTCCAGCAGATGCTTATGAAGCATCCGCTTGAAAGCTAACTTGCTTGGGGCTTGTCTGATGCTCAGTGGGAGCTCATTCCAGGGACGGATGGCCTTAAAACTAGTGTCCGACCGAAACACGATTTTTAGCCGAAACCGAAACCGAATATTCGGTTTTTTCTGATTTCGGCCGAAACCGAAACCGAAATTTTTGAAGACTTATGAAATTATTCAAAACTACTGTACAAATCGTAAGGAAAAGGTTATTGCAAGGATTTCTTACATGAGAACAGCTACTGTTTTAGTTAAACAAAATAAAAAACGTTTATTTTTATTGAAAATAGATATAATTAGAGGTGAACTATGAAATTTTAAACCAAATAAAATGATTTTTTTAAAGTTTTAAACAAAGTTAATTTAATAAGGTATTATTTAAATTATTTTACTGCAGTTATCGAGACCACTAATTCGCGGCATAGGTATTATATTATTCAAAACAAACAACCTATTCTTATCACGTCTAAACTAAATTCACAATCGTTTATGTTTTATATCCAAATATCACATAGAATAAAAATTATGTCATTTTTAACTTGTCTACTTTCTTTTCGATACGGTCCTTATATAGCTGTGATCTGTTTTTGAAGTCATACTAAACGAACGTAATTCAAATATAATGTTAAAACAAACAATCGCAATACAATAAATGTATTATTTGATTCAGGTAACCTTCGGGGAGGGAAGATTGCCGATTGAAAAATCTCCGGTTTTTCTTTTGATTTCCTTTACTGATTGATTATACTCTAACTCACTGGACATTGGCGAAATTACTGCGGAACCGCGGTACACCGCCACTAATATAAAAGAAGAAGAAGAATAAATTTATTATTTGAGAGTATTTAAAGCATTCGACCAATGCTTATTACCTAAACCTTAATTAATTCAGCACTTCCTGCATGACCCTTGTTTCAAGACTAGATTCACTGAACACAATCACATTAAATTTATTGATAGGAAATTCCAAACTTCTAATTATGCGTGTCTACAATAAATGTTGATGCCGCAGTTTTGAACCTGTTGGAAAACCTCACCACACAAATTATTAACATTCATCTCACATAGGTGAGGTGACTCAAAAGAGAAATGGTCTCATTAATATAAGAATAACAGTCAATTTGTAAACAAATAAATTTGACATCACAACGTCTGTCTTCAAACGTAGGTGTCAGCTAGACATCTAAATTGTACTTATAAAATTAAATATTGGAGGGGTTTTATACGTTATAGGTAAAACCAGAAAAGTGGTTGATACAGCGCAATTGGGACTGGCATTAAGGGGTCAAATGAAGGTTATTTCTTAATTTTAGTGTAATTAATTCACTGTTATATATTTTTTTAAGAGAAGTCTATTCCTCGAAATGGTTTTGAAATTTTCATACATTGTTAAAAATGGGTGTATCCCAATTGGCGGTGTTTTGGTGTAAAACAGTTCAAAGAAGGGATCGCCATTATTTCGTGGATACATTTTTAAAAGTTTTAACCCGCGATGCAAAGTTCACAATATATCAGTGTTCCTGTGTGTCTGTCTGTGCAATCGTATACGGTTCGTAAGTTTGATGAAACTCGGTTCGATTCAGATTCGGTCCGTTTAAGAGTTGTTAGCTCTGACACTAGGGTCACCATTAAATCGGGGGTTTTTATCTATTTCATAAATGGATTTTTGAAATCGCACTTCTAATCAAATCAAATAAAATCAAAATTATTTGTTTCAGAAAATTACATTTCCATATTACACACAAATTTATATAATTATTAAAATTAAATTCAAATTTAAAGTTAAAAATAGAATCACATTTAGAATTAAAATTACACAAAACTTTCACAACATTAAAATACCGTAAAAGAGATGATCAAAAGTGAAATTAAAATTAAAATCGGCCAAGAAATACGTACGATACAAGCATTTTAAACAGCTTATTAGCAAACACCGGATTGACGGGAGCAAAAATGTACCTATGCTAGTGATTCATTAAATGTCGACAGTTTATCGAAATCGATAAAAATCAATTTTTAATTATCCATCATTATCATAAGTAATGGCCATGTTTGAATACCTTTTAATTATGTGCAAACCTCTTTTATTCATACTAATCGCAACTTTAAACAACTGATATCAGATGTGACCCTGTACTCGAGTCACTTTTGACAATCATTGAAATTATGTTGAATAACCAATTCATTCACTACAACAATATTCTTTAGCATTCCGACGAATTGAGAACCTTTTTGTTTTTAAGTCGGTTAAAAATGCCTCCAAAGAAAAAAGATTGTTTATCGTCATGGAAAGCTGATCATTCAGCCATAGAAGATAAAAGTACGACTTACTTTTGCAAGAAATGTAAGATGCATATGTCATGACAAAAGTTGTCGATAAACTTTGTTGATATTTAATGAATCACTAGCACTGGTACATTTTTGCCCCCGTCAATCCGGTGTATGGATATTAGACATTGCATCGATTAGACACAGAGATCCGATATGCACAGTGACGTCATGCAACAGGTCGGTCTTATAAGCTTCATGTTAAATTCTGTTTTGCCAGGAACAAATCTTTGTTGGCTTGTATCTTCGTTATTTTTATAGCTATTTAAACTGTTTGTTACACGAATCAGCTTTTATTGAAGCTGTGAAAACCAATTTAAATATTCCCTATTATTATTATTGCATATAAAGGCGAAAGTAAAGAATTACCGCCGCACTTAGAATGAGTTAATGACGTGTTTGAGTACGGCTGTAAGTTGATTATGTTAAAATAGTTAAATTGCAGCAAAGTAGCGAAGTACAGTCAACAGCAAAAGAAACTGATGAAATAGGGTCTCAAAATAGTATATGCAATAAATTAAGACAGATGTCTCTGATTATTGTAGTTTAGCATAAGTAAATTAGCTCGCAATGTTTCATAAGTAAGTGACATGCCATTCAAACAGTTAAAGTCATTACTGAATGTTTCAAATTAAACTGATTTTCTAGAATAGCAATAGTCAGTAATACTACCAAACCATCACATGTAAGTGAATATGAATGTTTGGGCCTTCATGTCTTCTCAAGACCACCTCGAAATACAAGTCAGACGTTCGGTTAATGTCGGTTATACTCGTAAGACAAACACGCGAAACAACTATAACACCTCTCATTTCCGTCAAGGGTTAAAAAAAGTTCCTACTACTTCGCATTGTTTTTTTTTTGCAACATTTAAAATAAATCCTTTTTAACTGCCGTAATTACCCTAGTTTTCATTTGGATATTATGTCATTTTGACTTTATCTTGTTGGACACTTGAACCTTACTTAATTATTCTTTATTGAAATTTTCTGTAAAGAGACAGTTGTGGCAACGTTTATGATCATTTTCTTTTGACTAATTAAATATTCAGTTGAAAATGACACTTTGTTATAATCTGTTTTATCTGGGGCGTCATGCTTGAACATGTTTTGAAATGTTAATTTTGATCACTTACTTTTGACGTTGACTGTACAGCATCGTAGAGTGTAATTGCTAACTATGTAAACAAACCGCCATATTGAAATTGTCTCTGAATGATGAATTTACTAGTGATGGGCAATACTCCTTTACGTATGTCAAACCATATTGAATATTAAAATACCGAAAGTAAAAAACAAGTAGTTACTTATTTCTAATTTGTTTAATCACTATCTGAAGAAAAATCGGTACTTGAAGATGATTATATCACCAGTATTTACTATAAAAAGTACCGTTATATCACCTATAGCCCTATCGATGATGCCTTAATATATCGCCAACTTTAGGCACAACACTACCCATCATAGACAATTGTAGAATTGAAAAGAAACAAAAGCGTCATTCCATCAGGTCCTAATAACCTAACCTATGAAACTATTTAAACTTTTAATGAAATGTCCAAGACAGAGTTATATATTTGGTGATTTTGTATTTTACAGTAACGACCGTTTCAATAGTGTATGGTTTCAATGGTGTTTGATGAGGCGGTGTGAAAATTCAAGGAGAAACAATGACAAAACAAAGTTAAGTCATTTGTTTACATAGTTAGCAAGTTCCATAGACATACACTTTAGGTAATATGTTAGTGTCGCGGCGAGTCGCGTGATGGCGCCGGGATGCCGCCGCGGCTAATACAAGATAACAACTTGACGCTGATTATTATCTTAACTAGCTATTTTTGTTTTCAACGTCCTGTCCAAGGGTAGATGTTAAACTCAGCAAAGTCATCGCATAAGAGAGAACAACTCCGCAATAGTGCATTAGGGATATATTCGTTTCATCTTCTTTACATGAAACAAATGTCTCTTTCCGACGTCTGTCGTACGCTTCTTCCAAACTACGCAACGGTTTTAAAGTTTTCATCAACAGATAGAGTGATTCATGAGGAAGGTAATATATGTACGTAAATTCTGGTTTATGTGCGGGTGTTACAGAAAACGCACATAAACCGAAGCGAAGCGAGGGCGGATCGCTTGTACAACATAAAGTCGCTTACACTACTAGTAGCGTAGTCTGTCTGTCTGTCCGTCTATTTTCTTAAGTACGAATATAGTTAACTACAGGATCGAAAAAATCAGTACCTCAAGTACCTCATGTCCTTGAATTAGCTAAAATCTATGTTTATTAAGCAGCAGCTATGTTGCAATTTACAGCATTACGTACCACTTTACTACTAGGAAACATTGTTTCTATTTTTTTAAGATGAAGAGCTGCAACCACAGTTTTGGAAACCTGACCTGGGACCCGGGAGTTGAACTAACTAAAAATGCACTATTTCTCAAACATGCTCGGAAAAAACGGTTTTCCGATTGAAACACAAGGAGGGAAAGAGCCTCATTTTACTCCTAGGAGTAAAAAAAACCATATGAAAACACTTTCCGTCCATGTCCATATATTTCTTAAAAATGCTGTCAATTTGCATACAAAATCAAAAGGAAAAATTAAAAACAGCCAAGGTAACTGCTCGCTTTTTTAGCACAGTGCGTGTGTTTCTTTTTGAATTTGCATTCCAATGTCTATGGTTAGTACGAGTATTTAAAAACAATTGACAGTCGGTAAGATTCGTTCATTCTGCATAATATAATTGTGAAACCGAATATTAAACAATTTGTTGTGTGAAATACTTTTTAGAAATGTATTTGTATTATTTCCTCACAATATGTTTGAGAAAAGCATTATGTATGCCTCGGCGGAAACGAGGATTTCCTGACTCGTATTTTAGCAGGCCTCGCTGTTGCTCGGCCTGCTAACCACCTCGTCAGGAAAACCCTTACTTTCCGCGCCTAGGCAACAATGTACTATTTTATTATACTTAGGTATTGATACATTCCCAGAAACATAAGGTCTTAAATCGCCCATGAAATTTAAATTACAATCGGTATTATTACTATCGGTAGACGGACGGACGGACGGCGTAGACTTAGTATTAGGGTTCCGTTGGACAACCTTCGAGGACGGAACCCTATAAATGGAAGAATGTTTCCTTTAAGTGACATGACCTATCTAAAGGATTCCAGGTAGGTACTCTCCCTTTGTTTGTTTCTACCCTGTATATAATAACCTTAACGATTTTGATGCAACTTTGAAAACATTTAGAGATGAATTTTGAAAGGTTCCAGTAGGTACATATAGTTAATTAATATGAATGCGACGTGCAACTTTTACTAAACTGAACTATTTGGCTTCGACGATGGCGACGGTGCGGCCTTACCACGCTGGGTTTGTGATATTAAAATTGTTTTTGATGTTTTTATATCTTTTTCATAATTTGTTTTTATTAGCTAGTTATTGCATGTACTTAATACACATAGATCACCACCAGGCAAAGGCCGGGGCGGCTCGCTAGTGAAATATCATTATAAAGTTGTGATGGCTTACATTAATCTCGTAAGACAATCTGATCTTACTCCACTATCAGCGAGTCATTGATACTTACTTAGCATGTACAATTGGTACAAAAACTGGTATTTTTTATAACCTCCTTTTCTGTGGCTTCGTGCCAGTGAAGCACGACCTGATTGGTACCGGTCGCGGCGACGGGTTCTGACTGTAATTCAAAACTACCCCAAAACCGCACAAAAATCGCGTGTAACCTGAGACACGTAACGTGTAAGCCAGCCTGGTGCGGTTTTTTTTCTGATTCAGTACGAACTGGTGATAAGTATATAAATAATTTTAGATGTTGTCCGTGTCTTGGTCCGCGTATGTGTAACGCTATCCGGGAACTGGATATAAATTGTATTACCCTTGGTCTTTTCCCGTGGTTCAACCTATTTTGTTAAGTTACTTTCGCATTTGTAATATCACATCAATGGATGACATTACCTATCACTATCACCATGTATCACCTGTCAAAATACGCTAAGTCTCACGACGACGTCGTTGTTTTGATAGATATTGCCTTCCTAGATATACAGATAGATAGATAGATAGGTAGATAAGTCACCTATGAAACAGGGTTTTAAAGGTGGCCGTTGGAATCTGGCTTTGATTTTGTGACAGGTGAGATAAATATTTAATATCAGGTGCTGTGTCATGCCTACAAATAACAGTGTTTTATTAGGTATTAAGCAAGTTGTTCTTTTATTTTAAATCTTCGATTTCAACTCTCTGTTTGTCTGTTGATTGACGTTTTGTAAAAAGGTGTTTATTTTGTAAAAGGTTTTTGTGTGTGTGTAAGGTGTAAAGGTTACAAACATGATATTACGTCACCCCACTGCACTGCTGGGCACATACCTGTCGCAATGAGAGGATTTGCCTGGTCCGATGCGGGTTAAGGAATTCTTACACAACAATTGCCATGCAGATATGCGCAGATTTCCTTGTGGGGTCCATCCGTTTGGGGATTTTGGGGATATTGTTCATTATGTTTCACTTTGTGTACACAACGTCAGCGCTGGTGCATTTTTAAACAATTACCAGATATTATTATCAACGTGTAATACCAGGATTAACGATAGTTTTGGGTAAATATGCAATGCAACTAAGGCACATTTATTTTTGCAAGAATAAATCTCTGTCAAAGTAACACTGTAGAATTTATTTCTTCTCGCCCAGTCTAAGTACCCTGCGCTGCGCGCCGTGCCGGGTCGAGTTGCACTCGCTGCAAGTTGCAATCTGAGGCCCGACGCGTCCAGAGCTGTAGTGGTGGTATTCTTACAGCAAACGTTACTTCTTTCGGTCGAACTGCTCTATCTTGAGCTAGACGTACCTACTCCACAATAGCGTGGGGATTACAGTCTTCTACACAGAATGACCCAATTTTTTTCATTTTTAAATTTAAATTTTAGGTGAGGCTCTCGAGCCTGCGGGTCATCTGATGGCAAGTGATAACCGCCGCCCGGACACCTTCAATGCTAGGGGTCGCAGGTGCGTTGACTGCCTTTGAGAAACGACTATGCAAGGCCCTAAGCTTAAGTCCAATCAGTCCGCAAATACAAACAAAAAGTTATTTACGATGAAAAATTGCTTAGAATGCTTTGCTAATCTGCGGAGGATCTTTACCTGGGCAGGGGCCAAGTTAGGTCAATTCGATCGCGCCAACTATTTTATACACCGTTAAGAGAATAGCACCACGGCTCGAAAAAAGACCATTAGTGTTACAGACGGCAGACTTCCTGCCAGACTCCGGCAACTCACTCCGCAACTTGATAGCCAGTCGTACCTATCCATGGGTGTTTTACTGCCGCACTCAGAGACGTCAATTAAATTAAATGCTTGTTAAGTGACGTGTTGTCTTATTCTATTCATATAGCAAAGAAAGTGACAACAGCAACTTTAATCAAGCATTAAGTTTAATTGACGTCTCTGAGTGCGGCAGTTAGTGACTTAGATTTTTTCTTAGTTAGCTATCGTCCGCGGCAGCGATTTAAACGGGTCTATATTGTCTGTCATTAACTCATTAGATATATCTATTTTTCAAAGTCCATAACGTTTGTCATCATTATTATTGCTAGTCCTATGTTGAAAGTCATAATATTATAAAGTATAATTGGCAGTTCCGAATTTCGCGAGTCATATTTGTCGATAGTCATAATACTTAGTTATTTATGTAACTGGTACATAATGAAGCTTCTTAAGGTACGAGTGCCGAGGTTAGAGCGCGAGCTTGCGAGCTAATTATGTACCGTTGCATACATACCTTTTTCTACAAGCTTAAAATGATAATGACAAAAATAAACAATCGCTTTTCTTGTATACTACCCTCGATTTTTCTGCTAACAAATTAGGTCCTTGTTAGCACCAGGGTTCCAAATTATAAAGATAATTACGCTTCTTGATAATTATCACCGGTGTAAGAAATTCATTTGTTAACGTGTTGTTTCATAACAAATTCTAACAAAACATAAATAAAAACACTATATAGGTTGTTTCAGAAAGTATAAGCACAAATTTGCAGTGCTACCTTTTTGGTCGTAATAATGATTAGAAAAAAAATTGAATCTAGAATTGTTGTTTCCGTGTCTTTGTGCGAAATACGCGAAATGCGAGGCATTTCTCCAGAAAAACGAAAACTGATCGTGCACAAATGGTGTACAATCCCTAACATCACGCTCAAAGAGTTGGCGATATCTGTGGGAGGGGTAGGGGTCGGGTTGCATAAAGTTTAAAGTCATATTTTTGATGGGCATACAAGGATTCGTCATACTCATCATTGCGCATAACTGTAAATTGTCATACATTTATGCGCATAAAGTTTTTAATCATAATGTTTAAGAACATATTGTGTAACGCGCATAAATTTGATGCGCATAAAATTATTTAACCATACTTTATAATGGTATGGCTTTATAAATAAACTTTTTCCGCTCTTTTATAAAAAAATAACCCTAACCTATCCGCGATCCGAGTCGGTTTTGGCACTAACTTTATATTATATTAATATTTTGACTTAATAAATGTATGCCTTTCTACATTATGATTAAACCAATTATGACTCCGGGCAATTATGACAAGGAACAATTATGCCTAGTATAATTTATGCCAAAAAAAAATTATGAGCATCAACTTTATGCGTAAAGTGTTATGACAATCGATATAATGACAATAGTTGTTATGCGACCAGACCGCTACCCCTGTGGGAGTTAGCATCGGAGCCGTACGTACAGCTATTCGAAAGTATGGTGAGGAACGTACTTTTTACGATGCACCAAAAAGCGGTCGAAAAAGAGTGCCTGTGGATCGAAACTTGGACCGGAAGATTGCACAAGTATTAAGCAGAAAAAAGGACTCATCTGTCAGGGACGTAGCCAAAAAACTACGAACATCAGCTAGCAATGTCCAACGGGCCAAGGCAAGAATTGGTTTAAGACATTTAAAAAGCAGAAGAAACCTAAACGGAGCACTAAACAGGCCGCATGCGTGAAACCGAGACCAAGAAAGATTTATGATAGCCTGTTGTGCCGAAAACCAGCGTGCGCTATTATGGATGGCGAAACGTACATTCAATTTGATTATAAAATGCTTCCGGGTGACCAATTTTATACTGTACGAGAAAACCAGGATGTCAACGATACCGAAAAATCCATTTTCGTAGAAAAGTTCAGTAAAAAAGCAATGGTTTGGCAGGCCATTTCTGAGTGCGGGAAGTTGCCCTAGCCATTCGTCACCACTCAAACAATGAAGGCCGATACCTACATCTCGGAGTGCTTGAATCGCCGCTTATTGCCCATGATCCGCGAGCACGGTGGCCCTGTTCTGTTTAGGCCAGATCTGGCATCTGTACACTACTCGAAGACCACGTTAGCTTGGTATAAAGACAACAGAGTCGCATATGTACCTAAGGAGATGAATCCGCTGAACTGTCCTGAAGCCAGGCCAATCGAAACTTTTTGGGCTCTAACCAAAGCATATCTTCGGGAAAACATTAAGCCTGCAAATTCCATCGATGCCTTCAAAAGAAACTGGTCATCGGAAACAGATCTGTGCTGAAGATTATGTCCAGCGTAAGGTCCAAGGTGCGGTCTCTGGCTTACAATTAATGATGTCGAAAAAATTATGCCTGTATCTTGTTACACAATAAGTTAATTTTACATCAATGAATATATAATTGTAAAAATTAAAAAAATACTTTGTTTTATATCATATATAACTCATGCTTATACTTTCTGAAACACCCGATAGTAACCACATAGTGTGGAATTGACATAGTTTCAATAAACGATGAAGTTTATATACAGGGTGTTTGGTAGCGGGTTCGACAAACGAAAATGGGAAATACCTGGGTCCAATTGGAACACATTTGCCATAGTAACCCCTATGCTAAAGTTGATAGTTTTTTTTTTAATATTTTTTTTCCGTTTTTTTGAAAATATCCCAAAATTTTACCTTTAAACCTTCTTAATTACATACCTAAGCAACTGAAACCGCCCAATTTTTTTTTAAATCATGCTCTGATAATGGTTTTATTTTAAAACAAAACCAAAACCCATAGGTAGTGCTTTAAAAAAAAAATATGGGCCCTTAAAGCTATGACAAAATGAGAAAAATAAAATGACATTAAAGTTTCGCAAAGTATAAAAAAAAAATCAAAAGTCATAGACGATTTCAAATTAATTAAAAAACTTCTCTGGTTAATACTCTTCACAACGATATGCCATTTAAAAGAAAAAACACAGAAAAAAAAAATACGCAGTACATTGAAATTTCCTCACGAAGATTTATTAAAGAAATCACTTATACCACGGTTATGAATATTGGTGAATACGTTAGAGTTAATAATCGCTGGTAAATTACCATTAATAAAAAACATTTTAAGAGTAATAATAAAATTGAAAACCAAACACTTTTTTAAATTTTGATCACAAAATTTAAAAAATTCTTTGAGCTTCACGGGCGTTATTGCGAGCTCGACCATACGCTAAAATAATATCAGCGTACTCTTCATTGGTAAATGGTGTACGTTCACCCATTGTAATGAAAGTTTCAAAAACCAATACAAATCAACGTGTTTTTCTACAAGTTTTCTGTTTGAAAAAAAATTACAATTTGCCGCCTTTAAAAAAAAAAGTGTACTTTTCTTTTAAAGAACTACAAGCTATTTAAGACACAGATTAAAAAGCTTATTTAGCTTAATGTTTTTTTCAAATCAATGTGGCAAATGCGACGAAAATGTACGGAATGTATTCCTGATCAAGTGATCACAAAATTTAAAAAAGTGTTTTGTTTAGCGTATGGTCGAGCTCGCAATAACGCCCGTGAAGCTCAAAGATTTTTTTAAATTTTGTGATCAAAATTTAAAAATGTGTTTTGTTTTCAATTTTATTATTACTCTTAAAATGTTTTTTATTAATAGTAATTTACCAGCGATTATTAACTGTAACGTATTCACCAATATTCATAACCGTGGTATAAGTGATTTCTTTAATAAATCTTCGTGAGGAAATTTCAATGTACTGCGTTTTTTTTTTTTCTGTGTTTTTTCTTTTAAATGGCATATCGTTGTGAAGAGTATTAACCAGAGAAGTTTTTTAATCAATTTGAAATCGTCTATGACTTTTGATTTTTTTTTTATACTTGGCGAAACTTTAATGTCATTTTATTTTTCTCATTTTGTCATAGCTTTAAGGGCCCATATTTTTTTTTAAAGCACTACTTATGGGTTTTGGTTTTGTTTTAAAATAAAACCATTAACAGAGCATGATTTAAAAAAAAAATGGGCGGTTTCAGTTGCTTAGGTATGTAATTAAGAAGGTTTAAAGGTAAAATTTTGGGATATTTTCAAAAAAACGGAAAAAAAAATATTAAAAAAAAACTATCAACTTTAGCATAGGGGTTACTATGGCAAATGTGTTCCAATTGGACCCAGGTATTTCCCATTTTCGTTTGTCGAACCCGCTACCAAACACCCTGTATAATGAAAAACTAAGATATGATGGTCTAAGGGGGGAAAAGAGGGGTCAAAGTAAGTATGGGCAAAAGTTAACGGATCGAGCTGGTCGCTTGAAACGTTGTATAATTACTCTTCGTAACAAATTAATCTATACTTGTTTCAGGATTTCTCGTTTAAAGTTTAAACAAATAAGAAATTATCAAATTAGTTCAATTATAGGCATTTCTATAAAACCGTATTTGAGGGCGGTCGATTAATTTATGTGATTGATTACAAATATTCAAGTTTTATTCTCCGTTTCATATAAATTTAAATCAAGAATAAATACTCCAAAGAAACTTGAGAAACGTAAGAATTGATAAAAAACCGGGCAAGAGCATGTCTGAGTGTATTATGTTATGTACTTATTACACAAAAACTATTTTTTAAAAGTGCACCAGTAAAAGAGCGTAACTAGCTTCATGGCACTTACGTCATTTTGTTGAGAAGCGCAGTTTTTCGGAAATAACGCAAAAACGGTATATCCGATCATATTGAAAATAATTTTATTTGAAAGTATTTAGGTTGTGTTAATTCCTAGGGTATAGAAATTATCGAAATCTACGCAGACGAAGTCGCGGGCAGAAGCTAGTTATCAATATGCCTCTCAGCCCTGTAGATATCAAATTAATAAGTATAGAAAATTATAATATTTAAGTGTAACGCTTTTCCATTTGTATGACTATCGATACTTATTAGTATTCTCGTAAATAATATGGAATCTGCCTTTAAAAACTCTACCCGTGGAATAAATTTATGGGTGACATAGGGATGCCGATTTAAAGATTTGGGTTTATTATATTTGGTTAAACAGCAATTTCTAATCGTGATGCACATATTTTCACCTTAGGAATAATCCTATTACTGGAAGTAAAAACTATTTTAGCACAGTTGTGACTCGATGAAACAAAAAAGCGGCACTAGACAGCTGACCTTAGTCACCTATTAAACAAACGTTTTTGTGAAGGTTTCACTTTTACCGCGTGTGGAGTGAACTCCCCACATCTTGAGTATATTTTCAGAGAACTTATTTACTTCATACAGTCCTGAAAACATAAGTACCAATATTTCAAGCACTCGCGTACCGCCATAATTATATTAAGTACTTACTTCGGGTGTTTTTCTTTTCGTCAACTTTGTTTAGCCAAATGCTGATTAAGTTAAGTCTGAAAGTACACTTGCACTCAAGTCCAGCCGTGCATTAAGCATGTGCTATGGGAACTTTATTCGGCATTATGCTCCGGTATGCAAACTTAAAGTGAAGAGAAATTTAAATCCCCTTATTTTTAATAGAAATATCTCCACCGACAAGATCATACATTCTAATTCGAAAGAATAGGTAATTTTAAGAGACCAATTTCATAAATTTTGAATCTGACCTAATTGTTTTGTTTTAGTATCTTTATTTATTTAGCAGACATTTTATGGATGACATGATTATTTAAAATTTGGGTTGGCATTTTCTAATAAATTACAACAATTAAATGATATCTAATGACAAAAAGAGTTTGTAATAGTGTAATACAACTTACTATTTCAAGCGGTTTTCGCCTAACCCGTAAGATACACCTAGGAGGGCTTCAAGCCAAAAATGAAAGTCAAACAAAGGTCAAATATACTTTTGTCGAAATGTCCGAAATAGATAAATACTTATTTCAAAAAAATTATAATGCAGAACGGCTTTAACACCCTATTCCTCGACATGGTTTTCAAATCAGAGTAATTAAAAAAATATGAACAATCCCAATAATCCCATTGGTGCATTTCGGAGATTCATTTTTATTTATATAGAAGATAGAAGATATAAATTACCTAAATGTATGCCTACATTTCATTTTTAATCTCGACATGGACACGAAGCCACTAAATGTTGCAGGTCTGTACTAAATCATTTTGTTATCCTTCCCTGTTCGCCGGCCGGCTGAGTGAGCTGTTGCGCAGTCATATGACTTTCATCTGACATTGTTGCGGACGGCCTGCACATTATTGAACCCCGAAATGCAGCAGAAATTCGAGTTTACCAGCTTTCTTTTTCCTTAACGCAATGCTATATTTTAAGGTTAGGGACGAAAACATTTTCGACTTGCAAATACTTACCAGTAAAACCCATGTAAACCCACTCGGCTCCCGTTCCAGGAAAAACGAATAAAAACAAATTTGTTAATTCGAAAAAAACTTTAAATAAGACTCAGTTCAGCGTTTATTATTTAAATTAACTATGTGTTGTTTTGACTGCATATGTTGTCATTATCGCGAAATTAATGAATGTCACATTATTATTTCGTGTTAGGTTATTTAATTGTAGGTACATACTCGTTCCATGGGTTACATGGGTTTGCCCCAGGCGTATCAGTTCAGTAGGGTCACGGCGCGGGGCGACCCTTGCCGGCTCCGAATTCATATTTTAAGCACACATTGGCAATTGATATCAAATGTGTTGCACGTAATAAATGTACGCTCTTATTTTAACGTTTACAATGTATTGGTGCGGAAGGTCAAACGGGCGTAGTCTCGAATATTCGAATGTACCTACATGAAATATAGGGCGGCCCTTCTACCAGAGCTACAATGGTATTCATTAAAACAAGACTCAAACATAGAAGCCCAGGTATCTTGTCAACGTTTGCCTCTACCGGGGATCGAACTTGGAATATTTAGCTTCTATAGGCTGGATACACTCACTTTTATCTCATCGTCGAATTAAAACATATTTTAAAAACATGGTAATGCATACATTATGTATTTTGGTGTTATGTAAACTGTTATTCCATCGAACTTAAATGTTTGTACAAGCGCTTGACTTGGTTTAGAAGTTAGGTTATACGAGTAATTGGTGATGTCAATGTCTCTACGATTACAGGATTGGCGTGAGCTAGCTTCGAACGCTTATGTCAACTCACAATTGAGACATTAGCAACCTTTGCATCTTAGAATGTTAAACCAATGTAACTCCTTAATGTGTTTTTATGGAAATTAGTTGATATAAGTAGACTTATTTTAAGGCGAGGAAGCGCATATTTAAGGGCTAAATTAACAAGTAATATAAATAACTACTTTAAAATATTTTTAAAAGGTGGTTCAACTTCGTTTACTGATGAGTCGTCAACGATGCCGACGCTTCATTAATGGTACAGAAAACGCATAGATAATTACACTCACGTATATTTAACAGTTATAGTTAGTTACTGACACTGCTATGCGCCATTGGTATAAAACTGTCTATTTTCACCGACTTCTCTAAAATGCTTTTACACGTCTTGGTGAAAATAGGCATCAGTACTGTTGTAAAAAAAACGTATTTGTATAAATTCAAGCTACGTTTCTGTCAAGTGCAAGAACAATGCATGATGCATCCCATACCCGCTTGCACATGCTCCACCCTCCTTCGACCCCTATGTCGAGTCCATAAATAGAAGCTTCATCGTTAAAACTTAAAACCCGACGACGCGTATGTCTTTTATTTTTAAAGTATAGATTAAATAATTGGTGCCGTAGGTGGGGTCAACAGTGCAGCGCGCGCGCGTGTGCGTGCGGCCGCGCGGTGGTGTGCGCGCCGGTCCGGCGCAGCCTCCCGCGTCTGCGGGCCGTCTAGACGCGCCCCCTCCCGCGCCGCCCGCCGCCCGCGCGCGCCCCGGCCTCGCCCCGCATGCACCGAGCCCGATGCTCCTTTCACTGTACCTGGCTAGCAAAGCCACTGTCTTCTTTAATAGTTAAGTTGGAGTGAACACAAACAAATTATTGTAATTAGCTTTCATGCCAATATGAAATAATATTTTGAGTCTGCCTACTAGTGTAAGGTACCTTTTTTCCGATTTAAGTTACTTCAGCTTCTTTTATCTGATGTATAAATATATGTCAATACAATACAATTTAAATACCGTAAAAAATGAGAACTACAACCGGACTGGCGCCTAGTATAAACATCTCAATTATTTATAGCCTTACTTTGAGCCACAATTGGTTAAATATATCTCCATAAGGTTACCAAACGTTAGGTCTTTACTAACATGCCAAGAATTTCGGTAATTTGTCAGGGATATGGCAGAGATATATAAATGTGAGGATGTTAGGATGGATTAATGAAATAATCAAGATGTCTGAAGATTATTGACTAAACTTTTCAGTTTAAAATAATTTATTAAATAAAAAATATTAATAGCTCTAACTGGGAAAAAACTCAAATGAAATTACACTTGGCAAGCAAATCAGTTTTTTAATGATTAATTTTTTACCGTCTGGACTTTTTACACTGATGATAAACTCGCAATTAAAAGACAAGTAAACTGAGTCCAAAATCAACGAATATACCCCTTGAGGCTGAGACATTGCGGAATATCTACGCCATCTTCCTTCTCCGTCGTCATCCCATAGTCTTGTACCTATGTATTGTTATCGGAATCGCATTGCTTAGTATGCAATATTGCAGCTAAAATCGATGACTATCGGTAGGTTGAAATCGACTTCCATGATTTGTTTACGTAGATAGTTACAAATGAAGGTAATTTTGTATAAGTACATAAGTGTGTTAATATTTTACATTATCTGCGTCATAACTGTTTGTTTTATGATAGGAGAAGCCCAGAAGAGGTTTTGAATATTGTGAAAATAAGCTCGACAAAAGTATTGTTGTGTGAAGAAGATTTTAGAACAGCTTACCAATAACATATCTGAAAAGTTAAGAGGGCTGAATAAAGGGGGTTAACAAAAAACTGGGTATTTTATGATTACGATTTTCTTATATTTTTTTCTGGCAGCCCTATAAACGTGAGCACTTATCTTACCCAACGGTACAGAAACCAAAATATCTGACGCTAGATAAAGCCAAGTGATTTCATAGCCGGCGTCAACGGTTCAAGAGAACATTGACACCTATAGCAGACACACTCACAGTCACCCGAGCCAGATAAGGTATAGCTCCAGTCTAGTGACTTTATCTATCTAATCAATGCGTTATCATGTCGACGATCCGGTCCCACGAGCCCGCCTTCATAGGTACCTAGACTACAATCGCAATAACAGCTAAGTCTGGAGTCATTCATTTGATGATTAATGCAGGTCAACTTTGTTGTATCGTATCAGATATGGGCTCTATTCAACGCGGTAAAGTCATATTGCTTTTGACATGTTACCGTATTGTTAACTTTACGATATGTCTTATTATATTACTGTCAAGTATATGTATTTGACAGTAATGGCGGCCGAATTCAAAACAATACGATACCATGTCGAAGGTAACATATATTATATGTTGATCTACTTCTTCTCAAAAATGACCGGAAAAGTTGACATTACTAACTCCATACTGAGACGCGAAGTACAAAGTTTACAGACAGTTCCCAAATTAAAAAAAAATTACATTGCGTGCTCGCTACACAAGCCCGCAATGTTGCATACAAATTTCATTGTTATCTAGTTTGTAACTTTTTAAACAGTGAAAACGGCCATAATAAAATGAGGGCACAAGTCTCATACATCCATATTTTATTCAAAACGTAACTTTTTTATCTGTGTCTGGAATAGCTTTAGTTTTTTTTTCTATAAAAAGCTTGCGTTTCTCCTTGTCATAAAAATAAAGGCGGTAAAGAGTGATGTTATTTCACGTGAAGTTTCTGTTTATATGCGATTTGTATCTTTCGATTTTTGAGAAAAGCACTATATATGCCTCGGCAGGAACGGCAATTGCGGGCCTCGTATTTTTAAACGGACTCGCAAGCTCGTCCGTTTAAACCAATTCTCGGCCCGCAATTGCTTGCTTCACTGCCTAGGCAATAATGTACTATTGTCATTGTCTGTACGACATCGTAACTTAGGTTGCTACGGTATACGGTATATAAGTTCCTGTCACAAAAACATTTTTAGGACAAGCTCTTACTGCAGACTGTTCTTGTTTGCACGATATCACCATCTGCCTGTACAGATCAAAATAACGAATACAAAAACTCGGTGAGTCTACTTACACCAGAGATGTAGCCGCCAACTAACTTCATCGTCAGATTATCTAATTGTTGTATACCATAATATTGTTTTGCAATAAAACAAATAACGAAAAATGGTATGCCAGTTGCAAGATTTAACCCAAACACACACTACCGTTTTACTTCTAGTAAATAGTACAGTCAACAGCATAAATAAGTGATCATTTATGTACCTTGTCGTTTTCAATCGTTTCACAATTTTGTATAACATTTCAAACACAACGTTAAAGTGACAAGGTACATAAATGATCATTTATTTATGCTGTTGACTGTACCAACGATACCCATTAAATAATATAATAATATAATATCCGCCCGTCTATCACCGGTCTGTACTTATGTTTTATACCTAATCAGAATCCAAATTTTAACAGGAAATGTGTTACTATAAGCTCTAATAATGACGACAAAAGCAGAATAAAAATAACAATAAGTAAAATACGTACAATGTAGTTACATTACAATTACCCGAATTATTCTTGAAAAACTAAACAAGCACTTATTTTACAAAATATCGTCTAAATACCTAGTTGGTTTTTAGTTTCAGTTGATAAAACAGTAGTTGACAGTAATGTTTTGGTTACTTTTTTTACTACCAAAGTAAGGCAGCATGCGTTGCGTGAGACTCGTTAGTAAGTAGCTGAGTAAAACCAGTTTCATAATATATATTTTTTTGGTTATGTGAATTCAAAGACGATGGCTGTAGATGATGATGACTTAATCTGAATATGCATTTTTCTCGAAATCGTATTTTATCGGATAAATGAGTATTTATGCTACCCTAGTCAGCTTGTGGGGTTCTGGAGCGGACTGAGAACGCTGGATAAATACGAACTTATGCAACAAAATACGGTGTCATAAGATTATTCACTGCATCTACAAGCGAAGACGCTCGTAGGCGACATAAAAGCAAATTTATTAGCTAGTTTTATGCACCACCAAGTTATAGGCAGGCACACAGTAGCCGGACGCTGAAGCCGCATGTCCCAGACGGGCAAAAAGGTCGAGATAATGTGCGAACCACGGACCACGTCATAAATACTGCACCGGCTACAATGTACGTACAAAACGACGACGCGCCCACCTGCCGCCTGCCACGCGATTAACGACCCTGCCTGTAAATGCGGTTTATCCACCGGCCTGGCCCTGACGCCTTTGAGTTTGAATCGAGTTGCAACTGACTAGCGCAGATAAAAATAAAAAGAGAGGTGTCATTGAGGATAAAAATGATTAAATTATTTTTGCAAGTAGCTCTGTAGGTAGGTTTACATATCTGGGTGTGCAGCGCTTCACAAGAGGGAAACCCCGCCGGAAGACGCGCCACCAGTAACTTGATAGCCAGTCCTTTTTGGAATAATCTACATATTAAAAACAATGATACTTACCTATGCCTTCAGCTAGCGTTAAATTAATCGAATTGTGCAAAATAATTATAAAGAATAGAGGGTACTATAAAGTATAACCCCTTTTTACACGACTACCCAAAAAAGGACTGTAATGTTTTCAGGGTTCATGTATGTATGTACGTACGATCCTTTATTCCACCATAATTTCTAAACGCCTGAGCCGATTTAGATGTGTGTGGTATCGTTAGATCCTTTCACCATCCAGGTGACATAGGATAGGTACCTAAACTGTTAACATTTTAATAACAACAATGGCAAAATGACAATTGTTAAAATAAGTAGATATATCGACGACATTATTGAAAATAACCCGTCAAGTGCGAGTCGGACTCGCGCACAGAGGGTTCCGTATTTAAGATAATAGCATTTTGAGCTTTGGTACGGATTGATAGTTTTTTGTAGTAACGGCTTCGGAGCCCTACCCTGAGCATGGTCAGACATGCTCTTGCCCGGTTTTTGTACATACTGTTGTACGTACCATTTAAGTTCATGATTTTAACATAAATTATATATTTGGATATTATTAAAAGAAGTGGAGAGTTCAAATCCTGAATGTTCATCATATTTACAATACAAAGTATTTGCCTTATTATTTCTCTCCTTCAGCATAAACCCAACAAACCAAAGGAAATTCCCTATGACGCTATTACACCAATCAAAAATAACGAGAAGTAAAGTCTGGTGTCAAAGCAGCGCGGGCGGGGCTTGCCTTTGCATACAAATATGAAACGTCTGCACCCGCACCGGGCGTTGCCGGGGAAATAAGTCTGCTACGGCTCTTATTAACTTCAACCAAGTATTCATTTATAAGGAAAACTCGATCGTTATGATTAATCTGTCCGGAAAGGAGCATCTACGTCGGCATTCAAGAGAATTTAATTCGGTCTCTTCATTGCGTAGACAAATTTGAGGGCAGCAACTCTTGTACCAAAATCTTGTGTCGTATTGATCTTGCTTTCACAATGAGCTTATTGGTGGGTACTAAAGTTGACTGAGACAGTAAGATAAAAACGAACTTTCTGGTTAAAAACGATGGCAAAACATACATACATACATACCCTTACGCCGTCATTCCCAGAGTGGGGTAGGCAGAACTACAGAATTACCAACAACTCCAAAAACTTGTTGATAACTCTGTTACCAGAATTTGCACAATTAGGCCAAGATGTTTAACAGTGTATATTAGTGACAGGTAGCAAGCCCATCGCCTAACAGTACTACAAGCCTTTATTCCCTTAGTCGCCTCTTACGACTTCCACGGGAAGACATGGAGTGGCACAATTCTAAGCCGGCAACCACACGGCAAAACATTATTCACTATATCTGTATAAATATATGACTCCAAGTCGAAAGATGAATTTTTGAATCATGTACTAGGTATTCTAAAGGAGCGAATGGAAGAGGCCAAAGGTGATAAACGAACTATTATTAGAGTCAATCGTGTAATATCACTGAAAGTATAAAACGACATTAAAGCTTAAAATGATCATGAAACGAATACTTTAGTGTATACTTAAATAGTCAACCACCGGCCTCGATTCAGTTCGTACCAAAGTAGTACTAGACGGAGTAATAACGGAACGGATATTGTTTTGGGCCTATATGATTGACTATTTCTATTGATTTACGTTATAAATCACGTTGAGTTGACTTTTTAGATCAAAGCGTCGTTAATGTTGTTGAAATAGGCAGACGGCTGAATCAGTTCTCATTTATGTAAGTACGCAATTACAACAGGCGCCCATACAAAAGTTTTACGACTTAAGTCTCGCCTTTTTTTAATAAACCTTAATTTAAGCTTTGAAAATTCAACTGCCTTTGTACGAGTACGGATGTTGCCTTCTGCAGCATCAGTATTGAAGTGATGGAGTGGACGGTTCAAATTTGGTATAAAGTCTAGCTCGACAAGTTCAACATGAAATTAAAACCAACTAATCCTTAATACCCGAGTTTAAGGTAGACAGTAGGTTACTCTATAGCATCAAAATTTGGGGATTAAAGGTTAAAATGTGTATAGTCAATAGCACCCCTCGGATATAGATGAATTCAACAATATATCGCATGCAAACAAACATGGATGCGAAAGTAAAAACGAACATAAAATTCTCCGATCGTACGCCGGCAGGTATAATGTCTTCAATCGTGTTATGAATGAGCGCTCGTGGGTACTTAAGCAGTTCTTGTCGCTTTAAGTTGGATTTTTTTCCACAGTCATAATAACTTGTTCTTATAGGTACAGTCAACAGCATAAATAAGTGATCATTTATGTACCTTGTCGCTTTCAATCGTTTCACTATTTTGTATAGCATTTCAAACATTACGTTAAAGTGACAAGGTACATAAATGATCACTTATTTATGCTGTTGACTGTACCATCAAAGTCTTTCAATTACATTAAAGATATCGTAAATATTCTAAATTATCATAACAGTTAATGCTATTTACCCAACCGTAAAAACATTTGTATGATAGCCTGAATTCAACGGGTTCTTCTTGGGTCGTTTGTCGTACGACGTATGTACAGCTATTAGGAGGTTACATTCTTTAGGCATTCTTACACTACAAAAGGTCGAAAATATACGATTTTGTTAACAGGGGTGTAGGTATAGGGAACAAATAAAAAACCTCGCTTTCGACCATGAAGAGGGGAGGCGAACACTGAATTGAAGGTACCAAAATTTGTTTTTAAAATAATAGCTAATGACTTAAGTGTCTGGGAAGAGTGGGAAGTGTGAACAAGACCAAATTACATTATTTCTGTTCTAGGTAAATAATTATAAGCGCGGTAAAAAACAGAGTTTGTAATTTTAGTTTGCTGACGAGGTGTTATTGAACAGAATAACACTCCAGAGGTCAGAGTAGCCCCGAGCCCCGCGCGGCGCGAGAGGCGCGACCGGCACGTGAAAGCATCCAGTACTTTGGCCCGTGACCTCCTGGAGCAGACGTCTAGACACAGACGTGGTCTAGATACCCGACGAAATAGGCTGGTTTCACCCCGACGTAACTGCCCAAAGATGAACTCATAACGTGTAATGGTTATTTACATTCATGATGTTTTTATCTTTAAAATATGGATAGTACTAGCAACTTACCTAATTTCTCTAACATTAAATTATAAAGCCTGTCAATCTAATATTTCTTCTAGACCTCGACCCGAGATGTCTACTGGGACTTGGGATGCATTGCATGTAAATTAATTATAAGTCAGTTTTCTGTCTCCAGTTATAGGTTTCTATCAAGCACTGTTAACTGTTAAATACAGAGAAAGGCATTAATCCAAAAATACAAGCTACGCTGCTGAAATATCCTGCAAAATGTTGGTAGTTGTTTAGTGGTCTATAGTACTTGTTACTATTTTTACATGAGATCCATGTGAGAAAGTAGTTTAGTAATTTAAAATATTATTTATTGCTATTCTTTTATAGTTACGTTCCTACCTAATTTTATAACAAGTATTAAATTGACATAAATGTATTCGCAAAAAAAGTAAAAATGCGCAAAAGTGTCAATAATAAAAAAAAAAGTTCTTAAAGAGAACAGCGATGATAACGAATTGTAAGTAGACTATAAAGGGTACCTATACTTATACGTACGATTACTTGCAATGAAAAAATAATAACACGAAGATTTTCCGTTTGTAGTTTTGCCGCACGCGACTTAAGCTAAAAACGCACTGAGAGCGGAGCGAGCGGAGACGGCGCGTTGAGGCGCTTTCCCATATTAAGAACGCCTCCATCACGCTTAGGATTACTTAAAGCAGCAAACACACTGAGAGTGGAGGCGGCGCGGTATTTAGACCAGGGTCGATAATTTTTAAAACCAAAAACAATAATAGTAGGATGAAACCCATTAGAAAAGGAGGGGAATATTATAAAAATAAAAGGAAAAATAATTTACGGGCGATCTGAGGTCGGGAAGGGGATGGGGGTGAGTTTTTAAGGGTAAAAAACGGTTTTTCTCGATTTCCGGCAAAACTAAAAGTCCTATCGAAAAAAGTCAAATGGCAAAGTTGTAGGTAATAAAAAGATCTAAAACTTTTGTATTTACACTTTTTTCACATAACCTCAAAATTTATGTGAAAAATCCAAAAAACCAAGTTTTTGGTTTTTTATTTCTTTTACAAAAAAATTTTTTTTTAACGAAATTTGGTGAAAACTTACCTTTTTATGTACCAAATACGCTGTAATTTATTTGATTAAAAATATTTATTTTTTCACCTTATTTTGAATTAATATCGAAAAAACACCCTAATTTTCAATCGAAAATTCACCCGTCAAAATATCAGCTTTTTTCAAAAAGTTGGTATAGTTTCTGTTCGTTGAAATCTCTACTTTCCGATGGTGAAAAAAAAAAAAATGTTACTACAGTAAATCTTCTCAGAAAATGCAAAAAATAAAAAAAAACTTGAATTCGATTTTTTTTTTTTATTATTATAAATCTATTAAAAATGTATAATATATATAGGTATGGAAATCGGCCAAAAATTTGTTATTAAAAATATATTTACGATATATATTTTATATATTTTTTATAGATTTTTAATATATTTTTTATGTATTTTGAAATATATTTTTTTTTCATGGGATTAACTAAATTTGTTTGTGCAAAATTAAGGAGATTATTATTTTTTTATCTTGTACTAAAATATCATTTAATTTCAATCATTAGGTTATGTTACGTTAAGCATACTATTTTTTAAAGAAAATATTACGATTTTTATGTTTGAGTTGATTGATACAGATAAAAATAGAGATAGTATTTACCTTCCTATGCAGATTCGAAAAGTTTTTTTGTTTTTTTAAGTTAACTTGTCACAATTATCTTCAAGAAACTCAGCGTGCACGTGTATTTTTATAAACGATGTTGTATACTGTACTGTATTTCGAATACTGGGTAGGCTAACGGTTGTAACAGCTGCTACGAAATATATAGTATATAATAGTAGGTATGTATGTAGTAAGACCCAGACCCGCCTAGCCCCTTCCCCACTTCTCCACGAAATACCTTTTGATGGGCTACAATTTTTCGTAGGCATCTACGCATATAATTTAAAGAAGATTCGACAACTTTCTCCAAATATTGTAGATGTCTTATTAAATATTAATTTTATTAACTTATTTGTTTGTTAATTATAGTAGTATATTTTTATTTGCAATTTTTTTGTTATCAATGTCACATGTAATCTAACGTTTTTCGAGTAATTAAAGTGTAAATTTTAATAAATAGCTCAAAATTATTTATAATAATTTAAAAAAAAAAAACGAATTCAAGTTTATTTTTTATTTTTTGCATTTTCTTTGAAGATTTACTGTAGTAACATATTTTTTTTTTTCACCATCGCAAAGTAGAGATTTCAACGAACAGAAACCATACCAACTTTTTGAAAAAAGCTGATATTTTGACGGGTGAATTTTCGATTGAAAATTAGGGTGTTTTTTCGATATTAATTCAAAATAAGGTGAAAAAATAAATATTTTTAATCAAATAAATTACAGCGTATTTGGGACATAAAAAGGTAAGTTTTCACCAAATTTCGTTAAAAACAATTTTTTTTTGTAAAAGATAAAAATAAAAAACCAAAAACTTGGTTTTTTGGATTTTTCACATAAATTTTGAGGTTATGTGAAAAAAGTGTACATACAAAAGTTTTAGATCTTTTTATTACCTACAACTTTGCCATTTGACTTTTTTCGATAGGACTTTTAGTTTTGCCGGAAATCGAGAAAAACCGTTTTTTACCCTTAAAAACTCACCCCTATCCCCTTCCCGACCTCAGATCGCCCGTAAATTATTTTTCCTTTCATTTTTATAATATTTCCCTCCTTTTCTAATGGGTTTCATCCTACTATTATTGTTTTTCACTTTTTATTATTTTTAAAGGCTTCTACCCTGGTCTAATTGTGATTTCCAGTGATTAGGGTTAGGCGCACAGTCAACAGCATAAATAAGTGATCATAGCACTCGTCGATTTAATACACTGATTTTACAATTAGACTTTAACGTCAATTAGTTATCTAAACTTAAGTTATTATTTAGTGTTGCAGATCAAATGTAGTTCAGTTAAGCGGTTACAATCGATCGTTGCATTTAAAGCCACCCTGTATACTTACCAGAGGTCAGAGGCACCCTGTATACTTACATACATACGCTCGGAAAACAACTCTGCTTCGTGCAGTCGGGTAAAAATACATTAACGCCACAAACATGTTTGATTTACAGTATATCCCTCTTACTTATAAACGTGGAATAAGCTTGGAATAGTTTATGCCATGCTTTGTCACTTTCTGTCAGATGCCAATGTCACAATTACAGATGAGGACAAAGCATTATGGCATAAACTATTCCAAGTTTATTCCACGTTTATTAGTAAGGGGGTAAGTTTTTAAATAATTGTCGTTCGCCTGCCGTACACGTCGTTCACCTGTTTTATTTTGACGGGTGAACGACATACAGGTGATGGACAAAATTACAGTTACATAAATACAATTTAAGTACTTGGTTAAATAACTGCATATTTAGACACATTAAAATAAACCATGTTTGAGAACGACCCATGTATTCTTCGCAAGGGGACATAATATAGAGTGGTTACAACTGGTCAGAATTTTTGTTTTCATGATGACCGGCGTGATGATGCATACATGTTTTTACTTACAGTACGGGATGTGTTATATATATCGAATATCTGGTATTCAAGAAAAAAAAAAATTTCCACCCGTTTGTAACCACTCTATATAATGTCCTCTTGCGAAGAATAGGTATTTTAGCGCACCAAATTCCGATCACTGGTGATTTCCCATACTAAATTATTGGAACGATTTTTAGTACGGAAACGCGCCGCTTTCGCTCTCGGTGCTTTTACGGTTTTATACAATAGAAACGCGCCGCGACCCGCGTTTGGCGCTAGGAAGGCAGATTACCTATGAAATTACGTCTGTCTGGCCTTGGATGCATTTTTTTTATTTTTTTTATATCATAGGAAGGCAAACGAGCACACAGGCCACCTGATGGTAAGTGGAAACTGTGACCCATAGACATTCGCATTCACAAGACCGCAATCCTAAGACTGCAAATGCGTTGCCAACCCTGAGGCCGAAGATGGAATGCCTCTATGCTAGTCATTTCACCGGCTGTCTTATCCCCAAACCGGAACACAACAATGCGAACACTGCTGCTTGGCGGTAGGTTAATGGATAAGATGGTGGTACCAACCCGGACGGACCCTGCACAAGGTCCTCCCACCTTTATGCATTGTGCCATTTGTGCCTATTAATCCATTGAGAAATCATATTAAACCAGGCCCGATAATTATTGCCGCCGGAGCGTGACTGTATCCGCGTTTTTTGTCGTCTGGTTGACATCCTGTGGGCCTAGACACGTTGCATTTTGCAAATGATATTGACTGCAGAAATTATGATTTTGATAGAATTCTAGTCTTCAGAATTTTTGAATGCACCTGGCAGCATCTATTCCACTTTGATTTATTTTTTATTGTAATAGTTTTATGTAAGCCGCCTTTACTGCCAACTATACCAAAGCTAAGTAGAATATGACCTGGATTACTGTATTAGGCTATAAATTTGTACCTACCTAAGGTGCTACACGGGAACCTCTTGCTAAACCTCGGGCCGTCCGTCTGTGCTACCTTTCAATGGTCTTATTTTTAAAACCGTAATTGTATTTTCTTACAAAATACAACAGGACAGAACGTATGTTTCATATCATTTTAACACTATTTGATACTCGTTTATACTTACTTGATCTTACATTATTTTTTGTTTTTAAGGTTCCGTACTAAATACTGAAACACGGAACCCTTATAAGATGACTTTTTTGTCCCTGCGTCCATCCGTCGAGAGTTTTAGGTGAATTGATAATTTTTGAGACATTTGAATAATGTGAAACGCGAAGAAAACTAACCTTGTCCCTCAACAAAATAATTCAACTAGGGAATTATTTATGGTAGATAATTCAAGTACCTAATAGGTTACGGCTCTGATCTGTCTCTGAAGTGATATGTCCTGTATGACGGGGCTTTAAAAGTATGAAGGCAGCAAGCAGCAACAGGACTTCATTTGGTTTCTAATATTCCATACAAATACGACAAGACAAGACCCTCGGTGCTGGAGTTCAACTCGCACTTGACTGATTTTTTGTGTTAAATTTATCGTGTCATGTCGAAAACTTAATTTCTTTCATATTGCCGGTTCTATGTTTCACATGTTATACAATATTGCCAAAATTGTACCGTATTAAGTTTAACAATAGTTTACACCTCATAGAAACCCATCATTAACAAAAATCTAGGCCTTCCTGTTTTGGTCTGCTGTCGTGTTACTTAACTTGGATGGTGGCGAGGCTATTTTAGTATCAACGGATGGTTGAACATTTTTTAACGTGTCACGAAATTACTATGGTATTTTTCATGATAATTATGATGGAGTCTGACTCGCATTTGATCGGTTTATTGCTTACTAGTAATTAAAAATGGGGTTCCCAGCAATTTCACGCCATTAAGACAACTCTACCACTTTTGGCTGATATTCCCCAATGCTGAGTACCTATAGGCATCTTTCAATGCTTTACATTTTTCTGCAGTAGGTAGGTACCTACAGTAAAAAAACCCCAGGGACGTATATTAAGCGTTTTTAAGTTTTTACCGCCACAGAACGAGTATTATCTTGAAAATTTTCAAATCCTAGAATTGTGGAGCTTACGTTGTTTAAGTACTAACACTAAGTACAAAAAGGTTCTGTTAAATAATATGTAAATTTTAATAACTTGAAAATAAGTATTTTATTGTCAAAATTGTTTTTTAAGTCAGCTCCGTTCGCAAGTCAAATACGTAAATACAGTGCGGTTAGCCTGGCAGCCCCTGTTCGATTCCCGTTCAGGGCAAATACTTATTTGTGTGGTGAGCGCGAGTATTTGTTGTAGAGTAAAGGATGTTTTCTATGTATTTAAGTACCTATATATGACTAGGTCAATTGGTGTGACATTGTCCCCTGTTTTAGTATTTGTATTTCTATGTATAAAATCATTTATTTATTTATCTAAGTACTAGCGACCCGCCCGCGGCTTCGCCCGCATGGAATGTATTATACATATAAACCTTCCTTAAGAATCACTCTATCTATTTAAAAAAACCGCATCAAAATCTGTTGCGTAGTTTTAAAGATTTAAGCATACATAGGGACAGACAGCGCAAGCGACTTTGTTTTATACTATGTAGTGATGTTTATCTTCGCCTAGTAGCCAAGTGCAAGCCTAGAACTTAGTTTGGGACTAGATTAGTTTGTGTGAGATCGTCTCCCGATATTTATTTTATTTATTTATTTTAAATCATAAGAACCCATGCACTTCCAAAATATGATATTATGAAGAACCTACATGAAACTAATTTATATGCGCAGTCGTCACATTGGCGTAATAGAGTAACACTCCGGCGCATTTGTATGACAGCTGTCATTATCACAATGCGTGCGGCTGGCAGGCGAGCGAGGCAGGCGCAAGCCGCAGTAGGTACCTAACGTTGCGGTCGTGACCGTATTAAAAATTCGTCTGCGGCCTGTCTAGACGCTCTCCGCTTACAGTGACGTGATACCGCAAATATCTAGCTGTGTACATCGTGTCGACATACATATGTACTTAGTCACGCTCTATATAGGCACTTAAATCAGCTTTTTCCCGCGAGTGTTCGAGGAAAACGCGTGATTCAAAGGGCGCTGCCAAGTGACGACTTGCTCGGTGTATTAATAGATCGATAATAAAATTATCCGCTGTCTGATCGGCCAAGCACGTGTAATTTTTGTATTTCAGACTATACCGCAAAGTTCATTTTATTTATTTACGTGTATAGCAACACTCCTGCATGAATGGAGAAATTAATATCTAGAATTATAAGTACAAAGTCATTTTAGCAGTGGTTTATAACAGCATGTTTTTTTTGTAAACACACGCGCGAGTAACGTTGGCGACCACCGCTCGCTAGTCAGCTAGTTGACCCTCGACGGTAGTGACGTTTTTTGTTGTACTAGCTGACTAGTTATTTATATTTTTGCTACTTTTGAATTCTGTAGCAGCAAGGAAAACATTTAAAGTTCATAGATTGATTATTTATAGGTAGGTACATAAGTTTCAAAAACTTACGTACCTATGCTAATCATGGGAGAGCGAGGTCTTCTGTCTGACACAGGTATTCTTATTCTTAAAAGGAGACCTCATCCCTGTCTGCAGTTATGTAAGAAAAAATATAATTGAACATTTTTATATTTTTAGTAAAGTAATAAAACCTATTTTTTTTGTTTATTATTAAATTTTCAATTCCATACAATAATGACTGACAATCAGAATACCATATAAACGGAAATTTTGAATAAATTACTATGTCAATTTAACGGAAGAGCTCACGGTATCTTGGAAATTAAATGATGTCAGATGTATATGTGTTTGATCGTTAATTTATGCAACATTGGCCTTTAATGCAACTCCGAATTTTGGCTCCTCTCTTATCATTTTAATTTTAGAACGTTTCGTCGAGTATAGATAAAACTCAGCTAATTTAAAAAAGACTTATTGGGAACATTGAAACAGGAAAAACATAGGTACTCGTAACAAGCAATATCAATACATAAAATTCGCTGAAATTTAATAAGTATATTTTCAGTCTACCGGTTAGTCTTAGTTTTAGTATAAATAATCACCAAAGTTGCGATTTTACTCGTTATATATTTAAATAGTATTATAATCTTAATCAAATAAACGTCTATTATTCTTAACTTCACTCTCCAATGGAAGACACCGTTAAGTTAGGTGTTATTAAACTCGATAGCGATAAGTCAGCCGCCTGCCGGTGGATGTCAAGATACCTAATCCTAGAATTGTGCAAGTCGATTCTACATTTCTATCTCTACTCAATGACGACCTCAATGTAACTGCATATAATTTGACATGCCATGTAATTTATACTGTGTTATATTGAGTAATAAAATCTTAAATCTGAAATCTGAAATCTTAGGTAAAATGTATGAAGTCTGGAGCCTGTTCACCTATAATGTGGGGAAAATATTCACAGTTCATGTATGTAACGTATACAATGTCCCCAATTGCCGAAGTTATTCTTGACTGTTCGGCAACGACAATATTTGATTTCTAAAACGAAGCTGGTGTTTTTTTATTTTAACCAATACAATAAGATAACTCTTTTAAGTATAAGGCCTCTTCTATATCTACAATACATAGTTATTTTACACTCGGTATCATGACTCATTAAAACTTTCAGAGATATCTCTATCACCGCCTTTCATTTAAGTACCCGTAAGTAGCTTACCGTAAGTTAGCATAGCACGGGCGGGGGAAGGTACAATAGGAATTATTTGTAAGTGCTTTCGGAGCGTTGATGTAAGCGCAGTCATGTATACTTTATACGGGTGGAGAATGCAGTTGTAATGAAATTTTCTTGTCTGCACTGCAAGTCGGAGATAATTTAAACTCTCTAGACGCCGGTGCAAGTTGTCGCTCTCGGCGCGCTCTGCAGCGACCCTGCTTGCACTCTGTACCTACTTGTTTCTGCATTTATCATTGCTTTAGCTGATGCATTTATCTAAACTAGCAATGTTGATGTGATTGAGTTTAGTATAATCAGTAAGCTTCTGCATATTTATTTGGATGTCCTGCACATCGTTAGGTTTTTCATTAACGATATATCGGTATATCGACCCAACAGTGTCGCCGAATGACTTTCTCGACACTAGTGACGAACGAACTATTAAAGCATACGGTTAGGCCGACTGGGGATTTAGTTTACAAATTTGTATTCCGAGAGCAGATCATAAAAGTCTCATTTCGCGCGATTATATTCAGGGCACGCTTACAGCAGCATAAACCGCACAGGGGGAGCATTGTGGAAAAGATCCTGGTTTGCCTTTCTAATACTAATTCACCATGACACAATCCGATCGACAGCTTTCAATATGAGGAACGCGTCCTGAAAATCAATTTTTATTCATGAGTTTACTATATCTCCCTACTCTCATGTAGATACCGCGCTATTGTGCTGGGTGTTATATTAAGTATTAACTATACGATCTTTGTTCAATAAAGTAATCCCAAAAATATAAATGAAGCAATTTTATTACAGACAGCACGCTGCGATGACTATCACGGGTACAACAAAGACGGCAGCCAGACTTGAATATGACAGCTGAACCGTCAAGAGTCTAGACTCGCCATATGCCTATCTGCAGACCGATCTCGACGCGACGAGTAAAAAACAATAATTTAGTGAGAGGGTCTGAAAAACGCAGTCTCCAATTAAGAGCTGCAAATTGGCCGGTAGCAGGTTAGAGCCGCGCTAGCTATTATAGAAGTCATTGTACCAACTGGCCTGCGCAGGAGCCCGCGGAGCGCGCCCCCGCGCCTCGGGCTACCTGCGCAGGAGCCCGCGGAGCGGCCCCCGCGCCTCGCGCCGCGCCGCCCGATGTTGCTGTCCTGTTTATTTCCTACCACTATCTGCTTACCTTTACCGACGATGCGATACTCGGTTTTGCAGTTACTTCACGTAATTTATTGAATCAGTTGGCTACGTAGCAAAACACTTATTGGGTAATCTAACAGACGAAGAGGTTATCGATATAATTAAAGTCACACGTAATTTAGTGGCTATTAAGAAACACTTAGCCATTGTTGATATCCTTTATAATAATAGGTACTAATTGAACGTTAATTATTTTATCTGTTTGTTTGTTGATTGGTCGAGCTGCGGCTTTGTAGTAATAGTGATGATAACTCTGTGATTAGGGACATTAAGTAAACTCTGTTTCGTATGTATTTAGTTAATCACAACATTTTCGTAAAGAATAAAAAATATACGTTATAATCTTGTAATTTATAAGAAAGGAAAAACTCTGGACACATAATCGAAACAGTACAAATGTTATGATTTTTAGAGGTAGATCTGGAAGAAGGTACAGCGTAGTAAGTTAATGTCATAACGACATACTAAAAATAAGCTTGTTGTCTTATGAACCGGCTCCGCTGGATGTGGCTTAGGGCCTAGATTCTAGTTTAGGTCAAGTATCTTGTGTCAAAGGGCGAAAGGATAAATTCATCAGGGGTTTTTTTTTCATATTTTATGAACAAATGAATATGTATGTACTAGTAGGTATAGCAACATTTACTCTTGAGCCAGGCCAATGTCCTTGTATGTAAGAAAGGAGGTACTTTATCCCGTTCTTCTCAAAAGTCAAATGTCGAGTGTATCGAGGCGAGGTCGTGTATGTACACACTTAGTGTCTGACAGGTGATAGGTATGTAGGGCTGGTCGCAGCGGCCGCTGCACCTTGTGGTGGAACTGGTCGCGAGGGCGGCGGGGGGCGCGCGGGCGCATCGACCTCGAGCCGCACCGGCGCGAGCGCGGCAAAAAACCGCCTAACCCCAATTTCGGTAGCTGTCTGGCGCGATCTCTCCGCCGGTGGTGTTGTTCTTCTCGCTCGTTCCAAGAGCTCGTCCTGCAATCATAGCTTGACCCGTAAGATTTATGCGGCGGATTGATTATTTAAATAAATTGAATCCACTCGACGCCATCAAATACAATTGGAGGATTAACTCCCCAATATTATCTACAATTTAATCAACCAAGGAAAAATAACCAAGGATACCAAAGCTAAATACAAGTCAAAGTACCTACAACGTTTGTGCAAAATAATATATGAAAATACTTAAGTATCTATAAACAGCTCTACATAAATAACACACACAGGCTTTTGGTGCTGATGACGTCAATTTTCTGATTACAAATGAAAGACTAGTATTGAAAGTTTGAAATTTGGTTCGAGTGGAGCTGAATAAGTTCCTCAGAAACCTCAGAAAACTCTACGTTACGATCTGGGACACTTTTATAATAAAGTGGACGCTGTTACACCTGCCGCGAAACCGGCGGGAGGTCACGGTGAGGCATCATTTTTACATGCTTCGTGTAATTCAAACGTAATAATAAATAGAATCTGCCTTAAAAGTTATGACATAAATTATAATAACCGACTAAAAATAAAAGATATTTACTCAGTACGTAATCCGCACGGGCATTATAACACGTCAAAAATCTACCAGCGCTTCCCATGAGGACACCACTGAGAAAATACGCCGCAGGAAACTCAATAGTCAGTCATTTTTGAACATACAAAAAAGCCTTTTATTTTTTTATTTTATTTAAAATTTAACACAATTTGATAATAATAATATTAAACAAGGTCTCAAAATTTCCTTGAAAAAAAAAAACAACATTGTCGCTATCGCGTCAACGTTACTCATAATTTTATTTACACTCGAAACAAGTACGATTATGCAACTGAAATAAAGCATTAAACAAAATTAAAATGTCAAATATTTTCTTTATGAACGCAATTTCATTAAAAAAAAACGCTGTTTGAAAAGGTTTAACTTTTTAGTCTATGCCATTTAAAAAGTAATTAATATAGGAACAACGAACAATTTTGATTTCAAGAGTGTTTGACTGTTTGAAGTAAGTTATCATAGTCCAAAAATGGTTTTACGATGTAAAACACCAGGTATACTTACCTAATGAAATTTCATACATTTTCGCGATCGCTGCAGTTGGTATATAATAAGTTCATTTTCACCTCAGCAGCTCAAACAAGCAGGTTTTGCTGCTTAAAAACAGTGAGCAAAATTCAATTTTGCTGCGAGCGAGAGGCAAAGTAGCTTTTTAATTATTTTTTTAAATGCCGTGAGCAGTGCTGGGGCTACTCACAACATTCGAAAAAATTGAACTTCACTTTGTTCCGTCACTTTCACTTCGATAGGAAAAAAGCGAGAGATAGAAACAACTTGATTCGAAGTTCGATTTTCAAATTCCTCACATAGTAGGCCCAAAAAGAAACGCCCGTTCGGATGCACACATAACCGTAAAATTGCAAATAAAACTATCTGTTAAAGTTTGAAATGTGTTTATTATAACTATTTTATACAGTAGGTACAATCATTTTTTTTATTTAATGTTTTGAAGACAAAATTAATGAAAAATAAGAAGTTTATCATGTATCTACATAATTTTGTTATCGTTTTAACAATCTTTAATTTCGTGACATAAACCGCGGGGGCAGTTTTAGAACGCATTTCAAAAATAGCGGGATTATTGTAGCCAATAGCCATAGACAAGGCCTAGTTAGGTTTTTTTAAAGCCACAGACTACATAAAGCTGTATAAAGTTGTGTTTGCACTACGGCATTATCAAGTTGAGTGACAGGTTTTATCTGTTTCATGTTTATTTTTTCCACTTTTTATTTTATTAGAATTTTGCAAAAATGCTTGTGATTGATGCATATGCGATCGTGTCGTTATTTAGTCGTGTATTCACCAAATGGTCACAACGGAAGACCTGCGTTGGCCCTACCAGCTTCACGCTGTGTTGTTCTCACTGCCTGAGGTGAAAAGTTGTATGTCTCACACGAGACCAAAGTTTTTTACTGTCTCGTATCTTTGAATCATCACTCGCAGCAAAAACCAACTTTGCTCTCTTGTTGATACAAATAACAATTTTTTTATTTTGCCTGGACCTGGAACTTACAACTTCGTGGACTGATTATACAAAAGTAAGGTTAACATTTCCGAGCAGGTGGAAGAAAAGATTAGTTATCATCATTATTTTATTCCAATAACTGCTCAAAAACGTGTGTTTGAGCGCTACTGCGGTATTTCAAGCGACGAAAAAGGTCACCTAACCTGGCTCGTGTAAGATTCAATTTGGGCAACATTTGGCTGTTTACTTTTTTAATGTTAAACATACAAGCGGGCAGCCTTGAACTCGTAATGAACCGACCGGCGAGACGCTCGCTTTTGAACCTCCCACAAAATGTATAATTTGCTAGCTGATTGTCCATTGTGTGGAGTGCATGGTCGGATAGATGTTAGACGAGACGCGCCTGCGCCGCTGTTTGATCAGGTGACATTACCCTTGTTTAAATAATACGCCGGTTACGTCACCGAGCTGCTGAGCTCTTATAATTAGACGAGCTGACACTCAGACGTGACTTCGTTTCTACTCTAAAACGAAATAAATAAATAAATATCACGGAACAATCTCACACAAATTGACCTACCCCCAAACTAAGCTCTAGGCTTGTACTATGGGTACTACGCAACAATAAAGTTACTTATATAAATAAATACATACTTAAATACACAGAAAACACTCAGACTCAGGAACAAATACTCGTGCTCTTCACACAAATATAATAACGCCGTTTCAATAAAATAAAGGTGACAGTACGCAGTCGACTGAAATGTCGCTAACGACACCGTAACGTAACCGTAGTCGCAGACAAGACAAGCTTTACACATTCATTTTTAAATTGTTTTTCAGATAAGTTAACTTAACTTAACCTATATTTAAAAAAGCTTTAATAGTGTAACAGCCGCACTCCGAGTTAGTCATTGACGAATTAGTCGTTACTCAACTTTAATATTACAAATATATATAGGAAAGGAGATTATGTGCCCAGCCCACTCTGTTAAACACATGGATGTTTACTTATATTGGGTGCAGTATTCAAAAAAAAGACGTTAAAAGATCCCTCCGCTGTAAACAATTTTCACTCGAAAAAAAATTGGTTCGTCTTTAAAGCGTGAAAATTTATACATGGAGGGATAAGGATAAAAATAAATATGTATGAGTAAGATGGCGATTTATCAACAGCGGCCGATAACCTACTAAAACAGCACCGCACTCGACAAACAGCGATTGTTCTGATGCGCACAGCTGTTATCACATTTGTTTCAACAGACAGGTCCTTGTTGGACGTGGCCGCAGGTCGCAGGCACACCTCCGGAGCACACCACCACCATTACCATAAATGGTTACAGGAGATATTATTTGTTTGTGGTTTTTATTTGCTTTAAGTACATATCTGTGATTTATTATGATACTTAGAACTTAGAACCAACTTTCTGGTTTAATGCTAACGTAAACCCCGCGGCATATAGATACAACTGTAACAGCGTCGTCTGCTGAAACGGTGATGGATATTGAACGTGAGACCAAAACTTTGCTCGACGTTTTTAATTGATTAAAACGAGCTCACATTCTGACACTGCTGCAGCGCGCTTATCACAGGAACGCTTATCTTCTGTTACTAAGCACACACACACATAGGTACACCAATGCATTTGTACCTACCTGTCGCTGCTACAGTTCTGGGAAACGTGCAAACGAAAGATAAATTTTCCGCCGCAGCCAGACAGACAAATTTTATGGCTATGGTATGCGTATACAATAAAATAATAAAAATTATAAATACAGTGAAATCTGGATAACTTGGACATTAAGGGACCTGAAAATTTGTATCACTTAAAGAGGTATTCCACTTACCCAGTGTCTCAGATATCCAGGTATAAATAAATATCTGTCTCATTATAAGAGTTAGTCATAAAAAATATGAAAACATTGTTTATTGTCTGGGGGACACGGTTTCTGTGGGAGAATGTGTCGAGGCTTTTTATGTGGGTTGTCTTGCACCGTCATAGGTGAGTGTAATTCCTAAAATTTCTATATTTTTAGATTTCTTATTACTACTACTTATTAGTTCTTGTGAGTTTTGACACATTTTCCTGCTCAACTGCGCATGAATGTATTTATTTTTTGTTTTATGTGAGATTCATTGTTTTATATAATGCTAGGTTAAGTTTATTATTATATGTATAAGCAATATTAAAAAAACGACTGTTGAGTTTCTTGCGGCGTTTCTTCTCAGCAGTGGTCTCTTGTGAAACGCTGGTAGATTTTTGACGTATAAAAGTGCCCGTGCGGCCTACTTACTGAATAAACATCTTTTATCTTTTATCTTATCTTTTTAAGAGGTGGGAGTAGAGGTAAATTTTCAGTTATAAAGGTTCTTTTCAGTTGTAATCTTCAACAATAATAAAATAAAGTAATTAACAAAAATAATCAAGAGCGCTTTTTATAAACATTACAAGCATGCACACCAAACCCTTTATTCTGAATAATTCTACAAATAGTGATCTTGGCATAATAAATTTGACACAGACTTTTCAACGCGTGTGAAACTTTCATAACCGGATATTAACTTTAGTTTTTCACGTAGGTACTGATCAAGACGTTCGTTTCGACATTTTTTAAATAAACATCCGGACCATAGCAAAACCAACCTAAAACTGGGGGTCATTTAAGCACAATTAGCCAAGTGCGGAATTTGCGGAAGTGGGTAAAGTAAGAATACGTAAACAAAACGGAAAGTTATCTGTAATAAAGTCCAAGTTAGAGGGTTACCTATAAAGTTCAAAGAAAACAATTTAGCTACAGAAATCTTTAAAATATAGTCTCAATAAAAGAGGCAAAATACACTCTCTGTCTCAATTATTGAGGTAATTAAATATGACGATAAAATCGAAAGCACTAATCCCAGACATAGAGGTTCGTTTTGTCCCACTAACAGAGGTAATTCAATGCTAAAGTGTCGGGACCTCAGCACGAGTACCAGCATGGTTTCTCTTTTATCCAGGTCCCACTTAACCAAGTTTTACTGTATTTGTTCCGGTGTGGGAACGTATTATTAAATTGTATTGTAACTGGGTTTTTGGAATCGGCGTAGATTTATTTATTGTTTGTGTAAGATAAAGCCTCATTGTGCAAGAAGTAGACTGCGTATAGTACGGAGCGTGGTTACTTGCCTGCCTAGCCGACAATTAGCGCCAGACGTGATAACTTGCCGACTCTCGGACGCGGTTGCGGGGAGAGGGGAGTCTATCCATACCGACCTAGCTCAGGTTTAGACATAACAACCTCATGTTAGGACCATTCAATAAGAAAAAGTTAGCGACTGTATGCAACTTCTTCGCAATTTAATCAAATTATTTGCTGTAGGTATATTGTTCATGACTTAGCAGATATATTCAAAATTAAGTTGCTTGGATATATCAATCAATGTCATTACTGAGATTATCTTGCGAACCCGTTTGCGCTTAGCACATTATCAATATAATAACCTCTTTATCTATAATACTAGTGCGCTTACATTCTTTGCATAATTAAGTGTATTGCATTGCACATAAAACCACTAATTTAGATCGTAGAAGAATTTATATCGTAGGTACTCTACGCGTTGTACGCGTATGTTATATCTAATAAATGCTTAATTTTATCATTGATTTTGTGGTCAAAATTCTGGACCTAGCATAAAAAACCAGCCAAGTGCGAGTCGGACTCGCGTACCGAGGGTTCCTTACAAAATATACGCTTAAAGCGACCGTGACTATGAAATCCACTAATAGAGGAGCCCTGCTTCTAATCAAAATGTACGCAGTGTGCGGTCAAGTTAGTTGTAATAGAAATAAATGGCCGTATCTTTTTTTTACGTTAACTTGGTAATTAAATTTTTTCACAGCTTCAAGGGTATATGGTTTTAATTTCAACTCGATACGCGTTTTGGAATTAAATATTCTTGACAGACGGACGGACGGACCAACAACAAAGTGATCCTATAAGGGTTCCGGTTTTTCCTTTTGAGGTACGGAACCCTAAAAAAACGTAAATCATTTTTTTCGCCGTGTGTTATTTAACGGAAAATTTTGACTTCTCCAGCAAAAGAGTTTGCAATGTCAAAATATAATTAATATATATTATATATTTTTTCCATTTATTCCAACCTACAGAGTTAAATACGAATCTATATCTACATAAATGAAGACATACCAACGTCTGGGTGGGTGATAATTATGAGTGAGGTGACAAACGCTATTATCTAATTTAGATAACATAATTGCGACATAAATGCTTCTAGTTACCTACACTCGTACTAGTACAGTGAACAGCATAAATAAGTGATCATTTATGTACCCTGTCACTTTAACGTTGTGTTTGAAATGTCATACAAAATTGTGAAACGATTGAAAGCGACAAGGTACAGAAATTATCACTTATTTATGCTGTTGAGTGTACACATGGCGTGGCGCCGTAAACATTTGCTTTGCGGACGTGACATTTCGCAGTTTACGCAGCAAGGACCAAATAGCCAAGAATAAGGCATTTACGTTGAAGGAAGTGGAAATGATGAGAAGTAAGATGCTAGTCATGCCGACTGAGTAGATATTCAAGATACCTACTGATAATGCCGGCAGAATTACTAAAAATGGTCAACATTTTAGTTTGTTAAATGATCAAAGATTGACGCATTAAAAAAAAACCATTTGAATACCATCTTAAACTTAATCATGCATGAGACATGGCAACCTTACAGACTTATCTAAATAGTTCATAATATAAAACTGAGAGCTATCTATTTACACACGATAAATAGTAATCTCGATGACGATGACGTTGATAAAATGGCTGTAAACATAGTCTGCCGAGCCCTCGCTCAGACATAACAGGTGATACCTATTTACTAGTCAATTGCTATTATAATTGTTATTGTTACTCCCTGTTGCATGCAATAATGGTTATTTTCACCTCAGCAGCTCAAACAAGCAGGTTTTGCTGCTTAAAAACAGTGAGCAAAATTCAATTTTGCTGCGAGCGAGAGGCAAAGTAGCTTTTTAAAAAAAAAAAATGCCGTGAGCTGTGCTGGGGCTACTCACAACATTCGAAAAAATTGAACTTCACTTTATTCTGTCACTTTCATTTCGATAGGAAAAAAGCGAGAGATAGAAACAACTTGATTCGAAGTTCGATTTTCAAATTCCACACATAGTAGGCCCAAAAAGAAACGCACGTTCGGATGCACACATAACCGTAAAATTGCAAATAAAACTATCTGTTAAAGTTTGAAATGTGTTTATTATAACTATTTTATACAGTAGGTACAATCATTTTTTTTTATTTAATGTTTTGAAGACAAAATTATTAGATTGAACGCATTTCAAAAATAGCGGGATTCTTGTAGCCAATAGCCATAGACAAGGCCTAGTTAGGTTTTTTTTAAAGCCACAGACTACATAAAGCTGTATAAAGTTGTGTTTGCACTACGGCATTATCAAGTTGAGTGACAGGTTTTATCTGTTTCATGTTTATTTTTTCTACTTTTTATTTTATTAGTATTTTGCAAAAATGCTTGTGATTGATGCATATGCGATCGTGTCGTTATTTAGTCGTGTATTCACCAAATGGTCACAACGGAAGACCTGCGTTGGCCCTACCAGCTTCACGCTGTGTTGTTCTCGCTGCTGAGGTGAAAAGTTGTATGTCTCACACGAGACCAAAGTTTTTTACGTCTCGTGTCTTTGAATCCCTCGCTACGCTCAGGATTCTAACCTAGAATCACGAGCGTAGCGAGTGATTCTAGGTTAGAATCCGTTCGCTTACTCGGGATTCAAAATCATCACTCGCAGCAAAAACCAACTTTGCTCTCTTGTTGAACAAATAACTATTTCACCTCAGCAGCTCAAACAAGCAGGTTTTGCTGCTTAAAAACAGTGAGCAAAATTCAATTTTGCTGCGAGCGAGAGGCAAAGTAGCTTTTTAATTATTTTTTTTAAATGCCGTGAGCAGTGCTGGGGCTACTCACAAAATTCGAAAAAATTGAACTTCACTTTGTTCTGTCACTTTTACTTCGATAGGAAAAAAGCGAGAGATAGAAACAACTTGATTCGAAGTTCGATTTTCAAATTCCACACATAGTAGGCCCAAAAAGAAACGCACGTTCGGATGCACACATAACCGTAACATTGCAAATAAAACTATCTGTTAAAGTTTGAAATGTGTTTATTATAACTATTTTATACAGTAGGTACAATCATTTTTTTTATTGAATGTTTTGAAGACAAAATTAATGAAAAATAAGAAGTTTATCATGTATCTACATAATTTTGTTATCGTTTTAACAATCTTTAATTTCGTGACATAAACCGCGGGGGCAGTTTCAGAACGCATTTCAAAAATAGCGGGATTATTGTAGCCAATAGCCATAGACAAGGCCTAGTTAGGTTTTTTTAAAGCCACAGACTACATTAAGCTGTATAAAGTTGTGTTTGCACTACGGCATTATCAAGTTGAGTGACAGGTTTTATCTGTTTCATGTTTATTTTTTCCACTTTTTATTTTATTAGTATTTTGCAAAAATGCTTGTGATTGATGCATATGCGATCGTGTCGTTATTTAGTCGTGTATTCACCAAATGGTTACAACGGAAGACCTGCGTTGGCCCTACCAGCTTCACGCTGTGTTGTTCTCGCTGCTGAGGTGAAAAGTTGTATGTCTCACACGAGACCAAAGTTTTTTACGTCTCGTATCTTTGAATCCCTCGCTACGCTCAGGATTCAAAATCTGCTCTCTTGTTGAACAAATAACTATTTACTAGTGACTGTGCTGAGTAGTCCTGCTGCTACCAACGGCTGGAATTATTTATGAGTAGTGGATGTTGGATTGGAAGTGTAATTTGAAATAATGTTATTAGATTCGTGAGTACCTACCTCGTCGTTATCTCTCACAAATAATTAATATTCACATTATCATTTCATTAGCTTAGTTTAATTTTAATTCAAATAAGTTTAGTTTTATTTTTTAATTGTACTATAATAATAAAATGCATTTCTACCAAAAATCTAGAATAAAAAAATAGTACCATACTTGGGTCAAACAGAGTAAATGCCGTTTATTAGACTTTTATTCAGTTATAGTAGAAATCAACCTGAATAGTTTAGTGTCCAATTTGCATTCAATGCATATTTACCTTGCCGTCTACGAATTAGGTATCTTTTAATACTTTTTGCCGCTCGACGCAATACTTAAGGAGAGATTACGCTTACATCATATACCTAGTATACCATACTAACTAAATGCCGGCATTTGTTGTTATCTACTGAACGTGCATATGGTAGTTGTTTTAAAGATGGTGATCCTCTCAATAACATGTTCATGCAGTCATTACGGTCAAAAACAACGATAGACTAGCTTAGACTACTTATAGCGAGTTTAGGTAATAATACCTACCTTGTCTGGGTCGTGAAAAGTATAATGAATATTATAAATATTATAATGATTGCACGTATGTACCTTCATACATGCGTGGTTCGAAGTCCAAAATTAGTTTTCCGACTGTTTCATTTCCCAAGAGTTAATCATGCTATTTTCAACCGACTTCAAAAAAAGGAAGAGGTTCTCATATCAACCCGATATTTAGGGTAAAAATGGGACCTATTACTAAGACTCCGCTGTCCGTCTGTCTGTTTGTTTGTCACCAGGCTGTATCTCACGAACCGTGTGCTAAACAGTTGAAATTTTCACAGGTGATGTATTTCTGTTGCCGCTATAACAACAAATACTAAAAACATAATAAAATAAATATTTAAGGGGGCTCCGATAAAACAAACGTGATTTTTATAGATAATGGTTCGGAACCTCTTGTGCGCGAGTCCGACTCGCACTTGGCCGGTTTTTAATGTACCTATAATCAATTTCGCATAACTTTTGACACAGCTGTTCGATTTACAAAAATATTTTTTGGTTTGATAATGTATACTTCCGAAATGGTCCTATTGTAACCAAATCTCAATCTTGTGAGAGGATCCATGAGGAATAGAGGATACTCCTCAAATATTATAGGCATACAGAGCGGTTTTAGTATTTTTACTAACAATTCCAGGACTTGCATCCAGAAAGTATCATTTGGTGAAGTGCAACTGATGATGAAATCTATTGATTACTAATATTAATGGCTACTGGAAATGCTCAACGGCACCTACTTCGATTAAGATAGTTGAGCAATTGTAACGAAGAACATTACATTGTTTAAATACAAGCTGACAGTCTTTGCCGATAAATTTAAGCTACTTACAAATGAGCAATGTGGATTTCGTAAAAATAGATCAACAAATCTCGCTATTTTTCAACTCCTACAACCTATACACGAATGCATACAAAGTAGAACCCACATTTCAGCAATATTTACGGACATGTCCAAGGCTTTTGACTGTGTAAGCCACAACATTCTACTGAACAAACTAGACTGTTACGGTGTGCGAGGGCAAGCACTAGATTGGCTGAAAAGTTATCTTACTGATAGACAACAATGCTCAGAGGTCGGTTTCTATTGTAATAAAACTAAGACTATGAAAGTTATAAGATCGGGCTATAAGGTAAATGAAAGAGGTGTCCCTCAAGGAAGCATTTTAGGCCCTCTTTTGTTTCTTTTTTACATAAACGATATTCCAAGTTACATTAGTAATCAGATGGTACTATTTGCCGATGATAGCACGGCAATCATTAAATGCACTTCCACTGTTGATGAATACGAACTAGACATTAATAAAACACTTCACGATATTATTGAATGGTTGAATAATAATGAACTTAATATAAATTTATCTAAAACACATTTAGCTCAATTTCATTCTGTAAAAAGACCGGCAATGCCACTACATATTGCATATGAAACGGAAGCTATTACAAAAGTTGAAAGCACAAATTTTCTAGGTCTCACGATTGATGAGAACTGTAATTGGAAAATGCACATTGACCAGGTGTGCTCTAAATTATCTAAATTCATCTACCCTTTACGCCGCATAGTGCAAAACTCATCAGAGAAAGCAGGAATAATGACGTACTTTGGTTACGTGCAGTCAATTTTATGCTACGGTATCATCTTTTGGGGCAACTCTACAAATTGGCAAAAAGCATTTAAAATACAGAAGCGTTGTGTAAGAGCTTTAAATGGTGCTTCTCAACGAGACTCATGTAGACCCATATTTGCAGAGTACAATATACTGCCACTCCCCTGCCTATATATCAAGGAGGTAACTATGTTTGTGAAGAAACACTCGGCTCTCTTTGAAAAGGTTGATAAATATAAAAAAAACCTTCGTCATGACAATAAATTAACACATGTTCATCCGGTTCGCTCAGTTTTTTATAGAAATAGTATTTACTTTATGATAATTAAGATATATAATAATGTACCTGACACAATCAAATCCCTGGACGATACTAAATTTAAAAAAGCACTTAATGAATGGTTATTGAAAAAAATGTTTTACAATATACCTGACTTTTTAAATAATAAAGGAAAAATATAGATATTAAATCGTTAGGTTTCTCATAGTGTTATGTTTAAATTTATTAATAATTATTTAGGTTAAGACATTAAAATATTGTACACCATAGATAATGGTAGGCTATAGATTTAGGAATTTGACATTATTACTTAACATCTTATATTTGTACCTATAGTCAAGCAATAAAGAATTTGAATTTGAATTTGAATTTGAATATGACCATGACTTTACTGCGGCGTTGCTTACAATTTTTAAAGTTTCATATCAATTAAGGGAGAAGTGGAACTACATAACGACTTATTAATTATTTATTATGATCAGTAAAAAGTATAAAATAAAATGAAGTTTTTAAAAAACAAAATACCGCCTAGTTAAAAAAAAAGTTATTTTATCCGTTTATGATGGCGATATTGGTTAGGGTGATATGTTTGTAATAGAAAATAATATAAGTATTATTCTATTATTTACTAGGGGAGTCGTGTTAACGTAACTGTACGATCGATTCGGGGTGACCCACTGTGTTTCGTCTAGAACAAGCTAGGTGGACAAAAGTCATTAGCAGATTACTACTAATGAGTAATTAGATATGATAAATAACATCCTTAAACCCTCATATTAACGAATGGTCTATGTCTAATTGTCTAATGTTATTAGTAATGAGGTGCTAAAGTCAGCTAATGAGGTAAGTGCAATAACATTATTTTATCACTTGCATTTCCGATACCTGTTTAACAACATCTCTTGTGATTATACTGTATTTTTTTTAAAGTGATAGTGATGGATCTTATATATGAAGGTAAGTCCTATATGATTTTTATTTAAACAAGTCTCAATAACCGTTACGATTATACAAAAGTTGGCTTTAAAAATATGTCGAAATACTGAGTATTTATTCTAAGTTTTTTAACTTTGATAGAGTGGGAAATACCTTACACCGCTTTACACACCCCTGGATTTTTGATATTATATAGTTTCATTCCTCCTATTTACCTTTCTGTACTTTTTATTTAGCAGAAATGAGTAGAACAATTTTTTATCGATTTTTTTCAGAACATCTGTATTCCGTACCAAAGATATGGAACTATTTGAAGAATGGTTGAAAAAAGGGAAAAATGAAAGAAATAGTCATCTTTATAGCTACGTGTCAACCAAATATTTATTTATTATGATAATTATACAATTTTATATGAAATTTTTTTTTTTACTAAATGAGCCCCCTTTTTTCTTTATTAACAAAGTAAATTGTTTTTAATTTTCAATTAGTTATTAATGAACCTAAAACAACCCAAAAACATAGAAAAATAATATTGTCCACCTAGCTTGTTCTAGACGAAACACTGTGTGACCCGGGGAACTAACTGTTAGCAAACATATTGCTTTAAAGAAACCCTTATAAAATAGGAACACTTGAGACTGTAAGTTATTATTATCCATATGAGAGAAAGAGAACGTCTAGCTAACTACTAGTGTGAGTGGGACAGATTTATTTATGTGATTTCCAACAGGCGATTTTTTGTTTTTAAAACATTTATTTTATTACTGTTTATAAATCTTTTTAGGATTGTTAATAAACGTAACTTAAACCTGTAAAAATTTACATTTTTATTTTGTACTTATGAAAAAAAGTTGATAAGTATAAATAAAAATGTGAATCTGAAATGCAATTGGCAACGGGCAACACAGCCTTCAGAGACACAAGCCTCGACATTATGTCACCGGTAACTATAAGCAGTTGTACTATGACGACTGACGACAATTGTACAAATATGTCTCAGATATTTTTGAGCCCAAAGTTACACACACCGCGAGCTCAGTGTCATCTCTCGATTCTCGAGTGTCACGTCGAGTTAGTGTCACTCGGGACCCACCTTATGAGTATGTCAACTAATTTGATTGATAATAGTTCAAGACAGTTTAATTATAATTCATATTTTGAACCTGTTTATGACATTTTATGGTTTCTCAGGCTAAATGGCAAAGTCAGATAATGCAATGGTCTCCTAAGAAGATTTAAAAAAAAGATAGTTTATATTACTAATATTACATAGAAAAACAAACGTAGGAGGTAGACTAAGCTTATTCTATTCTATCGATTCATTAAACGCTCACTCACAATGTTGCTGCGCTTGTCTTCTGTTTTTCACAATCGTTACGATCAATAGAATGCAACTTGTCGAGTGCTGTTTTACTCGCTAACAAACCAAATGCAAATTTATCGACGAGTTCTTTTAACGATATCTAGATAGGAGTTGTGTTCATTCAATATTCTGAAACAAAATATATTGCATCAACCCGACAATGATAGGTAATATAGGTAAGTATAAACATCAATTCAGCGTAGGCATGGCATAGTTAGCTATGCAGAGCCCCATTACCTACAAACTAGTCGATTTTGCAATCAAAATCGATTTGTCACCTGTCACCTGTCACCTGTCGCTGTCGGTATCGGTTTGGAGAAATAGGGGATTCTTAAAGCGATTATGTTGATTCCGCAATCTGATGTATTGCAGTGCAAGAGTGACATTGATCTATGAATGGAATCTGTTCTAGGAATCGGAGGCCATGAAGCTTAACCCCTCACTCATCTAGAAGGGTGAGGAGAGACGAAAGAGTACAATAAAACAATCAGTTACTAATGTACAATGTATGTTGACTACGAACATAACCTCCCCGTGGGGATTATGATCGCTAGGATTTACACGTCACACTACTACTCGTGCATTCAAATCTGTATACTGTTATATGGATGGATACAACACACATGCAGTGGAAAACATCTATGTTGGCGCGGTCATGGCTGCCGGAAAATCTGGTAGATATAACACTTCACTGAATATACAGGGTATAAATACGACATTGTTAATGCACCGCTAAGTATATTGCAGTATTACCGTTTAAAAAGATAAACCGGTGATCGAAACAGTGCATGGCCGGCCGGCGAGGCGGGGCGAGTGGGGCGCGCGGGGCGGCGCGGGGCCGTCTAGACGCTACGTCATACGGCCTCGCGATACCGCGGCGGTAAACAACAATGTGCACTGACCGAATATGGCACCCAGCTCGCCAAGCGGTCACCCTGCCTCCGCTCTCGGCCGAGCCCAAGCCTCAGCTGACTAATCTCTTCCAGGACCAGCTCGCCTAACGCTACGGAAAAACCGACCGCCTCGCGTCATCCCTTTGACATCATTATCGAAAATCCGCAGACTGAATTCGCAGAAGACGTCATTGTGTTTATGTAACCAAGATATCGACGGTCAATGTATATCATACATGAGGAAAGAATGCTATCTCAGGGATATGCCGACGGCTTTGGGGTTTCCCCGATTTATTTACATCCGTAAGAGTATAAAATACACACACGTACACACACGCAAATCGCTGGTGTGCAAGGCATTTAGAAGAATTAGTAAACTGAATAAGTTTATTTACACTAGCTTGTTAACTGTCAGCGATTATAAGCAACCAGACTGAGGAAGGTTCATTAAGTTATCTAATTTTAAAGGCTCAATAATTAATGTTGTTACTAACGCAAACGTAAATACTCTTACATAACGCAACGATGAATGGATCAGTAAACTTCCATTCAATAAATTATATTTAAAGGGTCGCTCTTTGGATCCTATGAGCGAGTAAACATACGTTATCGACAAAGTAACTTTTAGGAAGAAGAAGCTCTGGGAGTAATTATTGGTATTTCAAATCAATTGAAAGATTGAACATTATCTCTAAATTAACTCAACAACGCTCCGGTAGCGTTGCCTGCCTCAGGCGCGGCGGATAACAGTATCAAAACTGCAAACACGCCAGCGACAAACCTCTTGGAAAGGCAAGTGGTATTTAATAATGAAAGTGCGCGTCAAGGCTAAATGATCGGAATACGGCTCATCGTCAACTGAGCCGATGCGTGCTGTCGACGCGCCGAGTGACCGATCGCGTCCAGGGTACACGTCTACTTAACCCTGGCGTCAATCGCCTATTTTTTTGCCATCAAATTTCATTTTGCTTTTTTCACTTTTTCTGACAAATTAGAGTAGTCTTGGGGAAGCGCTGCACATATATTTTAACTGTCTGCTTTGCAAAAGATAAAAGAGTCGTAAAGGAAGGACGTTAGTATTATTCATTTTCTTTTTATTAATGGTGGTTCCATAGTGATTTGGTGACTAAAAGTACCTAGGTATAAGCAGTAGGAAGATAGAAAAAACACCTGAAACAACACCAGGCCTACCTCACTACCCTTTTCGAAAGTGGACTGCAATCTAAGGCAATGTTATACTGGTTATGGTAGGCAGTGGGTTGAAAAGGCTAAATATGTTCCTGAGTTTTGGTTCCTTATCTACTTTTCCGGGGCACCGCCCTTACTAGAATAATTATAGTAGTGTACATAGGACCTTAATTCAAAGTAGGTATGGTTCCCTTATTCCGATATAAGGTGAAACTAGTATCAAGTTCTCGGTTGTATATATGTATGTGATTTTCATCGTAAATGCATATGAATCACATCAAGAACCCAGATAAACTTTGACCGACCGGCTGCAATATGGTAACACGCAGGCTGCGCGGTTGAAGGTCTTGTTCTATTTCTACAGTCATGATCGTATGAAGTATGTTTGAAGTATAATGGCTTTCTCGTCGTTAGCATTACAAGAAAACAAAATAAGATGGCATAATATTAAGTAATATACAATAAACCACAATGGCTGCTTAATATTTCATCGGTCACAGTGACCCGGTCCGTCACTCAAACAAGAGAAGATCCACAGCTGACCTAGCAGCGTGACGTGAACTTCTGTTTAGAGACTGCACGATATAAATTATGCATGCATACCTAAATGGTGAAATATGCAAAGAATGGCTTATATATAAACAACAAACCTAAATCATCTTCTAGTAGCGATTACTGATGGTGAAATAATTTAAAGAGTAAAAGCTACTTTATCATAGAGAAAACGCTAACAATTCAGTATATCAATTATAGATAAACTGAGTCTGTTGATACAATGATTACATTGAAAATTATGAATAAATAGGTATAATGTACAACCTTATAAATTACAAACGGATGTACGGTCTACTTGTTAAACCACGGAACTTAACTGACTGACTCTATCAATAGTTCGATCATTGCAATTTATTATAAAACCCTAATCGATGCGTCGGAGTGCGACCGCCGCCAGCCGGCGCGCAGGTGCCAAGCGTCACGAGGCGCGGCTGTAAACGAGGCAGTAACTTTTTTCAATGCTCGTGAAAGAAAGTAGATACAAATTTAGTCCAGTTCATTGATTACGGTGCAGCGGTGACGGAAGCGCCGCGGTCGGACGGAATCGTTTCGTCGCGTGTAGTGAACACGTAATGTGATGCAAATTCAATGAACATTTCAGTTTTAAATGGGTGAGCCGTGGGCCGGGCCGGACATGTGGATGCGTCCGGCTGTTTCCATTTACAAAACAAAATCGGCATAGGTACGTACTGTACTGTACTTTTCCCCCTTACTGCATTGTAATACCTCACGTCTGTACGTATGACCACACTATGACCAGCTACATGCTACTTTCGCCGACGGCTCTTATGCATGTATATTGAATGACTCGCTGTACGTCGATCTTTTATGCACTTTTAACTTAAAAGCTGATTCAATTTACATTCAGTTTTGGGACTAATTTTGTCTTTTAAAATCTAGATTTAAGTAGTTGCTCTTATTAAGGTAATTGAATTGGGGCCCAATGCCCATTGTACTTATATTACATACTAATGTATATTTAGGTAGATATTCACTGTCGTCAACTCAAGTGCATTTATAACATGTATTCTGATTAATCATCATTTCAATACGCAGCGCTTTGCCGTCTCACAATCTCTCACGGCTCTTACAACTTACAAATGCATACTCTATAACTCGATAATGTTCCGTAATCTATAATTACATTAAGAACTAGACAAGAAATGCAGTTTTTCGAGCCATAAAAGTCACGCTTGTTTGCGTCCAGGTAATGTACGCAGTAAATTTGTTAGCAATTGAAATAAATTGTTACACAATCAGGAACAACCGAGGTGCGCGGCAGTAATGCGTCGCGCTCAATTTAACAGCGTCGCCTGGCAAACCAGACACGGGACTTGCTCTGAGAGTCTAGACGGACTCCAGCTCCATGCGAACCCAGGATCGTCGGTACTTTAATGCTTTGGCTAACTAAAGTAACTTTGTGGTAAAAACTTTTAATATTTGGATTTATTTCCGGTTACAGTTTGTCAAATTTCGAAGATTAAAAATCGGATCTCGTCTCTTCTTCCCGTCCATCAGTATGTAACAAAATATTGTTAGAAACTATGTGCGTGGAATAGAAGTGTTCTGTACAGCGTACAACGTCATACGACTGTACAGAAAAGCCTTTTTATGTACTTACCTAATTTTAACTGCCTGCCGGTGTCGCGACTAGTTAGATGTACGTATTTAACACCCCTTACTAAATAATCTAATATTTTATTTACCAAGTTGCAAAAAAGTATGTACGTCTTTTGTCCAAAGTCAATCTGACATTCTACAAAAATAACGTTGAATTACAAATGACTACATTACAGTCTAACGACGTTATGACATTGACGACTCCAAGTACTTTTTTTTTAATGGGTCAAACATTAACTTTCGTGACCGTACCTACTCGTATAGTATATGTAAAAAGTTTTTCACCTGAGCTGCACCACAAAAAGGTAGCTTTTGCTATTTTGCTGTTTAAACACGATGAGCGTAATTCGATTTTGCTGCGAGCCTGAGGTGAAGTAACTATTTAATTATGTTATGGTATATTTGCAAAACACCAATAATCTTTTAACTTTTGGATTTTTTAATATTGTTTGTTACACAAATATAGATGTGGTTTAATTTTTACCATGTTGTATTGTTTTACCTTTAGGTCATATCATATGTTTGCGTTGCTTCTGAAGTGAAAAGTCGTGTGTGTCACACGAGACCAAAGTTATTTGTATCTCGTAACCTTAAATCCCTCGCTGCGCTCAGGATTTTAACCTAGAATCACGAGCGTAGTGATTTCATTACTCAGGATTCAAAGTCAACACTAGCAGCAAAACCCAACTTTGCTCTCTTGTTGAGCAAATAACTATTACCTTTTATGGTTCAGTATGCATAGGTCATTAAATTTCTCATATTTTTTTATGTTCATGGTAAAGAAATCGAACACTGGAGTTAGGATTAGATGAAGATTATGGTTCAGAAAATAACCCCAATTATGAATGGGACCTTACACCCAACAGCGTCACCCCAACAACAATCGTCACGAGTGCCGGTTTCTGTATCCGCCTCCGCTTCCGCTCCGCTCCGCTGGTCTTTGGATTGCCGTCTACGCGATACGCTTCGTCGCCTGAGAAAAATGTCTTACCGCCTACTAGCAGCGAATCATCAATAGAAATGACAGTAGAACTACGATAACTGCGGTGTTCGTCAGGTCATTCACAGCCGCTGTCGTCGGCGCGACAAACATCAATGAGGTATACCACATTGTTGTTTGCAATAGCAAAAACAGCGTTTTAGAACAACCATTGTTCTTGGCTGGCATTTAAACTAATACACTATTATGTTAAACGTGTGAATGTTTAACACTACGAGTACGTTGGGTTGGTAACCATTATGTGAAATGCCTGCATTTGTATGTAGAAAGTTATTCTGGCAGATAATGCATATGCTCAAGAATATTTCCAGCTACCATTGCAACTAAAAATGTGTACACTAGAAAGCACTAAATATCTACATAATACAATATAAATATCGACGATGCGTTGGCCTAGTTGGTAGTGACCCTGTCTACGAAGCTAGCGGTCCTGGGTTCAAATCCCGGTAAGGGCAGATATTTGAGTGATGAGCGCGAATATTTGTTGCCGAGTCATTGATGTTTTATATGTATTTAAGTATATATTTCTCTTTATAAGTATTTATATCGTTGTCTAGTACCCATAGTACAAGCCTAGAGCTTAGTTTGAGACTCGGTCAATTGTTGTGACATTGTCCCCTGATATTTATTTATTTATTTATTCACATACTTTGTGCAACCAGGGTTGCCAGTGCCCTTATTGGCTTATAAATAAGGTCGATCAAATTTGCATGAGCGATCAAGTTGATATAAAGGCCTGTAGATATTTTTGACGTCTAGGGAACGTATACATAATTACATATTTTTTCATCTCACTAGCTCGGAAAGCCCTTTTTGTTTATTTGATATCTATTGAGGAAATCGCTTTTTATCCACAAGTGAGGGAAGAGTTTTGACATTTGAAGGCAGCTTAAGTGATAACCAAACGTAAAACCTTACAAGTGCTGAACTTTTAACATCACAATTAATGAATTGCATCGAGTAAAAAACACTAAATACAGTCTTACTACTTTATTTTAATTCATAAATATCAGCATTCAAAATTAACCTTCATTCTTGTTTTAAAAACGGATAAAATGTTCTGACAGTCCAAATAAGTCGATGTGCAAACAAAACGCATCCGAAATAATAAAAAAAAAAACTTACTTCAAAACTTTTCTATTAAGCCGTCAACGTTAAAATATTCGCATGTTTTTCTAGTTTGTTTTGTTATTAAAAATGAGTGATTCGAGTGATAAAGACGTATTAACACCCGTGGAATTACAGGAAACCGTGCAAAATGCGGAATTGAGCTTACAGTACAAACCATTTTCTTAGTTTCCTCGCTGTAGTCAACGTTAAATATTCGCATGTTTTTCTAGTTTGTTTTGTTATTATAAATGAGTGATTCGAGTGATAAAGTCGTATTAACACCTGTGGAATTACAGAAAACCGTGCAAAATGCGGAACTGAGCTTACAGTACAAACCCTTTTCTTAGTTTCCTTGCTGTAGTGAGTTGAAAAGTTTTGTGTTATACAGGGGTGAAAAGTTATTTTACGTCTCGTGTCTTGAAACACTTGCTACGCTCAGGATTCTATTTTTGAACCACTCGCTTCGCTCGTGGTCAATCATAGAATCCTTTCGCTAGCTCGTGTTTCAAATGAACACTCGCAGGTAAAATACAACTTTCCCCACTTGTATAACAAATAACTAATGACTTTGATTGTACCTACATTTAGAATTAAGCCGTAAACGCACTGAGACGCGCCGCCTCCGCTTTAAGTGCGTATGCGGTTTTATGTATGTAATAATTATAAACCCAGATTCAAAAGTAACGTCCTGGTCGTCGTCACTCTTCATATCTTTATACATTCAGAGTGTCATTGAGGAATTCAGAGCAACACGTTGGTGTAACTGTATTACCACAAACCCTACGCCAGTAGGGGCTCATAAACATAAGCATTTAGCTCAATGCTTGACTTATTTTAGAGTCAAGCGGTAGCACTTGTTTTCTTAATAGATGGAAGTTCCCAATTTACACGTTATTAGTTCGTAGGTCGCGATGTTGCAACCGGCTCGCGTCTAGGAATCGTGTGCTAGTATTTTATAACGACGTTTTAGGAAATAAATCTGCATATACACAAACGCAACCATTAAAAGATTTACGGTTGTGTTAGACATGCAAGGGTTATTTAAGATTATTATTCCGATGTCTAAAGGAATACCTAAAGTGTGTCACTGAAAGTCATGATTGTTTAGTATCGAATTGAATTTAGGGGGACTTTCTTGATATGAATTTTACCCACACAAACATAAACAAACAGCTCAAGTAAAAAGGCTGTAATCTAAAGGTTGTACAGTCGAACTCAGAAGTAGTTGTACATTTTAGTATCTTGTCGCGATAACATATTAACGTGAGAATGTTTTCAATTTAATATATCAATAGCTACGACGAAGTACTAAAATATACTGCTACTTCTGAGTTCAACCGTACCTTTGTATGCTTTCTGAGACCTCTCGATTCGCTGGCTCCTAACATTTTCTCACTAATTGCTAGTTCAAGCTGAAATTTTATCGCTTTTGCCTATTCACCTACTTCGGCTTCTGCTTTGAATTGAAATTTTAAATTAAATGCTATTACTACCAAAGGGTAGGTACTAACAAAGTTTTTTTTTAAATACTTATACATTTACATGCATTAGGGCGAAAGAGGTCTCCCTAACCATTTGGAAAGCTGTAACCGTCACCCATAGACGTAAGTATATTCAAGGGCACAGCTAAGCCGCTGCCATTTAATCAATACTCTTTTTCATAAAAGCCTTAGATAAGTAAGTCCTCGTAATTATTAATTCAGTTCAGAAGTGAACAATCAACTAATGAGTTGGAAAATATTTCAGGTTGTGTACACTATCGCAACACAAACATTTGCCCAGACAGACAAGCTGACGTTGTGTAACCGTGCAATGCGAACGTGCGGTGTTATCGTTGTATCAGTCTGTCGTTTACACAAACTGACAACATACTGCACTTTATTTTAGGATTTCATCACTAATAAAACATAGGTACGTCTTATGACAAAGCGTACGCGTTCCTACAATGATTTAAAGACTGCGATGTAATTTACCTACCTACATATTGAACTCATAATTCGACTTTGATTGTTGAGTCGCCATAGAACACTGTTCGAAAGTCGTAATAAGCATGACGATCACGCAGTCTTCGGTAATCTGGGTCTCGATAAAGAAAGTTGCGCCGTTGCCGCCACGTAGGAATTTCGTACAGGTGGCCCTGCCGCGTCACTGGTAGACAGCGTGATGCGAAAAGTCACGTGATCTACCAGTGACGCGATTGGTTTACAAACGAAACGAATAGAAACGCTAGTTAGCGTAATGCATCTTGGCAGGGCTTCCTGATCCTAACTTCCATTAAAATACCAGTCAGCCTAATTTTTCAGTCTTCTGACTCACATTTTATTACAAGACTGTGATAAACGGCGTCCCGAATTTCATCGAGTGTGTTGCTTTTCTGGGTCGATGGATGTGGGGTCATGATTGTAGGCGGCGGTTTATTGGTGGCCGAGTGACGTCTTCGCGGAGATCCAGCAGCTGCATTTGTGCAGCGTGCAGCGGCGAGCGGCGCGGCCGGCGCGTAGAGTCGATGGTTGCCACCGCGCTGAGTCACGCGCCCGCTGTCTGCCATTGTTCGGCGCGGGCGCGAACTAGGCCCGCGCCCTCGTGCCGACCTTGTCTCGACACGGATTTATTGATGCGTCACCACGGGCCGCGACTCGACGCACCGCCGCCGCGACAGCTTCACACTGCGGCCGAGACGAGTGCGAGTTGGCCTAGCTTTAATCTATTCAATTTTACTATTACAATGCCGATGGTTTTTTTGAGGTTGACTACTCCTGGCCATGTTACATAGAAAGGCAAATGCATTACTTAGATAGTAGGTATACGGAAAACGTGAAAACTCAAAGAGTGATACAGCAATCGTATTATTACAATTGAATAGCTAATGTTCGTAGTGTTCGTACTCATGCTTCGGAATGGTTCCAATTGCTGACTGAATGCAAGAATTACAACATTGTTCAAAACAAATGATTTTGTAACGGGTATACGAGTATATTATCTAAAGGACGTAGAAAACCACATTAAAGATAAAATAGTAGGTAGGTACGGTGAGAAGATAATGGCTGATAGGGATAACGACGATGATGATAAATAGGGAAAAATGCAAAAGATATAATATCGTTTCCGCCAACATTTTTTTAAAATTTTGTGCGTTTGCTACATGTACCTACGAACACAAACTCTTTGAACTTTGCACATCTTGAACGTTAAGACTGTCTGACATAAACAAAACTTGTTTCGAATTGAAGTTAGTGCGGGCGGGGACACATGGTAGGCGCCAGGCGTCTAGACGGTCCGTCGCGTCAGCCTGAAGGCTCTTTAGGATAGGAAGGCCGCCTAAATTCCTCCCCCCTGTCTCCCCTGCTCCGACCTGCGGCGCGTCGATTACGTGACTCCGAGTCGACGTCGACGCACCATACGACTACACGTGCTTATAGATTATTGGAAGGTGCGACGGAGAAAATTGGCGCCGCAAGCCTGGTAGCACTTGAAGAACTCGCTTTTTAGAGTTGTAGTGTAGGTAATTACTACGCCACTGTGGGGTTACAGGCGTGAGGGTATAATATGTGTATATGTATGTATGATCGGAATCTGGAATAACATAGCTAAGTTAACCCAGTTAACCCACTACTTGATTTATAAAATACGTTGGATTGTAATTATTTATCAACAAATCAATTAGCAAAGCGCAAAATAGAGGTTAATATGACTTAAAGTGTTAATATATATTAATAGTTAATATGTTATATATTTACTTTTGTACCGTGCCTAATAATTAAATAAATAAATAAAAAATATGGTCTAGGCAATCATATAGTTCCCATTACCGAGCACAGGCCTGCTCTCACGATGAACAGAAGATAATTAACTGAAGGGTACGAAAACGAACTAACTATCCTTTCATATAATAACTCTCAAAGCCGAAGCCGTCGAAGCCACCTCTCACCAATCTCATATTGCCTATTAAGGTAACTGGCAGAGAATCCCTCACGGCATTAAGTTCGCCGCTTGTAATATTTTATGCAATAAAGATTTAATAAAAAAATATTTTCACGTCACGAGTTAAACTTTTTAGAATTGTTTGTAGGTTGATTTTCATCCCTAATGTTTATAAATCGATTATAAACCCCGAAGTCATTGAGGTACACCATTCTTTTTTGCAACGTATGACCAGAGAAAAAATCAAGGAATAGGCTTACTGACACACAATCAATTTATTTACATAGGTATATAAAAAAAAATAACGCATTGTCCAATTTCTGCTTTTGTATTTTTTGACCTTAAGGTTTATAATAATTATATATTAAAATATCAGGAGACCATTTCACACAAATCGACCGCAATAGTTCGCTACACCGTACAATTAATATGGTGTACCGAACTATCTGTGCACTTTGAATGTTACCTTATATATAACGCTGACTGTACTGTATGGGGTACTAGACAGACAGCAACTATACATATACTTGGGTATACGTAAGTATAGAGAAATAAAATTCTCAGAACTTGTCGTATAAATTCGAAATTCCAGTATAAGGACCCGTTTATACTTGTCAGACCATGGGTACTTTAAACTTATATTTTATTAGAATATGTTAATTAGTTCAGGAGTACCTTGTGGTACCTACAACTTTGGCTTGGGTGTCCCTCGGAACCCCTAATAACGTTTATCCTAACGCATCGTTTGTCCGAATTATTGTTTGTCATAAACTGATTTTCAGCTGAGTTAGGTAAATACCTGAAAAAATACCTGCGGGTCATGTTAGGGTTGTTTTAAAACAACAAAAAAGAATCAAATGTCAGGTGGAAATGGCTTTAGGACAAACAATGCATTAGTAAAAATCACGATTAGGGGTTTCAATAATAATAGCCCTTTGGCTTCCTCTGCTAAAACAGCTATAATTTGTAATCCCTCAAATTAATATCTAAACCTCACGTATTAGATTACACCGGTTACACCATAAATGCAAAATATTACCTCATTAGAAATAAATCCATACTTTCTAAACCACTAAAGCACATCTCGTTTTTCAACCAACGACTTCGACTCTTTGTACTGTAAAACATAATGCTTTGAGACTCATGTCTGTATAATATAGTGTATATAGACACGTACAGTCCACTACAAAGAGATGTATTCACTTTTTCACCTTATTGCATTGTATTAAGGTCCAAAAGTTGATACATCTCTTTGTGACTACAACAAAATCCAATACTCTGGAAAACTACTACTACTACTACTACTAGTGCTCTTTTCATGAATATTTGTCGTTATCGGGAATAGAACCCGGGCTTCCTAACTTTGTAGGCGGAGGGGTACTACCTATTATGTAATAGGTATATCGTCTACATAAGACATCAACGCGTCCGAAGTCCAAGCATAACGAAATAATATTCACTAGTCCTGTACCCTTACAGTTACAATTACTGTGCTCGCTAGCGAGTCGAATGCTCTGTCCCTCACAATCTACATATATAAGAATACTGCGGGCGGGTACTGCGAGAGGGACAGCATTGCTCTCACTAGTGAGTTCGGTAATTGTAACTCATGGTAAGGGTACTGTTGCTTGCATCTCCAGCACTTTTAGAAACCTTAAATGCCTTCTGTACTTTTTGCTTTCTTACCAATAGGTTCTTATTGTTATTATTAGCCTTTCAAGAAAATGGTGAAATATTTTGTGAAATAGGTTCGGTAGTTCCGGAGAATGGGCAACTCTTTATAATATTTTCATACAAAATGCGATAACGTTTCTCTCCTTTTAAATCGAGCCCGATTTTTCCGAATTTTTAATATGTTGTAAGTGGGCGCCTGTCGTATCGCATAACGTTTTTTGTCCTAAAAATGTTTGGCCGAGAATGTTTGGCATACTGTTGAATGGCATACTACTCGTTTGTCCTAATAATTTTTGCGCATACTCATTTAACGTCCTAAAGCAAGTTTGTCCTAATATTGATAACTCTAAAGTCTAATTACATAAAGCATAATATTCCTAACATGAATTGTCCTAATAATTATTTTGCCTATTATTAAACTGGCTACAATTACAGCACCTAAACTAAACTATGGTAGGCGTGAAGTCAGAATCGTTACGTATTCTACCTTCAGGCAGGTCAGATTTCGGTTAGGTTAGGTACGACGACGAACGAAGCGAGGAGGAGTGTTAGGTAGAACTGTGACCCTAACGAGCGAGCGAAACGCCAGAACCAACAAGTTTGACAAGGTTAGGTTTGTAAATAAAACATTTTTTTATATATAATCAGATTACAATTATGCACATCAATCATTCGACAGTTGAATCTTAGCCACATCAAACGATAGGACAAATAATATTTAAGACAAACGATAATAGGAGCAACAATTGACAAAATTTCAAAAAAAAAGTGTTATTGTTTTTTCGCGTTTATAATAGCTGGTTAAAAATTAGACTACCCGTATTTCTTGGTTTTTCTATATTTAACTTAAATTCGTCGTTAATAATTTATTTAAAAAATAGTCATTAAAAAGATCGTATATACAAAGTTAGGAATACTGATGTCGTGATCTTAGCCTCATATAAAATTTAAAAAAGTGACTTTAAACAGTAAACAAAACTGACTGTCATGTCATGTCAATCATTCGCTGCCGTTCGTTCACAAATTTGCTATTTTGCGTAATTTAATTAATTACGTAATTTGTAGACGCCATTAAAATAAATAAACTATTTTGCGTAGAATTGAAAGCGTGTCGTCAGAATCAAGTAATCCGTCAGACAGATAAACAATGAACATGACAGTTGTATATTTTTTTGAATTCCTTTGGTAATAAATGGACTAAGGGCACTGGCACATAAGTGTATTCCTGACATTCTCAATCCAACTTTTTTTACTGTTTTTACTAAATATAAAAAAAACTACTGCATAAAAAAATCCAAAGATATTTTTACTGTAATCAGCAGTGTAAAATCTAGAAACGGTATTTTATTTTACTACCTTAGCACAAAATGAATTGTTGTCAATTTCGGACAATCAAAAATATGCGGAACAAAGTGTATGCCACACAGCGTTGCCAGACGTCCCGATTTTGGCGGGACGTCCCGATTTTTAAATCAAATTTTAATGTCCCGCGCGGGACAGGCTCAGTCCCGCTTTTCGGGAATAACTCGACCGTGCGTGCAGCGTACTGAGAAAGCGCGGACGGGTGGCACAGACAAGTGTGGACTTTTTTATTTTTACTCAACTATTTAACGATAGGGTAAATTAGATTAAAAAAAACATATTTTTATTAAAATACAATTTCTATGGATATTTTTACTATCTATTGTCACATAAACGTAATTTGAATTCAAATAAAAAGATAAATATTCAAAAACTTTTGATTATATACGTTTATTTTACTATGTCCCGCTTTCGACGAAAGAATCCCGCTTTTTTACTCAAAAAGTTCCAAAATCCCGACTTGGCAAAAAATATATCTGGCAACGCTGATGCCACACGTTATTAGGACAAAAGACGTTATGCGACACAACGATAGGACTAATAATTGTATGCCATTCGATATAGACCCGTTGTAAGTTGATATATTATTTAAAAAAATAGGTCTGTACCTACGTTTTCTTTTCAAGGAAAATATTTAAAAAAAACGGAGGCGGACAAACCGGATGCACGGATTTTAAAAATCGTGGACATCGGACTTGATTTTGTAAGTAAGTAAGTAATTTTGGGGGTGAGAAACTTTGTCGTCCTGAGCTAGTATTGTTTTTTTTACAGCTACGCGATTTAAGCTTCACCTCAAACCTGTCAACGTTGACATGCTATTTAAAGTTGCTAAACTGGTAATTTGTTACTTCTACGAAAGCACGTATGGAAGCCTTTCCAAAAGTAAAAATTTGAGATTTAAATTTAGTTATTGTAAATACAAAACATAAATATGAATAAATGTGATACTGTGACAAGGCAAGGTTTTAATAAAATTTGAATGTACGCATACAAATGTAAATAATATTATGCAAAAATTAAGAAGTTTAGACTTACCACCTATTTTACTATAATTGGTGGTGGTGCTGGCTGACTGCGAGATAAATTAAATATTTTTCATTTTCATTTACTAGAACTTAGCGTGATAATAGTTTATCCTTTTTATCCTGGATTTACACATAAATTACTTTATCTGTCTGTCGCGGGCAAAAGCTAGTATCTAAATAGCCTTTAGGCGCTATATTACCTCAAATTAGCGCCTATGTGCTACTAAATATTCATTAGCTGCTGAAATCCCTGGCGACTAACTTTGAACCGCTATTGTATTTATATTCCAGTTACTTAATATACTTTTCACACCACCTGCTCGACAATGCCAAATTACATATCATGCAAACCTTACGCAAACCAAGTCATTAAAGCCCTTGGCTTTAGCCGGGGTGTAATGTTGTACTGAATATCATTATAACCCGCTGGGTTGTAATATTTTCACTTTTCATAGTTCTTATTACAATGGCCTTAAAGTCTTATTTCGTAATAAAAGATCAACTAATACTCGAAGGCCGGGCGCGGCGCCGCCGCCACCGCCGCGTTGAACCTAATTTGAAAATCGAACATTTTCTAAAATCGAGCTGGCCACGGCAAGCTGAATGGAACACATTTGAAATTAAACAAAAGCCGCGAGTATTGTAAGACGCTGCAATAAAATACATTGGTGATATGATAACTGCAAAGTTTTAAATAATATATATATACAAATATCAATTTTCACTTTTAATTTTAATTTACTATGATAAAACGCTGTTTTTAGTAGACTCGCTTTTTTATTGTCTCGCAAAAGGTGAGAAAAGTAGAGTACACTCCTCGGGGATAAAGCTGTTTTCGTCTTGGGCGCGCTTGAACCCCTCACTGCGCTCAGGACTCTTCTTAATTCCCTCGCTTCGCTCGGGAATTAACTCGTAACACCCTCGCTGCGCTCGGGAGTTAAATCTGGAGTCCTTCGTTACGTTCAGGATTCAATATCGCGCCCGTGACATAAAACTGTGCTTTATCCCCTCGGTGAAAAAAAACGTTTATCTAACTAAACGTTTATTTATGTATTTATATATATCTTTAAAAAAAGGATGAATTCAAAATTTAAATGAAAATATTATTGGACTGTCGTATCAGTGAAAAGAATGTCACACCAGACAGGCGCGACCAGTGCAATAAGAAATAAAATATAAAATAAAACCGCTTTCAAGGCGACCTTAAACAAGTAGTATTTGCATGCATACGCAATGATCATCGGTTGTCTCGCGACACATTCTCATGCATGGTGCATACGAGTGCATTTCGAAGTACTAGCGTCCAGATTATGGGTGCATTCGCGACGTCAATGTACGGATTATTTGAGAAGAGTGAATTGATGTCGTCGGGGGTGCAGCGGGCGGGGCGGGCGCGGGGCGGGGGCGATGCACTCCGAGCTGCATGTACATGCACCGGAGCCACCCGACCACTGGACATTGCCACCAATTCCATGAAGCTTTCCAAATCACTGTTATGCAAACTTTTATACATTCAGGGTAAGGCAACGACGCAGTTTCCGTTATGTAACTGTAGGTTATACAATATTAATAAGGTTTTAGCTGGTTAAGGGTCCTTGCCATTTACAGATATCACAAGGTTGAAAGCCAACTCAAGTACCTTATGTAAGATAGGATGTAGGTTTGAACAATTTATGTGACAGTCAGCCTAAGTAAATAATTGATTACGGACTGATTTTTTATTTACCCACATAAAGAGTTGTTCGTCGCTGCCGCCTTCAGACAGCTACCTGCAAAAACTGTAGTTCAATTTGCTATACGTATCACATTAAAAATTGATAATCTTGATAAAGTCCTATTCGGCCGATTAATTCTTGTGTTGTATTTTGTATTTTATTTCATTCTAATGCTATTTCTCGTATTCTTCATTTGAAGTCATCTACTTACACATATTTAGTGAGATAACAATACACATATCTATGTAGGTACGTAAGGTAAAATCCCAAGTCGATTGGCGGTTGTTCCGCTTTAAGTTGTTATAGTTGCAGCTGCACAATCCTGTCCCTCCATGTTATGTTGACGGCAGCCAGCTTAATGGAACACTTTTTTTCGACATCTATATACCCATATTTTTTTACCCTGGCGGCCTGGGTCTGTCCTTTCGTGCGCGCGCAAGTGGTTAATGTTGGCAATCTTAGCGAGGAATGTGCGGTCGCACTTGAGACAGGAGAGGACACCATTCGCGGTAATTATGTGTGTGTGACACAGGTTCTGACCTTCAGATCATCATGTTTGGCGTCTAGCTCGAGTCTTCGCTTATCCTCAAACACCTAGATGTTTTACTTAGCAAGGTGCCAACATCGTCTTAGCAATTTGTTACCAATCTACCTGCTTATAACGATGCTGAAAAAAAATTGGACAACTACGAGAGCTTTGTTTCGGAACCCTACACTGAGCAGGGTCAGACATCCTCTTGCCCGGTTTTTTAAATCGATTTCACGGCAAGATAAGCGAAACTAAATTACCATAAAAATATGTCACTTTTACATTACCTATCACTAGAAAAATGTTAAATACTTATGGTGCTAAGCTGACATACGAGTTCACTCTGCAGTTGTTATGCAACTTCTCTAACTGAATGCATCTACTTTGCTACCACAGCATCCCTGCACCACACATTACATCATCATCCATTTAGCCGAAAGATGCCCGCTGCTGCACATACCTACCTAGGTCTCCCCCAATTTCATTATTATGTCGTTTCATCGTGTCATTTTAATATTATTCTAATAAATAGAAGCCTTATTTACAAACACGTACAATAAGTGCAATTTCATGTATATCTATCGAACTAGCGTTTTCCTATATTAAACTCGTTTATCATTTCCCTCTCTGGCACCATTCCATTCCATTCTGCTAATTCGGTCATGAATAAGCAGTGTGTTCAATTACATCCACATCCATTAAGCGGCACATTAATATTGTAAGACAACCATCCAAACAATTCATCACCTTCACAAACTTTTCCACCTAACATTTAAAATATTACAAGGAAATGGAGATGGAATGCTAACTAAATTACAGTTACCTGTATTGTTAAAGAACAATTTTCCCTTTCGCTTGCCAACGTGTCGCTTGCTGCTTCAGTTTTAGTTCCCACTTTGCAATATAAAAACATATGCCTCGTAACGTAATCCCTAACATAACCGCTGAAAATTTGTCAACGAGTTAAACGACACGTTCTGACCTAACTTGACACATGATTCCGAAGAGTTTTAACATAATTCCAATTTTGTATAACTCCGAATGCAATATTTTGACAGAAGATTTTATCTTTCGAATTCGCGTATGAATCGAACCGACGCTTACCTACGTACTGGTACAGCAATTAAATTATGCATTGAATCTAAAATAGCTCCCGGATAACATAGCTCTCGGAAATATGAAAATTCCGAAAAAAAAATATTTGGTAAAGATAATTGGAATTTAAAGGTGTTCCCAACGGCCAACCTTCAAAAGGATGTCTGTGAAGCACAATATGTGCGAAATTATTACACGGGCACCTGTAATTATGTCAATTGTTAATAAATTCAATATCAAAGTGGTATAAACAACTGTTTTTCCTTATAACAAAAGAAAAATTAACCTCTACAACAGTCATGTATCAGGAAGCGTAACAAAAACACGCGGTTGTCGACCCAAAGGTTGTTGCCGGTAAATGGCAGAAGGAAGTGCGTCGGCGGGAGGCGGTAACATGGAAGTCCTGTCGCCCCGTCAGCGCAGCGGGCTCTCGGGCGGCGAGCGTGAGCCGCGCGCGCGCCGGATGCGCGCTAAAACGCCGCGCGTGTAGCCGCCGCGCTCCGGCGCCCCCGACAAACACATGCTAGATACGAGTTTCCTATGACAACCTGTCATCCGCGTAGAATTCAGGTTTTGAGAAAATTAAAAACTTTCGATACTAATAAAGGGAGTAAATGACATGCACTGTGTGCTGACAATCATGCAAATACACATTAGATTTTTGACATCTCAAAGTGCCCGAGCGGCCTACGTACTGAATAAACATCTTTTATCTTTTATCTTTGTCATCCACTCAGCCGTGACTGAAAGACGAATTTCCAAACATCCTAATAAACTTTCACGTTTCATATATATTTACCTACCTATAAGAAGGACAAAGGCAACCTGCGCCGATCTAAGATGATCTTTGAAAAGTGGATAGTGGTTAAATGGGTTTGCGTAAAAGTGTTGTCATTTGTTAAAGTTATACATTTTTAAGGTGGGCCATTGTTGGAGGTTTTATTTAACCGGTTAATCCTGGCTGATCAGAACTCGATATGTGTTTGTATTCTTTTTGACACTTGTCACTTAATATATGATTGTTCTTGTATTTTACTCTGCTGATGTTTTTTCAATGTAATTATATATTCAGGCGGAGTATATAGCTTTGTCTGAAGCGGCCAAAGAAGCGGTGTACGTTCGTGCAATATTGGCAGAGCTAACTGGATTTTCAGACGCAGTGATTTTGCATAGTGATAACCAGTCAGCTGCCAAACTCGCAAACAATCCTGTCTTTCACAAACGTACAAAGCATGTTGATATAAGATATCACTATGTTCGTGAGGCTGTTTTTAATAAAGTGATAGAATTAAGATATACGCCAACCGAATTTATGATAGCTGATATACTAACTAAAGCTTTGCCAAATTGTAAACACAGTTCTTTTACAAATGAATTGTTAGAGCTGGTCATCAAGGATTAAGAGAGCGTGTTGGAGGTTTTATTTAACCGGTTAATCCTGGCTGATCAGAACTCGATATGTGTTTGTATTCTTTTTGACACTTGTCACTTAATATATGATTGTTCTTGTATTTTACTCTGCTGATGTTTTTTCAATGTAATTATATATTTACAATAGCCATTCGTAAAAGTGGTAAATTATGATAGATCTATTCAAAATAAACATATGTTGTTGTGTCATATAATACTCTTAAGTGCGTCGGAGCCGAGATATTTAAATATTTATGCCTGGGCGTACTTTAAGAGGTAGGTACCAAAAACGTAATACCTAGATATTTATAATCTCCACTCCGATATTATTTAACGCATTACCACGCATTGGAGGTGGGAGGACCTTGTGCAGGGTCCGTCCGGGTTGGTACCACCATCTTATCCATTAACCTACCGCCAAGCAGCAGTGTTCGCATTGTTGTGTTCCGGTTTGGGGATAAGACAGCCGGTGAAATGACTAGCATAGAGGCATTCCATCTTCGGCCTCAGGGTTGGCAACGCATTTGCAGTCTTAGGATTGCGGTCTTGTGAATGCGAATGTCTATGGGTCACAGTTTCCACTTACCATCAGGTGGCCTGTGTGCTCGTTTGCCTTCCTATGATATAAAAAATAAAAAAAATAAAAAATATGCATTTATGTGTATTTAGATGTTCTCCAAACCAATACGACAATAATGTTCATACAAACTTACCCAATGCCCTTTGAATACCTAGGTAGTTTAGAGAATGAACCTAGTTAATGTTATTTGTCATCAACTTTATATGAACCTTAGCGTGATCACTTGAAAAGCTGCCTATTTAATGCTAGTAAAGGACCCCGCAGCGAATGTATGAAAAAATGGTTTTCAGTCAAATTTGCTGAAATTCTGGTATAATGTAGGTTTTGACTTCCTTATTAAAGTTGTATATGGGCGTAAGCACCACAAATGACTAGTTTCTGCATAACTTAATTAAATAAGATAATTAATATGACCTGTGAAGTAATCGTAAAATAATAAGTATTGCGGGGTCCTTTAATTATGTATCTAGGACATTTCGAATCATATCGAATTTATTGCAAAAATTTCGATGCCGAAAGACCATAACTTCCCTGTATCTGTCTGTAGTGAATCGAATAGCAATATTACAATTATTTTTTTACTACAATAATAAAAAAATACCGGTCCTTTTAGAAACGCTGATTTGGTACTTACTTGAATTAGGTAATTGAAATATTGCTAATGACTTGACACCGGCTTGGATATATTTTACTTAATATTACACGTATCTACTCCAAGGAGACCGGTATTTTTTTACACTTGTATATTTTGTAAAAAAAAGCATAGGTAATTAATAAGATTTATTTACTTACTTCATTTAAGTACCTATCGGGCAGTTTGTCCTCGTTATTAAACAATTTAACGTCATTAAATTAACCAAAATTTTATTGCATTTAAAAATGTCAGACATTCTACCATAAAACATTAATGCCTTAAACCTAAAAAGTTTTATTACAAAGTTGCATCTTGTCTTGAAATCCGCAGGTACATTAAATGCAAAGTGTGTTTGTCTGTCGGTTCTGCTCTGACGAATAGATGGATTGGAGCCATTTCGGTTACCCTGATGAAACTGAGAAACGAAGCATCGCATTCTACTTTGTCTCTACTCTACACGTAAGCACTGTTATCATTTTGTTTTTAACTCGTCCACCATTATTGTCAAGTAAATTATAGGAGCTATCATAAGGTTGACAATACCATAACGTGTCAATTAGGTTTAGTCCGAGTAAAATACAGCCCCAGGGTAAAAATAATTCTTCACAAATATCAATCATGACATGTTATTAAGGATATCAAAGTCTCGGAGGTTGTAAACAGACATTTTGATGACATTTAATTGACAACAATTCATTATGTGCTAAGGTAGTAAAATAAAATACCGTTTCTAGATTTTACACTGCTGATTACAGTAAAATATCTTTGGATTTTTTATGCAGTAGTTTTTTTTATATTTAGGAAAAACAGTAAAAAAGTTGGATTGTGATTGTTAGGAATACACTTATTAGTGCCCTTAGTCCATTTATTACCAAAGGAATTGAAAAAAATATACAACTGTCATGTTCATTTTTTATCTGTCTGACGGATTACTTGATTCTAACGACACGCTTTCGATTCTACGCAAAATAGGTAGTTTATTTATTTTAATGGCGTCTACAAATTATGTAATTAATTAAATTACTCTAAATAACAAATTTGTGAACGAACGGCAGCGAATGATTGACAAGTGAGTGACATGACATGACAGTCAGTTCTGTTTCTGTTTAAAGTTACTTTTTTATTTTATTTCAGGCTAAGATCACGACATCAGTATTCCTATCTTTGTATATAAGGTCTTTTTAATGACTATTTCTTTAATAAATTATTCACGACGAATTTAAGTTAAATAAAGAAAAACCAAGAAATACGGGTAGTCTAATTTTTAACCAGCTATTATAAACGCGAAAAAACAATAATGCCTCTTTTTTTGAAATGTTGTGAATTGCGTTTGTTTTGAAACCCTCAAAGACAATGCAACAGATGACAATACGCAAATGAAACGCATTGTTTTCTGGGGTTGTTGACGAGCATTAATGTGGCGAGGCGGTGCACTCGGAGTCGTTGTTCTTTGCAGCCGCAGTCCTGACACCTGCCACCTTGGCTCGTCCTACCTTCGGCATGACTCAGCCTTATTTACGAGGCGGACATTTGCACGGTACTGCACAATGGAATGCCCACTAAAACTCAAGACAAAGCTCGCACAATCTGATCGTGACTAACCACACTGCTTTATCACTTTATGCTACTTGTTAAGTTTTATTTAGCTTCGTTTTTAATTTATTGAAATACTCAAATTTAGATGGGAATTTACGGACAATTAAATGCCTATCTTTGGACTTGAAGTTGTATGAAAGGTTAGGTTAGAATAGGTGTACAATAACACGAATCTCAAGATATTTAAACCATGTAAGTTTTGACCTCTGTGTCCTCTGTGTCTGTGTCTGTGACCCCTTGGTGTTCACAATCACGACAAATTTCACCAGTGTTAAAGTATATATGCGCCAATTGAGTTTTTATTGCTATCAAGCTTTATACGAGCGTCAATCACGGAGCAATAAGGGTCGTCGCACAAAAGATGCTGATTGCCGCCGAAGTGACCGGCCGTCTGTAGCAGTCGCCTCGCACGACAGCTTTAGTGATTTAAGGAAATAGGTATTACACATCAAAAATGTCTCAGGACTAAAAGTATTCTCAGTTATTTTGAAGTTTTTAATTTAATAAAAAAAAATGAACGATTACGCTAAAAACCCTTAAATAGCAAAATTATATACTTTAATAACATAGGTACTACAAGTTAAAAATATTTAAATTAAAATTAAACTAAGCTACTCAAATTAAAATAAAACTAAGCTACTAAATAATAAAACTCAATGTTATACTAAATAAAACATGTGTTAACTCGTTAAAATGTGTTAATATGTGTAGTGTGCGTATGTTTAACTAATTACTTATAGAATAGAATAGAATAAAATAGAATAGAATCATTTATCCGGCTATTAAATAAACACAAACATTTGAGAAAATAAAAATAAAATTACAAAATCTATTTAACTAATTCAAAATATCTATTTGTCTCCTGATATTTATTTATTTTTTATTTAAATAAAATAGCCGAAACAGAGTACCAGCTCAGCGTGGTGCTGTGGCACGGAGCCGCAGCGCTGATTTTCAGCTGGACCCGCATGAGAAAGTTGGCAAAAACAAGAAAAGAAATAGAACATTTAAAAGAAACACAGCATAAAAGTTATGCTACAAATAATTAAAATACTACAATTAAAATAAACAATTATAAAAATATTAAACATTACAACAAAGTGAGATCTAGCGTCCTAAGCGCGTTAATTACACATATTATAATCTAACTTATAATAACACTAATGAGATCTTTGAAGAAAGGTAAAACTTCACGGTGTCTGTTTACTTAAAAGAGCTGTATAAGTGTAGAAGTGTCGATATTTTCCGTATAGTTTGGCTTCTTGGTGTAGGTGCGAAACTCTCGGTGCTCGAGTCCGACTTACACTTGATCGGTATTTTAGTGGTAACCTATCAATGGCTCGAAAAACTTTTGTCCGCTGTATCGTTTGTCCGAAAATTTCATTTGTCCGAAAATCATTTTTCTCTGAACTCATTACCTTTTCAAAATGATTAAAAAGATATACATACAGAACATGTAGGTTAGGTTAGGTTAGTTTTATAACAACAAATAAAAGTTAAACGGTTTCAGATAAAAATGATTTTCGGATATTTCTAAGTTTCTTGAACTTAAGATAGGTAGGTACTTAACCTATTTTAGTCTCGATATTGCTTGAGCCATTTAAACATGGTTATTCTCTCCTATGATAAAATAATAATAAACTCGGCGTCACATGGTCACGTCAAGATCAGCCCGCGACTCCGTACGCGGACTTAGGTAGAAGTCCTGTATCCCTACTTCTAGGTTTAAAATACGTGCAGTCAACTAAAGTGAGGTATCCACTTTATCAGATTGCATTGAAATATTAGGGTTCAAAAGTGAATACTTACATCTCTTTGTAGTACTACCTATCTCCATACCAAATTTCATTGACATACTTATAGGTACATCGGCTTGACCGACAAAGCAGACAGAATTATTGACACATTTATATAATATTAGTATGGATTATTACGGATATAAACATATACCTAGTATCGTATTGATAAAAAAACGCAAATGTTTGACTCAAGTAGTTGTTATTCTTGTTCAGAAATACGTTGGAAACATGCCTTTCTGCTAAAAATACTCAAGCATACCACAAACGTAAACCCACAATAATTCCCGCCATAACTTTATGTTAGTGTAGCCATTTTCCAGCTGTTTTTTCCCGTAAAGGGTAGCGCGGCCGGTCGGCAGCGCTGCGGTCGCCGCGGGCGGCGAGGGCGCCCGTTTGCCCTTGCCGCAGACGGTGCCCCGCCCTGCACCCTGCACCCTGCAATCGCCTGCCGCGCCGTCTGCTGCACCGCCCGCCGACCACGCCGTGATGCTGCATTTTATATGTCTTACTTTATTACAGTTACTACTTAAGGACTGTTTGGTAGGTATCGAGCTGGTTTATGTGCTTTCATATTCCATAAAGCGTTCTGACATTAGTTAGCTCAGGTTAGGTAGTACGAGTAGGTGTTGTATTTTGCTCACTTTTAGGTAATATTTTAGGAGTAGGTACAAAAATACCTTAAACCGGAACAAAACGATTTGAAAAAAATAAGAAAGTACGTTCTTAACGTTGGTGTTGGTAGTCTTCTTTTTTCTAATTTATGTGCAAATAACGAACGTGTGAGAACCCCGGAGCCACTTGACCGAGTCTAAAAATAACCTTAAGCAGGCGTCGAACCGCGTCCCAGCCTGATAGGAGTGATAGGCGACCTCAACACTTTCAACTTCCATCAAACTCGCCTGAGGGCGTTAGTGGGCTGTTAGCCTGTGGGCGTTTGTTTCTTAAGTGCCAAAAACAAACGCCCACAATAAGCTAACGGCCGAAATCAAACACTTACATCAACTTCATAATAATCACAGGTCTGACCGCCTGATAAAATAAGTAGGTACAGTCAGCTGCAGAGAAAAGGATACCCCCCTTCCTGGTAAGGATTGTTTTTTTTCGAAAACCTGTGGTTAGATTTAAATGATTTTGAGTTTATGTGTAGACAATAGTAAAATCTTCAATTCACCGAAAAATCATATAAATTTAACCACAGGTTTTTGAAAAAAAACGATCCTTACCAGGAGGGGGGGTATCCTTTTCTCTGCAGCTGACTGTACATACCTATTTTTATTTTAACAGTAAAATACATAAAAAATATATGGGTGATCATTAAATCAAAAAAATCTTGGTAATCTGGGTATCTTTAAAACTACATTTCTACAGGGACATATTATTTTTTCACTGTTTTTTGCGTCATCATCATCAAATTTCCTCCATTACTCAATTCCTAGATCAAGTCTCTCTTATCCACTTCCAGCCAGCTCTTGCCACAATGTCGTCGAACCGTCTAGCTCTAGGTCTACAATGTGTATTATGCTTTAATATATTCAAATAATGTACCTATCCAATTCAAGGTAGGTAGTATTTTTACTTTAAATTATTTACGCTTGTGTACTTCGTCAACGGTTTTTGACAAACAATATTATCATCAATTGATTAAAATCCGTCTGAGTTTAATTCGTGGTTAGCATCGGCTATTGAATGCGCGCGCGCATAATATCCATACAAATTTATTGTATCAGTCTGCCGGCCGCTCACCCTGCGCTGTAAAGGATGCTATCTATATATACATAAAATAATACATAATTGTGCTCATTAAGTTTTAGTCCAAAATACATTCTTGAGACAAGCCCTTTTAGGAGTTTAAATAGGTGGGTCTACATTTACTCCTAGCAAAGATCCCATTACCTATGATTTCATACAAATCTCAAGAAATGGTTCAAAACTAACAAGATTTGACCTAAAAATATTAACTAACGGGATTTGTACTTGTATGTTTTTTTTAATAATTGCTTTTGTTTTGTTTTCTGTACACACATTATAATGTACAGTAAAATAAAAGTTTTTGAAAAACGAAACGATCTCGTGAATTTTAGAATGGAATTAGGTACTACAACGTGTTATTTTGACATAAATAACGACACATTGAGAGGTCTTTGTAAAGGTTTATTAAAAAATATATTAAACGGACTTTACATACCAATTCCAGTCTATTTATTAATAAAAAGAAAATTAATTGAAAATTGTAAGAACATTTTGCGTGTTAATAGCTTACATTAACATGTCATAGAAGAAGGTGTAAAATAAACTAGAGCTCTGCCAGAGCTTCCTTCGTTTTTTGTAACAAAATGTTGAATTGTATGAGCACAGCGCCGGGGACTCGCCGCCGCAGCTGCCCCACCGCCTGCTGCTCCCGCTGTATCAGCTCCCTTATTTCATCGTCAACGTCGGGGTGTATCACAGAAAATATTCCTCCAACTTCAGTGTCCTTCATGGCACCATCCAATTCTTTCAATATAAGTTCATACTTTGAGGTAACAGATTCCTCTATGTCGTGAAATTTCTCTTGTACTAATTCGTCAATAATTGTCGTGTCTTGACCTGTTTCTGTTGGGTATGCCGAAATAGCTGCAAAAATTAAATATTGGACACGTGAACATTGCACCTCTAAAATACGATTTACTGACGTAATAAGACGAAATCGGTATGCTAAGACAGCCTGGTACTACCTAAAGCTGTGATCGTGACACTCCATTTTATTTATTAAAATCAGAGAACCCTGAAACCCTCAAATAATGGAGTACGTTAACTTATTAAGAATCTAATATGACACTATAAAAAAATATTTTATCTGTTTCACTATTGAACCATATACTCTCTCGACAACTTTGGGCAAATTAACGTTGGATATCGGAAATTCCAGAGAGTGGTTGCGATTACATATAATTATGCGTACAATAGTGTATTGTATCACATCACATCGATGGTAGACTAATTACCCCCGAGGGATCCCGCTAATGCTACCTGCATTATGTTACTGTAAGTTAGTTTTCTTAATTTGTTGTACTTACTGCATTTATCTCCATCAAATATATCATTGCAGCTATTATTGCTTTTGCATCGCATTCCATAGTCTTTGACCTTACGATTGAGTACATTCAATTTCATTCCTGAATTCAAGATATTTGTGCTGATCTCGTACAGTATTGATTCTAAATTCTCCAGCTCAAAATTATGGGTGAATTGATACAATGCATCTTGTAAGCTTAGGACATCGAACATAGGTTTCCCGAACGCCTTCAATGCGCTTTGTTTTAGATTGCCTTTGACATCGTCTAGTTTTCTCCGATAATCTTCTTCTATATTTTGATATTTGACATCCACCATGTGACTAAACTCTGCTGCAGATACATCTAATTGCTGCTTTATGTACCGGAATAAGTCCTGCATTGAAATACACATGTGTCCCTCTCGCTGAGGATATGCAATAGTTGAAATTAATCGAGCCGTCTCTGAAATTAATATCACTACATAGTATAAAACAAAGTCGCTTGCGCTGTCTGTCCCTATGTATGCTTAAATCTTTAAAACTACGCAACGGATTTTGATGCGGTTTTTTTTAATAGATAGAGTGACTCTTAAGAAAGGTTTATATGTATAATACATTCCACGCGGGCGAAGCCGCGGGCGGGTCGCTAGTTATCGATAAAATTACCCTGAACTGAAATAATTTAATTTATAATTCTTCTTGCTCTATGCCATTATATAAAAGCGCTCAATTTTCCTTAATTCAATAGCAATAGATAATGAAAATTAAAATATCACGAACAAGTGTATTTTCAAAGTTGTCATAAATGTTCACCGTGATCTTAAAATTAAGGAACATTAGGTTAGTAAGAGTGCTACGAGTATAGATCAAACCATGTTTTTCCACAGCCGCAGCACAAAAATTGCACCGGACAGCAGCATGTATACTTACTTAACATAGTTATTAACCATATTTGTATCGTTTATCGTTAATGTCTATATTCCTAAATACTGCAATATTAGAAGAATGCTTACTTTCATTTTCTTCACAACTATGTTGACAATTTTGTCTGTAGCGCTCGTAATTTTTCAGAATGTATGTTTTTTCTTGTAGCTGCATATCATACTGTTTTCTGTATATCGAGTATCCCCGCAGTGCGTTGACTACATAATCCATGTCCGGTTCCATGCCTTCTCGTTGCCGAGCTATATTTTCCAGAACACTTTTCAAACGTGTCGGCTGGTTTATGATAAACGTCTTGAAGTTTTCTAACTCCTGTTCGAGGCTCTCGCGCATTTGCTTATACCGGGGGAGAAGCTTTGTGATGTATTCCTTTTCGAACGCTGAACTCAGATCGTCGATGGCAGCCCTAATATCACTATGGCTGATGAGGCTTTTACCTGTTGGGCAATCTAGCTCCTCTGTGGTCACTGGTTCTTCTAAATAGTAAATAATGTGTTGATTAGAAGCATGAAATTAGTACATTAAGTTAAAAAAAAAACCACCAATCCGCTTTTCCTGTCCGTATTATAAAAATATAAAAATATTTTGGATCCACATTATCAAGCGACTGAAAATTTGAGGTACAAAAAAATTGTCTTATTAAATTCATCGAGTGAGTTTAATATTTGGCTAACCTGTAGCATCAGTGGTCGAATCAGGTGTCAATTCTGAATCAGGTATCAATTCTGAATCAGGTGTCGATTCTGAATCAGGTGTCGATTCTGAATCCAGATAGTCGTATTCAGGATATGCGGTTGAGTCGTCGTCGACCACTCGAGTCAGAGCCCCCCCGACCAGCAACGCGCAAACGGTCAAGTTAAACACAAGCTTGCTTAAACCCATGACTGAAGAAGGCGCCACCCTCCACCGAGTGTATGAATAGGTGCCCTGAAGTGCCCCTTTTATTTTAAATGCACAATAAACGCAGGTATGCACACTAGTATCTCAAGAATTTATATTTATTACGTTTAGTAGAAAATAAATCGTTTTTTATTACATTAACTAACCTAATGCGTAAGTAACGTTTCGAGCAGGTAAAAACTAATTGCGGTTTTATTACCTCGGAATGTGAGTTCTACAAAACAATATTATATTCAAATGCTATTGTGGTTTATTATTATTATTATTACACGCAAAAACATTTTACCTTCTAGTGTTTTGATATTTATATTATTGTCTACTTCTACGACTTTTCTGTACTGGGAAAAGCGGTAGACGTATTCGATACTGTGGTAATGTGGAAATCAACAGCAAAAGCTAGCACGCTCGGTGGCTGTTGTGGTAAATAGCATTAGAGGAACACAAAGCGTAAATGGACGGATGGTGTAATTTATTTTCGTTGCTTGTTTGTTGGGGTAGAGTACTTAACGAACCTTCAGTTTGTGAAACCATAATGTCAATGGTCATTGCGTAAATAAAGTAAAGTTATTAGTAGGTACAGTCTACAAGTAGGTAGCTGTACACTTTCGTACCTTGTCGCTTTAACGCGACGTTAAAGCGACAAAGCACTAAAGTGCGCAACTACATATAAGGGTGACCGTACTTCAAACAACCCGATCATGTCCACATGAGACTGATATCAAATGTTGATTGTTAATAGGTAAAACTTGAGATGTAGGTTTATAATCTAACAATATACCTACCTATACAAAAATCTTGCGTTACGATGTTTGTGGTCGAACTCCCCCCGAATATAGAATATGCGAATGATAATAATGGTAGGTATGAGAATAGGACGTAAAGTATATTTTATAAGGATTGTATGAAAAAAAAATACACCCGGGCACGGACAGCACTTTTACATAAAACGCCTATTTTATAATTTATAATGATGAGTTTGTTATGTTTCAAAGTCGTGGTAGAATAATTATGTCATACTAAGTATGTGTCTTGATATTAAAATTGTCTTTTAAATAAAACTGCCTTCGTCGTCGTACACGCTCAACCGAAATAAAAACAGCGTAATTAATCCAAAGCCACTGAAATTAATGAACGTCCATTTATTCTAATTTGCTTCTCACTGATGAGCGCGTGGCAATTGGCACCAGCTATAGAGGTGTCATGGAGACAAGGATTAATGGTGACGGTGGGGTCTGCGCCCGCGCGCCCTCCAGACACCATGGTGACCTTGCACGTTGACCTTGCAGCGTCACTGCAGCTCACCCTGACCTCGCAGGCACGTCGGTGATGCACATAACATCTGCGGTCCAGCAACACGGCTGGCTGATATGGGGTTGTTTGTTTTGAGTTTGCACATGGCGACTGATAAAGACTTAAAAATTTATTTTTGTAGACGATGAAATATTTTTTGGATGATTTGTGCTGTTTACCTTTTTACTACTTTTATTGATTAAAAATTTAAGTCTCAAGTATGTAAGTACCTAAGTAACATTTTTCTGTTGGCTATACCTAAAACCGCTGTTAATCAAACAAACAATATGGTAACAAATATTTATTTAAGAATTAATTCATTTGTAAGTTAATTGGTTAAATATGCATCATACTTTCATTTATTATACTAAAGTATGATTTTAAACACAATTTTTCTTTGGCGAATCGGCCATTTTGCTGTAATTAAATTATGTAAAGGTACTTACATCATACCATTTCATAATAGTGTAAGTGTAGCTTTTTTACATGTTAGGACTAGCAGAGCTTAGTCTAACTACGAGTGGGCCATACTTTAAGTTCGAAGGCCTCTGCTAAAGCGCACTACCGAAGTGGACGAATGGGTTAGACGAGTCTCCAAATGAGTCCACCAGGTGACTTAAGCTATTGGGCGTTTCCGTGTAACATGTTATTCTTCTGACCTACACGCCCAAGTTCGATGAAAACTATGATTCGCGAATGGAACTTTATTAAAATCACATTTAAGCTATAATTAAGAAATAACAATAGTAACTACAGCTAGTATTATTTAAAACCGATCATCATTGGTAGGTTGAAACCGAATAAATACAAACGATTCGTATTGTGACACTCACTACAATGTTCCACTAAAGTATTGAACTGTAACTTTAGAACTCATTTCAGGCTCTAATTTTTATCGTCCGGCTGTATCTCACGTTGTTAAAAATCTAGCGAATCGAATTTTCATGCTTAAAGAAGTCCTGCATATTCGTGGTCCGCAATGTGGTTGTCATGTCACTGCTAAGCAAAATAAAGCGTCCCTTCAATTCTATTTCGGGCCATAATTATCTTGGACTCTCTCTCTACTCTCTCCAGTCTCGAGTTCATCCCGGTTGCATGCTCCGTCACTTATTTGGTCGGCCGCAATGCTGCATTCTGTTCTATTGTACGAGTATGGATCCCCATTTGTAGGTACACACATGTCCGTAATTTATTCTTGACTGAGGGTAAAAGGCTAAGTTACTGGATTTTTATTCTCAATAATTCTCATATTTTTGTGCTTTGAAAGAAAATATTCCACAATGTCAACCGATATGTAAACAATGACAATGACACTTACTAGCACACTTGTCACATTCATTCAATTTTATTAGTGTCATATTAATAAGCAACAAGTTTAGGCCTTGTTGCAGACGAATATAGTAAACCATAATTGTATAAGTTATGGATGAGTTGTGCGTACGAGTTTCATTTGATTTAGTTACTTGGGATATGAAAATGGATGACTTATCTTGCCTTAAAAGTGGCAACGTCGCAATTATAAGGGTCTGGTGCACCAAAGTGTTCGTAACAATATTTTATAAAAAAATGGATATATCTCGAAAACTAGACCGAATTAAGCCTACTTTATACGAAATTTTTATCTCCAAATTAACTCAGGAACGTACGCCCCAGGCACGGTGTATAAACGTATTTAGGTATACCAATTTATAAGTTTTCTTTTGGGTACGTACTTTAATATAATGTCGGAATAATGCCATACCGAAAGGAGACATCGAAATATTTTCAGAAATGTTTCATGGCGGTGCCATACTGGCAGTAGAGGAATACCAAGACCTTTGCCGTAATTTCACCAAAAAATATTCTGCAGTTTCCTACCAAGAAGAGCCCAAACTTGGTTTTTTGCTTGAAAATATTATTCAGTTAACAAGTGACAGAAATATAATCATGTGTTATATTTAGAATCAACTCATGAAGCCCTTTCATTTGAGCTCCCCCAAGAAGGAAAATTCCGACTCAAATAGTCCTAGGAAAAAAATTACGACCACTTACCGCTAACCGCTTCCACTACAGCGAATTTTTCGTTAAGATTTGTTATTTATTGCCAAATACATAACTTGTCGAATCTACTTAATGTTGACCCACTTCCTAATTGGCCTCGATCCCGCAGCCCTCATATAGGTATCTTATTTCCAGCCTGTGCTCGCGCTCACGCCGAATGTTAATGGAGCTTAGCGCAGCCTGTTTATTAAGCCCTCTCGGCGCGGCGTGACTTGATCACGTATACGTTCATTAGCAAAGCGAATGTGTAAATATGTATGTATAAGTACCTACTTATATAATTTTGAACCAAAAATGCCAATATATTCTTAGGGAAGTTCTTGGTAATTAAATAAAACAAAAGCGTAAATTTCAACTTGCTGCAGCTGGCTTGTGATAACATTAACTTAAATGTAGAGGAAGCCTCCTATCATTTTAGGCTCCATCGAAAAGGTTAGGGTGGAATGCCAATTGTCTTGTAATTTTTTAAAGCGTAGCTTATTCATTGCCTTAGTCCCTTACATATTGGTTTAACTATACGGAAGGTAGTTTTAAAGCTTTTCTTTTGAATAATCAGTAGAAACTATCTCAATCTATTGATGAGTCTTGTCATTAGTACAGCCGAGTTCATAAATATGTATACACTTAAATACCTTGTCTGTTTAATGTCATGTTGAAACTGCCATATACGGGTGTCAAAAAATAGCACGTCACAGTGACACTGGAGATTTCCCAGCCTTAGACGATACAACCCAGCCTAACATGACCTCAGTAAAAGTTGCACCGTTTTCGAGTTATACCAATTTAAAGATTTTTCCAATTTTTCACCTCTTTTGACATTGTAAGTGCTCGCATTTACTGGGATAGCTTTAGAATTTAGTTTTTTTATTTGTGCGCGTTTATGAATAGTTGATTAAGATGATAGAAGCATTATTATGTCAATAACTAATGTAAAAGTTGGAAAAATACTGTAATGAACTTGACTTAAGGTAACAGCACCTATTACCGTGGGAGTAAAGGTAGTTTTCAAATCAGAGCCAAAAATTAAGAGAATCAAGACAACCTAACGACCAAAAGGATTTTTTTTATAAAAGTGTGTTGATTGAACTTTTTAATTACCACCTTTATGACCTCATTTTAGGTGATTATTTGGGATAAAATAAATATTAAACCCAAAAAGTCGGATTCTCCTATTACCGTGGTATTGGACGGGCTTTGACCCTATTACCGCGGATGAGGCTCCTATTACCGTGGGTAGAGGATTTATGTATTTTTGGTTCCGTACATTTAATATTTAACATTTTGTTTTTTTTTTAGTAAATCTACTTAAATACAACATTTAAAAGTTGATAAAGTCTATTTTTAAATAAAACTGAGTACTAAATCAACATTATTTATTATATATATTTTTTTAATAATCAGTCTTCGTTTGAACAAAAATCAAATAAATAACATAGATTTGCCCTTTGTAATGTAATTGGAAGAGTAAACATTACTTACCTTTCTTTAAAAATAAATGATTATACAAAAATATAATTAAAATGGGAAATCTTAGTAGCATGATGCATGATGATGATGCAATAATCAACATTATGTTTTACCCTAAACTTGCTAACCAACTGGGTTGTTGTGTAAAAAATAACCATTTTACTGTTTGATTCTTAAAAAGAAAAGTCACATTAGTAATTTCACCGAAATATTTAAAAAAAACAAAATAAACATACGCTTAGTACTATTATTCCAGTTTTCGACAGACTAATAAAAAAATCCAGTCTGCCAAATAAGCGTTGTACCATCAGTTAATACAACACTTTCCAAGAGGGTAAGCTTTACTATCAAAAACATCTTAATTTTATTAAGAAATCCGGACTACGGTACCCTAAAATTGATATTTCATTTACTGTCACACGGTAATAGGAGATAGTATGGGATCCTAACTCCGACCCATAAAAAATCTAAATACCTCGGAACTAGGTTCCCATACATCCTATTACCGAGGGTTATCTTTTCTTACCCTCGGTAATAGGATAAATTCACGGTACTATAAAACCTTATTCCGACCCATAAAAAAATTAAGCTATCGTGACGTTGGTTAAACAAATAAAAACTTAACATTTTAACCATCTAATAAAACAAAACTCATAAAACTAACAAGAATATCTTTAAATATATCTTTATATTTAAACGACTCAAACATATTAAGGGTTTCTATGAAAACAAGTAATATAGTGCACAAGTTTATAGTAAAAAATAAGGCCTTTATTAGTATTTTTCATACCACGGAAATTGCTCTTAAACTGCTTAGATAGATAAAGTTTTTTATAGCACTAAAAAAAAAAATAACCAACAGCAGATATAAAAAATAAAGGCCATAGAAACTAAAGTACCATTTTAGCTATTACCGTGGTATACCTCGGATTAAGGAGCCATAGCAAAAAACGAAACCGATTACCGCGGTATTTAATATTCTAATTTTAACGTATTTCCATACAAAAACACACAAAAATAGTACTTGGAAGTCGCAAAGAAAACAATAAGCAATAATTTAAAAATCTTAGCATTAGGATAGTCATTACAACTATTACGCAAATCACTAAATAAAATGTGGGTTTACTTACGTGTGGCGTCTCGCGTTTGTATGGCACAACCTGCTCCTGCGCCGGCGTCGCGGATACTGGCGGTTTGCGAGTTGTTTATTTGATGCATAAACACTAGCGCTAAAAAAACCGGTAGTCTACAAACTACGCTTTGCTCGTGTAAAATAAGTTTCTTAGTGAGAAAATCGACTTGTTCATAAAACGCATTTTTAAAAATACCGCGTTAATTGGTGTCGATTTTGGGGGGAGCGGTAATAGGTGCCCTTACCTTAAATTATCATCAACATAGTAATTTAAACTTTGAACACCTGCCATTAGTTTTTTTTACTAGAAACGAAATGAGCAAATAACTTTAAAAACATGCGTATTTTATGCCCATTTTAAAATGGTATGACACATGATTGACATGATATCTTAATGCATAAAAGTAGGAATTCGTATCACATTTGCCAATATGGATCCTCAGAAACCAATGCTAATCATCTATAAAATTATCTTGTACTCTACGCTATCTCATTTGTTTGTGCTCCTTTGAAGAATATGATCGATTTTTGGTTAACCTTGGTTCAACGATAATAAAAAACCGGTTTAATGTTCATTAGTTTTTACAATAAATGTTCGAATTGTTTCCCTCCGATTCTAAGGCACAAATGGCATCTTCGGATAAAATGTCGGTTTAATTTTCGTAAACTGGTGTCCGATATGTCTCGGGCTGCATTGAAGACACGTCGCCGTAGTTCCTCTTCGTTACTTATTGGTTTTGAATAAATATTGTCTTTCAAATATCACCAATAAAAACATAATTTTACTAAACGACATCAACTTCCGTTAAGAGTGTCGAGTAGTCGTTTCAGTTCCACAAACAACTTCCTTGGTCGAATCGCAGCTTTGACTGTGCTTTAGCTTACTTTTGATCGGTAATGAAAGATTAAGCAAGCATCAAGTTAGTTTAAGGTCAGGTTTGCAACCAACGTTTAGATACAAATTTCATATTATGTAGTTTGGCGAGTCGAATTATTAATTAAAGCTCGCGCAAGGGTGCAGGAAGGGACAGAGCGGGGTGGTGGGTGCCAGGGTGAGGGGGGGGGGAGGTTAGGTTCGCGGGGTCAGACGGCGGCGTTCAAGGTTAAGGGCAGGCGGAAGCACGGCGCGACGCCCCTTGTTGCCAACATGACGGTTTCAGGAAATTTCCCCATTATTACATATCGAAATAGAACTAAAACCATGGTTCAACCTAACTATTTATAGTTTGATCGCTACGATGGAACATCTGTGTATGTCCACATACTCAGGGCAAAAACTAAAAACACAACTGCCTGTGTAAATAGTGACAGAATGCCTTTTCAAAGTTCTTTGTGAGTTGAATGAGATTACATGTAGGTTTGTATTTGGATAGGAATATTGTTATAATAATATAAGTTAAAATTGTATTACAAAGTCTTTACTTTGATACCCTATTTGATGTGATGAGTTACCAGTTATTACTTATGACATTTTTTTTTAGATATTTACATTTAATTAGATACTTAGTTTTTAATTCGCCATTTTTATGCGCCAGATTAGTGACACCATGCGATGAGAAGACAAATCTGATGACCCCTGGTCCATCGAAATTAGACCATCTGTTTATCCTCTACAAGGGAACAAAGAGCATACATACATGCCTTGCCATAGTCTGGTAAAAATGAGCCCATTGCGTTATTTGCAAACACATACCCTATATATAACTCTGTTTTGACGCCATGTTGTTTGATTACGCAGTGTTAGTGTTATGTCTTGCAATTGGAAAATAGTTTTATTTCACCTTTAACGATGCCGAAGTCACGTAATGTGATGTTGCAGTAAGTAGTTAATCATTTATAGTCTGGCGGTGTCGGCTGTATAATGCCGGGTCGAGCGGGCGCTCCGGCAGCGTGAAGGGCGGGCGGAATGATAGGTAACCTATACACTTACTACATGTATTTTTGCGTGACCTGTTGGAAACATCTCACTCACACCTTCTACTTTCGCGTAAGTAAGAAACGACCAGTGAATACCGTTTCGATTTTTGTCACGCTCGAGTATTACCTATACCACAGCGCAGACTCGGGCAGACAGTGCGGCGTCGAGATGCCGTCGGGTGACGTCACGGCCGCCACGTGTAAGGGGCGGGTGAAGGGACGGATCCTGCTCCCAAATTCAAAAGGTTGCCCTACCGTTATGCCTTATCTTTCTCTAGATTCTTTTACGAGTTAAGAGCGAAAAGGATAGGATGAAATGTTCATTGGTAAGTACTATGTTGGGGCAATTTACAGACTTGGTAGGTAGTCTGAGGTATGTTTTTGAGTGGGTAAAGCCCACTTCAATAAGACTAAATTGAAATTGGTTTTTACTTATTCTAGTCGGAATAGGTATAAACATTTGATTGGTTCTTCTACTATAGCGTGACGGGATTCAAACGGGCTTTATTTCATAAAGACAATGGTCTCAAACTATTTCGTTAGCATAGATATTGTTAACCTTATGGGTAGCTCTCTAGCTTGCCGGTAAAGGCGTTCGTATCGTAAAACGCAACAATAATATGGTATTGAACACAAGAAGAGAAAATTAGAATAGAAGCCTAAATAATTCGTATTTTTCTTATTCTAATTGATCAAGGTCATACATAATACTTTTTTTATATTATTTATGTAGCTTACATAACTCATATGACATCTTTTTACTCAGTTAAGATAGACAGTTGTAAGTGTTTCAATCACAGATCACAGAAACAAGGGAGATATGTCATGAACGCCAATTCGTACAAGACCTGGTGTCGCCACTTTTAAACATGTGTGCGTCTTACGCTTACGCTCTATTAACTACTACAAAAACAACCTCCTCATAATTGGTTACAGCTTACGAACTAAAAACGCCGTAACATAGTTTTGATAGTAGCAGAAAATTAAGCTTTATATTAAGTTCTCAAGGTTGAAAAATGCTGAAAGATCGTTTTTTTTCCATCGTAGTTCAGTCACTGAACGTAAGGTAGCGCTTACTCGTCACTTAGCTGCCATCTATGCGACGAGTAATTAATTAGTTCCTCAGAGCTAGATGGCGCCAAGATAGTAGTCCCTATGTTCAGCAGGTTAAGGACTACCCACACACAGCGACATCTAGTTATACTTTTTTCAAGAGGTGTGCGTTTCTCTCCTGTCGTCCACTTAGGGATGCCACAAGGAATGTTTCAAAATATATCGATAAACAATTCAAACTTGTTTGCAACGTTAATATAGGTACTATTAAATTTACAGGCAATAAGTACTATTTTTATTATTTTACTACTAGGTTAATACAATTACATCATTTAAACTTAATATATTATTGTTAGAATAGAATAATATTCCCCCCATAATATTCCTATATTTTGTCCCGTGTGGTTGCCGGGTTAGAATAGTGCCACTCCATGTCTTCCCGTGGATGTCGTAAGAGGCGACTAAGGGAATAAGGGCTTGTAGTACTTGTTAGGCGATGAGCTTGCAACCTGTCACTACTAATGCGCTGTTAAACACCTTAGCCTAATTATGCAACATTTGGTTACAGAATTATCAACAAGTTTTTAGAGTTGCTGATAATTCCGTAGCTCTGCCTACCCCACTTTGGGAATGAAGGCGTGAGTTTATGTATGTTTGTGTATGTAATATTTTATTAGCAAGAATACGGTTTGCGTAAAATTGATACATAAGATTTTAAATTTGGAACGATACCTATATTAGAACGTAACAAAAAAATGGCCGAATTTCTTTGGTTAAATTTTCTGGAGCTGTTAAAGATTTTCGTTTTGATTAGTACATAAAAGTCTAAATTGTAAACTTGGACTTTATGATGTTAATACAAATATACTAATAAAATGGGTTCGGTTGAGTGTCACGTCACAAGATCTCAGTTTGGGACAAACCAGTAGTTTACCGACTTGATTATGTAAACTTTATTTCATAAATGGTACAAATTATTTAAAACAGAAAGATAGACTTAATACTTGGGGCAATCTCTACCATCCAACCTTTAGGCTTGAATCCTTTTAAGAGTGAGTCGGCGCGAGCTGTCAATCAGCGCTGTATGCAAGCACAGCCCAATACTGAGCCAGAGCCCTTTGCCTTTGTGGTTGGTTAATTTATTTTTATCTTAATTGTATGATTCGCCTACTTATATTTGAATTGCTAGAGTCCTTCGTCGTTCGTTAATATTGTAAAGAAAATTAAATTTTGTATAACGTGAAAATTTGTTAAAATTATTTTTCTTCTGTTTTAAGCGTGTCGTGGTAGTGATAAATAACTAGAACTATTAACACATTGAATTCTATTGATAGCTGTAGAATAAGCCATTTATCGATAGTCGATAGAAATCACGTCAACACAACTTTCACAACCTTGCGCTCTGAAATCCATTCAAATATAAAATATTCATTTAAAAATATAAATAATGCTTAAAAACAAAATTTACCGGTGGTAAGTTATGCCCTTTGATTTTATATTAACGTTTGTATTTCGATTTTTGCACACTTTCACGCTACATACAGTCATTTTATCATTTAAACGGAGCTTCTATACTGACAGCGTTCAGTGAGTGACTGTGTCAACGCTTGACACGCCTCGTGCCGATATGGTCAATTTGACCATATCGAGGCGACACGAACCACGCCCCCATAACATATCTCCCTTGTTTCTGTGATCTGTGGTTTCAATCGATGCCCGAGTGCCAGTAAGCAGAGTAAGCTACCCTCCGTGCTAGTAAAATTCTGTGACGGCAGGTCTCCTGAAGCTCAATCTTTACAGTTTTTATAATTATATACACCTAAGTATATAAGATATTATAGGTATAGTCGATAAAATAATATCCTTTTCCACGTTTCGACTCTATTTCTAGGTAATTAAGGTCCAAAAGTGATAAATAGTTGTCTCGTTCGACTATTCATTAGTATTACCTGTATCAATTATAATTTATACTTAGGTCGAGTAACACAAGTTCGCCTTTGTACATTAATTTAGTATTTATGTTGTAATATTTATATTTTTGTGCAATAAAGAAATTACATACATACATACACACGTATGATACTTTTCTTTGCCTTCCACATTATATTCATCGTTTACACAAGACCATCTTTTAAGTAGTGAGTTGAAGTATGTGCAGGGTTATTTCAGGAATAGTCACAGTTTGTTGTTAAGGTCAAAACTGGTGGTTGGCTACCTGTAAAACCTAGTTAGATTATAAAATAGCGCCGCCATGGCGCAAGTGAGTCAGAAGAGCCGCAGCCGACGGATATGAGTCCTTCCTCCGCGCTATCGGCCGGCACTTTTGTTAAATTAAAATGGATGAGGTTTAAAGTGGAGCGGCCGTAACTAACGGTTGGCGCGTCGTCTGCGATTACCGCAATCTGCCGGCTCGCCGCCCAGAAAATAGGACGTGGCGACGCGTGGGGTCGCGCTCCCGAGGGTTACTCCAATTTTTTTCGCCACTCCGATCCTTGTTATTCTCGAGCCGAGATTATGTAACGAAAAGAGAAAGAACAACGTAACATAAAATGACGATTTTGGATGAGGCCTTGACTCCCGCCGCGCGATAGAGGATTACGGCCCCTGTCACGCTTAGCTCCTGGACGGGTAATGCATTTACAGCCAAGCGTAAATTTTGATCCCTCAATTCAGCTTTGAGAATCCCGATATGTGCATCTGCGTTTGCAGATTTGGATAAATACTTTTATGTAGATTATACCATGGTCTACAGGGGCCGTACTACGAAAATCGAACTCCAAAGTTACGTTAGCTCCATTTCTTTTTATCGATTCTGTCACGAGTGACAAGTAAAAGGGATGGAGTAACCATAATTCTGAATGCAGTGCTTTATCAGTCGGTAAAGACTAAAGTCAACTTTAGTTGTATATTATCTTCGTCTGTCTAGACAGGTCACATTTCGATGGGTCACATATGGACCGTTGCGCGCCGCCCGCGTCCTGTGACTTTATATTATTGCAATTAAATACAGTTTCTTAAACCTATAGGCTATAACTGTATCAGCTTGCAAGGCCTTGTTTAATTAATTTTATAGATCGTGTAACGAAGAGCGCTGCTGGTAGATGTTATGAGTAGGTAACGTCACTATTGTGAGGGAACATCACTAGTCGATAAGATGGCGTCCCAACCACCTAATATAGATCTAATGTTTAATAACATATAATAAAGACAAGTTTGATTGAAGTCCAGTATTATTTATATATATTATCCCGACCCTAACATGGTGTCAGAATTGGGTTCGTAATATATGTGTCGCGTAGTCATTGTAAAGTCTCGTGTGAAAAGTCGGCGTCATGGCTGATGAAAATCAAAAGCCCAAGAAACTTTCTGGAATGTCCAGTCCAATTTGGCTCAACAATGGAAAAAATGGGTACAGTCATTTAAATTTTACTTACGTGCGTCTGGCTTAGATGAAGAGAGTGATGGCAGAAAGGTGGCTTTGTGCCTACATGTCATTGGTGAAAAGGGCGTGGATGTATTCAATACATTTGGAAAAGACGAGGATCAAATTAAATACGACGAACTAATAAAGTTGTTTCAAAATCACTTTGCCCCAAAAGCTAACCTCACTTATGAATGTCATAATTTTTTCACATATAAACAAGGTGAAAATGAAACCTTAGACGAGTTTGCGTGCACATTGAAATTAAGGGCACAAAACTGTGAGCTTGGAGAGCTACAAGAGCGCCTAATCAAAATAATGTTTATATGTAACATGCACCAAAAATACAACTACATTAGAGAAAAATTATTACTTGAAGATAAACTGGATCTTGATAAAGCCTTAGAGATGGCAAAGGCCATGCTTGCTTCCAGATATCAAACGGATGAATTGACGGAACAAAGTTCAGTCTTGTATAATACGAGTCAGTCCCGGTCAAGATCAAAGTCTAACTCAAGGAACGTCAGTCAATATAGTCAGCAGTCAAGACAAGAAGTTTGTACAAGATGTGATCAGGTGCATCGTTATAGGTGTCCAGCATTCGGTGTAAAGTGCAAAAAAATGTGAAAAAGTTGGTCATTTCGCAGTCTGTTGTCGGTCATTTCAGTCAAAGTCAATAAGATATGTACAGTCAGATAGTAATATGCAACAGGTACAGTCCGAACAAGATGAATTGTTTATAGGTCATATTCAGTCATCTAAGTCATCGTCAAGTGAATGGACCATTAATTTATATATTAATAATTCACAAATAAATTGTATTATTGATACAGGCAGTGATGTCAATATTATGTCAAAAAGTGTTTATGATTCACTTAATACTAAAAATTTGTTGTCTAAAACTGATGTAAAAATCAAGTCATACACTGGTAATAGTCTAGAGGTAATAGGTCAACAAAACTTAGAGTGTAAATTTCAATTTAATGACCTCTATATGACAAAACAAATTAATTTTATAATTGCGAATGTGAATTCTCCAACTGTATTAGGTAAACTTACTTGCTCAGAAATTGGACTAATTAAAAGAGTTTTCTGTGTAGACACTACAAGCATGCAAACATCAGAAAGTGATATTAGTGAATTGTGTTCTGAAATAAGTCAAAACGAGTCAAATTCAAGTCGAGTAATATGTCCTGAAGTCACAAAAAGTCAAACACAAAATATACATACATTACATTAAATCACGCCTGTTTCCCAGAGGGGTAGGCAGAGACCACTTCTTTCCACTTGCTACGATCCTGACAAATTTCCTTCGCTTCTTCAACATTCATACATCGAGTCATGCACGCACGTCGGTTTCGGGTACTTAAGATTCGGCCCTTTTCCAGTATTTCTCCGATTTGATTCGAAAAAGTACGCCTAGGGCGGCCCCTTCCGACCCTTCCACACACTTTCGATCTGTATATCTCTTTCGTCAATCTTCCCTCATCCATCCTTTCCAAATGACCGAACCATCGAAGCATGCCCTTTTCAATCTTAGTCACTACATCTTCTTTTATTCCACACTTCTCTCTGATTTTTTCATACAAAATATAAATTTAAATAAACTTGTTGAATGTAATAATTCTGTTTTTACCGGTCTTGTTTGTCTTCCTGGTGAGTGTCACATAAGTACAAATCCTGAGGTCCAGCCAAAAGTCGATGCTCCAAGGAAGGTACCATTTGCATTACATCATAGACTTCAACAAGAACTTGAGAAGATGGAAAAAATGGATGTCATTACCAAGGTCACAGAGCCCACTGAATGGGTGAGTTCTTTAATCTTAATAGAAAAGAAAAATGGTCAATTAAGGGTATGTCTAGACCCCCGCAATTTAAATCAGGCAATTAAGAGGACTCATTATCCTATTCCATCAGTAGACGTGGTCCGCGCCAAGGTGGCTGGTGCAAGATTTTTCTCCACCTGGGATGCAAGTAATGGATTTTGGATGTGTAAATTAAATGAGAAGAGTTCTTACCTCACAACTTTTAATACACCTTTTGGTCGATACCGCTTTAAACGACTTCCATATGGAGTCAGCTGTGCTCCTGATTATTTTCACAGAATTATGACTGAAATTTTTGGTGACATACCAGGGGTGGCAGTATACAGCGATGATATTTTAGTTAGCGGTCAAACACTACAAGAGCATAATGAGCGTCTTAATATAGTATTTAAGAGAGCAAAGGAATATAATGTCAAGTTTAATAAAGAAAAATGTTCGTTCACCAAGGAGAGTATTAAATATCTGGGTCATATTTTTTCAGCAGACGGAATCACAGCTGATCCGGATAAAGTCAGAGCAATCCAAGAGATGCCCTCTCCTACCTGTCTAAAAGATTTACAAAGATTTCTCGGCATACTTAATTATTTAAGTCCTTTTATTAAAAATATGGCAGGTGAGACAGAAATTATAAGACAATTATTGAAAAAATCTACTGATTGGCAGTGGACTGCCAATCATGAAACAACGTTTTGTCGTCTGAAGCAATTAATATGTCAAGTTCCAGTGTTGTCACATTTTAATGTTCATGATCCTATTGTCCTACAAAGTGATGCTAGTAAGAGTGCTGTCGGAGCGGTGTTGTTACAAAATCAACACCCTGTATATTATGCTTCAAAAACTTTAACAGACACACAACAAAAAATGGCTCAGATAGAGAAAGAACTCTATTCAATAGTTTTTGCCTGCATCAAGTTTCATCAATTTATATATGGACAAACTGTAACTGTAGAGACAGATCATGCTCCTTTAATAACATTGTTTAAAAAATCTTTAGTCGAGGTTCCAACACGTCTCCAAAGGATGATGTTGAAAATACAACCCTATAGTCTAAATGTAGTTTACAAAAAAGGTAGTCAAATGTACATTGCTGATACCTTGTCAAGAGCAGCACTCTCGGAAACAAGTTCAGATGAATTAGATGAAGATGTCATTGTGCATGTAAATATACTAATTAAGTCATTACCAGTCTCATCCGAACGTCTACAGTGGTTAATCAAAGGCACTAATGAAGATGAAAGTCTGCAGATTTTGAAAAAATACTGTAAAGAAGGATGGTCATCAAGTAAAACTCAAATTCACAAAGATCTGCATGAGTATTGGCAGTATAGATTTGATTTACATACAGAACATGATTTAATTTTCAGAAGTAACAGTATAGTCATACCTAAAAAATTAAGGCCGGAGATTTTGAAAATTATACACAGTGGTCATTTGGGAATTGAAAGGTCAAAAGCGTTTGCTAGAGGACATGTATTTTGGCCATTTATGTCAACTGATATAAAAAACATGGTTCAGTCGTGTCATATTTGCTTGTCACATAGAAGCTCAAATGCTCCAGAACCACTTCTTCCACACGATGTTTCATTATTTCCGTGGGAAAAAGTTGGTGTTGATTTTATGGATTATAAATCGAAAAAATACATAGTAGTACAAGATTATTACTCAAATTATATTGAATTAATGACAGTGGCAAGTACTAACGCCAAAACAGTAATTGTTTGTCTTAAAAGTATCTTCAGCAGACATGGTATTCCAGTTGAGTTATTCTCTGACAATGGGCCACCATTTAATTCGGCAGAATTTAAGAATTTTATTTGGGAATGGGGAATACATCATAATACATCAAGTCCCTACATACCAAGATCAAATGGGTTGGTAGAGTCGGCAGTAAAGATATGTAAACGTTTTCTTACCAAGTCAGAGGAATCGGGGACAGATCCATATCTAGCTTTGCTTCAATTCAGGAATACACCTAGAGGTAATCTACCATCTCCAGCACAATTATTAATGTCACGTTCACTTAGAACACAATTACCAACTGTCACAAAAAACTTAATACCAAGAACAATCGAATTTCAAGAATATGTAAAAACTAAGGAAGAAAATATAAATAAAATGAAGGATTACTATGACAGAAAGACTAAATCATTACCAGAAGTACAAGAAGGAGATAAAGTATATTTTAAGAAAATGCCAGATACTCCATGGATAGCAGGCACAGTAAGGTCCAAATGTGATCAGCCTAGGTCTTATACTGTTGAAGGGTCAGATGGATTTATAGGAAGGAGAAACAGACAGCATATTTTGAAGCCTCCGCAGTCACCTCAAATGGTATATCAAGATAATATGTTACAAAAAAGTCCAAATATCAAAACATCTCCTAATTCCCATGCAGTAGCACCGTCTATTGCAGAGCGTACACCTCCAGTTGAAATGCGCACTAGGTGTGGTAGAGTCATAAGACCACCAAGACGGTTAGATATATAACTATTTTTGTTTAGGTATTTTAGAAATGACTGAAGGACTGATTGATTTAGTTAAGTCTAGAATATGCATAGATAGAAACTTAGTTCAACAAACTATCCTTATTTTGAGTTACATTGTTAAGAGTTAAGTTAATTTGTAAACTGTCTCAAGTTTTCAGCAATTATAATTATCTTTTTTTTTCTAATAAGGAGGATGTTATGAGTAGGTAACGTCACTATTGTGAGGGAACATCACTAGTCGATAAGATGGCGTCCCAACCACCTAATATAGATCTAATGTTTAATAACATATAATAAAGACAAGTTTGATTGAAGTCCAGTATTATTTATATATGATACCCCGACCCTAACAGTAGACATGGTTTTGAAACGTTAACAGATGTTAATTTGCGGCTAAAGAGGGAGCGTAAGTAACTATTCAAAGCGTAACGCAATGTAATTTCCTCACCTCCCTCTGAGGTCCCCTACGAACCTGTTCTACGCGTAATTGTTTTTAAATAAGGTACAGAAGCGTATTTCGAAACACTGAGCGTTAATTCTGCGTTAAGGTTTATTCTAAGTCAACTCAAAACGTATGCATGACTTGTACCGTTTTTAACCCCCAAATAAATAAGAGGAGTTAAATATGTTTTTATACTCGTCGATTAAAATCTGTGTATTAAGATTTCATAGAGAATACTGCAACGTCACTCTTTTCATCGTTGTTACTTCCGAAACAATCGAAATAACTATTTCGATACGCTCTAGACAACCGAAAAAATTTTGAAAATAGAACTTCGGATATCCATATATGTGTCCTTGTTTAAGGAGACTCGATCCGATACAAAATTGCCAATCTGTGGCGTTTCGCAACGTAGCAGCGTCGCGGCATCTGTCAAAAATCTACTATTCAATTATCTTGTGTCAAAGAAGTCGGATAGTAGAACACTTACGATATTTAGATTTCTTGTATACTCGTATTAATGACTTAAATTATTAATTTTAATGAACTCGTACAAAAAGTATTGTTCACAATAGTGTCATAATTAAGCTTTTTAATCTCGTACCTTACTTAGGCCACTCAGCAAGCTTCGTGGCCTAAACACGGTACTCGACTAAAAAGCTCTCTATTATAACACGATTGTGAAAAATACTATTAAAACCTTTGTCTATCTGCGTCTGCGTCAGTCTGACATCGACTAGGGCCGAAATAGGACAACCGATTTCAATTTGGTTTTTATTAAAAACTCAGTAATCTGGAAGTGATTCTTAGCCAAATTTAATATAAACAAACATGTAACAGATAAAACCAGTTCCTGTGTAGTAAGCATCGTTTACATTGATTTATATTCAACTTTATGAGTAACTTCTAAACACATAAAATATGTAGGTACTTGAAATTACAGACACGTAATTAAGCAGCTAGTTACAAGTGTGCACACTTGTTTTGTAAAGCAACGGCAGTAAAGTGTAAGAGCGGACGCCGACATAATAAAACAGACAATTTTTACGATCCACGTGCCGATAGTCTACTCTTTATTGCGTAGTGTTCTTACATAATGCGGAGTAGAAAACACGACAACAGTTGTAAGAAAATAATTAACACGAATTTACATATAATTTATAGCTGTACTATTTATGTCGCGTTATACTGGAACGATTTAGTCGTAATTAAAACACTTTAACATCTTAAATTATAGAAGCCGGTAATAAACCAATAGATGAGTGATGACTAATGATGAGATTGACGAGGTAGAGAACGCCTAATTTAAACGAACCGATCGCGCCTCCAAGCTCTCCACTGCCGTAATACCGAGGGCGGCTAACTGCGAGTCGAAGCTTTCTATACTCCTTTGGTAACCACATCGGTTTAAAAATGCTTATACTTTTGGGTCCTTACCTATGAAATTGGCGTTTATTTTACGTGTTTTATTTCGTACGGAATTTATTTATTTCAATTTTAACTTCCAAAATATTTTTAAATTTAATTAATACACTATGCAACAAAGGTTTTAGATACAAATAATATGGTTCAATTTCTTACTTAATGTTTAAAATTAAAGTGTGAACTTAACTCTTTTTAAGTGCTGCAAGTTCAAGTGTTTCAATTACGCAGAGTTTTATGAAGCAAACTATTTTTAAGTAACTAAGATATGTATAATATAGCTTAGAAGTGTCCAATATTCCTGACAGAATTTTGCTTGGTTTGCATTTGACGTTACTAAATAATCCGCATAATTAAATGTATGAAAACCACCGTTTTCATAAAATTCTCCATATAAAACGCCAATTTCATAGGTAAGGACCTAATATTATAGTTAGCCGCCTTCCTTGGTATCACTGTAGTCTACTAGTCGACATGAAAAATGCATTCACCTGTAGCGTGAATACGTGAGAGCCTGCGGAGAGGGCGTCCAGTTTCAGATGAGTCATCTGTATAATGCTTGTATAGGCGGCGTACAAGGTACACAATTAATATCACTGCAACTCACGCAATTTACTAGCTTTGTTTTTTTTCCAGATACCTATGACCCGACCCGCAGGTTATATTTCAAGAAATAAAAAAAGTTCTGTTCTATAGGGCCTCCTTGAAATCGCCAGTATTTTATTTTTATCAAGTCTACGATCAACGTATAAGAAGTTGACATTAGCAAATATAGATAATCTATAAACATTGACAAAGCTACCTTCTTCGTTTAACCGCGACGAGGTTTAGGTTATTGTTTTACAGTAGACTTAAGTTTTAGCCTTTTCAATCCGGTTTCGATTAAAATAAAATGCAGATTAGTGGACTATTATTTGGTGCGATTTGTAAGAACTTCATATTGCATATTTTTAGGGTTCCGTAGTCAAACTAGGAACCTCTTATAGTTTCGCCATGTTCGTCCGTCTGTCCGTCCGCAGCCTAGCTAAGAGACTCTTAGTAAGTGCTAGAAAGCTGTAGTTTGGCATGAATATACATATTAGTCACGCCGACAAAATGGTAAAATAAAATATTGAAAAAAAAAAATTTAGTTTTTCTACGTCCCCTCCGTCACGTGCGTCGTAAAGTGGTGATGTATTTTTTTCGTCTAATCCTCTCTTAGTGTTAGATAGATCTTTCAAAATTTCAAAATATTGCGGGTTTGTGAAAACAATTTTCGATTAAGGGCTCCGTTTATGAAATATTAAGCTTTAAACCGCTATTTTTTTTAAAGTCAAGTATGCCCCCCTACAGCCAAAACTACAAATACTAAAAATCTGAAAAATATCTTTAACGAAAGCGCATATAACGATTTTTAAAGGAAAACTACCATGGCTAATTAGACATGATTGGTTCCTGAGACGAAGGCGACTAAAGTGTTTATACCCAGTACCCACTGAAATCGCCTAAGACAGCATCAAATAACTTTAAAATAGAGACAGAGATTAGTACTCGGTAAATAACTTATTCAAAATTTTGAGTCCATTCTTCATTTTAAGTCGTCTTATTTTTTATAGTTTACTGTAAACAGAGATTATAATTTCTTATATTAAAACGCGCTTCGGAAATCTGTGAGAGGTTTATATGTAGCACGAAAAATAAATAAAGAATAAAACTCTCTCAATACCAAAAATCTTTTATGCAGACTAAACAAGAACTTAACAACGTTCAAAAAACAACTGATAATAGTACTCAAGTTGCTCGAGCACCGTAAAACTCCTTCGCAATAAGCTTTAAGTTGGTATAAATAGCCGTCTAGGTCTAGGTACGTATAAATTTCCATAATGCAATTCGTCTAGACTAGACAACGCGAGCTGGTGAGCGGGTCTGGCTGGCTGCAGGCAGCAGACGCGCCTATCGCCGGCCAGCGGCAATGTTGCACAAACAGCTAGATTCATATACTGCCTAACTTGTATTCAAGACGCTTTAACGTTTTGGCTTATTTGTATTGTTTGAACTGGTTTACGTGATATTTACAGAGAGGGCTGGACAGTCTCTCGTCTTCATTCATGCTATTGCGTCGAATAGTTATTTCTTCAATTCTCCAATACGTTTTCGTTTGTATAAAAAGTTAAGTTATACCATGGCATAGCTTACCGTCAGATGGCCTGTGTGCTAGTTTGCCTTCTCTTTGCCATAAACAATAAGTGATGAAGGTACCTAAATCTTAAAGACGGGGTCGCTACATCTCTAACTACCTGTGAAGTGCTTAGAAATTAATTTGGCTTTTCAGAGGAAATAAATATAATGTGAGAGAAATGTACTGGCAGTTCTGATTTTGATTACTTCTAATGCACAGGTAATTTGAATAGTAGGTAATATTCATGACTTTTTTCACAGATTCAATAAAAGATAATTCAAATAGGTAACAAACAGTTGACAAAAATAAAAAAAATAAAAAGAATAGCTATAAAAATAACCAAGATATAAGCCAACAAGGATTTGTTCCGATCTCTTAAAAGTAAAACAGAATTTAACATGGAGTTTATATGGCTGACTTGTTACATGACGTCACAGTGCATATCGGATCTCTGCCTAATCGCTGTCTGATGCACGATGATCATCCGTATTACTTGGCCGGTTTTAATTTTAATTTCACTTGTGGTCATGTCTATTGTGGTATTTTCATATTTTGTTGAGAAATGCGTCTTGAGAAATCCATGCGTATTCCTTATTGTTTATCCGGTTCTACAGGTGTACCAGGAGGAGAGGATCAAACGAAGCAGGTCGATAGAGGACGCCGAGATCTATCCATTTCACCCTCATATATGTTCAGTGATTTTCTTCTGTTTCAAAGTTATTTAAGTTTAAGTTTGGTCTAACTTTACCCTGTTACCCTCTGACGGTGCTGTTATAATCTAAACAGTTGAATCCACAGCTGTAATTTTTGTTTTATGGGAATAGTTGAATAGTTGGTCTTGAGTCTCCAATTAAAGTTAAGTTCAAAAGGATACCTACCTACACAAGACCAACTATACCACTACCTACAAAAAAAAAACATAGCTGTGAATTCAATTGTTTAGATTCAATTAGCAAAGAAAGGTGGTAACATAGGGTGTTAACTAGTAAAATTTGACATAAACTTAAATAACTTTCGAACATTAGAAAATCGCTGATCATACACAAACATACTTATTAGTATCGTTATAAATAACCTCGACCTAATCTCCAACCTGGACTGGAAGAGATCCCTTAAAGGGATACGAACTTATCCCTTTGTACGTTCTCGCTGTTCTTTAACTATTTTTATAGTTGTTATCTCTGTTGTTTGCACAATAAAGTATAGTATAGTATAGTATATAGCCCCAGTAATCATATTTGTTGGTAAATTATTTCGGGTTTTCTCAGTCCTTAACTAAAAAAAAATACTGTCCGTGTACTTTAGTATTGGAAATATGAAAAAATAACTACATTACTACACCTGACATTAAGTGCGAATAACAAATGTAACCCTTTAAATATTCTGTAAATTAACATACACACGTAATCTAATCACAGGTATTTTTGGAAAAATAAGTTAAGTAGTTTATACACCTGGTTAGGACTTATCATAATTCGAACTCATGATATCATTAGGTCAATAGTAATTAGGATTAATAAAGAGCTTCAAAAATAATTGTTAATTTGAGTCTGCATATCCGCATACCACGGCGAACCAACTTTCCAAATTATTTCTGAGTTTTCTGGCATTGACTTTAACTCCGACAGGTAAGCAGAGAAGGTAAAGCCAGACGTAAATACATTAATATTTGGAAATTCCAGTCATTAAACGCGGACAGAAGTCGCGTAGAGGTGACACAACGGAGACCCCTGTGATCGACGTGTGTCACTGCACGACCTTGCGTCCTCCGCCGAGTGCATCGCGACTTCGTCGTCGTCGTCGCCATCGATTGCAGCTCCGACATTGACCAACGAGCCAGCACAATGAGCGTCTGCGTGGCCTCACGATTGTTTGCCGGCGTCTAGACGGGCGGTGAGAGGACAACAAACGAGCCGAGCGTCTGAAGGTGAGATGCGCCGGCCTTTTAAATGCAACGTAATTGGTTTGCGACCGTCTAGACTGCACGCGTCTCGCTCGCTCTATGACCAAAGAAAGAATAATTACCGCAGTACGCCGTATCTAGCCGGCGGATTTTAGCAAATGTGCTTTATTGTATGCTTTATTTGAATTTTCTTTTTACAATTGCAAATAGTAACTTATTTTGTACATCTATTTGAGTTATATGAAAATAACATGGAGACAAATAAATATAATGAGACAACATCACACAAATTGTCCTAGTCACACATTAAGCTCTATATAGTATTGTACTATGGATACTGGATAACGATAACCATATATAAGTGCAGTGCCGTCGCTCATATTTATGTGGATAATAAAGATTTTGAATGGATTTTTGTAACTAAATATGACCCGGTACAAATTTAAAAACCTTACCTGATAATGGTACCTAATTATCTGAATGAAAACCAATAATTACTCGTTACACAAAGTGGACTCAAAGTAGATCTCATTGTACCTAACTGAATGTGTCACATGTAGGCCAAGACAATAAGTAATAGTGCCTAGTCAAGATGCAAACGTTGATAACTTTTTTGTTTTCTTTCGACTCGAAATGTTTGCAGTTAATATACGCAGTCGAGTAATCTCATCAAGTCTACCCACTTAGTCGATTTTAGAAATCCGCTGACCCAGCGTTATGCGTCTTGACTAGACCTCCTGTATTTTTACGTCTCCCTACGTTCTGCCCTAGTAATAATAATCATTGCTCTTCACATAACGAAACTAAATAACCTGGTTTGCATTTAACGGCCGTTCCACCGTTTTACGCTGTGCTATTAATGATGTCTGCAATAGCAACAATTTCGCAGAGAAAGTATAGCATGCCTTTTTTTTTTATATCATAGTAAGGCAATCGAGCACACAGGCCACCTGATGGTAAGTGGAAACTGTGACCCATAGACATTCGCATTCACAAGACCGCAATCCTAAGACTGCAAATGCGTTGCCAACCCTGAGGACTAAGATGGAATGCCTCTATGCTAGTCATTTCACCGGCTGTCTTATCCCCTAACCGGAACACAACAATGCGAACACTGCTGCTTGGCGGTAGGTTAATGGATAAGATGGTGGTACCAACCCGGACGGACCCTGCACAAGGTCCTCCCACAAGTAAGCCTACGTCTTTATTTTGTAAATTAGTACAAAGTAGGTACCTAATGGTCTAACATCATAATTCATAACATAACATTCCGAATATACTGAAAAAAATATTTTTTTTACAGTTATTTATGTAAATTCAGAAAAATACACCTATTGAACACAGTCGTACTACGTTTACATTTAAGCTTAATTATTTTCCCGTGGCGAAAGATGAAACAGTCAACAATTTTAACAAGTCAAGTCACGATTAAGAAGTAAGGTCAACTTTGATCATTCGATTTCTCGCCGGAGATCTATAGTGGCTCGACAATTAAGTGGTTGATCGTACTAATTTGTTTGTAATTAACTGAGTCTTCAACGACATCGTACTAATGTTGGGGCTAGGGTTTTAAAGCTTTTAATTGATTATGAGATAACGTTATTATCAGGGCGCTCTTGGCGATCTCAATAGTCAGTGAGGAGGCTAACTATGACTTGGTTCGTATATTTCTAGAGTCGGGTAAGTTTAGAGTAATTTTATTTAGTACGACAAAAGTCATTCAATTTCGAACACAAAGTAAACGTATTGCACCGGGCATTAAATATATACCTTTTGTACTCGTATGTAGTGTAGAGGAAGTAGATTCGATCACGATTTTGTGGATTGACTATTGATTGGTTTTGCAATTGGAAGGCTCACATTGATATATTACGTAAATCTATACAGTGTGTAACCGGAATACGATCAAACATTTAAACTAGACGTAGGTTATAGCTCTACAAGTTATGTAAATGTGGAAATTTGTAAATAACTCTAATACATAGAGCGCAATTAATTTTTAAAGGTCTCATCGAGCAGCAATGTATAATGCACAGTTATTTCAGACCTTTCGTATGTCGGCAGCCAAACTAGCGTAATTGAGGTATTTATTGAGAAAAAATAGAACTGTTCTCTAAAAAAACCGTTTTATTTAGTATTATTATTGGTTTTAACGTGTAACAATCTACAATATTAATGCACTCATGCACGTGCATACTACTTACGAGTACTTACTTATCTTTACTAGGTGACCAGTTGAATTGACATGATCTTTTTTACGGGCTTGGTTTTGTTATTTGATAATATTGCATTTACACATAAAGTATTAATTTATGGTTATTATTATGATTTATTTATTTAATGGCAACCGGTCGCATTATCGAGCAACCATTTCTGCCAATGTCAACTTTACATTTTACATTTACATATTTAAAAAAAACAACAAAGAAATGTAACCATAGACGAAGAAGTTGTATTGTACGTAATTATTTATTATCAAAACAGTTTAGATATGAGGACTAGCACTGCATTCAGAAATCCCATCATGTAGTAAATAAAGGATACCTACTGTCCTACTGTGTACGACACATGACATAGTGCTGGAAGCTAGTTACATGCCTCGTTCATCTAATTTTAGTACTCAGGAATTGTGTGATATGATAATAGCATATGGTGAAGCTCAACAAAATGGAAGCAGAGTTTTAACTTTGTACAGAGGGGGGTTCCCCAATCGCAGATTTCCGAGTAGCGCTCGAGTGATTGTGAACGCATTACAGCGAGTTCGAGAGGATTTAACCGTGACCGGAAGAACTGAGGGTGCAGCAGTGAACAGCTTCCCGTTCAAACAGAAGATAGAATACTGCTCCATTGTTTATCTAACCCAGAGAGTAGTACCAGGAATGCTGGGCAACGCTATAATGTGAGTCACACGGTGGTGCATAATCCTCAAGCGAGACAAGCAACATCCGTATAAATTTTCCAAGACAATCTGGACTGACGAGAGCACATCCACGCGGAATGGGGCTGGCACCAGCGTAACAGTCATTACTAGTCACGGGTAGATCCTCACGATTAAAAAAAAACAGGGCACCATTTAATTTCATTTTTTCAAATTTTTACTCTACTCAACAATTTCACCTGAGGAAGTTAGACACTTACTTAATTCCAAGTTTTGCATCCTACAATGATATTTTTTTAGTAATCCCAGAGCTATCGGGAGTGTCCTCCCATACGTCCATGCTTAAAGATGTCTGAAATTACAAAAGGAGAAAATGTTTAAATTCCCCGCATTCCTATAATTCCGACAACAGTTTTGCCCTGACCATAAACAAAGCGCAAGGACAAACACTAAAAGTAGCTATCACCCCAATGGAACCCTGACCCACCATAGAACGGTGTCACAGTGACACTTCTTACGATTTGAATTATTACGTCACTATGACACAGTTCTATGGTGGATCAGAGTTCCATTGAGCCGATAGTACATTTCGAAGTAAACTGTTTTTCCCATGGGCAACTGTATGAAGCATGCTCACGACTATCCAGCCCACGAAATCTTCATGTTTTAGCAAAAGATGGAAGAACAAAAAATATTGTCTAACAATATATTAACCTAGATGATGTTATAAACCCCCGACGCAAACATATACGACGACGACGTATGCATTTGTGTATCTGTGTGTCTGTGTATGCATGTATCTGTGTGCCCGTCTGTGGCATCGTAGCTTCTAAACGGACTTTTTTGTTAGAAAGGCGACTTAATCAAGGCGTTAGAGTATTCTTCGATAGGTTTTATAAAAATTTAAGAAGTAGCTCTGAAAGTAGGGGTCCCGATTTTGTCGGGTTTTTCTCAACTGGGTTAGTTATTAAATTTTTCATAATTGTTATTTCCCAAGAGGAAATTTGAATTTTATTTTTTATTTTAAGACAATGATTTAGGAAGAAAATTAATGATTTGTTTATTTGATAAGAATATAGACGACGATTTGAAAAAGTTCCCCACTATTAGGGTTAAGATTTATTAAACTTCTTTACTACCATTATGCATTTAACTACTATACTTTTAGATTTGTTAAAAACAGGGCCTAAGTTAGATTTAGTCTGTGAATACGCCTACTTTCAGTAGAGTAGGTATGCACTATTAGTCAAATAAGAAAAATAAAAAGTGACTCCTGATACTTCAAGACATTGGCCTTTGTCTTATTTGTCTGAAGTAAGTAAGCCTTTCTTTCTCTTTCTCCGATTCCCTCCAAAATGTTCAAAAAGGAACTGTGTGTGGGAAAGAATATGTACCCGTCAGGTTGTGCATTCCGGTGTAAGAAAACCACATACTGGGACGGATATAGGTATATGCTGATGTATATTAATTAGTCTTCTGGAGAAGAAGTCATTAGAACAAAAGAATAGGTTACTGGCGTTGATGTAAGGTGCCGCGTGGTGCCGCTACAACGTCGCGGGCGAGGGCGGGGGATGCGGCACAGGGGCTCCCCGACCCAGCCAGGGAAATAGGTCAAGAGCGGCTGAAACACAATCTAACGATTGTGTGCGTAGCGACAGAAAAGTAAAAAACCAATTTGTTGCCATTAAGAAAAGCTTTTACAGCAGAAAACAAATTGCTTTTGTTTCCTTTGTAACAATGTCCATTCACTCAGTGACTAAAACGACTCAACCGAATTATTTTAAGTAGTTTAAGAAATAAAATAAGCAAACTGAAGTACTTAAAGCTTAGCGACCGAATCTTTCAAAGCATTTACGTTCAAAATTAAAATATTGTTGTTTATTTAAACCTTAGATACTTATTTAAACCTGGACTTAACCTTAACTTAACCTTATCTAATGCTTTTGTTTCGAGCAGTTATATACGTTGCTTTATAGATTTTGTTTAATGAACACGCAAAAAGTGGTTACGATTTTGATAGGTATTTGATAGGTAATATCAAAGTACTGACATTTTAATTAAGCATTACTTAATATATCCGCCGTCCATTTGTGAATACATACAAAGTATGGACTGGCAGTTGACGTCACTCGACTGAAATAATTATACCTATTATGAAAGTTTTCACAAAAAGTTTTTTCACATAAAACAGCTTTACATAACCAATTAAAAGAGTCATTAATCCAGTACAAAACATTGTCCAACATTAGTGAATATTAAATCTAGGTGCGTTATCGTATGAATGGTTGTTGGCCGCGCGGGGGTCGTTATATTAATTCGCTGTAGTAGGCCCGCCCGTGCCGTCTAGACGCACCGCGCCCCGCGCCCGCGCCCCGCGCCCCGCACGCGCCCCACCTGACTCCCCACCCCGCACCCATCAGACACTACCCCCAAATTACAAGTCCCAAGTTACGATACTCCCGAACTTGTATCGAAACTATCACCGCTGAAGAGTGAAAAGGATGAAATTACAAAGTTACGAACAACATGGCTAACGTCACACAAAGCGGCGGGGTAAGGATAAATGAAATAAGTTTTATATTCAGTCAATACATCTCAACCATATTAAATAAATATGAGTATTGACTATTGACTGATTATGGTTTGTCTAAACCGGGATAGTGTTTTTAACAGGTTTTGATTACAAATAAATATCAGGGGGCAATGTCACACCAATTGACCTAGTCCCAAACTAAGCTCTAGGCTTGTACAATGGGTACTAGAACTACTAGACCACTATAAACTAAAAATATCTGCCCTTAACGGCATTTGAACCCAGGTCTGCCAGGGTCACTAACAACTAGGCCAGCGCGTCGTTATATATTTATACATGGAACCGATCCACTGCCACATCCACATGACTGTCACAATTAAGTTTGGTGTTGTTTAGACCGGCGCCAAATCCATCTGCCCTCGGCCCTGCCTTACATCGGGTGAGATGAGTGACTTAACGAACTTCCGTCCCATTTCCATACTACCAGTTTTAAGTAAAGTCTTTGAGAAACTAATTCTGAATGATATGTTAGGTCACTTTAATAGAAATAACCTACTTAGCAATAACCAGTTCGGTTTTACCAGAGGTCGATCAAAAATTGCTGTCTCGAAATCGTCGTTTCAAAAAGAGAAAACGTAATACTTTTATGGAGCATATAATAGACTCCGTTTGATCCGGGCATTTCCCAAATTTAAGCGTATGTGTGTCAAATTTCAACTCAAATGGTTCTATAAGTTTGTGAGCGAATTGGTTGTTGTGACAGACAGACGGCAGACTGACATTTGATTTAAGGATTCCGTTTTTTTGAAAAAAAATAAAAAAATACAGTCGTAGTCGTCGTAGACACACGAAATAAAATAGTTTTTTAATCAGTAAGGACTTTATTTCTGTCAAGCTTAAAATAAGTTTTAAACCTTCACTAAACTAAAGCTTAAGTATAACTTAATTGACAACATTTCAAAAAAAAAGCATTATTGTTTTTTCGCGTTTATAATAGCTGGTTAAAAATTAGACTACCCGTATTTCTTGGTTTTTCTTTATTTAACTTAAATTCGTCGTTAATAATTTATTAAAGAAATAGTCATTAAAAAGACCGTATACAGTGTGTGACATCCATACGAACATATATTTTGACAACAGTTAATATGCATCCTAATTATCATAAAAACAAGTGTTTTGTTAACATAAGTTGTACTTTTTTTTTCATACTAACTAATTTGCCACGCAATGTATCAGACATAGCTCAATTATCCCTCAATTAACTTACAATTAACTTAGACTTAATGTTATACATTGCTGCTCGTTGTACCCTTTAAAAATGAATTACACTGAATGTAATTTAGCTAATAACTTAACTCCTTCTTTAAACGGCTAACAACACTTAAAGCTATCTTTACGTTAAATATATGTTCTTATCACAGATCACAGAAACAAGGGAGATATGTTATGGGGGCGTGGTTCGTGTCGCCTCGATATGGTCAAATTGACCATATCGGCACGAGGCGTGTCAAGCGTTGACACAGTCACTCACTGAACGCTGTCAGTATAGAAGCTCCGTTTAAATGATAAAATGACTGTATTTAGCGTGAAAGTGTGCAAAAATCGAAATACAAACGTTAATATAAAATCAAAGGGCATAACTTACCACCGGTAAATTTTGTTTTTAAGCATTATTTATATTTTTAAATGAATATTTTATATTTGAATGGATTTCAGAGCGTAAGGTTGTGAAAGTTGTGTTGACGTGATTTCTATCGACTATCGATAAATGGCTTATTCTACAGCTATCAATAGAATTCAATGTGTTAATAGTTCTAGTTATTTATCACTACCACGACACGCTTAAAATAATTTTAATAAATTTTCACGTTATACAAAATTTAATTTTCTTTACAATATTAACGAACGACGAAGGACTCTAGCAATTCAAATATAAGTAGGCAAATCATACAATTAAGATAAAAATAAATTAACCAACCACAAAGGCAAAGGGCTCTGGCTCAGTATTGAGCTGTGTTTGCACACAGCGCTGATTGACAGCTCGCGCCGACTCGCTCTTAAAAGGATTCAAGCCTAAAGGTTGGATGGTAGAGATTGCCCCAAGTATTAAGTCTATCTTTCTGTTTTAAGTAATTTGTACCATTTATGAAATAAAGTTTACATAATCAAGTCGGTAAACTAATGGTTTGTCCCAAACTGAGATCTTGTGACGTGACACTCAACCGAACCCATTTTATTAGTATATTTGTATTAACATCATAAAGTCCAAGTTTACAATTTAGACTTTTATGTACTAATCAAAACGAAAATCTTAAACAGCTCCAGAAAATTTAACCAAAGAAATTCGGCCATTTTTTTGTTACGTTCTAATATAGGTATCGTTCCAAATTTAAAATCTTATGTATCAATTTTACGCAAACCGTATTCTTGCTAATAAAATATTATTCTATTCTAACAATAATATATTAAGTTTAAATGATGTAATTGTATTAACCTAGTAGTAAAATAATAAAAATAGTACTTATTGCCTGTAAATTGAATAGTACCTATATTAACGTTGCAAACAAGTTTGAATTGTTTATCGATATATTTTGAAACATTCCTTGTGGCATCCCTAAGTGGACGACAGGAGAGAAACGCACACCTCTTGAAAAAAGTATAACTAGATGTCGCTGTGTGTGGGTAGTCCTTAACCTGCTGAACATAGGGACTACTACCTTGGCGCCATCTAGCTCTGAGGAACTAATTAATTACTCGTCGCATAGATGGCAGCTAAGTGACGAGTAAGCGCTACCTTACGTTCAGTGACTGAACTACGATGGAAAAAAAACGATCTTTCAGCATTTTTCAACCTTGAGAACTTAGTATAAAGCTTAATTTTCTGCTACTATCAAAACTATGTTACGGCGTTTTTAGTTCGTAAGCTGTAACCAATTATGAGGAGGTTGTTTTTGTAGTAGTTAATAGAGCGTAAGCGTAAGACGCACACATGTTTAAAAGTGGCGACACCGGGTCTTGTACGAATTGGCGTTCATGACATATCTCCCTTGTTTCTGTGATCTGTGGTTCTTATGGATGTCACACACTGTATACAAAGTTAGGAATACTGATGTCGTGATCTTAGCCTGATATAAAATTTAAAAAAGTAACTTTAAACAGTAAACAAAACTGACTGTCATGTCATGTCAATCATTCGCTGCCGTTCGTTCACAAATTTGCTATTTTGCGTAATTTAATTAATTACGTAATTTGTAGACGCCATTAAAATAAATAAACTATTTTGCGTAGAATTGAAAGCGTGTCGTCAGAATCAAGTAATCCGTCAGACAGATAAACAATGAACATGACAGTTGTATATTTTTTTGAATTCCTTTGGTAATAAATGGACTAAGGGCACTATACCTAAGTGTATTCCTAACATTCACAATCCAACTTTTTTTACTGTTTTTCCTAAATATAAAAAAAAACTACTGCATAAAAAAATCCAAAGATATTTTTACTGTAATCAGCAGTGTAAAATCTAGAAACGGTATTTTATTTTACTACCTTAGCACAAAATGAATTGTTGTCAATTACGGATGCTCTATAGTACTACGAGTAGTACGAGTTTATTTCTTAGCTTGCTAAGAAATGAAACTTTCTTGCAAAACTTAAAGTGGTTTTTGTGATAAAAAAGTTGTTGATTATCTACAAACCTAAATGAATGAATGAAATAAGTAAAGTTTATTTAGCATATAGAAAAAAAAACTTACAAATCTTAAGAATATCACAACGAACAATTTGCTAAAAAAGCTTAGTGCCACATAATATGCCAATGGATACCAAGCGACCAAATGCTACCTCTAGTGAGAGCCGGAAGGTAAAATACCTCCCAGGCCTATACCAATAATTTCCTATCACCCATTTCTATATTACTATTTTTCTCTTGATTGCTAACGCCGTGCCGTGTAGTTGCCGGGTTAGAATAGAATAGTGCCACTCCATGTCTTCCCGTGGATGTCGTAAGAGGCGACTAAGGGAATAAAGGCTTGTAGTACTGTTAGGCGATGGGCTTGCCATGCCACCTATGACTAATACACTGGGAAACATCTTAGCCTACTTGTGCAAAATGTAGTTACAGAATTATCAAGAAGTTTTAAGACTTGTTGGTAATTCTTTAGCTACCCCACTCTGGGAATGAATGCGTGAGTTTATGTATGTATGTATGTATGCTAACGCGTGGATGATACTTTCCGCCGTACTCGGACACATTTTAGAGTCAATTTCACATTGTGTATTACTTACTGCCGCTAAATAATAAATAAAAACTCAAAGGTATAACCACTTACTTTAATTTTATCGGCACGTGAAATACATTTCAGCGAGTACCTACTTGAGTACCTAGTCGTAGATATGAAAGTCCGCGAGCCTGTCTAGACTCGGCGGCGTAGGCGGAAAGGTTACCGGGCGTCGCAAACAGGGTGCAAACTGAGAATCAGTCTGGAAAAATGTAAGCTGAAAGCTTAAAAATACCTTTGAGATGCCTGGCAGGTATGAATACTTAGTTAGTTCCAGACAACAACGTCTTCAGTGTCAACGACACAAGGACAGATTTCTAAGTATATTTGGATATAAATCAAGTAGCTTGGCATTCAATGTGTGAGAGCTTTAAGAAACAAGTGTAGGAGATACTTGATTTCCTAATTTAATGGTACAGGGCCCTCATTGTACATTGTCTATTCGCCTATTCTAGCTAACCATATCAGTGTTTCCTTGACCCCCACGGGTAGTCGACGACGTGCAAGGGATCCATGTGACCGGGAATAAAAAATGGGGGACCATAAGATGAAAATGAGGGTCTGTGATAGTGGATCCCATTTAAGCAGGTTGTGACTTTAATTTTGGCTTTCCATTAGGTAATGGAATAATCCATTGATTTTTTTATTATAATAAAATATTTTTCCGCGCATCATTTTAATTGTAGCCTGTGTCTAACTTTATCCGTGCAAAAGACCCATTTTTCGATATTAGTTAAGCAGGGGAGGGGGTCTACCCAAAACAGAAAAAAATGCTAAGTGGTCTACGAGATAAAAAGAAGTTTGGGGACCTCTGATCTACATATACGAGTATCGTACAGTAACGTTCTGATGAAAGGCGGCAGAGTACTACATACATACATACATTAAATCACGCCTGTTTCCCAGAGGGGTAGGCAGAGACCACTTCTTTCCACTTGCTACGATCTTGACAAATTTCTTTCGCTTCTTCAACATTCATACATCGAGTCACGCATGCACGTCGGTTTCGGCTAATTAAGATTCGGCCCTTTTCCAGTATTTCTCCGATTTGATTCGAAAAAGTACGCCTAGGGCGGCCCCTTCAGACCCTTGCAATCACTTTCGATCTGTATATCTCTTTCGTCAATCTTCTTTCATCCATCCTTTCCAAATGACCGGCAGAGTACTAATAATAAACAATACAATTAAAATGAATTAAAACCATAGTAGAAACATATAGATATTCATATAATAAACATAGATCCCGTGTAGCCTCTGTAGATCATCTGTGTACAACACAGCTTGTAGCCAAATATCGTTCAGAGCTCATTGGTCAATGCCTGACACGTGAATCCTACTAAATTAAAGACCAATGGATAGAATAAGCGGCTAGTCGGATAAAGAATTGAGAAGTAAAGAAGAAAGTGTCATTACCTACTTACTGAATAAATGTCTTTATCTTTATCTTATCTTATCATTTAATTTAGTCTTATTAGGTACTGTTGTTGTTCACCATCTGTGCGTCCGTAGGTGGGAGTTTTTAAAATATTCGTCAGAAAATACGCAACTTGGACTAAATAGCAGTTAAATAGTAAAATATAGTTCTTGTGCAATGGCGTGTGTATTTCGTTGGTGCAAAACTGCAAATCCCGAATGGGAAATTTCGAAAATAGACCTCTAAGTATAAGCTTTCACAAGTGAGTGGCGTTTTTAACCAAATATGTTGATTTTCGGCCACAATGCGACCATTTTGCAAGTATAACTAGAAACATTAGCATGGTATTACACATTGTAATTAATACAAAGCCATCATGTGCAGCAAATATGCATTATTTACGCATTATTTGATTTTCTTTCGAAAGTAAACAATAGTGCTTCCAAAATCAATATCGATAAGGAAAACTATCGATATTTTGATTGAGTGAATGAATAAATATTTTTTATGGGTATGTGTTTAAATATTGAACACTAATACATTTTGAATTAAAATAGCTATGCCGAACAGTTAATAGGCCGATGTTTCAAATATCGAAGGTATTTGTTGGGTATGTATTTGAATATCGAACATTAAAACATTAAAGTTTGTTGTTTTATACGTTAGGTTTTTTGGGTAAGGCATATTTAGCATATATATTTTGATCGCATCGCTATTTTAATTTTCAATATTTTAACATGAAAAAGTCATTAATGTATAAAGTATATAATAGGATCGGGGACTATCTAATAGACAAAAATGTTTGGTGTAAAACCCGAAACTTAATCTTTTTTTTTTTTTCAAGAGCACAATCTTTATCTTGTCTAGGGGACACCGTTGGTGTAGGGAAACATATCAATCGTATGTGGTCGTCTTGCACCGTTTTATATACACATAAGTCGGTGTTTTTTTTTCTTTATTATTATTACACGACAAAAAGTTAATTTCCCAAAAGTCTACTTTCCAAAATAAGGTAAATAATCAATTGGTAATCAATCACAAAAAAAACCGTAAAATACATCCAAATTCACAACTATATCACCGTAACCGTACTACCTTTCACCAAATGGTTGCCGATAGGGACAACTACCGACAATTTAAATGCCTCTATTATGTATTGATCTACAACAACATACACGGTGATCAGAAGTGTCACGGGTAGTTTAAACGCTCAGAAATTGGCCGTAACCACTCTTTCTGGAACTGGTGTCGTCGGTTTTTTCTCTCGAACAATAAACAAAATCTAGGCTAAAAAGTATAGAACCTATCCCATGTTCCTCAGAGTTCAAGCTACATCTAAACCAAATTCTTAAAAAGGAGTTCAGTGGTTTGGATGTGAAAAACTAACAGACAAACATAAAGTTACGGTCGCATTTATTATTAGTAATAATTTCTAAGTAATAAGACTGACAGCGGAAAATTTGGAAAAAACTGACTATTTTTTTTAATAAACCTATACTTTAACAAACTTTTGTATTTATTGACTAGGAATCAAATTATATGTCAAGTAAAAAATTAATTAACTGAATAACATTTAGATTAATTTTGGAGTCATGTCCACATAATTGCAAACAATGTCGCAAATTTTTGCGATCTCTGATTATTACTAGTATAGATTTCTAGGCTATCTAGAATAGTAAATTCTCGAAGCTCCGCCCCAGGGACTTCGTTTTTCGTATAATGACGCAACCGTGCAAGTCGTGCAACTTCAATCTGAACATAGAAACACCTTCTTTTTTGAAGTCGGTTAAAAAAGGGGCGCGTCTTCTTAGGTAAAATACTATATGGTAAAATGCTATAATAAGTCAACCTAATTTATCGACAAAACGCACATCCATACATCGTTATCGCGGAAGCAAAAACAAATCTATTAAAGAACAGATATAACAGATGGTCGGTTCAGTATAAACGGAATATTCTGCCTATACACTCTAAGCCTCTAAGAAGTTCTTCATATCTTGCACGAAATTTTCGCTGGAAACAGTCAATTACACTTGTCTTACAATTTGTAAACGCTTTTATAAGTCAAAGTGTCAGCTTTAATAAAATAATATAAAAGTCAAATATTTTTGTCCAGAACTAGTTTAATTTCTTTAAATATATTTCATATTTAATTTAGATATATTTTTGTATCTTTTTGTACATATCAAATCAATCAAGAATGACAAATGTCTAAAGTAGCAGGAAAAGTGACTGAAGAGGTTGAGGTTAGGATTGCGTATCTAATCTCTTTAAATATGTACTACTAATCAAGTCAAATACGGAGGTAAGACATTTGAAATAATATGATACATTTTGAACTCGTAGGTATAAACGTTTCTCGATACGAGTGTCACTTCTGTTATTGCCTATTTTTCATAATCTTTGACTACTGTCAAATCGTTTTTGCTCCCACGATAACGATGTATGCACATCACTGTGTGGAGACTTACGCACGCTAGTGAAAAGTAACACACTAACACACCAAAAAAGTGGTTCACTTTTGAAAGCGGTCATACCTATACGACTCTTTTTAACGAAGGGCATTTGTAACAGGTGCGAAGAGTATGATTCTTTAAGCCGTTTTTATACTCCCTCTATGTTTTCTTACCTCTATGGTCAAAGTAGGTCAATATGACTGTAATCTGAAACTGGAAATGGCTGTTACTTGACAAGTAACTTTTTTAAGTGTAGGTAGGTAGGTACTTATTAAAAAAAACGCGTTTTTTTCCATTAGTAACGAAATTGTACCTTATAACTCTGTGACTAATTGTCGTTATATACGTGCCTATAACGATTTCGTAATGTTGTCTTTAAGTCCTTACCTACTGATATACAACATTTTTGAAATTCACCCCTATGACAATACTCGTTGGTCATTCATTACAACGTAATAGGTTTTTAATTACAAGTCATTTGGAGCCCCGAACCCTTTCACGTATATTTCAAAAAGTAGTTAGCAACCCTATCGTCGACGTTAAAGCAATTTGCGGCTGACAGGTTAGTTGCGGGCTCGGGCACTGGTTTCATTCAGTTAACCAACCCTTTCCCTCCCCGGTAAGCGCATTAACATTTATTACATCACACAATTCACAGATCACCATGACATAGGTACCTACGTATATATTTACTTAATATCATAGCTATGTTTTAATTTTATTACGATAACTTGATGGAAAAACCCGAAATACTGTAGACACGTACCAGGGTTAAGGGAACTGTAGTTGCAAACCCTTCTCTACTTCACACAAACACATTTGGTTTTCGAAAAAAAATATGTTTTTTTAATAATTTTCGCCCGCGCGATGACAATATTCTCATATGCCGCCGCGCGAGTACCTATAGGAGCGCGCGAGGCTTCTCCCTCATCCGCTCCGCCATGGCCTCGCGAATTTCAGATACCTACATTGCTTGTTTTCAGTAAAGCTTGGCCAAGCTTGGCTTTGACGTACTCAGATTAGACTTTAACAGTTTGTTTAACTTATAATGCCTTTTTCTGTAAAAAAAAAAGGTTCCTTTAGAACAAACAAAAAAACAATTTTGAGTAATGTAGATATTTAGCCTAGTACACCCAACTTTTACTTTTTTGCCATAATGAGTCTCTCGCGGTCCTGGTTTTTCATCACACATAATTATCTTCGTACATCTTCGAAGAACTAGTCGCACAAAGTTTTTCTACAACATGCTACTTTATAGTATAACACAAACTCCGTGTACCTACCTAGTCTCATGAATAAGCAAGTGCAAAACGAACTTAACAATGGAATTTGCTAAAAGTGTAAATATCGAGACAAGGTCGCGAAGGTCGGCCGATTTCAGGCAGTCGGCGTCTCGTTTTCCATCTACCTATACTGAAGACACTGTGTTCAGTACAAACATAGAAATTTTTGGATTAGGTTTCTTAATGTTTAAATCTTTGTTTAAAGTTTGAAACGTAATAAAAACATGTCAAATACAAATTTTATTTCAAAGTTCTTACTGCTTAGTATAATGGTACCTAGGTATAATTTAATTGGCATGGGTTTTTAAGTTTGGACGGGGTGCGGGTCTGTGCGCGACACGAGGGACAGGGCCGAGCCGACGCAGGCGGCTGTAGCGCACTGCAGCCCGTCTGCCCTTCCGTCGCCCTCCGCTGCGTCTAGTCTAGACGTATGCCCTATTGCCCCTTTGTGAGGGCCGCATCATACTGTATAAAATTATACGAGTTTGCTTAACATTGAGCGGACTTAAAAATAAGGGTATCAAAGTTGTTAGACTAACTGCGGTGAAGAATTTAGATTATCATGGAAATGAGGGTAGGTTAGGTACTTGAGAAAGCAATTTGAGTTCTTATTGCTGATTAAGGGTAGCCTTCATTTCATAATGAGAATCTACTCTAGGTGGGTATCCCACGTAATCATAGCTGGGCACCGTTAATCAAATAGTTAACTTCGTTAATCGTTAATCCGCTACAAAAAAAGTTAGCTTCGTTAAACGTTAAAGCGTTTGTAGGGTTTTTAAAATTAATGAATGGTAACACTAGTTTTTGATAGTATTATTGTTGGAACGAGGGTAAATGGGGTTTTTAAAAAAATAGGAAGGGAGTGACACTTGGCCGACGGAGGCAGTTCTGTTAGAGGAATCGTGGTGAATTCTACTAACATAAAATTCGTCCGGAGTGTAGCCGGCATATCGGTTTGATACGGATTTGGAGCCGCCGTACATCCGCCAACTGTTAAAATAATTTAAAGACATTGGAAAATAGTAAAAAGGTTTTCTTTTGTCGATGTGTTCAGTTAGATAGCCGTTAATAATGCAATGTTTTTTTCAATTACGACATTTATTACCTACGTTGTCTTTCTGTTCAAAATTTTAATTGGTTTGTCACCGATTGAACTGTAATTTAATGCGTGGATGGTTTAGACGAATCCACGACATTATGGTTGTTGTAATACTACAAAGGGTAACCTATTAATTCCTTTGCCGCGCTTACGTTTGTTTTATGCATTGCTATCTGTAGAAAACTATGCAGTAATTTATGATAAATTACGTTCATTTTAAAATTTCGTTACTGCTTACTACCCACATTTGTTCAAATTTTCCAGCGTATGAGAACAGACGAATTTCAAATCCTAATTGCGGATTTAAAATTATATTCTTGCCAGGACGCACGGTTTTAGGAATAAATTGAGAAGTGGGTTTAAAATTTAATGACAATTGTGTTAACACAAGCAATTTTGTTTTCATGTTGACAATATTATGGCGGATGACACCCGTCGAGAGTACAGTGAAGACCAAAAGCGGTTACAGACGCCAGAACGAAGTCGTACTCGAAGCCGTAGCGGTTTGAGAAGGCAAGACAGAAGTGTTAGCCTTCGCGTAAGAGAGATCGAACTGGAACGAGGCCGCAAGCGACTGCTTGCGCTAGAACGTGAAGTGCGCCGAGAACGCGGGAACATATATCGGGCGCGCACATCACGGTCTCGAGACCGTGCCGCCGCTAGCAAGGATCGGAGCCGTGGCCGCTCAGGTCGCAACCGCAGTCGCCCGCTGCAGCGGGAGCGCAGCTGCAGTACTGCGTCGAGAGCGAAGCGAAGCCGCGGACTTCGTGATCAGTCTGGTCCCCAGTCTCGTGAGCTTCGTGAGGACTGCACGACATCACGCAAAAGGTCATGTACCACTACGTTTTCTATTAAGGATGTAATGGATATTGTAAATTCAATAAAAACCGGTTTTTCGTCTCAACCATCGACTTCCGGCACTTTGAGAAACATTGGCCATAATAATATTTTACCAGAATTTGATCCGTCGGTTAAAAATCAGCGCGTAGACATTTGGTTACGTAAAGTCAACGAATGCGCCGGCGTCTATGGTTGGGATGAAAAGACCACAATACATTTTACAATGCAGAAATTGCAGGGGTTGGCCAAAGTTTGGTATGAGGGATTGAATACGATTCTATACTCTTGGACAGAATGGCAAGAGAAATTGACAAGTGCTTTCCCTTGCGAGCAAAACTACGGCCAACTCGTGGAAGACATGCTAAAAAGAAAGAGCAAATTTGGCGAACCAATAGAAAACTATTATTACGAAAAACTTACGTTATTAAATCAGTGTGACATAATAGGCAAACGCGCGGTAGATTGTATTATCCATGGCATTACAGACAGAACAATGAAATCTAGTGCCTTGGCATTGTGTTGTTCTCAACCTGATCAACTTCTCCAATTTTTAATGAGCAACAAAGAAGCTCCACTGTTTGAACGCAATCACGGTAAACATAAAAATTGGGTAGATAGCAGTTACAATGTACAGGATCAAAGCAGTACAAAAACTAATGCCGGTAGAATTGTTAGGTCTCAGGGTCCCGTAGTTTGTTTTAATTGTAAGGAATCCGGCCATCCTTACATGCTTTGCCCCAAGCAGCTAGTCAAATGCAATAAATGCAATAAAATTGGTCACAAGGCTGAAAACTGTCACGTTAAACCTGAAAATTCAGGAAATTAGGGCAATTTACCTAAGACAATGTGCATTTTTACCTCTTGTCCCAATTTAAAATTCATTAAGGAGGTAAAAGTAAATGAGGTGACACTGGTTAAACAGTCATTAGTATCAAATATTGGTTTAGTGCACGATAAGGTTCCGTCTGTGATGAAAGGATTTGGAAATGGGACTGTGCAGTCTTTAGGGACATTGCTGTTAGATGTAGAAGTAGACGGAGTTAGCGCTACGGTTGCAAGCAGAGTTGTCAACAAATGAACTTTTAGATAAGCCGATATTAATAGGGCAATCGTTTACCGAACAGCCGCATATCTTGGTCTACAAAGATTTTCAAACTTTGCAATTTCACAAAATCGAAACAGAGATACCTGCGGCTGATCCGGATCATAACGATCACCCTTTGAAGATCGTTAGGGTTGCTGCTGATATTGAGCTTCATGGTCCAGCGTCAATAAAAGCTCGCATAGACTCTAATTTCAGCGGATGTGTCATGTTGAACAACAATATCACAGTTAGAGAGGCCGTCATATCTGGTGGTGTTTACCATGTTAAAAATGGATATATGGACGTCCCTATCTTTCCCTGTTCTCCATATTATAAATTACATAAGGACCATGTTATTGGTAGGGGAGAGAAGGTAGAGTTTGTTCAGCGGTTAATGATACAGTCTCCTGGTATCAACGAAACCTCGGGCCCTTTATTAAATCAAAAAGAGGAAATTCTTACTTAATAGTAGTAGTGGATGCGTTCTCGAAATTCGTTTTTGTGAAGCCTGTTCGTACCACGAACACTCAGAATGTCATCCGTACCCTGGATGACATATTTTTTTTAAATTCAGAGTACCTGACCGTCTGATTAGTGACCGCGGCAGTTGTTTCACGTCACATATGTTTAGAAGATATTGTTATGATAAGGGCATTAAACATATTCTAAACGCTGTCGCGAATCCGCAGTCAAACGGTCAGGTAGAGAGATACAATAGAACTATTCTTAGTTCATTGAAAGCGCAGTCTCTGCGAAATGACGAGAGATATTGGGACGATGAACATGGCAAAATACAGTAGTGGGGACTGAATAATACAATTCAAAAGACTACAGGTAGAAGGCCGGCGGAAGTAATGTTTGGTACTTCTATGAATGGAGAAATTAATCCCAGTCTAAATTCAGTTATAGGCGAAACACGAGAGGAAATTGATGTGTCTACGATTAGAGCTCAAGTCAAAGGTAGGATAGATAGTGAGCAAAAGAGGCAAATGGAACAATACGACAAAAATAAGCGCCCCGCTCGTGTCTATAAAGAGGGTGATTTGGTTAAAATTACCAGGGTGACTTTCAATAATGATGGGAAGAGTAAGAAACTCCTTCCATCCTATATAGGGCCTTTTTCGGGTAACCAAAGTTTTAGGTCAGGATAGGTATAAGATAGCGTCTATACCAGGTTTTAGCGGTCGTACTAATAAACGGCCCACTACAGTAGCAGCCGCTCGCATGTTGCCGTGGGTGCACAAGCTGCGTTACAATTAGATGACGATGTAACGGATTCCAATGTTAGCGATAATGAGGACTAGTTCTAGTCTTGATGGTTTATTACAGACAAACTTACTTTGATGAGCTCACTCTCTGGCTAAAAAATAATAATAATTGAAGAGCTTGATGATGAAAGATAGATGCTGTTTTCAGCCACAAGAATTGATTTGGTTTGTGCGCTGCTACAGCTAGAGCTACCTATAGGTGCGAGAATTGAATTGGTTCGTATCCTATAGAGTAGTACTGACCGCGAGAATTGAATGGTTCGCGGCCAGTGTGCTTAGATTGACTTAAGATATTGATGCTGTTTCCGGCCACGAGAATAGAATTGGTTCGTGAGCTGCTACAGCGAGTTATCTGTAGGGCAGTAATTGTCGCGAGATTTAATAAGTTACGCCAGCACACTAAGATTTTTCTTTTTTTTTAATTCTCTTTGATTGATTGGTTCATCATATCATAATTTACCAAAGTTGAGACTTGGGATGTAAATAGATTGAGACATTTGTAATGAAGCTTGTCTTTGATATGTATTTGATGGATTGTATTTGATGATTGATATGCACTATTTAATTATTAAAAAGAAAAATAGATACTTGTAGAAATATTTATTAAGTAAATCGGCCATTCTACTTTTCGATGCCTAATAAAACGTCCCTTAACGTGAACGTAAATTTGGAGTCATAATTTTCAACAAAACTAGATAATCTTAAAAATGCACACAATATTCGGATTCAGATCGACATACTTGAATATTTTTTATTTCTAAATTGGGTTGGGCTGTGTAAAAAAAGGCAATAATAGTAACGCAGTGGTCGTTATTCGTAAAGGGACGCTGAGACTGGTAACGAAGTGGTAATTTGAGCAGCAAATTCGTGTTTTATATACAAAAATGACAAAAATAGTGGGTAAATTTACAATATAACGTGAGATCTGGTTGAAAATTAATGTGGGACTGCTGTGAAATTATCTCAAGATATCTACGAAATTTTTATAACGGATGTTAAATTATCATTTCTATTTTAGGTATCGAAAAGTAGAATGACCCAAATATTTGACTTATAATGTGGTTAAATATCTGAATTATCAATTGATCTGATTTTACTGTCAATGCCAATGTTAAATTGTTTAACTAAATGTTATTCTCTAAGTTTTTTTTTGTTTTTTTTGTTTTTTTTTTGTGGTTTACTGTCCATCGGCCAAGTGTAGGGTTGCCACCTGGCACGTGTATGGGGGCATACACGGAGTCAGGACGGACGAGTGTAGGGTTTTTAAAATTAATGAATGGTAACACTAGTTTTTGATAATATTATTGTTGGAACGAGGGTAAATGGGGTTTTTAAAAAAATAGGAAGGGAGTGACACTTGGCCGACGGAGGCAGTTCTGTTAGAGGAATCGTGGTGAATTCTACTAAGACATATAACTGTGGAAGTAAACGTTACTGTGGAAGTTGTAAAATAGAGTTAAGTAATAAAAGAATACTATAAAAGTGAGATTTTATTATACGTTACATTTCGGAAAAATTAACGCAAGTTAACGTTAATCGTTAATATGTGTAAAAAAATGCATTTTTATATCCTTGCGTTAGTGAACTTATAAAACCTGTTGGTTTAGGTTCTGGAAGTTAACAGGATAGGAACAAAACAAAATACAAAAGGGCATAAGGTGCATATTCCCTTTCATGAACATTAACATGTTGAAGTTCTCGTCTGAAAGCGAGGCTCGTTTTGGAGTTAAAATGTCTTTACCCGTGGAAAACAGACGTTTAATAGCAGCGCTTGAGGGTATAGCAGTATTGTATTTAATGAATAGATTTATGAATATCTGTTCCCTGAGGAATGCAGCATCTTTGAACGAGTCTTTTGATTTCATGTCCAGTCACATTTTAACGAGAGTTTGCGCTTTACTCTTAAAGAGTTGGAGCTCTTTGGTTTTTCTATAGACTGAGTGACAGAATTGAAAAAGTCTTCTTTGTCATCAATGTCATCATCGTTGTTTCTCACACTACACACTCGCTGCTACGCGCCGCCCGGCACTTGTCGTTTCATACTTGTCTGAACCTGTTTTTCTTGCCGCGCCGCGGTGCCGTTCGGTAAATAGTAGGCATTGGATTAACGATTAACGGACTTCTGCATATTAACGGAAGTTAACGTGTCCGTTAACATTTAAAAAAAATAACTTAAAAGTTAATCCGTTAATCAAAATGTTAACTTCGTTAATTAACGATTAACGGATGAACGAGTTAATGCCCAGCTATGCACGTAATGATCCGATAATTCATAAAGGGGGGTTATTATGACATGACTATGTAGGGTGACGGAACCAGTAATGGACAAGGCACCAATAATGGACACTTGATTCTTATTTTACAGAAGATAAGGGTTATTCATTTGTTTTGCAACAATCAATTTAGGACCGTATTAAATTTGATTTAAGACTGAAGTGTCCATTACTGGTGTCTGTCAGCTAAAAGTGTCCATCATTGGTGCCGTCACCCTAGGTAGTTCATTTTACGATGAGAGTATAGGACAGAGCTATAGCAATTATATAGCTCTGTCCTTTTCTCTCTGCGTAAACAGAAATGCATAGTCATGTCATAAGTCAAGTCACCCCCAAGTTCCAGGAACGATGTACGGTTTAAGGAAAAAAAAACAACTGATGAAAATTAGGACAAAGAAAACGGTTGGTAACCGAAATTCGACCTTATGTTATGATAGGTAAACCCACAGAGCACTGAATCGTCACCGCGCGCCTCTACTAGAGACGGCAGTGAAGACAATATTCGTGCCTCGCAGTTGCGCTGAGCGCAATTGATGGAGGTAAAGGCCGTCAGTGTCTATTTGGACGTTGTAGAGTGCACATGATCAAAAAAGCGATATTATGCCTCATTGTGCTGTGATATGGTGTAATAACCAAAGTAAAAACGTGAATAAACAAAATTCTGGCGTATCATATCACAATTAAGTATTTAAAATCAATGTTTGATTATTTGAAAATTGCGATTTGAGGTTATCATGGAACACAAAACCTCCTCTTTTTCTTCTTCTTAACACAAAACCTCCACCGCGCTGTAAGCAGTCTCACCAGCCAGTGACGCCAGTAAATGCGTTAGTGAAGTGTAGCGGTGTATGGCGTCATATCGATAGAGTGCATCCATGTCCATAAAGTATCAATGAATGTTTATTCCATTTAAAATTGTAAATTTAATATTAATTTTCCTTTACTAAGTGCTCCTTTTAGGTTTCCTAATGATGCTTACATTAAAGATAAATGAATATTAGAGACGGGAAAGTTAAACTGGTTTCTTCAGAAACATGGTACGATTTGCTCAGACCATTTCGAGGCTGGAAGTACCACGAAAAGGAGTACCATAGAACATGGCTATCTTCTGATGCTATTCCAACAATGAAACTCCATCCTGTTTTTAACGAGGTAAAACTTTCACAAACTGATTCATTTCATAAACATATAATTTGGTAAACTGCTTTTTTCCGGAACTGAAAATATTTCAGGATTTTTTTCAGGACTATCGTGTCAAAATGCTTTAGGTTAGGTTAGTTTCATAGAAATCCTCAAATATGTACAGTTTCAGAAAAAAAAGCGGTTTGCTAAATGATGTTTGTGAAATCAATCACTTTATAAATATGTGGAAAAATATGTGGACATCAGACTGAACTACCTTACAAAAAAACGCAACTCCCATTTATTAATACGAAGTTATTGTAAAGAAAATGTTTTATTTTTGGGGCAGTGATGGCGCTCCGGTTCAAGTTTTTTATAATCTTGATTTTAATAAACAACCCCAATAAAATGATTTCTATTATTTTGGCACCTAGTTGGTAATGCATGCCTAAAGGTATAATGAATAATTTTGAATATTGCCGAAGTACCTATTGTTTTTAAAATAGCCATGTGTCCGATTTTGGCTCATTAAAATATCGATAAAAATATCGACCTCACACCGCAGCACTCTTAAGCACTTGTGACTTTCTTGTGGCGCAAAGATGGTTGACATCTAAGACAATACGGATATGTCATTTATGTAGTAGTGCGTGCACTAGTGTGAGTAAATGGTGACGCCCACTGACACGCTTGATTTGTATGGAAAGTTTGGAGCATACCGTCTCTAGTAGGGGTGCGGTTCTGTGCTCTGTGGGTAAACCCTTTATAATACTGAGACTATTTTAGACTCGTTTTTAATATACATACATACGCATGTAGGTATACCTACGGTAGATTTGTACCACTACCACCTACACGGGATCCGTAAGGGACTTCATCAATGTACACATTAATGGCCGTGGTTTGATCCGTAGTTAAACTCATTGTTAAAAATCGTAACTAATGGTTAAATCCCAAGGAAATGTATCAAATTATCGATTCCTTATTCGAATTTTAACAATTAATTGAGTTGACTACTGATCAAACAACAGGCCCTAATACACGTGTAATGTACTTAGCAGTATCGTGATCATGATTCATGATTTATTTGGTTTACTGTTTAGTAGCTTCCTATTATTCATAATGCTATGTAAGATAAAGGATAAAAAATCAATAAGATTAATTGGTTAGTTCAACAACGATTTATTTATCGGTAGTCAATTTTACAATTTGATTGTATGGTGGACGATACATTAAATATTAAACGCCGGTTTGTTTTTCTGTGAACTCTGCTCTCAATCATTGGTAATGAGGTTTTAATTTATTTGCGTCCCACAGTTACATGTTTGGAGGGATGATGATAAATGACTGACAAATCTCCTAGGTATATCTTTAATTTTACTATAGTACAATATGCAAATAGGGCGAAATTCTAGGCGGTATAAACCGTATCGTCTTTGACCTGTTGTCGTAATGTCACGTTTTTATAGATCTTATTTACAAGACAGTAACGGTGGCCGAGTTAGAAACAATACCATGACGGGCCAAACACGATATGGTTATTGCTGCCTAGAATATAGAGCCCCCGATCGAACGCCGGCGCCGCGGCCTCCCGGCAACCAGCGCGTTTCGAACAAACAATCGCTAGTGTAAACCGAACAGCGTTCGCCCGTTAGAGCAGAGACCAATATTAGTGTTAAAGTTTAGTGTGAAATAAATGGAGAACGCCGCTCCAGCGCCCGGCAAACACGAGCCGTCGGTAGATCCAGTGAAGGCGCAGGGAATATTGTAATATGGAATATATTATATGTTTTTCATAAGCTTTTGTGCTGCAATTGTTAAACTAATCATGGCCTAACATTAGCTTACTCTATTTCAATATCCTTAAGTTACAAAACACTTTCATTACCTACCTAATTTCGGTACTTGGGTCATTCTACTTTTCGATACCTAAAATAGAAATCATAATTTAAAATCCATAATAAAAAATCGTAGATATCTTGAGATAATTTCACAGCAGTCCCACATTAATTTTCAACCAGATCTCACGTTATATTGTAAATTTACCCACTATTTTTGTCATTTTTGTATATAAAACACGAATTTGCAGCTCAAATTACCACTTCGTTACCAGTCTCAGCGTCCCTTTACGAATAACGACCACTGCGTTACTATTATTGCCTTTTTTTACACAGCCCAACCCAATTTAGAAATAAAAAATATTCAAGTATGTCGATCAGAATCCGAATATTGTGTGCATTTTTAAGATTATCTAGTTTTGTTGAAAATTATGACTCCGAATTTACGTTCACGTTAAGGGACGTTTTATTAGGCATCGAAAAGTAGAATGGCCGACTAAACACTAAACAACTTTTATATGATTGTAAGTTGGGAACTTACGAAAATATTTTATAAACCTACTTAAGGACTCACTCTACGACTCTTAGTAGGTACACCCACGCGCACTTGTATTGATAATTTAATGGAGTTCTTGTTATTTTCCAGGACATCTCTCACACGCAAAGAAAGGCATGCTGCGCGACTGTGGAAGGAAAGATGGTCCTTCTACACGAAACGACGAGAAATAGAGGAGGAGGAAGCGTTAAAGATAGGTAAGTAAGTAAATAATAAGATGGCGTGGGGCCGCCAGCTGAAATAAGTTTGACCGTTAAGAAAGGGACCGTGAAACACTGAAAAGTGCAAACCCAACAGCAGCCTAACCAGCCGAACACTGATCGTTCAAATGAAATATATGAAACTCCATTTGCATTAAGCAACATATTCACTTTGATTAATTGCTTTACACGGGTAGAGTACAGGGAGTTCTTAACCTAATAAAAACGACTTCGATGTCACATACCACGTTTATATTATTTTTTGCATAAGAAATAGTTCACTTCGTTTAATTTTAATAGTCGGGATCGCGGATAAAAAAGTAGGTAGGGTCAATCGTCTATTACTAGCCACCCTCCGGTAACTGGCCACTTTGCAATAATATTGTGCAATGCTGGGTTTACACGGGCTTAGTAGCTAATGCTTAGTACTTGTCATTTACACTTGTCAGATGTGTGTAATGCTTAATACTAATCACTTATACAACATGCTTACACACATGTGACAAGTGTAAGTGACAAGTACTAAACATTAGCTACTAAGCCCGTGTAAACCCAGCATAAAGCAAGGGATGTGCTGATATTTCTGCGTTAAAACTAGAAATATTACCCACAGTACTGCACTCATAACGGCATCACAATATACATAAAATTGATGGCTAACTAGTACCTAAATTACAATTTCTTAAGGGGCCAGTTATTGACGATTTACCCAACTACGTTATAAGACATATTATTATAACGTAGATAGCACACTGATTTCGAACAGCCTACCAAATCATATCGACAACAGATTATTCGACTGTATATTAGGTATTTAATTTCTTAAGTTCAACCTTACGTTTTGTTGTGTCAGGTATGACTCTGGAGGAGTACCGCGCAGGCCTGCGCTCCATGAACTGCCAGCTGGAGCCGCAGACCTACCCAGTCGAGGTGGAGCCCTCGCCGACGCCGCTGCCGCCTACCTCCTCTGGTATCACATTATTTTGGTTTATCGTTAATAGGTAAACCTATGTCCACAGTACTTATCAGTCGGAATTCCACTGCGGCGTCGGTGGAGCTTCGCGCGCGGGTATAATTCTCTTTGTATCAAAATGCAGGTAGATACTTCTACAGCTGTACCAACACGAGGACGCTGTGCACCACATTAGCACAGACATTAGGTACAGAGATACACGCGTGACCTGCTCCGATGTGTCACCAACGCACACGATTCGATGTGACCGTATTCAACCCATTACAGCTCAAACGCAAGCCATGCGTCTCATGTAAAAAAAAAAAGATAAAAGATGTTTATTCAGTAAGTAGGCCGCACGGGCACTTTTACACGTCAAAAATCTACCAGCGCTTCGCAAGAGACCACTACTGAGAAGTAACTCCGCAATAAACTCAACAGTAAGTCGTTTTTTAAAATATTGCTTATGATATTATACAATAATAAACTTAACCTAGCATTATATAAAACAATGAATACAAAAAATAAATATAGATATTTATGCGTACTTGAGCAGGAAAATGTGCCAAAGCTCAGAATTTTCACAAGAACTAGTAAGTAATAGTAATAAAAAAAAATGATATTATACAAGTTATAGTACTTACCTATGACGGTGCAAGACAACCCGCATAAAAAGTTTCGATAAATTCTCCTACAGAAACCGTGTCCCCTAAACAATATATTACAATGATTATACAGGGTGTATTGCAAGTCGTGTGCCAAATGAATATCGTGGGTAGCTAAGGTCACTTGCAACACGTTTTGGGCCAATTAACACTCATCATAGTTTTTTTATCTTTAATGTTTGCGCATTCGAATGAAATGTTATTTTTATTCATATAGTAAACAAATAAAAAAATATTAGCCAACAAAGTGTGAAGGACAGAAAAATAAAATCTTCACGGTCAACTTTACGGCACAATAAAAAAAAAAGTAGAAGCTCCTCAGATCTTCCAACATCATAAAAACTTCTCCAGTTCCTGACTATTCTTACGGAATACCACATGTCTAGAATCACGTTCAGTTTTTCGTCAAAATATGGTTTCAATCTAAAATGGTGGTTTTATTCGATCAGTAGATCCAGCCAGTTAAATCGGCTAAATGCACAATACAAAACGCAATATGGTTAAAAATCATCTTTATTTTAATAATTACTTCAAATTTTGTTCAAAGTGTCTTCCTCCACAATTGATACATTCGCGACACCTTTTTCGAATTTCTACAGTTGTTGTACGAAGTGTCTTTGACTTTTACGTCTGGGGAAGGGCCAAAGAGCTAGTGTTCGCAACACAGGTAGAGAGCAGAGAGCATCTGATCGCAAAAATTAATGACGCGTTCGCAATAATGCGGCAAGAAGTGACACTTCGTACAAACAACTACTGTAGAAATACGAAAAAGGTGTCGCGAATGTATCAATTGTGGAGTAAGACAATTTGAACAAAATTTGAAGTAATTATTAAAATAAAGATGATTTTTAACCATAGCTGGGCATTAACGCGTTAATCCGTTAATCGTTAATTAACGAAGTTAACATTTTGATTAACGGATTAACTTTTAAGTTAACTTTTAAAAATGTTAACGGACACGTTAACTTCCGTTAATATGCAGAAGTCCGTTAATCGTTAATCCAATGCCTACTATTTGCCGAACGGTACCGCGGCGTGGCGCGAAAAACAGGTTTAGACAAGTATGAAACCACAAGTGCCGGGCGGCGCGTGGCAGCGAGTGTGTAGTGTGAGTAGCAACGATGATGACGAGGAAGACTTTTTCAATTCTGTCACTCAGTCTATAGAAAAACCAAAGAGCTCCAACTCTTTAAAGAGTAAAGCGCTAAGTCTCGTTAAAATGTGTCTGGACATGAAATCAAAAGACTCGTTCAAAGATGCTGCATTCCTCGGGGAACAGATATTCATAAATCTATTCATTAAATACAATACTGCTATACCACCCTCAAGCGCTGCAGTTGAACGTCTGTTTTCCACGGGTAAAGACATTTTAACTCCAAAAGCCTCGCTTTCAGACGAGAACTTCAACATGTTAATGTTCATGACATGAAGGGGAATATGCACCTTATGCCCTATTGTATTTTTGTTTTGTTCCTATCCTGTTAACTTCCAGAACCTAAACCAACAGGTTTTATAAGTTCACTAACGCAACGATATAAAAATGCATTTTTTTTACACATATTAACGGATTAACGATTAACGTTAACTTGCGTTAATTCTTCAGAAATCTAACGCTTTAACGTTTAACGAAGCTTACTTTTTTTGTAGCGGATTAACGATTAACCAAGTTAACTATTTGATTAACGGTGCCTAGCTATGTTTTTAACCATATTGCGTTTTGTATTGTGCATTTAGCCCATTTAACTGGCTGAATCTACTGACCGAATAAAACCACCATTTTAGATTGAAACCATATTTTGACATAAAACTGAACGTGATTCTAGACATGTGGTATACCGTAAGAATTGTCAGGAACTGGAGAAGTTTTTATGATGTTGGAAGATCTGAGGAGCTTCTACTTTTTTTTTTATTGTGTTTAAAGTTGACCGTGAAGATTTTATTTTTCTGTCCTTCACACTTTGTTGGCTAATATTTTTTTATTTGTTTACTATATGAATAAAAATAACATTTTATTCGAATGCGCAAACATTAAAGATAAAAAAACTATAAGTACTTTTGTGCTGTCACATTTAAAAAAAAAGATAGGTGAACAAAATGGTTAACTTTTGGAAGATTCCGAGATTTTTTCAAAAAAAATATAAAAAAAACACCGTGGGTAGGATGAGTGTTAATTGGCCCAAAACGTGTTGCAAGTGACCTTAGCTACCCACGATATTCATTTGGCACACGACTTGCAATACACCCTGTATATTTTTTATGACTAAGTTGTTATTAAGTTAATTAGGTGTTTAGTTTAGGCCAAGTATTTTTATCTGTTAAATAGTCCTCGACCCTAGCCTAAGCTTTAGACATCAACGACTTTTTCAAGTAGGTTTTAAGTACTGGAAATGGTAACTTTAAACAAGGTCAGGTAATTTATTATACATAAGGATGCATTGACATACAAATGATTTATAAGCCTTACGGACACGAAATTTTTTAATAGCAATAGTGTACCTATAACGGGGGCGTGCATCGCTGTGGAAATTGTGACATGTGCAGCCCGATCAATACAAGTAGCCGTGCACGTACATCATCGGTTGGTGCGGAAATGTTGCCTCACGCAGCTGCGTTGAAACCGAAATTTGATTGCGTCTAGCTTAGGGCCGTATTAAACTCATCTCGATCGAGATGCCCGTCACAATATACTTCAAAGTAAACGACAAGCCATAGAAAACTGTCATTATTGACGCATCTTGAGATAAGCATTACAGCTGAGATCAGTTTATTAATACGGCACGCTTATGGCCTAACGCACTCGCAATCGGCTGGTCTTAGGGGCCGTATTAATAAACTGATCTCAACTGTAATGCTCGTCTCAAGATGCGTCAATAATGACAGTTTTTTATAGCTTGACGTTTACTTCGGTCAATATGAGTTTATTAATACAGCCTAGACTCACGTGTGTATAGCTTGAGCGAGCGTGGTGTGCGACGCGATCAAATTCTGGCTTCAAGATCTTGAAAAAAAGACTTAAGTAACTATTAAAGTTGACCATTCTGTGTTCTATGCTTTTAAACAGATCGTTAATATGAATATTTCGAAATATGAAAAAAACTATCAAATGATACCGACGAAGCCAAATGAAGGAATGAATTTAAGCAGACATCGTTCGATAAGTACTGTTTTATCCTGGCTTGAGCCACAAATAAGGTGCGACGACGAGCGCAGCGGAGGAGCGTTAGGTTGAGTTGTGATAACGGCCAGAACTGACTCATCACAACTGTGTACAAAAAAGTTGTTTTGAAGCTTCCATATGCATTCATCTTACGAAATCGGATTCCTGAAAATTCGGGATTCGGAATGGGTAAAACTTCGGAAATTTAAAAAATCAGCGTTCGTGTTAACGGATATGTGAATCGGGATAGTATTTTTACGGAAATTAATAAGTCGGTATAGTTCGTAAATTAAACAAACGTGGGTTAGATGCTTCGTGAAACTCAAATTCGGCATAGCTATGATTCGGAGTTTTCAGAATCGGAATTTTGTACATACATACCTTCACGCCTGTAATCCCAGAGAGTGGGGTAGGCAGAGCTACAGAATTACAACTTCAAAAAGTTGTTGACAATTCAGTAACCACAATTTGCACAAATAAATAGGCTAATGCCAGAGTTGTGACATATTTGAAATACTTGTATTTAAAATACAAATACAAAATACAAAATACGTATTTTGGATTTTGTACTTAAGTACTTTTTTTTAAAAGTATTTTGTATTTTATTTGAAATACTATTCGAGACGTATTTTGTATTTGTAAAATGGTTTGTAAAATACAAAATACTTTTTTATTCTTAGCTTCATTTTTCTAAAGCATTCCGCGATTCAGTAAAAACAAAAAATGGCCACTAGTGGCGCAGCAGCTTTGAAAGTCAATGCGCAAAATGACAGATGAAACAAAACGCATATAAAACCTGACCAATAATATATGAGGGACCCCTCTTGACAATCCTCAAAGTCACTGTTACTTTTTGCAGTGTTGGCAGCTATTTCATTATTTCTGTGTTGTTCGCTCGAAATGTCTAAAAAAATGCCAAAACCAATTGTTCTTGAGATGCTCTTTTTGAAGAGCTTGTGATTTTAAAATCTTTAATAAATAAAGAAAACCAGTAATTTTACCATAAAGTATTTTATTTCAATAAAGTATTTTGAAAATACATATTTTGTATTTAGTATTTAAATACAAAAGGCAAAAGTATTTTGTATCTTGCATTTGAAATACTATATTAAAAAAGTATTTGCATTTTGTATTTAAATACTTTTCGAAAAGTATTTTGTACATCTCTGGCTAATGCGGAATTTTGTAATTCCAGTTTATGAAATATTTACAGATTATAGTCTGTGTACCCTATTTTGCCACTTCCTAAAAAGTAGCTGATTTGACCTCTGTTGAAGCGAAACACCCGTCGGCAGTGTCAACGTCAATGTCAAGGCAGGCATGTGGTCAATTCGTTAGTAACGTTGCGTGCAGGCATGGTGGGGCGGCGCGCGCGCTGCCCGCTGGAGCGCTACGGGCCGCTGGTGCGCACGGCGCGCGACTGCCCCACGCGCCCGCCGCTGCCGCCCGGGCAGGCCTACGACCCGTACAAGCAGACTTTTATATTCCTGGGGTATGTTGAACATGAACACCTTCAAACTCCAAATATTTTATTCCGAATATTCATTTTTCCGAGAGCTATTGCTATGCTGAAGCCATTTTAGATTAACTGCATGATTTAATTGCTAATGGTACAGTGCCACAGCTCTTAGAAGGTGAAGTATAACATAACTATTCATCTGTGATTAATTACTTAACTATTGTATTCTGTTCTGGTTTGTAGGAACTTGTCTCTCACTGGCTCTTATACGACCTTACTAAGAGCGAGTGAGAGAGATGTACATAACTGAAGCATCTTCTAAGTGCTCGCTAACTGTAGGTTAGGTTAGCGTTGATTTTTAAGCGATATCAAAAAAAAAACTATTCGGAATTATCCAGTGTAGGTATCTACCCGTTCAATCTTTTGATCATTGTCCTTTATAGGTATCACCTAGTTAAGGCTCCATCGTAAGCAGGGCCGGATTTAGAGGTGTGGAGGCTCTAGGGCAACGAAGGAATGGAAGCACCTAATTCGTTTTGAAGAATAGGTTACCAAGAATTTGTGAGGCCCTTCGGTTGTAGAGGCCCCGAGCCGTTGCCCCGCTTGCCCTCCCTTAAATCCGGCCCTGATCGTAAGGGCTATCTGGCCCTTAACTTGTTTACAGTTCTACGGTCGATATTTACATGTCAGTTTATCGTTTCGTGCACACCATCGACGAACTGCACTATAGTTCGTCAATGGTGTACACTTGCCTATTTTTCTGAAGGTTACTGACGTTTTATCAGAACTGCAAGTGTGTGGCGCGCCAGTTCTCAGCCAGACATTTATAGGCATAATACTAGTGGATAGTCGGCAGGCGGGTTCGGTAGTAAGTTGTTAGTCGATCGAAGTCAATCGTAGGTTTTTTTCGGATAGTCAATCTCGAACTGTTTATACCTACTTCCGGGAATTGCTAGTGCAAAAATACCCCGTGAAATGCTTATTTGTGCAGGATCGACGACGTGGGAGACCCGATATCGTACAAGCTGCCGCCTGCGCCGTGCGAGGTGGCGGACGAGATGTTCGCGCGCGAGCAGCAGGTCGCCGTGGCGCCGCTCGCCGACGGCCTGAGCCGAGTGTTACAGTCCATCGACACCACCGAGGATACCATACCCTAGCTAGATACCTACTTTCTTGAGTCTTGTCGACGCGTTTGGTAGTGATCCTGCCTACGAAGCTAGCAGTCCCGGATTCAATACGCGGTATGGGCATATATTTGTGTGATGAGCGCGAATATTTGTTCCTGAGTCATGGATGTTTACTATGTATTTAAGTATATATTTCTCTATATAAGTATTTATATCGTTGTCTAGTACCCATAATACAAGCCTAGAGCTTAAATTGGGACTAGGTCAATTGGTGTGACATTGTCCCCTGATATATTATATTATTATTATATTATATATTTGTGTGATGAGTCTTGGATGTTTTCTATGTATTTAAATATGTGTTTCTCAATTTGTGTAGTTTACCGTTTTCTTATACTCATTAGAGCCTAAGAGCTTTGATTGGGAGTCAGGTCAGGTCAGTTTGTGTGAGATCGTCCCCTGATATTTATAAACTTTAGGTACCGTTGCTAGCAACGTCATGTTAAGTGCCTTGGAATGTTTGGAGTTAGGGCTGTTCGACGCGACCACTTTAAGCGAACTGAAGCGGTCCGCGAATGTTTTAAATTTAACCTAGGGGCGCGAAAAAAATAACTCATGAAAAACCCGAGAAATGCCTTTTGATGAAATGAAAATTCTGCCTACTGAGAACCTTACGTTAATGGTACCCGTGCGCAGTAGATACAGTTATAGGTACCGACTTCTAGTGCTCTACCTTACCTAATAGTAATTTCTATGTTTTCCAATATTTTTAAATATCGTCGATAGTCAATCAAACTTAAGTTTAAAAGCGCCAGAAGGCATAATAACTGTAGTTGAGCTAGATTTCAAACAAATCTCATACATTTTAATTTAAAAAGTTGGTGGTAAAGAAAATGAATAAAGATTTGTACGTAGGTAAATTTTATAATGTATTATGATTTTAGTCTTACAAAAATATTAACTTAATAACTAGATCGTCACTTATTCAACCCACGGTGAAGTTCCTGGTGCCGGTGCAGGCGGCGGGCAGCTGCGCCACGATGTTCTCGGGGAGGATTTCAACCGATACTGCTTCGTCGGCGTTGATCCAGTGAAAGCCGGCCAGATACTGTGAATGCAACCATACATTACCAACCATTCCTTGCTAGAGCTCGTCCATATATAAGGATATGAGGTTCTCGGTGAATAGGCATACCAAATAACACGATCCAATCGAAACTTGAAACGGCCGGAATCACAAATTGATTCAGCGTCAGTAAATATGGTGAGGCCCCTAATGATTAAGTTTTGAGACAAGACGGTTATGAGTTCGTTCACCACAACTTTGCTTACTCGTGTGCAACCTGCTAAATCCTGGAGGATAAATTACTTTTCTCAAAAATGACCGGAAAAGTTGACATTACTAAGTCCATACTGAGACTCGAAGTACATAGTTTACAGACAGTTCCCAAATAAAATAAAATAAATTGCTTGCTCGCTACACAAGCCCGCAATGTTGCATACAAAGGCTATAGCCGTGTTTCTATACAAAATTTGCCTTTCTGTCAAATGTTCTAGTAATTTTATTTTTAGATACTCCTTGTAGGCAAAGGTCTGTTCCCCAAAGAAGAGCCATGTACACTTGTCAGTTTTCGTAATATGGCGGTTTGTTTTTTTTCACTTTTTATTTTTTTTCTTGAATTTGGTCTTTGCGATTAATTTGATTTTTTGGTAAACTATACTACATAATAAAACCCATCACTACAAAAAATATTGCTTGAAACTTTAGTACAAATATATGTCAAAATAATGGAAACTATAAATTGATTTTTTTTTTTTTGGTGTTCTGGTGTAGAGGCACCTACAGTTTTTATTTCATAAATTGCCCATCTATAGACCTACTACATATATTAAATTCAAATTATTAGCTTTGGTACTTCATGCCAAAAACTAACTACAAATAAAATTATTCCTTACTAGAACACTTTTTTATTTTTTAGATAATGTTTAAATAAATGTCAAAAACGAAACAAACTTCCAAAAATGACAAAATACAAAAATAGGATGTATACGATTTCATTCATACAAGTAATTAAAGCAATCCTGTAAAAACATTGAAACAAGGAAGGAATAATTTTATATATATTTATTTGATGTACACGCTTGATTGTTACTTTTACATTCTGTTTAAGATTAAATAACTATTAACTATAGGTTTTTTCGAATCAAAACTCGTTTGCAGAAATATTGAGGTTATGTGTCAAACAGTACTGATTTGTTTGTAAACAAATAATTTTATCATTTCTATTGACCCCGAATTTAGTTTCGTGTTGATTGATCACTTCAATATACTTAGGTATATCATCTTATATGTATAAATAAAAATAAATTGCAACTACTGACCTTTCCTCGTTCACCGGCAAAGAGAAAAACGTTTCCTTTTTATTATTTTTGGTTCTCTTGTGTAAACACCCACTCACACAGCAATAATGAGTCATTTTTTTAAATTATACATTCACCAAAATAATTCAAAGAAACAACAACACACCACACACATCTAACCGAACTTGACGTAATGACTAGAATGTACCTACTACCACAGATTAAGTAAGAGTGTACTACTCGCCTACTTGCATCTCGCTTGACGTGTCTCGACCATGTCTCGACACTCAAAAACCGGTCGAGCGAGTTGACATCGCCGCGCGCGGGCATCCTTGATGTATTGCATCGGCAACTATGTTCCGTCAGGCGGTGATTATCGGACGTACCTCGCTCAGATAAATATCTGTTACGTAGTAACTCTTACTTAATCTGTGGCAAAGGTCTGTTCCCCAAAGAAGAGCCATGTACACTTGTCAGTTTTCGTAATATGGCGGTTTGTTTTTTTTCACTTTTTATTTTTTTCTTGAATTCGGTCTTTGCGATTAATTTGATTTTTTGGTAAACTATATAATAAAACCCGTCACTACAAAAAATATTGCTTGAAACTTTAGTACAAATATATGTCAAAATAATGGAAACTATAAATTGTTTTTTTTTTTTTGGTGTTCTGGTGTAGCGGCACCTACAGTTTTTATTTCATAAATTGCCCATCTATAGACCTACTACATATATTAAATTCAAATTATTAGCTTTGGTACTTCATGCCAAAAACTAACTACAAATAAAATTATTCCTTCCTTGTTTCAATGTTTTTACAGGATTGCTTTAATTACTTGTATGAATGAAATCGTATACATCCTATTTTTGTATTTTGTCATTTTTGGAAGTTTGTTTCGTTTTTGACATTTATTTAAACATTATCTAAAAAATAAAAAAGTGTTCTAGTAAGGAATAATTTTATTTGTAGTTAGTTTTTGGCATGAAGTACCAAAGCTAATAATTTGAATTTCGAAGGAAACGTTTTTCTCTTTGCCGGTGAACGAGGAAAGGTCAGTAGTTGCAATTTATTTTTATTTATACATATAAGATGATATACCTAAGTATATTGAAGTGATCAATCAACACGAAACAGTGTTCATCAAGTCAGAAATATTGAATTATCTAAATTCGGGGTCAATAGAAATGATAAAATTATTTGTTTACAAACAAATCAGTACTGTTTGACACATAACCTCAATATTTCTGCAAACGAGTTTTGATTCGAAAAAACCTATAGTTAATAGTTATTTAATCTTAAACAGAATGTAAAAGTAACAATCAAGCGTGTACATCAAATAAATATATATATATATATATATATATATATTATATTTTGATTATTCAAGTAACTGTTTTTCTCATAATGTGTACCTATTAATTTATATTAATATTTTCGATGTGTTGACAACCCTACCGTTCGAGCGAGCAAACGTAGGTATAACTATACGTTCGCAGTAAACTACGAAAAATGAACTTTCAATAGGAGTTAATATGGTTTATTTAGGCGCGTTCGGCCAGCATTATACATATATTTTATATGTATTCAATACTTTTACGTGTTGATCGGACCTACTTTGTCGCTTTGTATAGAAGTGAAATATGCCTGCCTTTGCCTACAAGGAGTATCTAAAAATAAAATTACTAGAACATTTGACAGAAAGGCCAATTTTGTATAGAAACACGGCTATAGCCTTTCATTGTTATCTAGTTTGTAACTTTTTGAGGGCACAAGTCTTATACATCCATATTTTATTCGAAACGTAACTTTTTATCTGTGCCTGGAATAGCTTGTTTTTTTTTTCTAAAAAAAGCTTGCGTTTCTTCTTGTCATAAAAATAAAGGCGGTAGAGAGTGATGTTATTTCACGTGAAGTTTCTGTTTATATGCGATATGTATGTTTCGATTTTTGAGAAAAGCACTATATATGCCTCGGCAGGAACGGCAATTGCGGGCCTCGTATTTTTAAACGGACTCGCAAGCTCGTCCGTTTAAACCAATACTCGGCCCGCAATTGCCTGCTTCACTGCCTAGGCAATAATGTACTAATAAAATGTTACCTTTATTGGAATGACTTTAATGGATGGTTTCGGTTCGTTGCTTTTCTGCCGCTTCTTAGCGTTGGGTTCACTATCCTCTTCACTCTACAAAAAAAAAATACTACATTTAGTATACCATATAAAAAAGTAAAAGAAAACATGTTTATTTAATATTTAGTACTTAAATATTCACAGCTTATTGATGGGAGTAGGGTAAAATTGGGGGACCTGGATACGTACCGAGGTATCCAAGCCCCCCCAATCTTACCAGTGATCAAGTTTTCATCATTTCATCTATTAATTCTTCTTTTCATCAATTAATCTATTAATTCTACTTGTTCTTCTTTCATGTTCTGAATACTGAATAGATCAAGTTTTCATCTAGTGTAATACCTATGAGCTAGGCAAAATTTATAATAGATCTAAATCAGTATTCATGTATTCAATACATCAATTATGAGTGCTCCATTTTATATTAAGCGTTATTAAATAGATAGTGATTCATACATCGACGTGAACATAATTATGAGACGTACAGTGTTATCGACGCCGGTAATTAATTAGCGGTCTCACCTTTCCAAAACAACGCGAGTCGGATAAGTCGAATTTAAAATGGTGGGTTAGTGGCGTGATAAATAAATAAACACATTGTTACTCGATTAATATTTATTCTGTAAAATGCATATTTTTACAACACTGTGTAGCGATTACAAATATTAGATGATATAGACTCCGTTATTTTATCTATTACGTTAAGTGTTGACTCATATATTCCGTCTAGAGGAACGCTTTTGACCGCATACTGCAGGCACAATTCTGCATTACACTTGCATATTCGCTCACTATCTTCTATTTTGTCTCCGTCATAAATTTCTATTTTAATCACTTTAGCAGCTCTATTCTGATGAGGTTTCTTGATATACGAATAAATTGTTGTGTTTTCTGGCTTTCGTTTACGATCTAACCCGAGCCTTGGTTCATATGTAGGTCGCGATGCATTGCAGGGTACAAAGTTGAATAGATGCTCAGACGTATCCTGAAATTTACACACCGGTTAGCATGTAATATATAAACAGAAAACATATGTACCGATATTTATAATTAAATTTAACTTACCGACATTTTGCAAGAGAACCACGTACGTTCAAAATATTTATTACAATAGGTATCCCTTCAGAAATTTTTAGCTTTATATATAAATAAAATGGTGTCGATAGAATTCAAAGTAGCTTAATATTGGATATTGATCTAACATTCTAATCCTTTATGGTATATGCCATAAGAGGAAAGTTTATGCACGTGTCGAATGCAAGATGATTCCCTATCTATTTAAATTCTAGCTTTTCGGTGTGAGACTTATAAGGTCTGATTTTTCTGCCATTTTAAATTGAACTATATTTACAAATAATAAAGTTTAATTTCAATGTTCGGCCCGCGTATACTTCCGACTGAATTCCAATCGTGTTGAGACAAAAAAACATGATAGTGATTAATTTCTTGGTTGCACTTATTTATAGTGCTTGTTGCATAGTACATAAGGTTGTAATTAAATATTTAGATTTTTACTTTTATATCGGGATACAGAACGCTGACAACAGCTATTGTGCATGATAAGTATGGAGCAGCAAAAGTGCAAGTCTGCTTGATTTTTATTTGAATGTGTGTTTTTCGTTCCAAAAATGGTTATCGCTCGCATATATTTAAAGTGGGAATTGTGAGACTGAGACACATTGTCATCGGCAAGCGAAGTCTTCTGATCTTCAAGTTACTAAAGTGCATCAATAAGTGTCAACATATCTGCTATCATGTAAGTACCATTCGAATATTCATCTATTCATCTATCAGATATTTCATCTATTAAAATACGATTATTTTTTCTGAGCGCAAGCTTAGTGTAGTTTGACAATAGTAGAGAAATGAATGCATCCATTCAATTCTCTCGTATGTTTAGATAGTTAAAGTTTAAAATAAATTTGTGTTTTGTTCTTGCGATCTGAGTTGTTTTACTGATTGCTTGTGGGTTCAATTATCAAATTAATTTAATAAAATTACCTTTTCAGGTCCAGTCATGTTCAAGAGAGACCGCTTCGGACGGAGGAGGATGAGAAGAATTATACTCATAAAAAATGTAAAAAACCCGTGATCCGTGAGGGGGGTCACGGCTCGAACTCAGCATCTCGGGTCAGCACTTCGGAAAAGGGGAAAAAGCGAATTAATCCCGCTCGCATCGAACCAGCGTTATCATATGAATTGTTCGGGACAGATAGCGAGGGGGAGGATCGAAACAGTGACGATAGTGGTAAGGAACAATACAATCATCTTTATTCCTACATCACTAACAAAATTCCGAAAGGATTTTCGCGTCAGATCGATAAACATAAAAAAGGAACATACTACATCGTTTTGAAATTGTGCAAGGAAGATGAAATATTATTTGACCTAAAATTAAAAAATAAAACTAACACCGACTCAGAAGCCTGGCAATATCTAAAGCAGTTTGTAAGCATTATAAGAAAAGAGTTTAAAAGATATCCAAAAAGTTATAACATTAACACTAGTCATAATGTTTATTCATTTGTTCAAGATGGAGTACGGTGTGAAAGCCTGAAAATACAAAAGGTGGGAAAACATGGAAGCAAAGAGCCGCATAACAGTGAACTGGAGCAGCCGAAGCGAAAGAAAAGTAAAGTCAGCATTATTACTCCAACTACAGCGAGCCATACTACTCCCGCTGACGTTAGCAGAAAGGAGTCTGCGCGCGATGTGTTCGGGACCGACTCTGAGGATGACGAAGTAGATGAGCAAGCCCTCAGACCTGGTAAAAAAATGACTCCTCTCGTATCTTTTCTAAACCGACGAATCGCAAACGGAGTTGCTCGCCAGTCTAACGACTGTAAACTCGGTTCTCATTACGTAGAATTAAAAGTTTATAAATGCGATGAAATAGAGCGCGTACCTCCCATGAATCGATGGCGCCACGCAATAATAAGCTTAAAAAACAGAACAGATGATAGTACGGAAGGCTGGCGTGCGTTAACCGAGTATATAAAAGCTACGCGAAAGGAGTTCAAGCCTTGCCCGCCTACTTTTATCGGAAGTTATTATTAAAATAGAGCTCGCTCTTAATTGTACCCTCTCTATTGTACCCATAGTTAAGATGTATTCAAAAAATGTTTAACTATAGAACAGTTAATACTAAAGTGTAAAGCTTATTAAACTACCGCTTGCAACTATTACTAGGATTTATAAAATAAATGAGTAGATTGTAACCCTTTAATTTTTTTCTTTTCTTTACAGTTCATCCTGTATCAGCCTTAATACCTGAATATGAATTAATGAATTGTGAAAACTGTAAAATTGAAATGTCTCGAAAGGAATACTCATCTCACTTAAAAACTAATTTACATAAGTCAAACTGCTTACTGAACACAGAATTCGATAATATTTATATGATTGCTACTGCTTTTAAAAACAGAATTGTTTCATATCGTATAAATCCATCTCAGAAAGTAGATTATTTCACGCCAGAGATATTCTTTAATGAGTGTCAGAAAGATCTTCTAAAACTTATCAATATATCAGTAGAGAGCCTTACTTGTATTAAAGTTAACTTTGAATTCTTTGCGTACTTTATACAACCTCACTCAGACAAACAGGAGCTAAAGTCATTCAACACTAAATATGAAACTGTTTACAAGAGCACTGATTTTAATGAATTATTATTGAATACAAGTAACACTCTGAAAAAAAAACTAACCGAATTCGAACTTCGTGAATCTGGATGGACGTACCTATCTATAAGTCATATTGAAATTAACATGAACAAGTATTCTCCTTTGCGAGGCGGTTCTTATATTCCGTTACCTCCGGCAGTCAGAAGTTCGAAAAGTTGTATAAGTATACAGAATAGCGATAATCATTGTTTCTTGTGGAGTATTATGGCCGGTTTGTTTCCTTCTACAAGGAATGTATGTAAAGTCAGTTCATATCCACATTATTCTTCCGTTCTCAACACAGAAGGAATGTCATTCCCACCTTCGCCTAAACAAATTGAACTTTTTGAAAAAAATAACCCGAATATAAGCGTTAATATATATGGGTTAGATAATAAATCAAAAGTTACCGGACCTCTATACAAGACAAAAAAAAGAGAAATTAATCACATTAATTTACTATATATTGAAAGGGGGGGAAAAGCACATTACTGTTTAATAAAAGATCTTGTAAGGTTAGTTCGACGGCAAGTTTCGCACCACAAAGGTAAGATATATTTATGTGAGACATGTTTACAATTTTATAATGATGAAACAAAATATAGATCTCATGATTGTAGTGACGTGTTAGTTACTTTGCCTAAAATAAATTCTGTTTTAAAATTCGAGCATTATGAAAGACAACAGAAACTCAACTTCATTATTTACGCAGATTTTGAATGCCTCCTGAGTAACCACACCGAAAACATATCTGAAAACACTAAAATTTTGAAAAAACACCGCCCGTCATGTTTTGCTTATTATATATGTTGCTCGTATGATGATCAATTAAATAAATTTGTGACATATCGAGGTGAAGACTGTGTTGAAATTTTTGTCAAGAGAATAATAAAGGATGTAAAACGATTACATAAAATATTATCTAATGTTAAACCTATGACTCCATTAACTGCTGAACAAGAATCATCTTATCAAAACGCAACATATTGCCATATATGTAAACAACATCTGTTCGGTGACAAGGTGCGAGATCATGATCATGTTACATCCTTGTACAGAGGGCCGGCGCACTCTCATTGTAACTTAATGCATAAAGTATGTCCATTCATACCTGTTGTTTTTCATAACTTATCAGGTTACGATTCTCACTTATTTATTGAGGAATTAGTAAAACAAGAAGGTTCCGTTAAAATTATTCCTCAAACTAAAGAAAAGTACCTTTCTATAACAAAATACATAAAAACTGATACCAACTCTCGTTCTATTCAAATTAAATTCATTGATTCGTATCAGTTTATGAGTTCAAGTCTGGATGCGTTAAGCAAAAGTTTATCGGAAAACGATTTTGTTAATTTATCACGAGAGTTTCCTGATAAAAATCAACGTGAATTATTGTATAAAAAAGGTGTCTACCCGTATGATTACATGAATAGCTGTTTCAAATTTTCCGAAACCGAACTTCCTCTAAAATCTTGTTTCTACAACAGTTTGAACGATAGTCATATCACTGAAGCTGAATACGAACGTGCGCGAACAATATGGAATGTCTTTAATATAAAATCACTTGGTGAATATACCGACTTATATTTAAAAAGTGACGTATTATTATTATGTGACATTTTCGAAAAGTTTAGGATGACTAGTTTGCATTATTATAATCTAGATCCTGCGTATTACATCACTTCCCCAAGTTTAAGTTGGGATGCAATGCTTCTGTATACGCAGGTTGAATTAGAGTTAATAAGTGACTTAGAGATATATCAAATGTTAGAAAAAGGAATACGCGGGGGGTTAGCACAGTGCTCCCTTCGACACGCCAAAGCAAATAATAAATATATGTCCGATTTCAATGATGCTGAACCGTCTAGTTATTTGATTTATCTTGACTGTAATAACTTGTATGGTTACGCTATGATGCAACGCTTTCCTATATCAGAGTTCAAATTTTTGAGTCAAAATGAAATTGAAACAATTGATGTGTTGAGTATTCCAGCTAACAATGACTACGGCTATATTTTGGAGGTAGACCTGGCATACCCTGATCATTTGCATAGTAAACACAATGACTTACCGTTCGCTGCAGAAAAGTTCATCCCCCCCGGTGGTAAATGTGCAAAGCTAATAGCAAATCTTTATGATAAATTTAACTACATTATTCACTACACCCACTTAAAAGATTGTTTGAAACATGGTCTAGTTTTAAATAAAATTCACCGCATTCTTAGTTTTAGGCAAGAAAATTATTTGAAAAAATACATTGACTTAAATACAACCCTTCGTCAAGCAGCTAAAACTGAATATGAAAAGAACCATTTTAAATTATCCAATAACGCAATTTTCGGAAAGACTCTGCAAAATAATCGTAACCAAATCGATGTAAAATTGGTAACTAAATGGAAAGACAATGAAAATGTAACAAATAAACATCTTACAGCTGAAAAATTGATCTCCAAACCTAACTTTAAAAGTGTAACTATATTTTCAGAAAACTTTGTAGGAATACAGTTAAACCATGAAAAAATTGTCTTAGACAGGCCAATTTATATCGGATTCACAGTTTTAGAGCTTGCCAAACAACACCTATATCAGTTTCATTACGACTATATCAAAAATAAATTCAAAAACGATGTACACCTGTGCTACACAGATACTGACAGCCTGTTGTACTTGATTTATACAGAAGATTTTTATCAAGAGATGTATTGTGATATTTCTAAATTTGACACTAGCAACTTTGCAATCAATAATCCGTATAACATACCGAAAGTGAATGAGAAAATACCGGGCATATTCAAAGACGAGATGGGAGGTGATGTAATAACAGAATTTGTAGGTTTGAGGGCTAAACTATATTACATCAAAAGTGAGAACAGTGCCATTAAAAAAGCAAAAGGTATCTCTAAATACATTTCTAAGCGTTTAACACTAAATGACTATAATATGGCATTGATAGCTGATAAACAACTTCGTTGTAAGATGAACATGATACGGTCTATAAAACATGTTTTATACTCTCAACAAGTAGACAAACAAGTATTGAATAGAAGTGATGATAAGAGACAAGTTTTGAGAGATCAAATACATACATTACCATGGGGTCATTGTGAGACGATATTTTAAATGATTAAGTATTGTTCATAAATAAAGTGTAAAAGTCGTCTTTGGTTATTATGAATTATGGATATGTGTAATAAATATTTACCCCCACGAATAATACTATCGGTAATGACAAATGCAGATTGTTGTTTTAATTTTTATATTTGTTATTTATTAATGAGGTATTAATTACATTAACATCGAATTTAATAGATGATTGAGTAGCAAAAAAAATTAAGTTTTTGTACCTATATGTAATAATATAGTATTTCTTATTTGTTTTATATAGCAAGAACATGTATAATTAATAATACGAATACTTATAATAAACTGTTGAAGTGAATTGATCTGTTTCTTTCTAGCTATAGCTAACCCCCATTCAATTACCACACCACATTCAAACTGCATTTCTATAGAAAAGGAAGTGTTAAATCTTATTTTATCTTTTAGGTACTTAGAACATGTATCTAAATAAAGGAATCCAACTATGTTTTCTTACATCTTAATGTAATGCCGACATTTACAATCTGTTCCAATTTTATAATGTCATTTTACTACAAATTACATAATTTTATGAGGTATATAAATACTTGGAAAGTTCGATTAAGCTCACACTACACAATGAAGTTCGTCAAGCAAACTCAAACTTTAGAAGTGAAAACTATTGATATAGAAAATCGGTTACAAAAAGTCAAACATAGCACACTGTTACCAAACACAATTCGATGCATAATATGTGGACCTTCTAACTGTGGTAAAACGAATGTTATGCTGAATTTATTGTTACATGAAAACGGTTTGAAGTTTAAGCATATATATTTGTATTCAAAGACAGCCTTTCAGGCGAAGTATATTTTCTTAAGACAAATCATGCAGAAAATTCCAGAAGCTGAATTCTTTTTATACAATGAGAATAAAGAAGTTCTTCACCCTAATGATGCTTTGATCAATTCAATCATAATTTTCGATGACGTTGCGTGTGAAAATCAGGTGAACATACGAAATTACTTTGCCATGGGAAGACACAGACGGATAGACTGTTTTTATTTATCTCAAACATACTCAAAGATACCAAAACAGCTTATTAGAGATAATGCTAATCTTTTAATTATCTACAAACAAGATGATACAAATTTAAAACATATATACAATGAGCATGTCAATACAGATGTAGAGTGGATAAAATTTAAACAGCTTTGTGCCGCTGTTTGGCAAGATCAGTTCAACTTCGTGCTGATTAATAAAGATTGTGCTATTGATAAAGGAAGGTATAGAAAAGGATTTGACACATTTATCCATTTTTAAGCATCTCATAAATACTTGTTCAAAGCTTAAAATATGTCACTAGATGATGAGTATTAGTATTAAACAGTCATTGCAATGGAGACAAATGTAAAAGAACAACTAATTAAATCTGTTGAAAACATAAAAAATAAAATAAAGATGATTCAAAATGAAGAAGATGCAGCTAATCTTAAATTTAAGAAAGTATTTAAACCTATTACAGATCCTCTAGAAACTCTGATAAAAGTGAATGGCTCGCATTGTCCTGAATTAAATATTTCAAAAAGTTTAAATGTAAAAGACACTTTTAATGACTTGGATTCTTCTTTAGAATACGAAAATTTTAGAGACATAATCAAGACTGATTCTAGTAAGTGCTCAGAGTATTATGATTTAGCAGATGGTAGTTTGCGAAATCAAAATAATGATACACTATTGTCTCTTAAAAAAGAAGATATGCTTAATATTTATGATAACATTAACGTTCCATTTGGTATTCGGAGCGAGAACAAGAAGCTTATGATGGGAAATATTGATGTACGTTTGTCATCAACAAATAATGATGCGGGGAAAAAATATATGGTTATAATTAAGAACAAAAACTATGAACTAACAGATGGTTTAAAGGAACTTTTATTACGCAATAAGCCTAATCTTGCTGTCGTAACAGAACAAGACAAAATTGATTATAAAGAAATGCTAATTAATACTAACGCACACAAACGAGACTTCAATCCTAGCGGACCATTGAAGGGGGACAAAGGTTCGAAATACCGTCACATTATAAAACCTTTATTTTCACAGCTTAATGATGCAAATCAGGATTTCCCAGAACAATTAACGAAATTAAAAAGCGGTGGTTTCTTGCCTTTATTAAAAAAGTACAAGAAAAACACTGATTATGTTTATTGGGATGACCCGAATGAATTGATTGAAAGGCTCAAACTATTAATTGCATCTAAAAGTGCTGGTAACAGTAATCATGATAATGAAATCGTATCTATTATTGAAGAATTAAAAGAAGCTGGTATAATAAAAGAATAAAATATCGTCTATTGCTATCATTGCACTTAATGCTCTGACGAGCATTAGACATGAGTATCGAGAAAAGTGAATATCATTCAGTTGATTGTTGTCATATAGAAGTCATTAAAATAAAATCTAGAAATGAACCTAGTGCGTCAAATTTTGCAAATAAAGAACATGTCGTGGACAATCGTAATATAGTGCTAAGTTGGGAAAAGCTAACTTCGAGTTTGTTGAATCGTATAGACAACATTGAAAAAGATATCGCTTTAAATAAGCTTCAGGGAGATAATTTCTTAATACTAACTGAAAGTTTAAAAGATAGTATTAAAGCAATAAAAAAAGATATTGCCTTAAAAGATCTTCAAGGAGCATTGGACAAGCATTATGAGCAAAGCCGACGTCGTAAATGAAATTCACAAAAATGCTAGAGTGAACTTTCCTCGGAGAAGTGTTATGTTAAAAGATATAGATGACCTCTGGCAGGCGGATTTGATTGACATGCAGGCATTATCGGACGTAAATTCTGGCTATAAATATATATTAGTAATTATTGACTGTTTTTCAAAGTACGCTTGGGCAATTCCCCTCAAACAGAAGACTAAAGAAATCGTATGTAAGCAATTTGAAACACTTTTAGCTAAAGGACGATTCCCAAGTAATTTACAAACAGATAAGGGTAAAGAGTTTTATAATAAAACATTTCTCAAAGTAATGAGAAAATATGATATTAACCATTATTCAACATACTCCACCAAAAAAGCATCAATTGTGGAAAGATTTATAAGAACGCTTAAAAATAAGCTTTATAAGGGGTTCAGTTTAAAAGGCAATTATAAATGGATTGATGGGATGCTAGATAATAAAATTTATGAATATAATCATGATTTTCATAGAACTATAGGTAGACCTCCTGCTTCAATCACCCATGAAAATAAAGCGGATGTATTACAAAAATATGTTAAATTGCAGTCTAAGAAAAAGTTGAAAATCAAGAGATTTCTAGTCGGTGACTTTGTTAGAATTAGCAAGTATAAAGGTTGTTTTGAAAAAGGTTTCACTCCTAATTGGTCTACAGAAATATTTAAGATAACAAAGATTCAACACACTAATCCTGTTACTTATTTATTAGAAGATATGAAGTCGAGACCGATATTAGGAGCATTTTATGGACAAGAAATTCAAAAAACTTTACATCCTGACGTATATCTGGTTGAAAAAGTAATAAAAAGCAGGGGGAATAAAGTATATGTGAAGTGGCTAGGACTACCTACAAGCGAGAACAGCTGGATAGAAAAGACAAATCGTTTATAGATATTCTTACTGGCACAAAAGTATTTAAAAGATATATTTCTTACGTTGTGCTCATTTGAAAGTTAATATTAAAACAGTACAGACTTTTACAACCGATATTGATTTCTCAATGAGATTTAAACAGCTTTGTACTGCTGTTTGGTAAGATTTATTTAACTTTGTGGTGATTAATAACATTCGTACTATTTATTGATACGAGTATAGGAAAGGTCAGTGTCACCGCAAACACATAGTAACTTAATGAAAGGAGAAAACGATCGTGCGAACATGTCTCCTTCCACCACCATGAGTCTACAGCGTCCTGCACACCCTAAATATGCAACGGAAGCGGCACGGTTGAAAACATTTAAAGATTGGCCTTGTAGTATGACACAAAGACCTGAAGAGTTAGCAGAAGCCGGTTTCTATTATACTGGGTGCGGAGATCAAACCAAATGTTATCATTGTGATGGTGGTCTAAAGGATTGGGAGAAGGGTGATGAGCCGTGGGAGCAGCACGCACGCTGGTTTGAACGATGTGCGTACGTCAAACTGGTGAAGGGTAGAGACTACGTCAAGGAGAAAGTGAACACTGTTTCTTTCTTAGAGCAACCTGTCTCCCGGCCAAAGGAGGAGGTGGTGAATAGTGACGTAGTACAAGTGTGTAAAATATGTTACGTCAAGGCATGTGATGTCGCGTTTGTACCGTGCGGTCATGTCGTTGCATGCGCTAAATGTGCGTTATCAATAAAAAAACCGAAATGTCCAATATGTATGGTTTCCTGTGATAATGTGATGCGTCTTTATTTCTTATAATATATATTATTGTTATTATTATCATACAGTTTCATTTAACACATCGTTGTTTGACTTGTTATTTGTTTTGTTTGGCTAGAAAAGACAAATTGTTTGTAGATATTTTAGTGACACTAATGAATGTATTTAAAGATATATTTCTCACGTTGTGCTCATTTGAAAGTTAATCTTTAAACGATACGGACTTTTACACTCGAAATTTTATTGAAATCCTTACATTAAACTAAATTATTATATCATGAGGAGCAAACGACAATGTCATGATATTCATAAAGTGAAGAATAAAACACCAACATTATTGAAGTTCAAAACTGGTGCTGGTTTAAAGAAAACATTTAATAATATTGTCTCACATACAAAAAAACACATTCGTAACCTAAAACCTAAATGTAAGAAAATGCTAACAGAGTTAGCATACGAAGCAGCTAGAGAGTTCGCGTCAGATTTACCTATTAAAATACCGCGAGTGATACCTGTACCTAAAACTGGTGGCTTTCTCCCGTTAATACCTATATTTGCTGGATTGTCTGCCAGCGGCACTTTATCGGGTGGCATTGCAGGAATCACGAAAGCTGTCAATGAATATAAATCGGCTAAAAAACAACTAGCACAAGTAAAGGAACAAAACGAGAACATGAAAGGACTGTGTATTGGAAGAGGACTGCATCTTAAGCCGTACAAGAATGGTGTAGGGATTTATGTTACGAACACAAAAAACTAATCAGTCGGCTACCTAAAAGAGCGTTAACTAACATCGACATTATAAATCACGCGAAAAATATACCTCATTTTCGTAATGTATTTATGAGAGATGAATTACCAGAATCACCACTACCAATCGAATGTGGGATTATAAATTTAGATTCTTCATCATCTAGTGGTAGTCATTGGGTAGCCTATGCAAAAATATATGATTATATTGAATACTTTGATAGTTATGGTAACTTGAAACCTCCAAAGGAATTTATTAAATATATGGGATCGAAAATTAATTACAATTATCAAAACTTACAGGGTAATAGCATATACAATTGCGGTCATTTATGTTTAAAATTCTTAAGTTCATTTTGGAAAACAAGGAACTACGTACGTAAATAAAATACATTTCGCTAATCAGATTTATTAAACCAAATAAATATCGAGATACTTCTAATTAGTTAACATTCTTACACCATCGGTGATCTTATTAGCATGTACATGTTTAAGTCGGTGATTGCTTGACCTAGAATGATTGTTTTCAATAAAATCCCTGCTCAGACAAGAAAACTAAATACTTCACCCCCGATATCGAAAGGTAGAAGACGTTTAAAATCAACTAGAGTGATTACCAAAATTAATAAAACATTTCTACGTTCTCTTGGATTTAAAATATAAAATGCTTCAAATCACTGACTTGCCACAGCACGATAATTCGATTGAAAGCTATGAAATTCATACTTACAATCCCTATACTAACAGCTTCAAAGAAAATGATGAAATCAGAATCCCTATTCATCAGCAAGACGTATATGTACTACCGTCTGCTAGCTCCATTTACATTGAGGGGTATATCACTGCGTCCTCTCTCGATGCAACAGGAAAACATATAGATAAAGAAGTTAAGTTGACGAACAACCCGATTTTGTTTTTATTTCAAAATATCAGATACGAATTAAATGGTGTTGAAATAGATCATATAAAAAATGCTGGAATAACTACAACTATGAAGTCTTATATCTCGATGAACGGAGGAGAAAGCAAAAATGCGGCCTTGTGGGGGTGGAACCTGAGCGGAACCCAAAGCAAAAAAATTCATTTCTCTTTTATTCTCCCATTGAATAAAGTCCTAGGATTCGCAGAAGACTATAATAAAATACTTATAAATTGTAGACATGAACTTATACTGCATAGAAGTAGTTCTGTTTCAAACAGTGTGTGTATGGATAAAGGTGATACCGTCATAATAGACGTACAAAAGGTTCAGTGGCGTATACCGCATATTAAAGTTTCTGATCGCAACAGGTTATTACTGCTAAAGCATTTGGAAAAAGATAGAGCTATACAAGTTGCCTTTAGAAATTGGGATTTATATGAATATCCATTAGTACCTCAAACAACCAAACATTCGTGGTCAGTTAAAACTGCTTCTCAGTTGGAGAAACCTAGATTTGTTATATTGGGATTTCAAACAAATAGAAAATTAAATCAAACAAAAAATTCGACTTTGTTTGATCATTGTAATATAACAAATGTGAAATTGTTTTTAAATTCACAATATTTTCCATATGATTCATTAAACTTGAAATTTGATGAAGCTAAGTACAGTATATTATATGAGATGTATGCTAATTTTCGTCAGTCGTATTACAAAGCCGACATTGATCCGTTGCTTGATTTGAAGACATTTGGAGAAAAGGCTCCATTATTTGTTATTGATTGTTCAAGACAAAACGATACGCTAAAAACTGGACCAGTTGATGTTCGTCTAGAAGTAGAGTCTTCACAAGATATCCCAGAGAATACTACAGCTTATTGCCTTATCATAAACGATCGCCTTATTGAGTATAAACCGTTGAGTAACATAGTGCGGAAACTGACATGAATGTTATCATCGATGTCCAAGGTTTTAAAGATGAAAAGAACAAGCTTATACCAAAAGAAATAGCTATTTTAAGTGATAAACATGTCCTGGTATTGTTGATTAAACCCCCATATCCGTTTTATTATTTAACTAAGAAAGAACGTAAACAAGTAGGATGGATAGAAAGGAACAGGGGAATACTGTGGAATGAAGGTTATGTACCTTACTGCGATTATAAGTTCTTAATATCTGATTACTGTAAAAACAAATGTATTCATACAAAAGGGTATGAAAAAGTGAATTGGTTAAAAGAAATTTTAGGTACTGAGATTGTTCATAATTTAGAAGATATTAGCTGTCCTAATTTTGTTTCTCTTTATGAAAGGTATGCAACATCGTATGATGTACAAACTTGTATTTATCATGATAATATATGTGCTTACAAAAATGTTACTTGCTTAAAAAAGTGGTGCAAAGATAGCAATGTTTTATTTTTTAATATAGACAATTATGATTAGTTTTCTGTTACATGTTTATCTGTTTCTAAATACTCAAAGTTTCAATGGAGAAAGGTAGATAAATCAATAATATTTTATTGATTTATCGATCAACATTTGTACTTTTTAATTTTTATTTATGTTTTAAATTGTGTACTTATACTTATCTAAGGCCTATACACTATAAATAACTGGTTTGTTAAAGTGATTTAAATAAATGTATGACAGTGATTTGTTCGTTTTGTTTTTTCCCTCCGCGTTATATAAGTAAATACCATATTTATCACATCAACATCCAACAGTAATCATTGAAGTTCGTACCACATCTTCGATTAGTTCTAATCAACGACCTTTGAATATATAGGCAGACCCTGATCAACATCTTAAAGAAAAGAAAAGTAGAATTAATAGATTGGTGAATTAATTATTAGAATTAATAGGGGCGTGGATACGTCGATTAATAGGTAGATGAAATGATGAAAACTTGATCTATTTTAGTATTCATGGGTAAGATTGGGGACTTGGATACCTGATCTTAAAGAGAAGAACAAGTAGAATTAATAGATTAATTGATGAAAAGAAGAATTAATAGATGAATTGATAAAAACTTGATCACTGGTAATAGATTAATTGATGAAAAGAAGAATTAATAGATGAAATGATGAAAACTTGATCACTGGTAAGATTGGGGGGGCTTGGATACCTCGGTACGTATCCAGGTCCCCCAATTTTACCCTACTGATGGGAAACCCGTGTGGTTACCGGGATAGAATAGTGCCACTCCATGTCTTCCCGTGGATGTCGTAAGAGGCGACTAAGGGAATATAGGCTTGTAGTACTGTTAGGCGATGGGCTTGCAACCTGTCACTAATACGCTGGTAAACATCTTAGCCTAATTGTGCAAAGTGTGGTTACAGAATTAATAACAAGTTTTAAAAGTTGTTCGTAATTCTTTAGCTCTGCCTACCCCACTTTGGGAATGAAGGCGTGAGTTTATGTATGTATGTGTATGTAGCTTATTGATGGGCTTACGTCGACCCCGATAGCTAGATGTGAACCAGGTTAAAAGTTCTGACTCGTAAATCTGCCCGCAATATATTTGTCCTTCTCGAGTTATATTAGTAACTAAGAGACGAATCAAGGACGAGTTGGACTAATGGGCCTGTTAAATCAGCTCGTTAACCAGCCAAAGGTACTCGGCCACCACCGGCGAGGAAGCAATTAGCTATTGACTATTTTTCACTCAAGAAACGAACGTAAGATATAAATCCCGGGTCAATAAGAGACATATATTAATAGTTGATCGCTGGCTGTTCACATCGCAGGCGAGAACTCTTCTCCAACAAAGATATAAATCCCGTGTAAATAAAAGAGACGCATATATAAACAGTCGATCACAGGCTCTCCTCGCTTTTCGCTTATCGTCGGCGTCGGCGGGGGGAGGAGTGGCAAAATGTAGAGCAGAGATTACCTCGGCAGCCGGCGGCGGCCTGTCCAGGATCCAGAGGCTGGCGTCGTCGTGCAGCACGAGCGCGTCGCGCGCGGCGTGCGGCGCCGCCAGCAGCGCGGCCCCCGAGCGCCGCAGCCAGCACTCCGAGAACGTATGGGCAGAGATTACCTCGGCAGCCGGCGGCGGCCTGTCCAGGATCCAGAGGCTGGCGTCGTCGTGCAGCACGAGCGCGTCGCGCGCGGCGTGCGGCGCCGCCAGCAGCGCGGCCCCCGAGCGCCGCAGCCAGCACTCCGAGAACGTATGGGCAGAGATTACCTCGGCAGCCGGCGGCGGCCTGTCCAGGATCCAGAGGCTGGCGTCGTCGTGCAGCACGAGCGCGTCGCGCGCGGCGTGCGGCGCCGCCAGCAGCGCGGCCCTCGAGCGCCGCAGCCAGCACTCCGAGAACGTATGGGCAGAGATTACCTCGGCAGCCGGCGGCGGCCTGTCCAGGATCCAGAGGCTGGCGTCGTCGTGCAGCACGAGCGCGTCGCGCGCGGCGTGCGGCGCCGCCAGCAGCGCGGCCCCCGAGCGCCGCAGCCAGCACTCCGAGAACGTATGGGCAGAGATTACCTCGGCAGCCGGCGGCGGCCTGTCCAGGATCCAGAGGCTGGCGTCGTCGTGCAGCACGAGCGCGTCGCGCGCGGCGTGCGGCGCCGCCAGCAGCGCGGCCCCCGAGCGCCGCAGCCAGCACTCCGAGAACGTATGGGCAGAGATTACCTCGGCAGCCGGCGGCGGCCTGTCCAGGATCCAGAGGCTGGCGTCGTCGTGCAGCACGAGCGCGTCGCGCGCGGCGTGCGGCGCCGCCAGCAGCGCGGCCCCCGAGCGCCGCAGCCAGCACTCCGAGAACGTATGGGCAGAGATTACCTCGGCAGCCGGCGGCGGCCTGTCCAGGATCCAGAGGCTGGCGTCGTCGTGCAGCACGAGCGCGTCGCGCGCGGCGTGCGGCGCCGCCAGCAGCGCGGCCCCCGAGCGCCGCAGCCAGCACTCCGAGAACGTATGGGCAGAGATTACCTCGGCAGCCGGCGGCGGCCTGTCCAGGATCCAGAGGCTGGCGTCGTCGTGCAGCACGAGCGCGTCGCGCGCGGCGTGCGGCGCCGCCAGCAGCGCGGCCCCCGAGCGCCGCAGCCAGCACTCCGAGAACGTATGGGCAGAGATTACCTCGGCAGCCGGCGGCGGCCTGTCCAGGATCCAGAGGCTGGCGTCGTCGTGCAGCACGAGCGCGTCGCGCGCGGCGTGCGGCGCCGCCAGCAGCGCGGCCCCCGAGCGCCGCAGCCAGCACTCCGAGAACGTATGGGCAGAGATTACCTCGGCAGCCGGCGGCGGCCTGTCCAGGATCCAGAGGCTGGCGTCGTCGTGCAGCACGAGCGCGTCGCGCGCGGCGTGCGGCGCCGCCAGCAGCGCGGCCCCCGAGCGCCGCAGCCAGCACTCCGAGAACGTATGGGCAGAGATTACCTCGGCAGCCGGCGGCGGCCTGTCCAGGATCCAGAGGCTGGCGTCGTCGTGCAGCACGAGCGCGTCGCGCGCGGCGTGCGGCGCCGCCAGCAGCGCGGCCCCCGAGCGCCGCAGCCAGCACTCCGAGAACGTATGGGCAGAGATTACCTCGGCAGCCGGCGGCGGCCTGTCCAGGATCCAGAGGCTGGCGTCGTCGTGCAGCACGAGCGCGTCGCGCGCGGCGTGCGGCGCCGCCAGCAGCGCGGCCCCCGAGCGCCGCAGCCAGCGCCGCGGCAGCGCGCGCCAGCACTCCGAGAACCTCTTGCTGGCCAGCTGGTATTCCATCAGCTGAAACAACAAAGGACCTTTTAGAAGCGCGTTCAGGGTTTCAGGGCGTTTCATTACTTACAATCGCTACATTATTATTATCACATGGGCAAATCGACGGTGAAGTACCAAGAACTCCTAACTGACATTTTGACGATAGTTACATTTTTATGTAGATACACTTTAAACATAATCTGGCATTATTACTGAAGACACTGATTTCATACTCATTTAATTTCTTCTTTTTTAATGTCTTCAGTAATGATGCCAAATTTAATTTAAAGTATATATACATACGAGGGTGCATTGAAAAGTTCTGAGCCTAAGGTTGAATATAATATAAAAAAAACAAATAAATACTGGCAGGTCAAAGTGCCATATTTAGTCGCCATTATGCACTATCTTTTGTTTTTTTCCTGTCACAATTTTGCATTTTATGCTGGAACTGCTACATAAGGTCACTGATTTTTCAAGTAATGGATAAAATTGAGCACCGTTCTGTCATAAAATGTTTGCAAAAGAAGGGGTTAACACCAAAACAAATATTTGAAGATATGAATCAAACATAAGGGCAATCTGCTCCATCGTATGCTACCATAAAAAGATGGGTAGCTGGTTTCAAACGTGGCCGGGAGACTGTTCAAGACGAGCCTAGGAGTGGGCGGCCGTTGACGGCTACTACGGACGAAAATGTCAATAATATATTAGATGCGATAATGAAGGATAGGCGATTGAAGATTGTGGAGATAGCGGAAGCAATGGGTATTTCTTATGAGCGGGCACAGAACATCATCACCGATGTTCTTGGATTTTCTAAGGTGTCAACCAGGTGGGTGCCTAGACTGCTTTCAGTCGAGAACAAACGAGTACGTGTTACAATTTCCCAAGATTGTTTATGTATGTTTCAACGTGACTTCGACAATTTTTTCAATCGTTTTATAACTATGGACGAGACATGGGTCCACCACAGGACACCAGAATCGAAAGAACAATCCAGGCAATGGAAAAGACCAGGTTCACCACCACCCAAAAAAGCCAAGGTCATTTTGTCAGCTAATAAGGTAATGGCCTCAGTTTTCTGGGATTGCAGGGGGGTTATCATGAATATCATGATAGACTATCTCGAAAAGGGCAAAGCAATAAATTCGGACTACTATTGTGCTCTTTTACGTCATCTGCGTGAGGAAATTAAAATAAAGAGACCTGGAATGCTGTCGAAAAAAGTACTGTTTCACCAAGACAACGCTCGCGTTCACACTTCGGCGAAATCAATGGCACAAATATATGATTGTGGATTTGTAGTGCTGCCGCATGACCCTTACTCGCCGGATCTAGCTCCTCCCGATTATCATCTCTTCCCAAACCTCAAAAAACACTTGGGAGGACAAATATTTTCGACAAATATGGAGGTACAAGAAGCAGTAGACTCATATTTTAACGACCTCAGCGATTCTTTTTTTTTTGATGGGATAATGAAGTCGGAGGCGAGGTAGACTAAGTGCATTGACCTTCATGGAGAACATGTCGAAAAATAAAATTGTTATAAAAAGTGAGCCTGTTACTTTTTTTTACCAGGCTCAGAACTTTTCAATCCACCCTCGTATATATAAAAATGTAACTATCGTCAAAATGTCAGTTAGGAGTTCTTGGTACTTCACCGTCGAAATATTTTTAGCAAATTCAAACGTTTGCAACGCTTTTTAACTCGCTGGTTCGTTCGCGTAGACTACGATTCTCTCAACGCTGTAAGACGTGGTTCGCTAGTTTTATCGTAGTCTTTAACTGTTTTTGTGTTGACTTTTTAAATATTTATTGATTTTTCTCCTTTAATAATTGATCTGTAATGTGCTAATGTGATCAATGTGTACCTAGTTTTCTTTTTATTGATCCCTAACTATGCTAATGCTGCCCACACCTGTATTTGGTGCACAAGGACTATTTTTAATATTGGGGCTCACCACCAATGTATTGGTTTGTTACTGGTGTGTCTAATTTAATAGATGAAAAAAATATCACTATCGTCATGGTCATGATAACCATCATCGATATCTCCGTCAACAACAACGACGACATCCTCATAACCATCATCACTCATCTTGATTGATCCATGATCTCATATGATGCGAATAACACGCCAATCTCTAGAGAAGCATTACGTAGGTAATATTCAATTCACATGCACACAAGCACATGCAAGTGCTTTGAATAAATTTGGCCACCGAGCTCACTGTCTTAACGTAACCTGATGAGAACGTAATGAATAGCTTTACGTTTTGATCCACATAAACGATGACCAAGCTCTCGTGGCGAGGGTCGAAGGTCATGGCGGACGGCACGCACTGGTACCTCGGCAGCGTGGCGTAGTGCTCGAACTTGTGGGACGAGTGCGCCCACACCGCTATTGCGCCCTCCGTGTCCGCCACCGCCAGATACGTTACGGTTGATGAACTTCTCTTTGACACCAACAAGTGTAAAATCGCATTGGATTTTAAATCTGCAAAATGAAAACGTACAAATGTGACTGATAGTATTCTATGTACGTAATTGAAATAGGAAACTAAGTATCACACAAAAATCACATCGATTTAGCAATATCTCTCGATGTACAACGTGACAAGTATTGCATTTCAAAAACTCTAAATCATGAATCATTGTAATTTCAATCATTGGATGTAGTAACAAGCGTTGGGAATTATTAAGTATGTTAATATATCAGTAAACTTACCTTATAAAAATGGGGTTCTACTCTCAAGATCGAAGTTTATGAGATACTACCAATTATTTTCATCAATATATTGAGGACAACAATGACGGCGGTTGAAACGCCCGAATATTCACCCATCCGTCGTCCGCCCATTATTAATAACTAAATGAGAACCAAATTTTTAAAGCCCGACTGCATTTTTATACCGTCGTCGATGTACCTACGTATGTTAATAATTGTAATTTTGTTCTTGATTTTATTTCAATATTAGCAGTTTAGGTTTTCTATGTCACCCGGAATGGTGAAAGGATCCAAACGATACTACATTATATCTCAATCGGCTCAGGCGTTTAGAAGTTATGGTGGGATAAATAATCGTACATACAAGCATACATGAAAGCTGAAAACATTACACTCCTTTTTGGGCAGTCGTGTAAAAAGTATACTAACACTTGTCAGTCTTGATGGTCTGCACGACGGTGGCGCCGGCGGCCGGGTCCACCTGCAGCACCTGCAGCGCGCCGGGGCTGTGCGCCACCATGCTGCGCGAGTCCTCCGCGAACACCACGCGGTTGCAGGGGCCGCTCACCCCGCTCACCACCATCTTGGTCAGCGACGTGCTGGACTCGTCGTCATCCTGTAACCATGTGTTTAACAAATAAACTGTTAGGAATCAGTTCATAAGCGTCATGTCATGAATGGTATTAGGATTTTTTAAATGATACGTTTTTTCAAAGGTCGTATAAAATTACACGTTAAAAGAAAGACCGTGTTAACTTATTAGGACTAGATAGGGTATAGTTCAATGTGTCCCCTGATATTTACTTATTTAAAGAATAAGTAGTGTCGTACGTGCTTACGTACTACCTACTGGATTCTCCAATACAAATATTTTCAATGAGCAGTTGACCTTATCGTAATATTATTTAATAGGCGGCTGCACTAAAAGCTTCGGAAACCTAAGCCTTACGAACATATTTTTGACACATATTATACCGTTTTATTATCACTATAGGTTTCCTTTTCTTATTACGACGTATGATTGTTGCTTTTAGTAATGTAATGACGCACTTTCAAAGACGACAATGTACAATACAAGTGGTATTGAGAATTTCAACGGGGTCGTGTATCTCTCACAAACGACGTGCGTGAAGATTGACCAAAATCGGCAGTTACGAAACAACACATCGATGTTGTACATCGTAAAGATAATATTGTACAGGAAGAATTAGGCGTGCGGACAGAAAACGACTCGAATGGGTGCCGAAGAACTCTGAATAAATTCAACGGAGAAAGCTTAAATGCAGTTTTAGCGTCATATCAGGGTGACGAGTAGTGGATATACGACCCAGAAACCAAAACCAATCTCGAATTATGGGTATACGAATACGAGCTCAAGCCTCAAGCAAAATTACTTGCTCTTACGTACGTAATTACGTCTAAGTTACGGCCAAAAAGATGGTGGCTACAAATCGGGTCACGTAGCTACTATTCCTCTTGAAGATCGTAGAACGGTCAATGCCGATTGGTACACCACTATTTGTATGCCGAGTATCTTTGCTGAACTCCAAAAAAAACCTGATCGCCGCAATATCCTTCATCACGACATGCCAGCCCTAACACCGCTCGGAAAACAACTGAGTATCTGGACGGTGAAAAAGTCTAACTACTGGACCATCCTCAATACAGCCCCGATTCAAGCCTTAATGACTGTTTCACACTGCCCAAAATTAAGGATAAGTTGCGTGGTCAGCGGTTTCAGACGACGGAAGAAGCAGGCCTTTTAAATTGCAATATTGTCGACCCCTATTTCAGCGTTCAAAAAGTGCTTTAACGACTGGTTTGATAAGGAAAAGTGCATAAAATATAAAGGCAAATACTTTGAAAAGCAATATAATACTTTTATTCAATTTAACTACAAAGAAGAAAAAACCCGCAACATTCAGTTTGACCCTAGTTGCTTGTAGCAAACAATAATAATTAAGTAAGAATACACTCAGGGGCAAAAATAACGGGTCAGAGTGCGTTTTTCATACAAACGACGAAATTTCGGAGCCTTAGTTCCTTGCCAGGGGTTGTTTTGAGTGAGGTTTAATGGTGGATACTCGGAGGTTCAATAGAGGAGGTCAAAAGATCTTAAGATACCTAACTTATCACTTATCACACAATCAGTTAACACAACAGCGAGAGAGTTTGGGTCAGCATTTGGATTTCCTTTTTTATTGCCATTTTTGATGTTTTTCTGAACATGCACAATTCCGGCGTTGGCCGCAGATTCAATCAGTTGAGTATCCTAGGCACTCTGTATCCCTGTGACGATGCTCGGGGTATCCATCATCAGATATAACTATAAGTTTCCCCTAGCCGGGAACCGAGGCTTCGAAATAGCCTCTTTTGTATGAAAAACGCACTCTGACCCGTTTTTTTTGCCCCTGAGTGTAAATTTGAAAATATTCTTAAATAAATTATTTTAATCATTTTATAAAAATTAAGTGATAGTCACCAAGAAAATTAAACAATACAAATATATATAAGATTTAAAACAAAACATAAAGATCATGCACTTTTACAAATTAATAAATAAGGAAATATTAAGTAAATGTTGACAAGACAAAGTCATGGAGAGATGATGACGAGGAGTGAATTTTTGTACAGTGGCCATCAGATATATGGTAGCGGTCAAGGTACTCAAATATTTCGGAGCAGCATTAAATTTCAATATATTAATTACGCTAGACAAGGTCTATAATATCGGCCCATATAATTCGTCATAAATTTAGGAGCAGTGACTTTTCAATAAATTCGTAACATATAATTAGGTAAAGATATCGGAACTTACAGAAGTCAAAAATATCGAAGCAGCCAGGATGATCATAAAGATCGGAACATTTATGGAAAATATACCTTAAGTCTGTGTCACATAGTTCATATTTGAATTCGTTACTACACTCATAGACCAAATTAGCGGAACATGTCACAATAAACCACTCTGTTCTTAATTCAAATTGTTGACAACATAATATTAATCATGCGTGTCTGATACCTTATTTTAATGGGTCCATCGTAAAGTATTTTGAACTATGTGACCCAGACTTAAGGTATATTTTCCATAAATGTTCCGATCTTTATGATCATCCTGGCTGCTTCGATATTTATGACTTCTGTAAGTTCCGATATCTTTACCTAATTGTATGTTACGAATTTATTGAAAAGTCGCTGCTCCTAAATTTATGACGAATTATATGGGCCGATATTATAGACCTTATCTAGCGTAATTAATATATTGAAATTAAATGCTGCTCCGAAATATTTGAGTACCTTGACCGCTACCATATATCTGATGGCGACTGTACCTGGGAAGTATGTTTACAAGAGATAGTAAGAGTGAGAAGGGAGTGTTGGCCCCTACTCTAATGTATGGTAGTGAATTTTGGGTTAGGCAGGACAAGCATGAAGACCTTCATGCTTGTCCTGCCTGCATTTATACGACCAGTAGAAATGCGCTCTTTGCGTAGTATGAGTGGTGTGAAATCGATTGATAGACTAAGCAATGAAAATATCAGAGAGAAATGTGGACTAATAGAAGATATAGTTTATAGGATTGAAAAGGGCATGCTGCGGTGGGTCATTTGGAAAGGATTGATGAAAGAAAATTTACGAAAGAAATATACTGAGCGAAAGTGACTGGAAAAGTTGGAAGGGGCCGCCCTAGGCGTACTTATTCGAATCAAATCGGAGAAATACTGGAAAAGGGATCTTAAGTACCCGAAACCGACGTGCATGGATGACTCGATGTATGAATGTGGAAGAAGAGAAAGAAGTGGTCCTGCCTGCCCCTCTGGAAAACAGGCGTGATTTAATGTAAAAAATATTCTACTTAAATATAAACATAAGGACTTACTTACAGTTTCAAGTTTCAACATTCTTATGTCACTCTCGGTGGCATACACTATGAACTCCCCAGATGGGGAGATTTCACAACACCTCAAATGTTTCTTTTTCTTTGTTTGGATTGACACTAGCTTCACTGCATTCTTATCAATTTTCAAACTTGTATTGTCTTTGCTATTGATGGTTGGCACGGTAATATCTATAGCTTCTGTAGAATCCATTTCGAGTTGGTTAATTCCATTGGTGGTTGTAACCTGATTTTCATGGGTATTCGAAAATACTAATTGACCTTCCCTATTCACAGCAGGAGAACCTAATTTCCATACTTGTAAGTGGTTGCTGTACCTACCAGACAAAAAAGAAGTAGTTAGTTACATTGAGGTACTTGGATTGTCATTCAGACAGTAACAAAAGCAAGTCCATTACTAAATAAGCCTATAAAAGTGGATCTGTATGGCTAGCATATGTTGTATTTTCTCGCTCGTGGTTTAGTGCCTCCATTGTTACAGACTAGATAAATAGGGAGATCCTAGCGACAAACAAGTCGTAGACCACTTGTGTTAGCCCCCCTCCCCTGGGTATAGATAAAATTATTCTATGAAGCAGAAGAGAACTGAAAAGCAAGCACCTGACCTAAACAGCAAAGTTTTGCTAAATTAAGTTTAATCCACGACGGCGCGCCCAGCCGGCCAAATTGACGTTACATAGTTGCATCAATGTATCAAAAATGAAATATTGGGACGGTAAGTCGTAGATTAAAACACTATTGACATCCACTTGGACATTTAATCAAATAAGTTAGTTACAATTTTATATATCCTAAGAATAATTAATGAAAAGTGTGTAATGTTACCTTAATAGCAATAGTTTTTTTTGAGCAGACACTGATGTCCTCGGGCCAGGTATCATAGGAGGTACTCTCTTAACCCATTTTGGAGGGAAACTCGAAAATGATAAATAACCATCATTGCCCACCGAAATTAATTTATTACCATTCATTACTAGACCTCTAAAATAGAAAAAGTAATTATAGTAACAATTGCAAGAGATTATGTTTGCAGCCTTGTGTAAAGGGGCTTAAGAAAATTATTATGAAAAGTTCAGATCACAGTTAGGTAAATCAACATAATTATTTCTTTATAATAGTAGTCCAATGGAATTTTCAGTTTAATGTTGTTTTTTTATTACTTTTACTTTATTAATACAGATATGCTTGACAATTATATAACAACAAATGTATCGGTCTGTACCTGACATCATGTTCATGTATATGCCGTTGTACATTTTTCACCCATTGCAGAGCTCCCTTGTCAGCCATCTTATCAACTTTCTTATATGAGAGGATGACGGGGTCTACTCCGCTGCAGTAAATTACCTTCTCGTCATCAGAAACTGCTATTGCTAATATATCAGCCTTGTGGGTTGTGTATGATTCAATCTATAAAATGCATAAATGATTATAGTACATTCGTCATAATCTTATTTAAAGCCGAGTAATCTTGTTTCTTGTAAACAGGGAATATACCTTGCGTCTGGGATCTTGTTTTAAATTGTAGCAAATTTAGTCTTACTATGGAAAATTTAATTTATCAGGATTCATTCAGATGATTCAGATGATGATGATGCCGGATGATTATTATTCTCTATTACCCTCTCTGTTTATCTAAGTATTTCTTGAGTGCCATCTTATTGACATCTTGTGGAATAATACAAAGGTAACATGCTTGAACAAATAACTGAGCACTAACCTGATCACCTAGTACACTATCCCAGAAGGAAAGACGCCCGTGACTGTCCCCAGAAACTATTACATTATCAGATAAAACAGCCAGGCACCACACAATAGTCTCCTTGTTACGCTTGGTTACTGACATGCGGGTGACAGCATGACCCGTTTCTGTATTCCATACCCTGATTGAATTGGGAGAGCCTGTAATATAACATTAATAATAAATTTTCATGCCGAAATTTATGAAAATGAAGCACTAAGGGCCAATTTTTTGGTCAAAAGTTATCTGAAATAAATGTAAAGAAAATAAAAAAAAATATGTTACACTCTTGGTTAAGATTTAACTATTGGTTAAAAATATGTTTGAAATGTCTGGATTTATTAAATAAGACTTCAAAAAAGTGTCAATCAGGTTATTCTAAAAATTTTAAAATTACCTGTAACAAGAATGTTTCCAGTTTTATCAAACTTGCAGCACATTATCCTTCCATCCTGCTTATCAAAGAGTTTTGCATAGACAATATCATTGTTTTCTACATTAAAAAGGTTGATGTATCCTTGTTCTGTGCCAACTGCTGCTAAAGTGTTAGCAGGGTTGATATCTAGGCACCAGGCCGCATAGCCCGTCAACAACACAGTATTTTTAACTATCAGCCTTTGCAAGTCCCACTCAACCAAGGAGCCAGCCAGCCCGGTTGACAAAAGTCGGTCATTGACCCAGCTCAGTGCTTCAATTGATCCACCTTCAACTCCAGGAATAAACTTAACCAGATATGGAGCATAGCTCAGGTCCCACAACTCAATAGATGCATCCACTCTGTGAAAACATATTATAAGCATTACAAGGTGGTAAGAGGATTATGGTAGCACTATGCTGTTTTTTGACAGATATCTTTGTTACATACAAATGTAAGAGACATAAAGCTAGAGCTTGGCATGTACTACTTAACACCTTCGCTGCGGCAGTTAAATATAACTGTAGTTAACCATACTTTGCAAGTGGTCGATCGACCTGATACCGCAGCGAACGTGTTAATGCAGTATCTCAATTAGAGAAAATAGCAGAGATATTGGTAAAAATAGAAGCCAATGCAATATAATTTATTATAAATATTAAAATGAAGAAATTAGGGTTTGTGGTTTTCAGTAAGTATTAAGATTGCATTAATGAAAAACTATCCGTACATACCTACATACATTCAAACATACACTCACAACTTCATTCCAAGAGTGGGGTAGGCAGAGCTACAGAATAGCTATAACTATCCGTACTAATACTATAAATAAATATATGTAATTAACCACAATATCAGCAGTTTTAAAATAAATTATTTTGTCATAATTTAAAAAGGGATAGGATAACGGAACGCCTAAATTTGTACCTACATTTTACTTGTTATTGACCTGAATTTCAACGAGAACTTATCCTTAACTGTACTGTTTACATTTTTGGAATCATTTAAAGTTTTGCGGCACTAACTTACCTTGCTAAAGCTAGTACTTTACTGGTCTTGTTTAAAGAAACACAATTAATAGTTTCCGGTTTTGGGTTATAATACCGAACCCTATGAATTTGAGTTGCCATTTTTATGTCTATATTAAATTGTTTATAACTTATAACCAACACAAGTTCACATGCTTTTTGAAAATGCAGTGTACGGCTCAATCATTTTAAATGTCAGCAAAGTGACAGAAGTTACGCACATGTGGGCTTAGCATGCAAGGAGAGGAGAATACGTCAAACGCGATTTAGTGTCAAATAATGTCTATCTATTCCGTATTTTAACGTAATAGAAACCATTTAAGGTTTTAAACAAAAGTGTATTTGTGCGACTTGAGTCCTTTTATTACTTAGCATCTTAAAGTGTGATATCCATGGACTTGTACCTAAACTGGACTGAGTACTAACTATTTCTAGTCAATCAAAATTGAACCGTATTACGAAGCAAGACAGTTACAATTATGTGATGATAGGAGATGAGGATGAGCGAGAGCAACCAACCCGAGGACGGTGTCCCCCTCACTCAAGTTGCCAATGTAAAAAAGGTAATGACATAGTGGTATTAAAGAATACTGTAAATAATTACCTGCTTATATACTAAATAGCTACATTTATATAAGAGATATTTTAACTTATTTGTAAATGTTTAAGATTTTAACATTACATACATACATACATTAAATCACGCCTGTTTCCCAGAGGGGTAGGCAGAGACCACTTCTTTCCACTTGCTACGATCTTGACAAATTTCTTTCGCTTCTTCAACATTCATAGATCGAGTCATGCACGCACGTCGGTTTCGGGTACTTAAGATTCTGCCCTTTTCCAGTATTTCTCCGATTTGATTCGAAAAAGTACGCCTAGGGCGGCCCCTTCCGACAATTCCACTCACTTTCGATCTGTATATCTCTTTCGTCAATCTTCTTTCATACATCCTTTCCAAATGACCGAACCATCGAAGCATGCCCTTTTCAATCTTAGTCACTACATCTTCTTTTATTCCACATTTCTCTCTGATATTTTCATTTCTTACTCTATCAATCAGTTTCACACCACACATACTACGCAAAGAGCGCATTTCAACTGCATTTATACGACTTACATGCTTGTCCTGCCACACCCAACATTCACTACCATACATCAGGGTAGGTGCCAGCACTCCATTGTGAACAGCCAGCCGGGCTTTTTGTGAAACGCCCTGTCTGCTTACAAAGGAGTACAGGGCCCCATTAATTTGATTGCCCGCATTCACCCTCCTCTCGATATCCTTCTCACACTTACCATCTCTTGTAAACATACTTCCCAGGTACACAAATTCGCTCACTTGTTCTACTAATTCACCATTTATATTTATCACGCACTCAGTCATCTCCTCATCCTTCTCTATCACCATGACCTTGGTCTTGGTAACATTTACTTTCATCCCCTTTTGCTTAAATCCCTCATTCATCACTGTCACCATCTCCTGCAACTCAAGTACCGATGGGGCAAGTATAACTTGATCATCGGCATAATAAGAGGCATTTGATTAACATAACATTATTTACTGATTAAAACGGTATAAATAAAACACGGTATGAATAAAATATTGTGGTAATTGTAAATTTTGTCTGGTATCCCCAGCGTTGACATATTTGTTTAACCCTTTACCTACGGGGCATTAAATCACTCAGTCACCGCTCAATACGGGCATGTTTTGGCGAGAGTCAGCGGTTAGGCATAATTTGACTTACTTGTAACTTTTGAAGTATTACAGCTACACACTTGAAATTTCACACACACATTAAGTATAATGTGTTTAATCAATAAATAATCACTTGAAGTAATAATATTCACATTTTTTTCTGATATCAAGTAATATATTAGTCACGGAGAAATTGAAGATTTTTAAGTTACTACTCACGGATTTCGCAATTTTAAGTTTAAAAACATTAGTTTATAGTATGCTTAACACAAATAAACACTTAAATGTCGATAATTGTTACAATAATGCATAAATATCAATCACTTTAAACGTTGCATCAAAACAATTTGCCACTTATGAAAAATAGTGATGTGCCACTATCGACACAGTTGTCGATAAACTAGTACACCATCGATTTTGGGCAAAAAATTCAAGTAATAATTTGTTTTTGTATGGTCTCGTTCGATTAACTTTTCATCGATAACTTTGCGTTTCCGCACATTACCCGACGATATGTCCACTAACTTAACTCAAAATTATTTTCGTAAATGTCAAACCAAAATTTAACAAGTCATGATTGTGGTTAAATGATTATTAGGTACCATTATACCTAATAATGATTTAATAACATGTTAAATTCAAATATTTGAACCAAAAACGGTAAAATAAACTAAAAATAAGACTCAAAACACTCCCACGCCGTACTCTCACAACAAGTCGATGAAATCAAGTCGAGTCGATGAACAACACTACTGTCCGCCATATTGAGTTCAATTATTTGCACTTCTGCAGTACGGGTGTCAACCCCAGTTGACAGCAAAAAAGCGGTAATTTTAAAAACATTTTTATGCCAGTGTCATCTACCGGAACATTATGATATTTTTTTCCTTTGCATCTATACTAATCCCTATACATAATGTGACCGCTATCACCAAGACACAAGGTCTCGTTTTGTTTAAAAAAAATATTGAACATGACCTTCGACTCGATCAACTATAGATGACACCCGTACTGCAGTGGTGTTCCCTCACTGGCAACTCTGGTTGACACCCGTAGGTAAAGGGTTAATGGCGTCGTTGAGCTCTTGTTTGTTGCCTTGTCGACTAAATTAGATTCATATTAAATGAGTAAAAATGGTGAAAATATGTTGCGTAAAGGGTTGTAGAAGTGAAAGATTTTTTCAAATCGGTCCAGTAGTTTCGGAGCCTATTCAATACTAATAATAGTATAGATTTAGATATATTTCATACTTATTGTGAATTGACACATTTGTAACTTTAAAAAAATCATGATGTCCGCAGATGTACTTGGTCACCCTTATTAAAACGAGATGCAATTCTCTAGTATGGTTTCTCTGTCGGTCACACTTTTTTATCGCAGTACGCAGTCCAGTTTAGGTACTAGTCCATGGTGATATCCCAGAAGGAAAGGCAAAGGACATTGATCCATACAGCCTTCTTACGCTAGCTCTACCCCTTTCTCTCAACTTGTGTCAAATGACGAGTGACAGGGATGGGCCTTATTTTGTGTTTAGATTTTTTATTATTATTGTATTTAAAACACATATGCAGTAAATTATTCACGTAAAATATGTTTCATTACTATAATAACAATCCATTAAGAGTTTTTTACTGACTAAAAAAGTTTTACAGGTTGAAATCTACTTCTTTGGCTGACAAGCTTTGTATTGTACACGTAATAGGTACATGTTCTTACCAATGTTGCTATAACAAATATGTACACGATTTGTCCGCCAGAAAAACAAGTTTTGCAATACCATTTTGTGTGGCAACCCGTATAGTATAGTAATAAAAAAATTGATTTCTCCATTGTTGTATGTCGGTCGTAGGTGTTTATTTCGAAAAACATTGAAATACTGGTGTTATTTACATCTCAGCCGTGTTGATAAATTTGTAGTTAATAGAATGGGTGACGGACAAAGTGAAAATCAACCCCTTTTAGGGGACGGTAAGCAAAAAAATGATTTTGATGTTTTGACAGCTGATGATTCAACTAGATCCCATTTGTGTTTTTTTGTTGCTAAACAATGCAATCGGCTTATTTTGGGTCGATAGCATCGCACACATGATTACCTGAGCGATAAACATTGTGTAACTACTAGTCCTGTTGTAGTTCGAGCCGGTTGTATGCCTACTGTAGTTACGTATTTGGTTTAACCTGACGTAAGGTTGTATTACTTGACAGAGGAGGAGGTAAATGTCGTGAACACGATATCTCCCATCGGCCCCGACGAGCTGCCTCCGCCGTATCAGCAAGCTGGGATGCCGCTGGTGACATGTCGCGTGTGCCAGGCTTTGATCGATATATCGGGAAAGAGGGAGCAACACGTTGTGAAATGCGTCATGTGCAACGAAGCCACGGTACGACTCACACTTATACATCACATACAAGATGCATCAAGTTTTGAAAAGTTTGAAACTGTTGTATTAAAAAATTCACCCTCTATGAATGTTGTATTTTGTCACCTTATTCATGCAGTTCATACTCCATTAAGTACACTGGCTGATTCACGCAACTCTGTAAGTCGTTTTTCGCTGCTACCCCAGTAACTATCAAATTTTCTAGAATAAAAGTACCCTATGTCCTTCTCCAGGGCCAAAGTAATCTCTGTACCTAATTTTATTAAAATGGTGGAGTGATTTAGCTGTGAAGGCATAGCAAGAAAACAGAGTTTCTTTTGCATTGATAATGTTAGTATGAAAGTATGGAATACAATGTGCAGACATTTATCTCAAAACTTACTGTTGTCAGTTCGACTAACTAAATACACTTGTGTCACTATTGGATGTTATAGGTTTTCATTATCTTAATCCTATTAATCACTGAGTAAGCAATTTCGTTGGCTGCCCTACTTGACTAGTCACTGACTGTAACTAACTTATGTAATTAGGATAGCAAAACTATCATATTCATAATAATAAAACTATCATACAAGTCATTATTGTAGATGTAAAGTGTGATTAAATCTTTGCTTAATTTATGAATTTTATGATCGTATTTGCAGAGTACTTCTCTATTTATAAAGAAAGCACTTGGTATACTCTTGCATACCTACTAAAAGTGCCTGTGATCTTTATAGACATGGTTAGAGGTAAGTTCCAAGAATTCCTTTACTGATAAACAAACATTTCTTGTTTAGGCATGCAATATGCCCATCAACTTTGTATCTTATTGCATTACAGTTCCAGTTAATGTTATCTTAACTATTCAATGATACAATATTACTTAATTGATTTATGCTGTATCGAAGAGACATGTTTTCATTATTACCAGAGATGGACAAATGGGTGTCATTACTCGCAATAAGGTGGACATAACTCCAAAGATTAATTAATGAATTAATTGATTTCTTAGTGATAATTGCTAAGACTTCAATGGGATAATAAAAGAAAGATATCATACCTCTTTTGATTTCCTTCTTAAAAATACAATCATTTTTTGACATTGACATTAATCTGCTGACATTCATTAAACTTACTTTGTGATTCTTTCATTAAGAATTGTGTATCACGAAAGATATCATTTAACAAATAAAATAAAGCCATTTTTTTTTTTAATTTACTTTAATAAATCTACACAATAACTCTGTGTTTAATTTTATTGATTAATATTTTACAAAGAATACAAATATAATTACAGGTAAAAATAATTAATTGATCTAAGGAGTCATGTCTATATTATTGCCAACAATGACATCCATTTGTCCGATCTCTGATTATTTTGTACAATTTTACACATCTACCGATCAGATCTATTGTACAGATTGAGAAATAGTAAATTTAAATTATAGGTATTTTATATAAATTAGACTAACTACAAAAGATGATTTAAAATAGAATAGAATAAGAATGGAATAAATGTATCTCTTGTCTGTTTATATGTTCTTGATAATCTCAAAAACTTTCTTTTCATTGTCTTTCTTTCTTTTTCTATAATAAATTCTGGTTTATGTATTGTTGTTACAGAAAACTCATATAAATCAAAGCGACTAGTGCTAAATTAATCATCAATAACTTCAGTAAATTGATTTATTAATGGTACTTGGCCATGATAATTCTTTCTTATTTTGTCTTAGGTTCATTTACACCTTTATGTTCAGCATAAATGGCTTAGGTTTATGTATGTATGTAAACTCTTTATTGTACATAAACAACAAAGGGAAGGGGACTCTTCTTAACTTATAACATGTGGTTCAATAATTTCCGAGACTAAATACAAAGCTTTTTTGATAAGATTATTTTTTATTCATCAACATAGTCTCCTTCTACTGCGATACACTCCTTCCAACGATTTTCTAACTTTTATTTTCCATGTGTGTAGAACGATTTATCTTTAGCTTCAAAATAAGCCTCGGTTGATGCGATTCCTTCACCATTTGTTTGAGTAAAATTTCCTAGCCCTGGAGTATTTTATTTAGGTCTGCAAACAGCCAGTAGTCACTGGGGGCCAGATCTGGAGAATAAGTTGGATGGGGAAGTAATTCGAAGCCGAATTCGTTTAGTTTGGCCGTTGTTCTCATGGACTTTTGACAAGGCGCATTGTCCTGGTGAAAAACCACTTTTTTTTCTTCATTTGAGGCCGTTTTCGTACTTTAATCGAGCCAATAATCCCATGTAATATTTGCTATTTATATTTTGCCCCTTATCAAGGAAGTTGATGAAGAGTATTCCTTGCGCATCCCAAAATTTAGAGGCCGTAACCTTGCCGGCAGATTTTGTGTCTTAGGCCGCTTCGGGCGGCTTTCACCAGCCGCTCTCCACTCTGCTGAATGCCGATTGGATTCCAGAGTGAAATGGTCATGGTGCTTTTGGTCAGTTAGCAAACGCGGCACCCACTTCGAAAAAAGCTTTTTCATGGCCAAATTTTTATGTATATAGTGAATACACTACCAGTTGAAATCTTCACTATCTCAGCTATCTCGCGCAGTTTTACCTTTCGATCTTCCGTTAAGATTTTTAGGACGGTTGATATTTTGTTGAGTCACTGCATCATTTAGACGACCTGAGCGTTCAGCATCATTCGTGTCCATACGACTGCGTTTGAGGTCGGCATTCCACCGACAGGTGGTTGGCTTAGAGGTAGCAGATTCCGGATAACATTTTAAAAGCCACTGCTGTGCTTCAACGTTTTTTTTTCCCATTAAAAAACAATGTTTTATCAACACTAAACTCGTTTTTATCCATTGTTTCAGAATAACAAAAGCAGCGTCACTTCCTTTTACTCAATACGAGTATTTTACTGTTAGATTTTCAAATATACAGGGTGTCCCAAAAGTACCACGCCACAGTGACACCGGAGGTAGGTCAGCTCAAGAGGAACCTAACCAGCCTAACATGCCCTCAGTAAAAGTTGCACCGTTTTCGAGTTATACCAATTTAAAGATTTTTCCAATTTTTGACCTCTTTTGACATTGTAAGTGCTCGCATTTACTGGGATAGCTTTAAAATTTAGTTTTTTTTATTTGTGCGCGTTTATGAATAGTTTATTAAGATGATAGAAGCATTATTAATATTATTATGTCAATAACTAATGTAAAAGTTGGAAAAATACTGTAATGAACTTGACTTAAATTATAATCAACATAGTAATTTAAACTTTGAGCACCTGCCATAACTTTTTTTTACTATAAACAAAATGAGCAAATTACTTTAAAAACATGCGTATTTTATGCTAATTCTAAAATGGTATGACACATGATATCTTAATGCATAAAAGTAGGAATTCGTATCACATTTGCCAATAAGGATCCCGGCAACCAAAAACGAACAAATGAAACGCGTTTAGCCGCTTTGCAAGTTTATCATGTAAAGAATTGTAGGATAGTTATTAATTTATTGCAGTTGTAGTCCTGTGACCCAAAATACGCATGTTTTTAAAGTAATTTGCTCATTTTGTTTATAGTAAAAAAAAGTTATGGCAGGTGCTCAAAGTTTAAATTACTATGTTGATGATAATTTTAAGTCAAGTTCATTACAGTATTTTTCCAACTTTTACATTAGTTATTGACATAATAATGCTTCTATCATCTTAATAAACTATTCATAAACGCGCACAAATAAAAAAAACTAAATTTTAAAGCTATCCCAGTAAATGCGAGCACTTACAATGTCAAGAGGTGAAAAATTGGAAAAATCTTTAAATTGGTATAACTCGAAAACGGTGCAACTTTTACTGAGGTCATGTTAGGCTGGTTAGGTTCCTCTTGAGCTGACCTACCTCCGGTGTCACTGTGGCGTGGTACTTTTGGGACATCCTGTATAGTCTTCAATATTGAACGATCTAGTATTTGATATCTCAAATCTAGCATATAAAATATATTTAACCAGCTCAACTATTAGTCATCATAACATAACTTATATTTTCTTTTTATCGTTTTCAGCCTATAAGGAATGCGCCGCCGGGTAAGAAGTACGTGCGCTGTCCTTGCAACTGCCTGTTGATATGCAAGTCGTCGTCGCAGCGCATCGCGTGCCCGCGCGCCGACTGCAAGCGCATCATCAACCTGGCGCCGTCGCCGGTCACGCCGCCCGTGCCCACGCTGCCGGGCATGTGCCGAGTGGTTTGCGCGCATTGCCAGGACACATTTTTGGTAAGCTTACCCTTATCATCTATTCCCTGTAGCCTCCTGAGTCCCCAGGTTCTCGCTTAAGGACAAAATACCAAATATACTATACAGGTACTGCAAAATACTAAAGTAAGTATCTTAAATTCCCTTGAGTGGATAGTGTTAAGTTAAAGTGCGTCAAATAAATATATAATGTCTAATCGAAAAGAGTTTATGATAATAATATATTAGGTTTATTATCCGCCTGACAACCAGACATCAAAGAAGTTAAGTTATTATTTCAACGCCATTTAAATCTAATTAACGCGGCATATGGATTGATTTTTACGGTTGTCACAAGGTTAGCTTTGATATTAAGTATTTTACACCCAGTTATCACAGCTTTTTTTTCCTTAAAGGAGGATATAAAGTGGTGGCCACCATCCGTTTTTCCCTATAAAATTTCCATCATATCTAACTTTATCTAATTGAACTACTGATAAAAAGTTCTTGACCAATCTATTACAGCATACTTTTACATATAATCTACTTTAGATCATTAATTAAACGAGTGAACCTGCGGGCTATAGCCCTTCACTCTCTCAACATATCGTCATCTTCTTTGAGGTACTTAGTAAGCCAATGCCCCAGATATTTAAATTGGTACACCCTTTTTAAGGGGACACCATGTTGCTTAGGCGGAGGCATGCTGGTAAAATTATTTATTACAACTTTATCATAAAACAAAATAAAAAACGAAGAGTTTCATGCACCTCTCCAGCATCAGACGAATCCAATGTATCAAAATTTGAAATATGCGAGAATGAGTTTGTGTATCAACTTTTTTGAAATAAATAGACTACACAGTGTTATACATTGGCATAAAACAAAGGTTAGTTCCCGATTCGCCGGATTCCTGTTTCGTCGGATTCTTGTTTCGCCGGATTCTTGAGGGAAAAGTTCAGACTGGCACATATTTTATATATGAAATTCCGGCGAATCGGGAATCCGACGAAACAAGAATCCGGCGAATCGGGAACTAACCAAAACAAAGCAATGCGTCTGTCATTCGTGACATGCAAACTAAAGCAGCTTTATAATTATAACGATATCTTCACCAAGTTATATTTTTAGCATGACCCGAGGTTATAGGCAGGTTGAGGCCAGTTGGATTTTATAGATTTCGCATTTTCAAGGGTAAAAGCAGGGCTCGGAACTGGTTTCAAAATAGTGGTTAATATCGTTCTTAAAACTGGTACTTATAATTTTGTTCATCCCCTTAACCGGTTAATGAAAGGAATGATTTAAAAAAATCTAAATTATTTAGGTTACCTGTAAATAGTGGTAAAAACTTATTACTAAAAAGTCTTCCCAGGCTTATGCTATCTATACTGTTGTAGAAAAATAACTATTGCTTAACATTAAGGCGGTTCTAGTGCCAGTACCGGATTTAATGCGATGACTTTTAATCTGAACTCGTTATCGCTTGTATTAGTAATACGTGCGCTATTACCCCACTAAAACGCCGTGGCTGAATAAAATCTTCATTGGTTCTCAATATCTTTTTTAAATGTTTGTTATACGTGATATTTTCAGTATCAGCTGCTGAAAAACGCACCGGTGCGGTGCCCGCACTGCCGCAAGGTGTCGTCGGTAGGGCCGCGCATGAAGCGCATCCGCGGCGGCGTGTTCCTGGCGCTGGCGCTGGTGGTGCTGGCCATCGCGCTGGGCGTGACGCTGGGCACGCTGGCCGCGGCGCGCGCGCGCGGCGCCGGCGTCTACGTCGCCTACGTGGGCGCCTTCCTGCTCGCGCTCGTGCTGCTGTCCCGCGCCGTCTACTACTTCGCGATGAAGGTCAGCACCATCGAGGGCCCCATGTAGGACGACTCTGTCCAGCCGAATTTGTGATAACCTATGACTAGGAAATTTTATATAAGAATTTGTTAATTCCATAAAGCATTCTTATTTGATGGCGATTAGTTTCGAGTCGACTTGTTATTAGTCGTTTGGACCGATTATGTATGTAATTATCGCAATCTCTACCAAAATTTTGTAAGTGTACGAGATGCTTAAGTGCTGAATGAGATTACCTACTTACCTTTTTTAAACATGATTGACATGATGGCGATGACGAAATTTAGTTTTAAACATGGTTGTTGTTTAATTATAAAATTTATACTCGATTTTGATACATGTAGTTAATCTGTTAGTTATATTCGTTTAGGTACGATAAATTCAGTGCTGGTCGATTTCGCCTTTTCTATGTGCGCTCGCGCATAGTTTCGCCTTCTAATGTTATAAAATATATATAAAGTATCTATCGATGCCATAATTTTGCTAAACAAAATTAATCTTGCAGTAATATTTTTGGCATTGAAATAAAAAGGCGTAACGATAAATTCTCCATATTTTTTTTACAATAAATGAACTTTGTGTAAGTGTAGCCGACACTCAATTTCTTACCATTACCATAAGCCGTTTATTGTCTGCAGATATTCCAAAATTATCCAAACGGCACTTGCATTTTCATTAATCGATTTGTATAAATTTTATAATAATAAGATGGGTAATATGTACAACCTGGTAGTGAGTACATGTTATTAGGGTTGTAATATTTGAGTCAGACGTTTTGTACATATGTAACTTATAGACTGAATCAGCCTGTTTTTATTTCAAAGTGGTTATTGATATTAATTGTTGTGACCAGCTTAGCCTTACAATCTGCTTGCGTGGTAAATGTGTCGGACTATAATACCGTATTGTAAGAAGTTTGTAATCAAAATGTGGTTCATACGTAGAGCCAATGAATCTAAACGTTAAACGTTAGGGCCTTCCTGACGAACTCTTGTTTGTATGTGTCACAGAAACAACACAAAACTAGTTATATATCCCAGCAAACCTTCTAGTGCACTTCCCATAAATAATTCGTAACTAATCGATAAATTAATTAACTCTTAATTTACTTTGCACATTTCAATTAAAAAATACATTAAAACTATATCTGAATGAACATTACTATCGTCGCATGACATTTCTGATACTTGCTACTCAAATCCGATCAGAAATATAGGAAGGCTAGCTGTTTTTTTACATTCTTTGTGTTAATGACTAATATATAGCAGTTTAGCAGTTATAAATAACATGTAGCGTACTGTACAATTTATTTTATTTAAAGCATAGATATTTAATTACTTGTATTCAACATTTAAAATTATTTGTAGGGATCATTTATGAGTGTACAGGTTTAGTTAACGATTTGGCACAATGGACGCGCTATCGGGGCGACCACCCCGCGTGGCGAACATGGTCTTCGAGATTGTAAATAGGAATGCACGAACCTGCTGAAACCTTAATGAGCTCATAAGCACTGCAGTGCCACCGGCACAAAATAAACAATGGTACCGGTGCGGAAGCCAAGTGCGAGAGGTTGCGGAATGGTGGGGTTGCTTTATAATATAATTACAATACAATTGCTTATCCCCATTTTAATGCAATGCTTTTCACTGCAAAAGTGTTAGAGAATGAGGTGATGTAATCAAACACCGTCATGCTAGGAACTTCACGGAATATTTTTAAAAGGTATTTTAAAAAGGCTTGTCGTCTCTCTTGGTAGAGAAGAATAAACCATTAAGTTCTACAACCATCTGAAACAAAAGCCACACGATCAAATGACCAACTGTATACATCTCAAATATGCTGTAGCAAACTCGTTAGTAAGTGCAGGGGCGGATCCAAAATTCGGTTCAGGGATCAAAGGACCCAAAATAAGACAAACACGACTTTTACATGGCAGAGCTAAAAACATATTTGTATCTTGGCTCAAGGGCCTGCCCCTTGAGCCAGGATACAAATATGAACTAGAGGGTCGCCGTGACCCTCAGGACGCCTCCTAGGTCCGCCCCGGCAGAGGTGAATGTTCTAACTGTCGGTCGTACTTGTTGTTGTTTTTCGTATTTTATTTTTTACTTATTTTAAAAAGTGGAGAAAGGATAGCTTAGTAACAAAAACTTTATACTCGTCGAATGATTGCCGAAAACTCAGGATATGCAATTTTCTAGTTGTTATTTTGTATGTATGATAAAATGGTTTTGGGATAAAAGACGAACTGTCATCGATGCGCTTATACTTCTAGTCCGCGTTATTGTAGTTGTGTTATCTATGTGCCCAATCGTTAATTGAAACAATCATATATTAGAATTATAACTATTTTCATAAAACGCTAGGGCTATACATGTATTGTAGTTATAAGCCAAATAAATGGTATCAATGGAAATCATTTTGAAGTTATTATTTTCAAGGTCTTTCTAGTGTGCAGAAAAGGCGCGTACACTAACGGCCGTATTAATAAACTGATCTCGACTGTAATGCTCGTCTCGAGATGCGTAAAAAATGACAGGGTTCTATGGTTTGACATTTACTTTGACGTATCTTGTGACGGGCATCTCAGCCAAGGTGAGTTTATTAATACGGCCCTAAGTCGTCGAGTTGCTATAAGCCCGCTCTATCCTATAAGGTGTTTCTGATTTGATTTTTCAGCTGTAATTTTACTGGGTTTTCGAGGCGTTTTATTACTAAAATGTAGATAATGTGAAACGTTATACCAACCTACTTGAAACTTAAAGATTTGCATAAAGTGCCGTAGCGTACGTGAATAACCCTGCGGGTGGTAACCTGTCACAATAGCGATTTTTTTTTTACAGAAAATGTTTCGTGTTTCTTTGTTTTTCAAAGCTATTGAGCTAGCTAGCTAGCTACTTTCATTTAACCAAATCGACATGGTGTCCCCTTAAAAAGGTATACCAATTTAAAACAACCGATCCGTAGTCACACCAATTTGCCATACTGGTGTGACTATGGTTCATTTTATTTATTATTATTTATTTATTTATTTATTTATTTATCCGTAGTCACACTAAGTAGGAGGTAGGTTTAGGTTATGTTAGTTCTTTAGCAGGCCCGGAGGGCCAAACTACCCAGAAATAGGAGCTCTGCAATAGCAGAGCTCCGTCGACTCTGTGGATTTTGATTTTGAAAGAGAAATAGACGCAAATTCGGTTTTGGTGTGACTACGGGTAAATAAAATGAACCATAGTCACACCAGTGTGGCAAATTAGTGTGACTACGGATCGGTTGGGCAATTTAAATATCTGAGGCACTGGCTTACTATAGTTGAGTCCGGAATTAGGCGAACTAACATGACAGCCGAAAATGTTGCCAGACATAGGAAAAAATAAATAGTGATAGGTTTATGTCGACACAAATATGTCGATATAACCTTGTGCCTTCTATAAATCTGACTATATTTATATTTTATCAAGTAATTGTCATCGAAACTTTCACACTCATACATACTTGCCAAATAGGGAAAAACTACAGCAATTTTTACGATATAATATGATCTGAAGGATGTACGGTTTAAAGCGGATATTTACGATACTTACTCCTCAAATTAGGAATAAAATACAAAAATAATGCTGACATTACAACAGGCCATTGTGATCCTTTTAGGTGGCTTCCAAATTATTAGTTAGATTTAAAACACAATAATAATGATAAACTAGACTTTTTAAATATCGATATTAACAGCACTAGCCAAACTGTGGCAACATTAGTGTACAATGAACTGTCAAGTTAGTTCGCCTAATTCCGGACTCGACTTTAAGTACCTCAAAGGCGATGACGATAATATAGGGGCAGACTCGTGGTCACACCAGGTTGTCACACCACACTGCTGCTAGTCTGACTCGACAAAATTGTGTGAGGACAAGGTTTGTATAAAATAAATCACATGAAGGACGCCGGACACGAACAGCTAAATAAATAGAACAAGTAAAACCAAAGATTTAAATTAAATAATCTTTATTACATTGTAATTTTTACGGTAGGTACATTTATTTTACCATGAGTTTCATTATATTATAAATATAAGATAAATTATATACACAGTAATAGGTTTGTACCTTAACATGCCTAGCAAAACGTTGCTTTAATACAAAGGCAATAAGGAAATATATTAAAAAGTGTCTCATTTAATGAATATGATATCAGTGTCAACCGCTATCATGATTACAAAAAGTAGTAAGTAATATACGTATTAGTTGCAAAAAGTTATGAGAACTAGAGCTGTCAACTAAGTCTCTAAATTGGAGTAGAGCCTGGTAGGTATGTAGTATAATAAAGTTTAAGTTTATCAAAAAAATAAACAAAACCTAGAACACACTAAAACTTTAACAAAGATTTCGTCCATCTAAATTCTACTTAGACTAGAACATCAAAAGTACATACAAGTCATCCAAGTAAAAATAACAATTGCATTCATGCTCACATAAAAATAGTAACGAAAGAACAGTTGAATTTTTGCTACTACTTTATTATCCTAGGCAGAAGGGAATGTTGTCGCTATAGTCTACACACACAAAGCGCCATCGATTAATGCGTTAATTATTACAAAGAACTATAAAAATTTACAACATGTTACGTGAAAATATTGGGAAACGACACGCGCGAAAACCCGCCTGTAAAAGGTATGTGAAAAAAACGTAAGTCACGTGGAATTTGATAGCCGCGACGAATAAGCGTGCAAGATACATGCATAATACCTTTGAACGATTATTCGATGGAGCGAATAATATTGAGGTTAAATAAAGGGGCTGTGTCTGGAGCTTTAGAGCCGTTATCCAACTTTTAAATAACGGTTTGATAGAGACCTAATGGCTCTTGTCATAGGAGTCCTTGTGCTGGTAGCCGCTGACGTAGCCCGAGCCGTCGACGACCTCCCGCCGGCCGGAGATACCCTTGCCCTTCCCGGTGTCGTCGAAGCGCTGCCTGTGCGAGCCCGTATACTTGGTTGTGTCGGTCAGCCGGTCCACGGCTGCCGCGGCCGCCGGCGACTTTGGTACCTGAAAGGGAAAATCATTTTTAAATTTCGTGTGGCAGTTAAACACGACTTGTGAACGAATGATACAAAGTACCAGTATTGTACCATTAATACCATTATTTATCATGTGGTAATACTTACATGTGAAGTTAACCCTGGCTGCCCGCATGAAGTCAACTTCTTCTTGATCTCCTCAATCTCCACCTTCTTGCTCTTGGCGAGGTCGTCGAGGAACTTGGCGTAGTCTTCGACCGTTAGTTTCATAGTCTTCAGCTTCTTGAAGTGGATGGCGGTGTCGGTGGTCGTGATCTTCTTCCCATCGATCACCTTGGCCTGCTTCATCCATTTATCGCTCTGGGAGAGTGTGATGTGCTTGCCATCTGACTTCGGGTCGCCGAACTTAGAGAATGCTTTGAACGCTTCCTGTAATTGCAATGATTAGGAGTTATTGAAAATACCTGAGTGAGTCGCGGCATATAAATCTTTTGAAGTTTCTAAGGAGACTAAACGTTAAACTTTACGTTAAAGGACGCATTTATATACGCATTAGGTCTGGTTCATTTATAGCTTTTATTAAGTTAAGACACGAGGCGACGCGTTAAAATGATATACCTACTCTCAACTATTAAAAGTCGATTAAACTGACAAGTCTGATATGAGCTTTTGGCTTATTCCATTATGCTCCCACTCTCATGATCCCCGTGGGATCATACAAAACTTTTGAGTTTTTAGCTCCCGCTATTTGTGCGATTCAAAAACTTCTTCGGTTTTATTCAATTTTGATCCTAGCTACATAGTGCTGTTCCACTGAAAAAAAGTACCTACGCTACTTACTTGATTAGACGATAAGTGGCCAATAATCAATATTTTGAAAGTAGCTGTTGATAATAGTACATTACTGCAGAGACCGGGAAATTGGCTGTTGCGGGACGCAGTCGAGGTCGCGGTATAGGTATACGAGTCTAGTTCTGTGAGGCTGAGGCTTGTACAGTGCTTTTCTCTAACAATGCGAGAAATTGTAACACATTTTTTAATAATATTGAACACACTCACAAACTTTTCTTTCAAAAAATAGAACAGAAACAGGTAGTAACGAATTAGTATGACACTGAAATAAAGCATTAAATAAATTCACACATTTAAAAAAAAAACAATTTGAATAAAATTTAGTTTAGATTGTAACATTTATTACGCGTTTATGTTATTTTGGCCAATTATTTTGTTTATGAACGCAATTGCTATTAAAAAGTCAAATTATTTGATACCTACACTTAAATTAGCTGAAAAAGCTGTTGAAAAGGTTTAATTTTTTTGTCGATGACATTTAAAAAGTAAAATATACAAGAAAGAATTTTGATTGTTTGGAGTTAATTATCCTAGTGTTGGACTAGTGGGAGCAAAATGGAATAAACCGAGTTTTTAGCGACGATATTGTTGTCCGTCCGTCCGTCCGGCCCACAGAACTATATCTATAACTCGATATAGTTCTGTGGTCCGTCCACCCGTCCTAACTTTAAAGAGCTATATCTTTTGAACCGTAATAGATGGCGGGTTTTTTTCTCGGAATATGTGTTATTACGGTGGATGTACAGTCAGCGTCAAAAGAAACTGATCACTTAAATACCTTGTCACTTTACTGTCACATAAGCAATGTCAAACAAGATTATCTAATGTGTTAATGCGATAAAGTACAAAAGTAGCTTGAAGTGACCAGTTACTTTTGACGCTAACAAATAAAAAAAATAAAAAAGTGAAATAATGAGGGGAGTCTCCTTACAAGAAACGTTTAATTTTACGTAAAAACATAGATCCGTCGTTTTCTAAGGAAAGAGAAAAAAAGACAAAAAAAACAAGTGTGACTTGGGCTCGCGCTGATTGGATTAGAATTAGAAATCAAATCGGAATATAATAATACCTACCTACCATGCGGCGGCACGGAGCTCTAGCGAAAATAACCCTTCCGAAATAAATATTTCATAACGGTCCCCCTAATCTAAAAATTAATTATAACAGTCATTTACATAATGTTTTTAGGGTTCCGTACCCAAAGGGTAAAAATGTACTAAGACTCCGCTGTCCGTCTTTCCGTCTGTCTGTCTGTCACCAGGCTGTATCTCACGAACTGTGATAGCTAGACAGTTGAAATTATCACAGAAGATGTATTTCTGTTGCCGCTATAACAACTAATACTAAAAACGGAATATAATAAATAGTTAAGAGGGCTCCCTTACAACGTGTTTTTTTTCCGTGGGAACCCTTCGTGCGCGAGTCCGATTCGCACTTGGCCGGTTTTTTTAATAGCTGGGTCACTCAACTTTTCTTTGTATCTCGTTGCCATGGTGACGTCTTCTGGGTCACTCTTTAAAACTGTGATTTCAAAGGATATAAGTCCACTAAAAAACTGTTTTATTGGCAATTACACACCCATTATTTTATGGCCTTTCTCCTGAGGGTGCTGGAAGTATATATTATAACATTTTTTCTAAGAAACTCTATCACTGTTGTCTCCTGGCTTACGGGACAGAATAACAACAACAAAAAGTTGATCCACCCAGCTATCGAATGATGATACAGCACCCGATAACATAAATTAATATATTAATACCTTTGCTTTGCATGTATGGGAGCTATGAGGGACACATTAGAAAAAAACATTCTTTTATATTTAATTTAACGTACTTGATATGTACTCGTATAAACTATGCCAAACTATATCTTTGTAGTACATAGATTCTCGGAGTAAACTAAAACCCTAAAAAACAAGTTTTATTTTCACTTTCATGACGTAAGAAAATCAATTAACAGATCGATCTTAACCCCGGGCAGTGCTCTTCGACGTCACCATCCCGCAGGACGAGAACCTCGTGAAGGCCGAGAAGCACAAGCTCAGCAGGTGTACCTTGACTTGGGTCACGAGATGACCGCTATGTGGCATGTTGACTCGACGATCACTCTCCCGATAGATATTTAGCCCTTAGCCTGAGCCCTTCCCATCCCACTTACAATCAGGTACCTAATCTGTGAACTCCTTCGCCTTCTCGTTACCATAGAAAAAGTCAGACAGACGGCCAACGAAATAAAAAACCGGTTAAGTGCGAGTCGGACTTGCGCACTGAGGATTCCGTATTTACGATTAATCACTTTGTTATAAACTTTATTTTAATCGCAATAAGGTCCATTTTGACTAGCCTTAATTTTAAAACAGATATTTAAAGTTTTTTTGTTCTCAAAAACTGTAAATAATGAACATTTCATTGGAACGGTAATTTTTTGTAATAATTTTTGGCTATAAAACAAAACATACAATCTTTTTTTTAAATAGTTTTAAAATAGGCAGGTTGAGCCCTTTCATTTGACACTGCATATGCTATAATCAAACCAATTTCTTTTTTTTAACCCGCCATTCTAGACACCTTTTCTTGTTCTTAAAAAAATGTATTTTTTTCTAAAAACAGATGCGGGCAAGCTAGTTATACAAGGATGCCAAATTTCCAGTTAATAGCATTTATATTTAGTTGCTAGGAAAACCTGCTGTGACATACAGACAGGCGGACGGACAGACAACGAAGTCTCACCATAAGGGTTCCTTTTTTACCATCGTGGTACGGAACCCTAGAAACGATGGCATGGACCCAGATTAGGGGCGGCGTTTCGTGCATCGCTCTATAAATTGCAACCCTTTTTTTCAGTGGCCGCTCTACAACTAGTCTAATAGTCGGCCATATTTCATATGTATTTAGGTATCTTTTGAGTATGCCTAATGTTCTGTTGTTGGATGCTCCGTAAGGTACTTACCCGATAGTAAGAGGTGCCTCTAAAGGATTTTGGTACATCACCCGACATATTTGTCAGACTCATACTTATCTACTTCAGTAAATACGACTTTAAACTGATTGCTCCACACGGCTCAACCTAGATAAATTTGCTGAATCTATATCAACATTTGACTAATTTAATTTCCTTTTTTAATGGACCACGACTATAATATCATATTAATCTAAAGTCAGAAAAAGAGTGAAGTCCTCCGGTCAACGTCACTATTACATGACAATTGCTGTCGTAGTCATAATGTTTTGCACTTTGGTTTAACCGATTCCCACCTCTTTGTAGCCATATACTCCTCGAACAATGAGTCGTAGCACACTACCTTAAACGAGACGGCATTGTCTTCGGGCTTGGCTCCGTTGGTCGCGCCCGGCGCCGCGCCGTTCTCGAGCTTGACGGCCTTCAACTCCTGCGCCACTTGCTCCGCGGCGTCCTGGGGCTTAGTTTCAGACATTTTCACTGAAAAATAACATGGCTTTAAGTCAATTCACAGAAAATTATAACGGAATTCAACCCCAGCTATGTCGATGTCGTCTACCCGTGCGTTCGCGCAAATCAGTATACCTACGCAGAATTACGCCGATGTACTTACGACCAAGAGGCGCGCCCCGCGAAACTCTCCTCTAAACAATATTAATAACACCACCCCACAGTCCGCACCTAGATCCGCACCTACCTTGGATGGGGTAGGTTGCTCTACCGCATCCAAAGTGCGGATTTCTACAAAGACTACTCTTTGGGTTCCCTACTCGTATCTTAGGATTGAAAATATCTATGAGCTTCATAAATCATAAATCGTTTATTTGTTTGTCCAGCATAGGTTTATACATAGATCTTAAATACAGTTATGTCCCTTTATGTGGTACCTCTCGGCATACAAACATGCTGTGCAGCGCGCTTAAACTAAAATTACGTAAACACATTCATTACCTAACATTCAATTCTATTACAACATATTTTTATCATCCCTCCAAAAATTCTTGGATGGAGTAGTAGGCCATTTTTGTTAAGAAAATATGAAGATGTTTCTTAAATATTTTTGTATTTTCGATTTCTCTTATGTTTCTTGGTAACCTATTGAAAATTTTAGAAGACATGCCAAGAACACTCTTACTGAGTAAAGCGGTGTGAGATGGTATTGGTTTTACTTTATGCTGGAGTCGAACACTCTGGAAGGTTTTAAATAAGTTCCCGTTAGCATGAACAAAATTAGATACTTCGTGGATGTAAAGGCATGGAACGGTTAGCAGTTTATATTGTTTAAAGTGCATCCTACAAGAGTCAGTCGATCGCAAACCGCATATTGATCTCATACACTTTTTTTGTGCTCTAAATGCCATTTCACGATCCGTCGAGTTCCCCCAGAATATGATTCCATATCTTAAGGTTGACGTTACGTAAGCTTGATAGGCTGTTAATAGTGTTGATTGGTTTACTTTGTTTTTTAAATTGTGAAGCGCATACGAAAACCGATTTAGCTTTTTACATAAATTATTAATGTGATTTTTCCATGTCAATTTACTGTCTACATTTAGCCCTAAAAATTTAGTAATGTCCGTTTGACTTATTGTATTTCCCTTATAAGCTACATTTAGGTTACTTAATAAATTTGATCTTTGTTTAAATGACATGATTTTTGTTTTATCTAAGTTAATTTTTAAGTTGTTTTTTGTCAGCCAGTCTACTATTATTTCCAGAGTTTGATTAATTTCAGATTCATATGTGTCTAGGTTAAGCCCAGTAAATATCACAGTGCTATCATCAGCAAAAAGAATCATTGATTGCTTAATGGCATAAGGCAAGTCATTTATGTAAATGAGGAATAACAGGGGGCCTAAAACACTGCCCTGCGGGACACCGTAGCGAACTTCTCTCATATCGGATGAGTGCGTCATCTCAGTTTTTGTTTTAAGACATAATTTATTTATATGGGTCATTTGTTTCCTATTGCTAAGGTAGGATTTAATTAAATTATTTGCATTACCTCGAACTCCGTATGCATCTAGTTTCTTTAAAAGGATGTTATGAAATCCCCTTCAGTCCCTTCAGTCCCTTCAGTCCCCAATTACCATCAGTGTGTTCGTAGCTCTATAAAAATGGCCTTATCTATTGATACGAGAGTTTATGCAGCACACAAAAATAAAGAGGTGCATTGTGAGTCGAACGAATACCCGACAATCGGGTCCAAAAAGCCCCTGACAAGTAGATAAAATCCATCCAAAGAATGGATTTCATTCCAGAATATTTTGATCTAGGTAGTTCTAGATATTATCAAATTAGTAACATTAGTGACCCCGGAAGAAAACACTCAAGCCGTTTGCCTCTTCCTGGGTTCGAAAAACTGTCATCGAACCGAAAAAAGTCATTTGACTCATTTGTTTCACTATTCACCTACCTTCACTAAAATATCGTTTTCGATCTTGATGCTATAATTTACTAACTTTACAACCGTCCACAATTAATTCACTATGTAAATGCAAGCAGAAACTGTTTATAGCGACTAATCACGGACAATTTTCTCAGACAAAATAACCAAGCATAGGTAAGTAACTAAGTAAGTAATTGTTTTATTTTTGTTTTACAAAGATATGATAAGATAGAAGGCGTTATCATAACAAACTTGATAATAATAGATATTTTGAAGTGCAAGTTTGTGTTATTTTCCTGCAAATCTTAAAACCAACTCAACTCAACTCTTCTTCAACTGTTAAAGAAGTGTCGTACCATCATGCTCTTTTAACGTTGAGCCACCATATAATACTGGAGCGGTACGTGGTACTAATCTGTACTTATTTCGAAGTTCGAAACGTATCATGTCATTTTTTTCTGACAGACGGACGGACGGACAGACGGACTGACAGATAGCGAAATAATCTTATGAGGGTTCCGTTTTTCAGTATTTGGTACGAAAGGATCCCTAAAATTAGCTACAATTAAGAGGTATCCAACAATACTTCAAACGATGTCGTAAGATAAAAAAAATAGTTAACATGTTTACCGAAGGTACCATTTAAAAATGATTTCATCGATTATCGATATGTGAAAAACGGTCAGTACCTACCCACTAAGCAAGCGGTCTTGAATTTGATCCCAGGAAAAGACAAAATATTGATCTAATAAGCTCAAGTATTTCCTGTAAGTCTTGTAACATTTTCTGTGTAGGTAAGTATTTATTTTACATATAATTAAGTATTTATTTTTGTATACCTAATACGAGTATAAGGTATGTTTAGGTTGTCTACCCATTGTTTACAGTTGCTATCAAATAGTTACCTACATATTGGAAGTTAAAACCATACTTACAAGATATTGAAAAATATAAAGAAGCTGCTGTAACTATAGAGGCGAATTCATATACCTATCTATTGTTGAACTCCTGTGTACTAGCGCTTAGACAAACGTTAGTGATTTTAGAAAACTGACGAATGTATGAAATGGACAAAGTGGCCGACGCAATAAATTTACACATTTTGTAAGTTTACGAAAAGCGCTAACATTAACGATATGCGATATGCATCTTTTCTCAGCCATTATTATACTCGTATATCTATGCTAGGCCCCTGATAGGTAGGTATATAGTTAGTTAGGTAACTTGGGTTTATTCCGTTTCGCGTACTGTTTGTCTGGTAGAGGGCATTAAGTCCGCCATTTGTGATTTATTGTGTTAAGTGCAATTAAGTTCAATAAAATGAATAAATATATCTATGTAAAAGTAGGTAAGTATTTATATTTGGAGGCACCTGTACAAGACACTTAAGACTGGCAAATTTATGTATGATTGTGTCCTGACACATTTATTTACCTATTTATAAAAAAAAGTCCTTGCGTGTGAAGTCGCCGGTAATAGCTAGTCATAAGTTCATAATACACAATTCTTAACAGTGGAGATAAATATATAAAAACCGCAGTTCGGGGTGATGTCATGCGATATAACCATACGCGAACGGTTTTGTTTCTACCCATCGCAATAGGAACGAGAGTCGTAGATCGCGGTCGACGCTAAAAGCGGCAATTACATCACCGACCTTGTAAACAAAATGTTTTGCGGACTTGTTGATAATGCTCGCGTTAGCAGAGGTTCCCGTAAATCGCAGAATTTACTTGCCTGCAAGAATGTAGACGATTCATGCAAATGCCTGCAGTTGCATGTCTAACATCCTCGTCGCAAAAAAAAAGGGAAATTTTAATTTATTCTGCTTTTTTCGACATTAGACTTTAACCATATTTACATTTTTTATACTTACACTTATTAGAAAAACTACGCATGAAGTTGCACATAGGAGACACATGCGCTGCAACGTTCATATTTTATAAATATCCCTAGAAACTCTATAAACAGCTTGCCTGTAGATACATATAATGTGTATATTTATTATGTAGGTAGTCCACCTAAATACGTAAATATCAACGCCAAGTAGTCAAAACAAATACACAAACACTTACTGCTTGTAACAGCAAAACAATCATAGTAATTATAATGCAGGTGCCCTATAATATAACTTATCGAAAGGCGATAACATGGTACATAGGTACGGAAGGTACGTTGTATATAAGATAGTAGGTTACGTGGTACTGTAGGTACTACCACGTTCGCCGCACGGAAATCGTATCAGAACAGCTGACCCGTTTTCAGTTGCATTCTAAAAGTTTAAAATAGTTGTGTAATACTTCCTACTCGTATGAATCATAGGTTTCAATGAGCACAAAAATTACGAACACTTTATTCACAAAACAGGCGGAATGACATCAACTCCTTTTTGGCATGATGCAGCAAAACAAATCCTCAATTTAAAATCAACTTGTTAATCTGGCGGGGGCCGTAACAATATGCTATTACACCTCCGCAGGATCTGTGCACTACCAATATATCTAGACCATAAATGATCTGACCTTACAGATCAAGGTGGCATAAGTAGGTACCCTCATACGCATTTACATGGGTACCTGCGTGCATTGGTACTCGTATACAATCTACATTGTTCGTTCTTATTATGGCACAGCAGGTTGGCAGCCGAGTTTTGTAAGTCTATTTCTATTTTGATGCTTAACAAGGTATACGTACTTCTAAAAATATTTTCCCATCCAGAGGGCAGGGAATGAGCAGTATTTATTCCCTTCAATAGCCTTACTTCTTTTACATACTTACTATTATACCTGGTCTAACCACACAGACCCACGTCCAACTTTTTCTTATACAAACTGCTTTGTATTAAATGCTCTATGCCTTACCAAGGCTTCAGTTGCTTATAAATTTCTTTGTTCAAAAATTTCAAAGAAACGTCGCATTGCGTAAACCATTCTATCGTTGCAGAAGGTCAAGTGTTTAGTACTAATGTGTTTTTTAAACAGCCCTATTCAGTGTCTGTGTGTAATCTACAGTTTAGTTAGAAAGGTTTATTTTAGGTACAAAACGTTCGGAACTGCTACTTGTTCTAAGATTTTGATATGGGGTCCATTTTATATTAAGTTAAAGAGTTCGGCGCTCAATGTGTTATTGTTAGTTTGCGTGACCGAGTGGCTGATTAGTGGCACCTTCTCCGACCTAGTTCGGCGCGGCCCATATTTATGCGACTCTGGCCATCGCTCTCGTTCGCCGCGCAAGTTCTCACGAGCCCGACGAATTATTAATCTGCACACGATGCAGGTGCACCTGACTTATGACACACATGCACTAAATCAGAACATCGTTGAGACTAAGGGTTTTGAAAACCGAAGAGTTAAGTACAGATCGAATTATCAGTAATTGCTTTCTTTTTGTTCAAATGATCTCTACAGACGCAAGACGGAATACGAATTATATTTCGCTTAGTAGATATTTTGGACTTCTGTGTTCCAAACCAGGCTTCCCTGTAGTATTGTTATACGAAGACTAGAGGACGCTCGCGACTTCGTACGCGTAAAATTAGTTTCCCGCTACTATTTTAACTCCTTACGAGATGAGTTTCCGAATATCCCTTATTAGTGCAGCCCTAGGATATCCAAGCAATATTCCCTCCAAATTTCAAGTCCAGCGGTTTCGACTTTGCCATAATCGATCAGCCAGTCAGTTTCTTCTTTATAATATAAATATAATTATTAATTACATATTTTTAGGAAGGATAGCTTGCTAATACTAAATTATTTTCTTCCTTTTACTAACTTTACTTAAATTGATGGCGCGTAAATATATTTACTCACGTGGATTAATTTTCATTGGTTATAGTTTTGGTTCGTCAAATAATACGTACTTACATTATTATGTTTGGTCATGTATAACCGAACATGGCAACGTAAAGACCGTTATTTAATTGGTACGGTAATTAGTATTGCGCTGGCATTTACTATCACAGGGTCCTGTGCTCAATCTTTCGAGCAACCTTAGGTTCCCTAGCGGTACGGGTGCTTGAGGTAATATAATAACAACAACTAAGTTAATCTATGTTATACCTAATGTTATATTATCCCAGGCGTGACCCACTCGCGGCTGACGTCACCCCTTGCGATTCTGTATTTATTTCGACCGTGACTCATGGTGCCGAAATAGTAGACCCCTCCAAAAAGGGACGAACGCCCGTCAAGTCAAGGGGTGAAAATAGCGACCCTTAAGTACTTTACGAAATGTAATGCAGATCCGCAATCGGTTTTAGCGGTAGTACCTTGGATCTTTCCAACCATCTAGGCTAAGTAAACGCGTGACTTATCGCTAAAAGTCATTCAAGGTTAAAAACATAACTGGTTGTTTATTTTGTATACTCGTACCTACCTACCTACGTATGTACAAGGATAAATACGACCCGAGATGAGTCTGTTCGAATACAACAGTTGTGAGGCGGACTCGCGCACCTAGGGTTCCGTACTTAAGATAATATGTTTGGTAACCGCAAAATAAAATACTCGTTCTGTTATTAACTTTATTTTCTATGCAATAAGGTCAATTTCGCTAGCATACATTTTAATACGGACTTTCAAAGTTTTCTTGTTATTTCTCAAAAACTGTAAATAATGAACATTTCATTTTATTTTTCCCATAAAATATAAGTAATCATCTATACGTCAGGATTTCTTCAGATTTCTTGATTAATAAACTTCGGAGATAAGGGAGGGAACGGTAATTTTTTGTACATTTTTGATTATAAATCCATAGTACATCACAGAAAATAAAACACTTTCATTTTTCAACCCATTCTAGATCCCTTTTCAATTATTTATGTTTTTTTGTTGTTGCTAAAAACAGATGCGGGCAAACAAGTTATACAACTATGCCAAATTTCAAGTTGATAACGTCTCTGAGTGCGGCAGTTAATTGGTAAATTATTTAATTATTTATGTCTTAAGCACTATTTTAGGTGTTTATTTACAATTACAATATGGTGGCTAGAAGAGCTACTTATAAAGATTTTTGGTGTTTCATTGAATTGTCATTAACCATTAATATCCGCGTGATTGCCGGCTGAGAATAGTGCCACTTCATGTCTTTTTGTGGATGTAGCAAGAAGCGACTAAGGGAATATAGGCTTGTGTAGGTACTGTTGATGGGCTTGCATCCTGCCATTATAATTTACTAGCGACCCGCCCGCGGCTTCGCCCGCGTTGAATGTATTATACATATAAACCTTCCTTAAGAATCACTCTATCTATTAAAAAAAACCGCATCAAAATCCGTTGCGTAGTTTTAAAGATTTAAGCATACATAGGGACAGACAGCGCAAGCGACTTTGTTTTATACTATGTAGTGATAATACGCTGGTAAACATCTTAGCCTATTTGATGCCAATTTGTGTAAAATGTGGTTACTGAATTATCGACAAGTTTTTAAAGTTGTAGCTCTGCCTACCCCACTCTGGGATTACAGGCGTGAAGGTATGTATGTATGTTATATATTTCGCAGCTAACAATTATGTTTGAGTTTTTTATCATATAAATATAGCAAGTTAACAATCCTCAATTTGAAAATCAACCGCGTTACTACAAAAACAATCATACAATCGTAGGTAAGAAATCGATATTCGAATTTAGTTTTTCGCAATTCATTAACATGAGTAACCCTACACAAACACAAATACACATAGGTACGTACAACATAGTAAACACGTATCCATCTAACGCTGACGACGGCAAATTATCGATAGTTAATTACAAAATTGTGTACACATATAGCAGTAAGGACAATAGCACAGATTATATACAAGTTTCTAATAGTGTACCTAGATAGGTACTTCACCTTCACCGTCACCTTCAACGTGAGCTGCATTCATCAGTTATCGATGCGGCCACTGAGTTTAATTCAAATCAGCCTAAATATTCATATCTTACATACATATCTTCACGCCTGTAATCCCAGAGTGGGCTAGGCAGAGCTACAGAATTACAACTTTAGAAAGTTGTTGATAATTCAGTAACCACAATTTGCACAAATAGGCTAAGATGTTTACCAGCATATTAGTGACAGGTTGCAAGCCCATCGCCTAACAGTACTACAAGCCTATATTCCCTTAGTCGCCTCTTACGACATCCACGGGAAGACATGGAGTGGCACTATTCTAACTCGGCAACCACACGGTAAACCTAAATACTCTACCCCCTAAAACTTTATGAGTTGCCCGCTACTCCGTCCACGTCGAAGTCGTTTTTAGCCAGTCGCGGTAAAAAGAACCCTATGTCCTTCCACGGGGTTCAAGATATCTCCGTATCTAATTTCATCGAGATCAGTTAAGCGGTTTAGCCATGAAAGCGAAACAAACAGACCATTTACTTTCACATTGTATAGTATGTATATTCAAGTATACGGGTCATACCAAAATTGTAAAATCAAACCCGTTTTAGGATAGATTACACAAGAAATGGACGTATAAATTAATGCCTTTATAGTCTGCTCAGTGACAACATCGTTAAAAAAAACAACAAGATACGAGTACCTAGGTACCTTTTCGTAAGTGATGTGATGAGAAAACATTGTAGCTCTATAGGAAACAATAATCGTAATATTGTTATGTTTACTGGCAATTCGATACAATTTTATGTTGCCTAGCTCGTTTATACCATATCGACGTTATCGTATGCACTTTAACTAAATCGAACCTATCTGGTTTGCGCACTCGCTTGCTACAAATGGAGGGAAATCTGGAAAGTGAAAATATCGTGCGAAAAAGCAGACAGAATGTAAACGGCCTTGCAAGTTTCTATATCGGCGTTTATAGCTTACCGCTCTACGTAAACTTTCTCTGCGTATCATTTAGATAATCCGACTTAATGCACGGCGGTCGGTGCATTGTCAAGATAACTAGAAACAAATACGTTTGGACGTTTTAAAGGAATTTAAACTAAAACTAAAGTATATTTAGTTCGGAAACTATGTAGTATGCTAGGTAGGTGCTCTATGGAATTGCTGATTGCATGGATTGCAAAAGGTCGTGAAAATGCAGCTTTGGCGCAATCGAAGGTGGCGCACGTACCGTTCCTATACCTACCTATAGAATCGTTAACTCGTACGTGTACGATGGTAGGTATGACATCATGGTTGCTTGGGGACTCTGAGCCCCAGCGAACTTCAAATATCAAGGATTTCAACTTTTCTAGCTTTGCGATATTATAAAATTAACTGAAACTTTGAACTAGGTAGGTATTAGGTAGTTGCCTAAATGTTAATAGCTCAGTTAACTAATACATACTTATTTCAAATCACAGAACAAAGCAGATAATAGAGAACACCTTTTTCTTATGTGCTATGTCAAAACCTATTAGGTATATTATACTCGTATGTCCTAGTAGGTACCTAAAGTTTTGAGATTTGCACGATTGTTGTATATACATTGATATAACTTAAAACAAAACAACAGTACCTAAACGATAAACAGCACACTGCCGAAGCTGTTGTCTCTGCCTAATTGGAAATAAATCTATTGTAAAACCGTTATCTTTGAAAAAAATGGGTCTGCAACGTTATTAATAGCAAACCTATTAGCATAAGGTACCTACAATGTGGTGATAGCTATGTGGGAGTGTTAGTGGGGTGATATAGTTGGCCTTGAACATTGTTTCGGGTGGTGTTATGTTTCCCTGAGCGCATCCACCGCGTCGTGTACTCTAGCGTTTAACTTATCAATTAATTGCAAGATTAATGAAATGACGGTTTGGAAATGCTGATAATGATAACGCTTTATCTTCAGTAAATGTTGCAATTAGCTACTAAACCAGATACTTGTAAACATTAAAAACTACTACATCTTTCAAACTAGAAATTTGAACTCTGCCAGATCTTTTAAGTAAATTCCTAGCTAGTTTCCGCTTTCCATGATCGTAATAAACCCAAATTGTATATTCTAATACAACCAAAATAAGAAAATACTTGTAATAAGTAATAACTAAACGGTATCAAAGTTAAAAGTTTGCCAACGTACTTGGTTATTTTGATAACATGCGCACGTTAAATCCAACATTGACACTAAATTACGAAAAAACTATTTGAATAGTGACATTATTGAGGTAAAAATAATTAACTTATGGATGAATTCTTCTTTTGCATAGTGTCACCGTTGGGATTTACGTGCAAATGTTAAACATTTTACCCAAACATTGGGTGAAGTTCGACAGAAGCTTGGTTTTACATAGTAGGGTCGCCAGGCTTATACCGGGTTACCATCCAACCCTCCAACGCTTTCTTTGTTTTTGTTAACGCGAGATTAAGACTCGAAATGCCTTTACTTCATAAGGTAAATACATATTTTAATCCCCAAATAAAATTTCCAATTTATTACAATTTCCCCGACCTAGCTTTTTGCAAAAACGAAATTAAAAATAATAATAATGGAAGCTACGCATTTTAATCTCGGCACCCCAATTTGTCTGATCCTGTTAGAGCACTGTAAATAGATGGAACGATAAAAAAATGCACGCGCGCAATAATAATATAAATAGACTTACATAAATCTGGATGGGTATGAGATAGGAAATGAGATCACATAGGCCGAGCGCGGAGATTCGGGCGGCGGCGGCGGCGAGTCGCGGCACTAGCGGAGTACTGAGCGCGGCGGAGCGCCCGCCGTCACATTGTTGACAACGCGCGGGAGATGGGCGCGGCGAGATCTACGCATGCGCCCTGATAACATATACATTTTTATATCCCCGTCGCCCTAGCCACGTTACACTCCCTGATGCGTGACAAGTGCCCTAATTTTGTATTCTGTTGTCAAACACACACGTAAGAATTATGATTGTTATGGCAAATTTATTTTGAACGTACCGGTAAATTTCTTCGTAGGTACACTTGGCAGCAATTTTTTTATTGTTTTCTGGAAATGTACAAACAGAGGACTTAATGCTACAGTAAATTTTCTACCAGACAACTAGTCATGTTAGAAACAAGTTACGACCAAATTGTGCGTGCCGTTTTTTTTCATATATCTACTCTTAAACGTTTTTCGTAGCGGTTCCATATCGGTTGCGCCTAGTTTTGCGTGTTTCAAATAACTAAGATCTATTTGCCCGCTAAATATTTTTTGTTGCTAACGGTACTTTTTGCATTCCACGTAAGGGGTTCAAAAGGTACCTATTTTACCGAATTCTGTGACACTTACAGATCGCTTGTAAATAACAAGTAGGTGAGTAAGGGACATAAATAAAATCAAAGTATGCTAATGGAACCAGTAAGTAGTACTTAGGTGTTAAGATGAGAAAGTAACGAATACAAATATATATATATTTCCAGGTTCTACCTATTGTAGGTAAAAAATTGTATTCTTTTTAACGCATATAAAAAATGCCGTTTACCCTGGCGATGAATGTTTTACCAGTTTTTTTTTATGAAATAGGTTTTACTTGGGCGCCTGCCATTTGGCTAAAATATTATTGGTCGTATCAGTTCCCAAAATTTCATAAAAATTGTATCTAAGTATTAAATTGTTTTGTATCCGGAATACCGAAACCGAATACTACGTCGGATGGATGAATACCGTTTTAACAAATGAAAATTTGGGAAATGATACAATCGGCAATAATTTTCGCCCAAACATCAGAGACCCGTTTTTTTACTACGTGCTGTTCCACGCAACTTTAAGCTTTTAGATACAAACACTGCCAATTTATTAAAAGCATGTTAACCGTCACAATATTAACATAAGTACATAATACGTAACAATTCATGTTATGTGCGCTGCAAGTAGGTACCGAGGTACAATCAGTTCAAGTATAGCTTACGATCAAAATATTGCCATGAGAATAAATATTTTAGTAAGTTTCTTCGTACGGTCTCATTAAAAATACACATATATTGCGTTTTTGTTAGTTTTTTTTATCACGGTACCATAATTATAAAGTATTAAAATAAATATCACATTCAATACATTTATAACTTCACGTAAAGGAGCTTAGGCTGATCGATGTACCTTCTTATGTCATCACATCACTGTCATCAGTCGTCATTAACGTTCGTCATGGACTTCAGCTCGTCTTCGCTCATAGAATATTCGACAACTGAACTGAGAGCCGGGGTAAGCATGAGGTGTGGGGAGGGGGCAACGGTGACTAGTCGAGATTTAACGTACCTCGCCGATTAAGTTGTACGCCTTTGTGTGGGCGGTAAATACCTAGTAAATAACACATAGTACCCCAGCGCGCGTCCAGCACTGGGATCTTCGATTGTTTTCCTTCAGTCGCTGCCAGCCACCCCGCGTATACTAGTTTGCTGACTCGTGTTCTCCACTCTAGGGCTAGTCTGGCACAGCGGTTACCCCATCCCACTACCACTTCAGCTTACCTACTATCTAACCCCCTTAATCATAAACGCACTATAAACCTATTTTAGTTATTAAAGTATGCGTTGTCCCTTTTTGTGAAATGGAAATGTCACAATGACAAATAAGGACAATATTTATTTGTGCAAAAAGAGAGCGAATTTGGTTTTTGCTATGAATGTTGATATTGAACCCCGACTAAGCGACGAGCGTAGCGAGTGATTCTAGGTTACAATCCTGAGCGCAGCGAGAGATTTATACCTTAAATGCACAATTTATATTTTTTAGTCGCTTATAAGTTCTACTATTACACATAATAGTGTGCTGATTATAGGTAAGTAAACATTTTCAAGTTTTTGTTACATAGGACGCGTCCTACATAATGCATTTAAGGGTTAAAGCCATGAGATGCAAATGAGTTTGGTCTCGTGTTGCACATACAACTTTTCCCATCAGCAGCAAGAACAAGTACTTACCTAAAGAAAAAAACACAATTAAACCACACGTGTATATTACCCACCCGGTTACCCAACTATTTATATTGAACCAGCAATGTTCGCGGCTACTTTGTCTCACGCTTGCAATAATAACATTTTTTTCTCGCTGTCTTTAAACTTTGAGGAACTGACGTGAAAATCATATTAAAAGCATACATTAGCCATTGCGCACTTATGAATAAGGGGGTTATTCTGTAACTTCAATTCTCTATCGTCTTTTTTTCCTTCCGGATTCGGCTTACGTGCAATTCCATAACTATAATAATTGTTGCAAAATTCAAGTCCTAAGGTCTTTTACGTAAAACTACAAAAAGTTCGTAGGTAGGACGCCTCCGCTAGCCTCGTCGTTGTACACAAACTGGGTTACAAAATCACATTACATAACGGTAATAGTTAAATATGTATTTATTTATGGTTCTTGGCGACACAGACACTAAAAATCGCTTAAGTTTAACTTTTTTATGGCAAGAAGGTGGACAAGGCTAACAGGAACCCAGGCCACCTGATGGTAAGTGTGCTCTAAGACCCTTACGGTACGTTTCCACCTAATACGGTGCGGCAGCAGTGGAGGCGCTCCCGGTATTCCATTAAGTTCAACTAGAAGTTCAACCAGTTGAACTAATTGGATGACTTTTCTCCATTTTTTTCAACTTTAAATATTAGTTGAACTACTTGGACTGAAAATTACAACAAGTTCAATGATAATATTTTTATTAATCAAAACCTAGGTAGGTTTAGGTTATGTTAGTTTTGCAGCAAATACATTTTGAAGTTGAAAAAATTGGAGAAAAGTCATCCAATTAGTTCAACTGGTTGAACTTCTAGTTGAACTTCATGGAATAGAGGGAGGCGCTCTCGTTCCTTTACATACGTTTGATTCGATCGGCCCTAGGTATTTCGGCCGACAACGGATTAGGTGGAAACGTACCGATAGACCTTTGCAATCTTTAGACTAGTCTCAAGACTACAATCCTTTAGATCGTATACATAAACTGATTTTCAAAATACACGTCAAAGTAAACGTCAATTCACAGAACATTTCTGGCGCGTCCTGAGACGGTCATCTCAGCCAAAATAGGTTTATTAGTGCAGTCAAGGGCATTGATATCTATACAGCCATCGCGTCAAATATTTGTATACAAGGACGTTATTGCTAGTAGCATAAAGGTGTATAGATATTTTTGACGTCTTGGGAACGTATGTATATTTATGCCCTTGACTGTAGGACTTCGAAGGAATTGTTAACCCTAAGGACTGAGATTGAATGCCGTTATAGTAGTAATTTCACCGGTTGTTTTATGTCACCACAAGTACCACAACACACCGGTAGCTTGATCCGTTCGATTGTAAATTGACCAATAATTGCTATAAATACGTATAAAGCAGTCGCGAGCGCCAAGAACCGAACGCTACCTTCCGTGATATACATTTGAAACACAAAGAACATTAAACTAGGTCCATAACAGATTTAACAAGTGTTTACAATAGGGGGGAAAGTGTTACCTAACTAAGTTAATACTGTAAATACAGGCTGTTTTATAAAGGAAGCCTAATAATTAGGGGCTCTATTGTACTCGGTAAAACAACGTTGTGTTTGCCATGTTATACTCGTATGTTTATTACTCGGCCGCCGTTACTGCCAAGTAAATAAGAGTTACCATAACGTTAACAATACGACGACATGTCAAAAGCAATATGGTTTTACCGATTTGAATGGAACCCGAGGGCTTACTATTGAGAGCATGATACAATGCTAACAGGAGGCCACATCGCATTTTCTTTTCTTAACAATTTCAGAGAATCTTAAAAAAATATTTTTAAAATATTTTTTTAAGACATGAAACAAACTTATGTTCTCTTAAATAATAGAAAAGAAAAGGTTCGATGGTGCTTACCTTTTTTCAAAAGTATTTTAGATTTATTATCACCAGGGGTCGGAATTTTCGTAGCACTTTTGAGCTGTCATAGGGACTTCTCGTTTATCGACTTCGGATATACATATTTTATCGATACATTATAGAACACAACATGTTAAAGAAGATTCAAAATATAGGTAAAGCACAGGCGGTATTATCGCTAAAGAGCGATTTCTTTCAAATAACTTTCGAGTAATTGAAAACGTGAAACAGAGATTTGCAATGAAAATAATGAAAAGTTAATAGTTAACATTTTAATCAGTTCAGTTCAGTGTTTTATCATTTATGAATTTCATGTTCAGTCTGTTTTAGTGCAAACAAGACTAAGTGTTTCTTCATTCGTTTTTCTATAAAATAAATAGATTGTAATTATCTGAAAGAGATCGCTCTTTAGCGATAATACCGCCTGTGCTTTACCTATATTTTTAATCCTTCCGACCCCTGATTATCACATTATACTTACTAAAATCTTATGATAATTGCCCTGCTGTATAAGTCACGTCAATGATACATAATTGCGGGTGCTTGACTGTGGTGTATACCCTCAACAGGGCTGCAGTATTCGATGTCGATCCCTATTGGACCAGGCTTGCTTTATATATCTAATACCGTCATTCTAATAACACTATTTAAAATTAATGTTAATGCGAAAAGATCAACCTCGATTTCCGTATACCTAGTTGTCGTTATTTTATTCGAATTCAATGAAACATTAATTCTGGTCTTTTCAATTATATCACTTCATCCAACAATTAACAATTATAATAAATACAAACATACGTTAGAATGTGTATCGGTCTGCACCCTGATGGCCGTTAAGCAAATCAAATGCAGCGTTAATAAATTGCAAGTGTGTTCATATATACCTTCCCTTCCCTCTAGTTAACAGATTTTCGCAAACAATAATTCGGCAAACGTTAAGTCGATTAAAGAAGCTTTAGAAGGTACTTGTCCCATCGCCGTCGAAGAGAGAGAAGAGAGTAGAGCCAGCTATCAAATATATTAATATATGCCTCTTTTATTGACACGGGATAAATATCTCATGTTGGAAAGAGAGTTCTAGCCTGCAGTGTAAACAGCCAGAGATCAACTTTTAATATGTGTGTCTCTTTTAATGACACGAGCGGGATCTATAATCTTTTGTTCTATAATCTGCGAGATCTATAGTCGTTTCTTGAGCGAGAAAATAATCTATAGTTAATAGCAGTGTTGGGCAAAAATTAACTTGAATAATAATAAGAATAAAACAGAAAAGTTATTCTCATTCAAATCGATTTGAATAAGAATAATTCTTGTACCTCGTTAGTTGAAATGGAATACTAGTGAATAAATCATGGCACTTTTATTTTAAATGAAGAATAAAATTTGAAATAACTATTTTGGAAATGGGATTATTCTAACTAACGTTTTATTCAACTAACATATTATTTGGAATAAAATTAATTTTGTAGTACAATAAATATTGGTTTTGGCACATTTTTTCAATGTACTTACGTGTAAGTAAGTTTTATGACGTTTTTTTTGGTACCTTTGATACAATGGTGATGAAGTGAATCCTGGAATTATTTCATGGCTAAATGAACCCTTCGCATTAATATATCTTAAGTTTAATATGTTTTGTTTGTTTAAAACTCCATAAATATGTATACATACTTTATGGCTACAGCATGGTTACACTGGTTCTCAATGTAAAAATAATACGAGGACCAAAGCATATAACGTTCGATTTACAAGATTTAATTAAGATAGCATAGTGGGTATAAATTAGACCAGAGTACTAGAGTTTCTACCTGTACTGTACGTAAATATTACCTTAGTTACATTTACCTACTGTATTCTTATTCAGATACTTTTATTCAAAATAAAAAATCATGACTAAATGTAATTGACTAAGAATAAGTTATTTTTATTAAATTTACCCACGTACAAATTATTCCCGACAAAATTATTTGAATAACTTTGACAGGAATAAAATCGAAATGATTTTATTCTTACGAATCTTCATGCAAATAATGATTTTATTCTTGAGTGCCCAACACTGGTTAATAGCCTCCTCATCAACGGTGGGACAAGAGCCGAAAGATCCGAAGGCATCAACTAACACACCTACACGCAGTGTATAGTTAGTCATAAATATATACACGTTCCCAAAACGCCAACAATATCTCCACGCCCGTATCACTCTAACAATAAGGTCTATGTATACATATGTTTGCCGCGATGGCTGTTTAGATATTAATGCGTTCGACTGTACCAACACGCCAATTGTTGTTTATTAAATTCGCATAAAATAACGAACATATGAATCATTCTTATCACTGGTACTATTCACTTATTTTTTATTTTAGAATATTTTTATTGCAAGCTTATCACTGTCCTACACATATAATTAAAATTAGCATTAACTCAACAGATAACCATTTTATTGTCTACGGCAAATAAAAAAATATATACGGAACATTATAATATTAACGCTTATCACGATATAACAGAAATTGACCTATGATTTGCACTAATGTTTGTAGTAATTGTACTACGATGGTAATGAAGGTAGCAGGGAGAGGAGGTCTCCTAGTTTGGGCAGGACGACGTCGGGGAGCGGCGGCTTCTTCTCGCTGCGGAGCTTGTCCAGGTCCCGCGTGGAGGTCACGCCGGACAGCACCAGCAGCGTCTGGAACCCGCAGCGCACGCCCAGCTCTATGTCTGTATTGCACCTGCAATAAATCTCTATTTGCAGCCGAACAAAGACCATGGAGTTGCGATACCAGGACGATTTACAAAAAACTGCACGTAGTTAAGGACTAAAATTAAAAACGATTTGCGACATTTAGTCATACATTTATATACTGCATTCAAATTCAATAACCGAAGCAGTTTCAATCCTCACTCCTTAGCAAAATGGTTTCATTTGCTACAGGAGGTTAGTCTGAGATGCCACTATTTGTCTTATACACGTATAGTTAATTGTCGTGACGTTAAGAGGATTATGAAGCTAAAACTTTCCTATATGCTATACATACGCTGCTGTTATACAATACTGCAATAACTCAAAAAATGATGACGGTTTAAAGAAAACTTTAAGTAGAAAGTGTTCTGAATTTAAATACTACAGCAACTTATTTTGAGATGCTACACTCTTGCATTAACCCGTCGAGCGATATGTCAAAATTGATGTACATCAAAATTAAACTTTATGTCAAATGAATAAGTCACGTAATGTCAAAAAATCTACGCACACATGTTGTGCGTAGGACACCTGAGGGGTTAAAGCAACAAATATAAATATAGGTATATATCCACGATCAATTTTCTTTCCCCTTAACCTAGTCCGATTTTTACGATTTTGAATATGTTGTAGATAAAAAACAAAAACCAAAAAGACGGAAACGTAAAATCCTAGTTTTTCATAACTACAACATATTAAAAAATCGTGAAAATCTGACAGAATTTAGGGGGTGAGAAACGTAATCGCCCGGAGTTAAATTTGTATGGAAAAAAATTGACAGCTACGCGATTTAATCGTCTGTTCACTGTCCTCTTAACGAAGCCTTCGAGCGCATTTTGGAGCTGGCCAACTGCCGGCAATCCCCTCAGCATCCTGGAACTGTGCGGGGCACTAGATTATTAGTATTATTACCACAACGGCCCTGGTAGTAGAAGTTTACGCGGTTTATTAGGGATGGGAAAAGGTTTGGTTAAAATTTGAACCTTTCTACTCCGGAAAATCAAACGTTTATTTATTACTGTTGAGTTTCTTGCGGTGCTTCTTCTCAACAATGGTCTCTTGAAGCGCTGGTAGATGGTAGATTCAGACTTGTAAAAGTGCCTACAGGGCCTACTTACAGAATAAATGTTTTTTTTTTTTTTTTAACAGTTCCCGAGGGGTAACCTATCGCAGACGCGTTTTTTTTGGACATAATTTCATTTGACCGAAATCGTTTCTGCGATGGCACTATTTGACAATAAGTAAACATATTACCGAGCAACTATTCTCTTTGTAGTCACTTGCCCTATGTATTGTTAAGTATTTTATTTCACAGCCTATTTTTTAGCCCCCGACACAAAAAAGAGGGGTGTTATAATTATAAGTTTGACGTGTAAGTATGTGTGTGTGTGCGTGTCAGTCCGCGGCACCGTAGCTCTTCAAAAATGTACCGATTTGGATGCGGTTTTTTTTTAATTTAAATGCCTGTTTTCTAGCAGTGGTTCTTAGACATGATTTATGAAAATCGGTGCAGCTGTTTTTCAGATATTGAGCTTTTAGAGGGTTAAAAGCCCCCGATATATGGGCGACACCTACTTTTAGGACTGGTATCTCTTAAACAGCCCAACCAATTTTCATGAAATCTTGCTAATTAACATCCCGATTAATGTAGCTTTATTTAAAAAAAACCTGTGTCCAAATCCGTTTATCCGTTTGGGAGCTACGATGCCACCAACAGAGACTCAGATACATACACATAGAGAAACATGTTATAAACTTTTTCTCAAAAATGTCCGGAAAAGTTGACATTACTAACTCCAAACTGAGACGCGAAGTACATAGTTTACAGACAGTTCCCAAGTTAAAAAAAACATACATTGCGTGCTCGCTACACAAAACCCGCAATGTTGCATACAAATTTCATTGTTATCTAGTTTGTAACTTTTTAAAAAGTGAAAACGGCCATAATAAAATGAGGGCACAAGTCTTATACATCCATATTTTATTCGAAACGTAACTTTTTTATCTGTGTCTGGAATAGCTTAAGTTTTTTTTTTCTAAAAAAAACTTGCGTTTCTTCTTGTTATAAACATAAAGGCGGTAAAGAGTAATAGTTTTTTCATGTGAAGATTTTGTTTGTTTGCAATTAAAAACACATTTTTTTTTCTCGCAAGCTCGTCCGTTTAAACCAATACTCGACCCGCAATTGCCTGCTTCACTGCCTAGGCAATAATGTAGATGTACTATTAACATCCCTCTTTTTTTATTTATTTTTGTAATACGACGAAGTCCTTCCAGTTTTAGGCACTGAACTAAAAGTTACAAAGTAAACATTATTCATGTCTTTAACGAGACGTTGCTAGCTGTAGACGTAGTGTTAATTTGGAAAAGTTTAAAAAGCGTGAAGTTAAAATTCTAAAAAGTCTGTAAAACCCCTCTAAAAAGTAAAAAATAATAAGTATTGGCCCTATAAGTTTAATTATAAGTAGGTATTAATAATTTGATCCAAGCGTCGTCGCGTAGGAGTAAGGGCTGATTGTTTGATAACTAGGTAGTTAACTGAACTAATGGTTTAAAATCATAACCAATTATTAAATCTGAACTAAATGTGTCACATTTTCTATTCGATTTTCGTATTTTATAGAAATGAGATATAGGTAAACTGACAAACCATCACATTGGACAACTGTTTGTACGCCGAAACCAGCAATAAGGAATAGATAACTTGTCAAATGGGTAAAAAAACATAAAATAAATGACAAAATGACAAAATGAAAATATTCCAAGCTATTTTTCGGGCAAACATAAAAAACTCAAATCATAATTATCAAATAATATTTATTATTATTATTAATTAGCCCAATATAGTGTCCCACTGCTGGAAAAAAGCCTCCTCCCTTGATTTCCACACCTCTCTCCCTGTGGCAATCTTCGGCCAATCCTTTAATAAACGTCCAAGTCATCCCGCCATCTCCGCTTGGGTCTGCCTCGCCGTCTGTAGCCGTCCTGGGGGACCCACCAAGTTGCTGCATTGGCCCACCTTTGTGGGTGCATGCGACAAACATGCCCGGCCCAGGCCCACTTTAGCTGGGCAGTCTTTTTTCCAACATCGGCTATGCCTGTCTTGGAGCGCAGGGTGGTGTTTCGCACTCGGTCCGTTCTTTTTACCCATAAAATGCTACGCTCCATCGCTCTTTGAACAACCTTTAGTTTGGACTTTTGATTTTCGGTTAAAGACCACGACTGAGCACCGTAGGTTAAAACGGGCAAAATACATACGTCAACGAGTTTGCGTTTGAGTGAAAGCGGAAGGTTTCCCTTCATCAGTTGTTTCATGGACCAGTAGCTTTTCCAGGCGTTATCGACACGTCTTTGTATTTCCACGTCTTGCCTGTTACTGAAAGAGACTAGCTGGCCCAGATAGATGTACTCGTCGACGTAACGTATTACCTGCCCGTCCACCTCGATCCTCTGTCGGGAGGAGCTGTTGGTCATAACTTGTGTTTTTGTCCTATTCATCTTAAGTCCAACCTCAAGGCTTGCGGCGCTAAGTTCTTGTAGCATGAGCTGTAAGTTGTGAGCAGTTGGAGCGAATAAAACAATGTCGTCAGCAAAGCGAAGGTTGGTCAACCGTTGGCCGCCAACTTCAATGCCTCTGTCGTTCCAAGAGGCCGATAGGGTTTTGAAGACTTCTTCCAGGGTGCTAGTAAATAATTTGGGAGATAGCGGGTCTCCCTGTTTAACGCCTTTTTCTATTTGGAAGGATTGACCGGATGATTGCAATTTTATGTCGGCTGTACTATTATTATAAATATTGTTAATTAAGTTTATATAAGTGGTATCGATGTCTTGGTTATGTAAAGCGGAAACGATTGCCGAATGTGTAATACTATCAAATGCTTTAGAATAATCTACGAATAATGCTAAAAATATTGGTCTATTGAATTCATTGCATTTTTCTATAATTTGATTTAAACAGTGGAGGTGATCGTTAGTGGAAAAACCTCGGCGAAATCCGGCTTGTTCATGGGGTTGGCTCTTGTCCAGTTGTCCGGCGATGCGGCTTTCGATAACCTTCATGAACAGCTTATACAGGTGGGAAATAAGACTGATAGGCCGATAGTTGCCGATATCCGTTTTGTCGCCCTTTTTGTGGAGCAGAGTTATATTTGAGTGGCATAAGTTTTTTGGGAGCTTTCCTGTGTGTAGGATGGTATTGAAGAGGTTGGTGATATGAGGCAACAGGGTAGGCTTTCCAATTTTAAGAGCTTCGGTTTAGATACCGTCGGAACCTGGGCTTTTGCCAACACTCATGCTTTTTAGGGCACAGTTTACTTCGTAACCCGAAATAGGGTCAACGGTCAAATAATATTTGTCGAACCAAAATTCGGTCAAACATTTTTCGGAGTTCAGATAAGTAAACTTCCCGAGGATCTATACCGAACGATACAAACGATAAACGAATTTTACGCAGTGGAAGACGCCAGGAAACACTACTTATTGATAATTTTTACCTGTCACCGATCATGAGCGTCCTGCCCGGATCGAGCCCACATGACTCTAGAAATTTCCGCACGTACGCGTGCGGCTTGCCCAGGACCAAGGCTTTCCTTTCGGAGCAGGTCTCGACCGCTCGCACGATGGTACCTGTCCCTGGGACGACGATGGAGCCTCCTGTAATGAAAATGTCATATTGTACATAACAAGGAGAATACACTAATGTACAGATGTGGCAATCTAGAAATACTGCAAAGGTATCAAAATAACAACTAGGTAGGTATTATTACATGGATATACTGAAATACCAACTCTGAAGCAAGAGGTGAATCAATAAAGAATGGGCCAGAGGTGGCCAGAGGTGGCCAGAGGCCTGTTGAATGAGAGATTCAATAACTTTAATCTGAATTTACCTCTGGGAAATCGTTCATCTGTATTGGTTGCAATGAACAGACAGTCTTCTGATGCAAGGTAGGATGCAGCTTTCATGAACTTGGGGTAGCTCACGTGTTCATCAAATCCTACCACTACAGCCCCAACCTCAGGATCCAAGTCTGAGGGCTTCAATGACTTAAAATCTGGTTTAACTTGATCAGGCTGGAAAAATAACTTTAAATAAATTAAGTATTTTGACCTCTTAAATATCAATTGTAAGGTGCATCAGGTGCATGGTAATAAAATGTCTAGTCAGTTTTTATGAAGTTTTAATCTCAAAATGTTGAGTTTGAAATTAATTATTTCTTACCGCTTACAGATATAAATCTTAATAACAATTTTATTACTATGGTTACTAACTTTCAAATTAGGATTACTCAATGTCCAAGGTCACCCCTACAATTACTCATGTCACCAAACTAGTATAATTTGTTATCTTTGAAAATTAATATCTTATCATCTAAATCAAAAGGAAAATCTTATGAATCTTCGGAAGTTTTAATCATTTATTTCAAATTATACCTGTAGTAAGACATTATAAAAACTGTATTAAGTTACTAGCTGCCAGTAGCTGCTCTAATAGAAATAGCTATCAAAAGTAACAATTGAATGGACTTACACCAATTCCTGAATGCCTAATACCCACAGCCTTCAACTCTTCTCCAATTCCATTGGAGCCTAAGACATAAACCTTTTTAGTGAATCCAATTCCTTTTAGATAATGTGCTGCTAAGTAAGCAGTCGACAAGATTTCATCCTGTAAGCAAATAAATCTACCCTGTAAGCAAATTCTTGTAAAATTAACATCATTATTAAAGTATTACCCACCAATTCAGTCAATGTGGGGGTGATCAGTGTGACTGCTGTAACGGATGATTTCAAAAATTTAAATATTCACACATGAGGAATATTAAGAGAAGTAATTAATCATTTCAATTGCTGGTGGTCTTCACCAGATTGGTGTCAATGTATTTAAGTAAAGTTAGATACAACTGTAATCCATAAAGGTTAGCAAAGATTGGCAATATGATCAATTTTTTTGCCAACATCTAATGGGTAATTTCACGTAACACCATATCTAATTCTATATTTAACATTGTTGTTGGGAAAGAAGCCATTCTTAACCTCCCCCACCCTCTCATACCCTTTTTTACCTCCGAATTATGCAGTAGGATAGCAAATTCTTAGCCTTTAACTCCTAAAACCGCCCAATATTTTTGCATTTCACCCATATACTTTTTACCTCCCAATTCAAGCTACAAGATTCTCGAACAATACTCCAAATTTACCTGGTTTGCAATGAATCCCAACTGCTGTGCTTTTGCCGCAAAGTCACTTCTAATTTTTGTAGAGTTGTTAGTGACATAAAAAATCTTCTTTCCAAGTTTTCTAAAATAGTTCATGGCATCAGCTGAACCTGGTATAGCATTATTTTCAATCCACAAAACACCTGTAATGAAGGATTAAAGCAGGGAAAACTTTAAAAGCACACTGATTAATCTCCATTATGAATAGTAGTTTATGTAACTGATACATAATGAAGGGTCTTAAAACAAAAATGTTTTAAGGCCTAATTATGCAGTTGCATACATTATTTTATCTTCACACATTTTATAAGTAGTCACTAAGATGAGAATCTGAAGGCAAATGACATGTATTGCTACCAGTTGTTCCTGTAACATATCTGTAGGTGCTCTAGTAAAAATTATACCTACCAAGCAAATGTTTCGTATTGACTTAATTTTAATTTTAATTGATACCTACTAGAATCCAAGTTCAATTCTTTGATATATCCGGCTACTATCCAATGTGACAATTCTGCCCGTGTCAAGGTTGGAAATTACAAGTGATTGGTGAAAATGTTTGGGCTTATTTAAATTGTGTGGTCTTGAGGGAGATGTTCCAAATTTTAAACTCATGACTTTATCATTATATTTTTTTTTTATAACAATATTACATTAAAGCCGCACACCCACGCCCATGACCGCACCACCACCACATATAATAAAATGATCATAGTAAAATTGATGTGGTAGTGCTGGTCATGGCCATTATAGAGGACTTATAGAACGTGTGTACATAAAATATGTAATAAATAACATAGTCAACTAGATAATCAACGCTTACCATCGCAGTCTGTTAAAACTGTGTCAAAAGAGTTAAGAAACTCTTGAATTTGGTCTTTCGTTCCGTCTTGAAGATTAAAAACTGCGGATTTAAACATAATTTTGGAAGTACTGAAACTCTTAGACTGAACTAAAGCAGGAGCGAGGGGTAACTGTTTGGTTACGTAACCCACATTTGTTTTTAGAAATTGTAGAAATCTAACCATTCCTGGTAATAGTTTCTACAGTAGAGGATTTATATTTTGTAGCACCGTCCTTAAATCCGAGGTCCCAAGGACATATCTGTCACTGATGACATTAAAATGACATTATGAGTTGCGTTCCAAAACACGTTTACAAATTCCATTATACCTGTGGCCCGTTTCACGAAGCTACAAGTTACAATTTTACAAGTGTAAACTGGCAACATTGGTCAAAAAAGGTACTACAAGCGTTTCACGAAGCTACTTTTCTACAATTTGTAAAATTCAAGTTACAAGTGTAAATTTTGAAACATAGACATTTTTTTTATTTTATTATTAGAAATTGCTTCAATCGAACTAAATAACGTTTCTCGAAAATTTTGTTACATTGTCAACTTGTACTTGTCAATTAGTAAAAAAAAAACTACCTAGCTTCCGAGCTACGTAAACTTGTAATTTGTTAGAGTCGCTGTCAAATCATTCGTACTATAGTAGGACGCGTTCGAGAAACACTTGTACTTGTAAATTGTAACTTTTTGCTCTTGTTACTTGTGAACTTGTAATTTGTAACTTGTAGCTTCGTGAAACGGGCCACAGAATGTCAAAAATGTATAAGACCGCCTAAAATAAGAGGCGTCAGATTCAAATTAGCGCTTTGTGGTTGTTTTTTATGTTTGCAGTATTAACGTGGTTCCTGCGCCAATGATTGTATCCTTTTTTTTTTTTTTAATATCCTTTACCGTGTTAAGCTCGACACTTGATTCCAGGGCTGCCAGCAAATAAATCGCGGCTATACGGTTTCTTATCTGCAATTATACGAAATTTGGTCGCATTATACATAACCATTTTGTAAATCGATTTTTCTTCATAATTTCATAAAACATCATAAAACTAACATACTGACCTGTACTTCAATGAAGTTTCGTTTTTTATAACACTTATGAAATTGAACAGGATAATGAATTACTTTTTATAGTCGAACTGTCGAACTGAGAAGAGAATTCCTGATAGTCAGTCGAGTGGCTTATGCGCTTGTGCAGTACTGAAAAACGTAGCAGGAGGGATAAAAAATTGGTAGTGGGGATGCCTAAAGCATTAAACTAACTGAAGAACTCACATCATAATTTGTCAAGTTGGCAATATCTTATCTCAATCTCTGTTCATCCTATATAGATTACAGAGTAAGCGGACAATTTCGAAAGAAAGCAAGAGGCGAACTCCGTTCCATTTTATGCATATTTTCTTTTGTATCGAATTATACGGAATGTTCGTGGATACAATGAACCGTCCGATTATACATATTTTGTATCCAAATATACGATCTGGCAGCCCTGCTTGATTCTGGCAGAATTGTGCTGTTAAACAGCTACAGAAGCCATTTTTCAAAGAAGTGAAGAGAAGTGAAATTAGCGCTGTCATGGCGCTGTCATTTGATTATGACATATTCATATTCATAGAATAGCAGTGTTTTCGCGACACCTAAATAAAATTAGGAAGTTTAGAGGCCCCTGTAGAATCGGGTCCAATATTAAACTACACTACATATTTCCCTAATCCAAGATAAGCGTTAAATCGTAATAATGCTATGAGTTCGAAATAAATAGTTCTTTATTAATTTTTAATTGTCTTCAATTCAAGTTTTTTCTGTTTTAAATGTACTAAACGTTTTCTAAATGTACTTACAGCTATGCTAATCATGGGAGAGCGGGGTCTCCTGACACAGGTATTCCTATACTTAAAAGGAGATCTCAACCTTGTCTGTAGCTAGGTAAGAAAGAAAAATAAATATTTATCATTTATCAAGTTCCCGTCCGTCACTTAACCTTTTGAACGTCAAAGACGGCAAAACACGTAATCGAAAAATCGTGCCACTGACGCTAACGACGCCAATTGCCGCCCAAACTTCATTCATCGATCAAAGACTCCGTAATAAATAAACCTACTTTTATATTTTTATGTTTGTATTATTGCTTTGTCCATCTTCCTTCTATTTTGCCTAATGTAATTCAAATATAACTAGCCACATCACGAAAAATCTACATTTTGTCCGCGTTTTGCAATCACTCATTTTTAAGAGCTCTACACTACACTTTGTTTTATTGCTGTGGCGTCAGCAGCACGCCGGATTACTTCGCCGCTTGGCGTTCAAAAGGTTAAAAAGGGCGCTGGTGATGTACCTGCACTGCGCGCATGTATTAAAGTAAATTAACAGATGCGCAGTCGTGCATTTATCGACGAAATTAGTTATATTATGACGCAACCTAACGAAGAATTTTACTTGTACGATAAGGTCGATAAGAGTAAAGGATTCTAAGATTAACTCCTGGGTGTCTCGGACGGATTATTCACTTTTTCTTAAGGTAACTGGTAAATATATACTGGTAATTTTTTATAACCTATTTTATGGTGTTATGTTGAGTTAATAAATGAAGAAAATCGTTTCTTTGCTTATCTACAAGCTGTAAATGGTTTATTGCACTAAATATAATTTAAATTGATAGAAACCTAGTTTTCAGTATTTATTCTGCATATGAGGTCGGGATTAAAGTCTATTTTTGTAACTATTGAATTGATGGATTTCAATTAATTACACAATGTAACTAGTGCCAATCCCCAACAACAATACTGTTGTAGTTTTTACATTACCTACTTACTTATTCCAGTAGTAGGTACCTACTTGGACCGTCCTACCGATTGCCGGACCACCCTACATGTTATACTTGTTTCATAAGCATAGCTTGTGAACTTTATTTCTCCAACAATGTTGGTCTCGGAATCTTGGTTTTTTCAGCAGCTGGTTGTTCCTGGTTCTATTCTTTAGGCAGGAAAATATATTTAAATATTATTTACACTAATGTCTATTTCAGTTTAACATGTTCCCTGTGCATGTGTATTCCCCATTTATGATGCATTTTGTGGTACAAGTGTCATGTAACTGCTTCACATGAAGCGCAACCCCTTGCAAACTAGAAGAGTTACAAAAATATGCAAGTGTGAGCTAAAGCATTCTAATAATGATTGCCCATATGACCCAACATATTTATAAAAAAACCGTTTGCATCAATATTTAATTCAGTTAGACAGTGAATGTGTAAAATTAAAAAATGCATATTTAATTGAAAGAATAAAATCTATGTAAGTATGGCAAAAAAACTTGAGGAATGTCTTTTCAAAAAGGCTTATTTCCACCAAGAACTTTTTTTGGGAAATCGAGGCAAACATAAATCCATGGTTTCCATTTCGAAATTATTATTTTATATATATATTAAGTGAGGCTGATTTGGTCCATGGCATCAGATCTACAGTTGCGGTCCAATTTTGATAAATGATATGTCATTGGATTTGTCTCATGCTGGAAAGTTGTATAAAACTCATTTAAAAATAATAATATTATAAAGTACTGAAAATTTTATAAAAAAACTACTGATACTTTACATAGATAATAAGTACATCTTAGCCTAATTGTTCAAATTGTGGTTACAGAGTTATCAACAAGTTTTTAGAGTTGGTAATTCTGTAGCTCTGCCTACGCCACTCTAGGAATGAAGGCGTGAAGGTATGTATGTATGTATGAGTATAACAATTAAATAGGCCCTTTTGATCCAAAATTTGATATTTGAATCTTTTTTGAGAGAACAAGAAGAGACTTTATAGAAATTTGACCTCATAGAATATGTGTATTTTCCTGTTTTAAGCAGAACAATAGTTTAAAAAAATTGAAAAGACACCTCATTTATTATACCTGAACAGAAAAGTCGCAATTACTCCACTGACAAGAGCCTAGATCTTAAGATAAATGACGATGTGATGATCATTTTGAATGATATTTTTTTATGCATACATAAATTTATTTTGTCAATCATAATATTCATTTTGAATTTGTTTGCAGGCTGTTTTCTACAGTGAAATGAAAAACTAAGGTATTTGATATCTTTAAACAACATGGATACTATTATTGAAACCCAGGAGGGGACAATTAAGATAGTGAGATATAACAAGCCTGCGAGGAAGAATGCCATTGACACAGATATGTATGTGAGAGTAACGAAGATTCTCAATGAAGCAGCAACAGACAGCACCGTGTCTATGATGGTGATCACTGGCACAGGAGACTACTACAGCAGTGGGAATGACCTCAAAGCAGCAGGGGCTACTAATTGCAATACATTTTTACCTGTGCTGCATGATTTTATTGAAGCCTTTATTAAATTCCCTAAGTTAATAGTTGCTGTGGTAAACGGACCAGCAGTGGGAATTGCTGTTACAACCTTACCACTTTGTGACTTGGTATTTGCTGCTGAAAATGTAAGTATGGTCCCTAGAGGCTTATCATTCTTACAAATTATTTATTGTAATTTGTTCAAATACATAGGGAACATTTCACCTTGTATGAACTAAGGTACCTACTATGCAGCACAGAAAGAGAATAAAAGATGATAAAAAAACTGAAAATATGACTTTTGTTATAATAAAAAGGTTGTAAAAAAAGCTGTAAAGAAACTGTAGTAACTGAGTGTACCTATTTTGAACTCTTTTTAATTTAATTTAAAGTCATCAGCCCAGTGTTACCTTTTTGTACCTAAAACTTAAGTTTCACTAAACCTACCTCCACTTGTTTTCAGGCTTTCTTTTACACTCCATTCGGGAAACTGGGTTTTACAGCTGAAGGATGTTCTTCATACACTTTTCCCAGAATGATTGGGTACAGGAAGGTATAATTATTGTTTCTAATCTTCAAAATGTCTTGTCTCTCTCTCTCTATTTTTTTAATGTTCAAAATCATGAGACACATGGTCCCTTTAGAAAAAATCCTAAATAAAAATTAGGTACGTCTTAATCATATAACGTCCCTTATGCAAAATATCCCAATCATAAAACATCCTCTACTTTATGCAAAGTGTACTTTCTGTAAAACTCTCTTTAGGGAAACTTCGCGTTTGTGGAATACTCTGTTCGCAAACCATCCTGAGTGCGAAATACCCCAGCACAATTATTGACACTGACTTCTCAGAAAGGACACACAACTTTATTGTACAAGATAGCATACCTATTTAAAAAATATGTATAACTTATTCCCGTATTATAAATAGTAATTAAATTTAGAATTACAACAGGAACCCCTATACCAATGATTTTTATCAGAACCCTTCAAAATAATCCTGTTGCCAATTTTGTGAACGGGACATTTTGCAGAAGGGACATTTTACGAAGGAACATTTAGAAAGCTTTTGCTAAAGAGTCAAAGGGACATATGTGTCATGCCTCTATATTTCAATATTTAATTTCAGGCCCTAGAAATGTTACTGTTGAATGAAAAGATGGATGCCAAAGAAGCCTTGTCATATGGGTTTGTGAATTCTATTTACAAACCAGAAGACATCCAGAGCAAAGTTTGGGATAAACTTACTGAAATAGCGAAACTGTCAGACTATTTGGTGATGTCAACAAAGAGATTGATGAGAAGGTCAATTCAAGATATATTGATAGAAATCAATGATGAAGAAATTGCTTTGTTGGATATAGTTTGGTCTGCCAAGCAAGAAGGATTTGAAGGAAAGACAAGTAAATTATGAACAATGTAAAATACCCCAGGCCACTTAGGAACGATTTTTTTGGAAATAATAATTCAATATCAGGTGATTTTGTAAACAGTCATTAGTGTTATTTCGACGAACTTTAGTTTTGAATCCACCAAAATATACTGGAAGTTGCTAGATAAATGTTGTACCCTAAAAAGAGGTGGATTTTTTAGCAAAAATGCTGTAATTATTTTCATTTATTTAATTTGTTTTAATTACCGAGAACCGAAACTAAAACAAAAAAAAAAGTATTATGGAACAAAGATAATTAATAGAAACGGGCTGATTTTTTCATATTTAAGTAATAATTGCAAATTAATACTTTTTGTGATGCCGGAACCAAAATAAGTGGGTTTTATATGCATATGAAAGAATATGATTTAATCTAGATATTTTCAAAGTAATCCTTATAGAATTTTTGCTCTATTTTTGAAAAGTAAATTTAAAAAGTAAAAAAATACCATAAATTAAGGTACAATGAATGAAGAATACAGTTATGAATTTACCAAAAATATTTTTGACGGCACAAAATTACTGATATTGATATATTGTTATCTCCATGCTAAGAAATCCTAACATTCCTGGGGTAAAACCAGTGATATTTTATATTAGATACGTTATGCTCATACTACATACATAAACTCACGCCTTCATTCCCAGAGTGGGGTAGGCAGAGCTAAAGAATTACCAACAAGTCTTAAAACTTCTTGATAATTCTGTAATCACATTTTGCACAAGTGCTCATACTAAACGCATTCAAAATCTGTCGCCAATTACTGACAGTTGCTACGTTACCATATTTCTACAGACGAAGACGGCAATCCGTAGCGAACGCTATTGTTAGAAAGAGATAAATAGTTGTTTCAAATTGCGTACCTGAATGACGCGCGTGCCTAGATACCGGTGCTCGCTGTAATGGCCGCAATTAAGCTACCCGCCTTGATGTAAATAAATTTAGAAAATACTTACGGTACTTACGAATTAAATTAGACATAATTTCTTCCTTTTACAGCTCCAGTATAATTTCTGCTGCGTCGAAAAACACGGCGGCATTTTTTATGAAAAGATTTGTTACTTTTCGGTAGTAAAAAGTTATTGTCTTTGACGCGTGCGTGGCAGTGGCCGCGGCGCAACGCAACTGAAAGGTAGTAAGGCAATTTGCCTTCCTCTTTGAGCGCAGATGACGTATCTTAATATAAAATATCATTGGGTAAAACGCAATAAGAGTGCGTTTTTGAATAATTTAATAATCTTGCATTTCGTGTGTAAATAAAATAAAATATCAAGTGTAGTGCAATGGTGTCCAATATATTCCAGAAGGTCGAAGTCCTATAAGGGTTAGGTTAGTTAGATTAATAAGTGATGTGATGCGTGTTAATAAAGAAAAGTAAATAAGTGTTTTATAATTATATCTTCACAAGTTTAACCTCGGTTTACAAAGCTGGGCAAAACTTGACTATTAAAGTTGCTGAATAGTTTTTCTATACCTTCATTTCTGTAATATACTAATAAAATTATATTAAGTAGATTACCATTTAATTGAATAGATAAGGTGCTATTTGTGGGTAAGTAAAAGTAATTGAATTACTTAAAGACATTATTATTTTCAAATAGTCTGGGCCTGTGTGCAACGCAAAGCATTTACGTATCTAGAAAAACCTTCGTTGTTTGTTTTATGCATTTATCATGAGTTTACATGTTCACTATGGGATATAGTACATTGTTGCCTAGGCGCGGAAAGTAAGGGTTTTCCTGACGAGGTGGTTAGCAGGCCGAGCAACAGCGAGGCCTGCTAAAATACGAGTCAGGAAATCCTCGTTTCCGCCGAGGCATACATAATGCTTTTCTCAAACATATTAGGAAATAATACAAATACATTTCTAAAAAGCAAGTAATTTAATTTCCTTAGATTTAGCGGGAAGCAGGTTTTGCCTAACCGAGGCAGCTTCAGATTTTAATATAGGCGGTGTGGTACCTATTTCGTCGCTTGAGCTCATTTTTTATAGTAAGTATTTCACACAACAAATAGTTTAATATTCGGTTTCACAATTATATTATGCAGAATGAACGAATGTTACCGACTGTCAATTGTTTTTAAATACTAACCATAGACATTGGAATGCAAATTAAAAAAGAAACACACGCACTGTGCTAAAAAAGCGAGCAGTTACCTTGGCTGTTTGGAATTTTTGTCTTGGTCCTTTTGATTTTGTATGCAAATTGACAGCATTTTTAAGAAAATATGGACATGGACGGAAAGTGTTTTCATATGGTTTTTTTACTCCTAGGAGTAAAATGAGGCTCTTTCCGTCCTTGTGTTTCAATCGGAAAACCGTTTTTTCCGAGCATGTTTGAGAAAAATAAATTTGCCTTTGTACCTACTACTTTTATTTCTGTAATTTGAATATTTGTGTAATGTAATTGCTTGGTAATTCTGTAGCTCTGCCTACCCCACTCTGGGAATGAAGGCGTGAGTTTATGTATGTATGTATGTATGTAATAGTTTTAGTACAATAAGGGTTTACACACATACATACCTACATACTCTTTAACTAGATAACTGATTGTTAGTTAACTGTCATTGGCCGTCTTTTAAGTAAGTAATACTATTTATAAATATATTTACGGCTGTTGTTGTCATGTATACCAATAAATAAATAAAAGTAAATAAATATTACCTTTAATTTACTTACATTTACTTTTATAACTCAAACTCAACATTTATTTGACAAATATAACATAAACACAACAAATATAATCGAACCTTTTAATCGATAAAACTAAAAAGAATCTATAAGGATAGGACATAAAAAACATTTATATATAATATAAATAGGCGCACTTTTTCGGATCAAATCGGAGAAATACTGGAAAAGGGCCGAATCTTAAATAGCCGAAACCGACGTGCATGCATGACTCGATGTATGAATGTTGAAGAAGCGAAAGAAATTTGTCAAGATCGCAGCAAGTGGAAAGAAGTGGTCTCTGCCTAAGCCTCTGGGAAACAGGCATTACTTAATGTATGTATGTATATAAAGTAGAGAATTTAGAGATGTGTTGCGCTGTAGTGCGAGGTCAAAAAGGACTCCAAAGCCACAGCGCTGGTTTTCAGCCAAACCCTGCCGTTTATCTACCTAACGGGTGATAACAAAAAAATGAGAATCATTTTCAGTAGTCTTAAAAAAAATATCTATTGCCATAGACAAAAAATTGTTCAAGATGTTATTTGTACCTCTTTTGATATTCTTGATTTTTATTTGTTTCATTTTTTCAATCATTTATAATTGTCAAAATGACGCCGAAACAAGAAGCTCTGCGAAAACGCGTTGTACATTTTTATAATAAAAATATAAACATGGGGAAAAAGTACACAGATCATTTTACCAAAGAAAATGTAACAGTTTCTACTATTATATAGAATTCTTGCATCCTTGATGACAACTCGCAAACGTGGTAGCGGCCGACCAGCTAAAATAATGACCAAGGGAAGACTGAAGACACTCCATATCACTTTCAATGATAGTGATTCCATGAGCCAGCGAGATGCCCCGAAAATATTTAAATGTTTTCAACCGTACATTTGCAGGTGGGTTTGGAGTGCCGCAAGAAGATAAGGGCACCGTGATACACCGATCAGCAAAAATGTAACATTATGTCACAATGCCGCTGGATGGTTACAAATTACAAAGAAAAATCGTTTATTTTGGATGATGAAAGTTATTTCCCTTTGAGCAAAACCCATAATATATAGGTACCTGGAAATGATCGGTACTATACCAGCAACATTTCAACATCACCAGACAATATAAAACACAAGTATAAGCACAAGTTTGAGCAGAAAGTTATGCTTTAGGTGGCTTTTTCCGATAAAGGTGTGTCAAAACTGTGGTTCAAACCTAGTGGTTTAGCAGTTAATCCTAAACTCTCATAGAGTGAATGCTTGAAAAAAATACTTATACCATTTAATCGCCAACATCGCCCTGATGGAGAATATGTGTTTTGGCCAGATAAGGCATCGTCGCATCACGCCAAAAAAACATTGCAATTCCTAGACTCCCATAATGTGCCATTTGTACCGAAAATCCGAAATCCCAAAAACCTTCCACAATGTCGGCCGATCGAAGATTTTTCTGGTTTTTTGAGCAGTTGGTTTACAAAATTAATTGGGAAGCAGAAAATTGTGCCCAACTGATAAAAAGAATCAAAACCTGTGTGCGAAAAATGGACAAATATGCCGTCCAACGGTCTTGTTCGGGCATTATGTCAAAACTGCGTCGAACAGCTGATTACGGGCTCTATCGTAACGTGCATTAATAATTTTGTAAATAGTTAAATGTGTATTATAATCCTTACTATAAAAAAAATATAAAATGTTACACAATAATTTTTTTACACCCTTGCAAATAATTCTCATTTTTTTGTTATCACCCGTTAGTTCGTAGTGAACACGAGATTAAACAAAATAAAACAAATGCGTGTGAAATGTATATGGTTTAGTGAAAATATGCACACATACATATATGTTTTTTTTTTTTATTAAGTATATGCTGCTCCCGACCTTGAACCAATCCAAGCCCACTATTAGACAATATTCTGTGAATTTCTTGAAAATTATCGGCAGACGGCACAGGTGTCCTGTTCGGGAATGCAGCGAAGTATAATGAACGAGCAGCTCTTGCGTTCCCTCGTGATATTCCATAATAAAAATGGATTGTGGCAATGTCTTGCGGCGAGAAATTACTTAACCGCGGCATCTTATAAAATTCAGATTTTAGATTGAAAGGGAGAGAGAGCGAGTCGTGCCGGGGTAATTATTTCGGGCTATTTAATTCTGGTCTATGGCAAAACTTGTTAAATCACTACCTACAAAAACTTTTTATCATTGCCGCCTTTTTTTTTATTACCAAAGTTGCCGGTGTATTTTTCCGCTAAAATAGTTAAAGTTATTTGAGTCACAGACAAAAATGCCGTGTTTTGTTTAACTTTTTAGTTTAACTGTAGGTATGCCAAGTAAATTCTAGTGACGACCTAAGTAATTAAGCGTAAACGCAATGTGTTTGTTTACCGCTCATCAAAAATGTCGTGTTTGCATTAGACACGTAGGTAATTCTTTTTTTAAATTAAAGACAATGAGTTGAAAAATAATTATAGCTTATAATAACATAAGGTAATATGGGCATATTTTTAAGCAATTTTAGGAATTATCAGGAATTTACAATAAATAAACACATTTTTTTGAATAAAAACCTGTTTTTTTTTAAGTTCGGCGTATTTTTTTGTTGTTCTTTTTACCTGTTTGACACAGGTAATGTCCTGGGATTGAGAAACCGTTTATTTCATCTGAATAGACTTCATACAAGGCGAGATATTTCACTTTGTTCCGATAGGGTGCACAGCAAACAATGTTTCTTTTTAAAAATGTAAAAAAAAAAAGAATGACACCAATTTTTTTTATTTTTTTTGTCGGTGAAATTGCATCTACTTTCATCCCTATTCGTTTGTCGACTTTATCCAGGGACACCCTGTATAAAAGGCCAACCGAGTATAAATGTAAATAAATAAATAATAGTTTTAGAAATTAGAGCACTACTTAACACAAATAAGTTGGAACAACTCGCCCACCGCCAGATTCCAAATTTTCATAATACAATTAAATGGTCTGCGTACACGCTATTTCTCACGAACTATACGAGCACCCTGCAACAACGTAATAAAAATAGATGACGCGATAAGCCATCTCGATTATGTTTCGCCGCCGATGTCCTTGATTGATTACATGATTGATTAAGAATGGCCACTAGATCTCCGAGTTTTTCGTCGATCACAGACTTGTTCCGCCCAAACGGAGCCCGAGGTCTGCGCTCCCGAGACCTGAGCTGCACTCGCTTGAACTTGCTCAAGCAGGAGATAAGGACAGATGCACATACTATTCCACTCAGTAAGTATTTTTCTTTAACCTCTTCCACACCTTGGTCTGTATGAAAAGTGAATACCGCTGCTAAATCTGGAAATAAATTCCATGATATGATACCTACGATGATAAACACGCGTGTTACGCGGTATTACGTCGCTGTTCGCAGTCAAACTCAAGCACTATAATAATATATATGTAGGTATGACGTCTACATAGAAGAGTTACCTGTTGCGGATTTAAGTAAGTAACTAAATAAAAAAAATGCATGACTTAAATATTGTAAAGCAACTGTATAACTAGCTAATGACTTTAAATAAAAGTTTTAAACTATTTAATTTTCAGTTGATTTCATTTATCGTATTCCCTAAGAAACTATCATTATTTCTGGGATGTCCCTTCTGGCTACACTTGGTATCATTGCCAAAAAGCGTAAAGCGTACAAAACCGACACTAGGATGGCTAAATTTAACTTAGCATCAATAATACTAATAATGATCAGGGATATAGTAATAGATGCGTTGACAAAGGCATAGAACGTTTAAAAAATTACAGATGATTTTTACGAACAATTCGGCACTCATCCTGTTAATGGACTGACGAGTGCAAAAGCGGCTGAAAACTTAGCTTACTATGGACTCAACACCCTGACGCCCGCGACGCAGTACGGGTGGCCGCGGGTGCTCTTAAAGTCCATGTGTACAGGTAAATTAAAAATATATTTAATCAACGGTGGAAACTGTAATGCAAAAAACACTAAAATACGTCAAGTAGTATTCGATTAAATGAACACACAACTTCTTACCCGACCCGACGTGTACCCGACAGATTTTAATTGAAGCATTAAAATTCGATTTTTTAATCTTATGTCAATAAAATTTAATTTCAAAATGTTAATTAGAATGGCTGACGCACAGGTGGGTCAACGTCAAAGGACAGGTTAATATGTCTACGCTGCCCGTCCGTCCGACTAACTGTAAAGAGCTGTCTTTTGAACCGTAATAGATAGCGGATTTTTTTCCCAGAATATACGGCAGATTTACGACAAATAAGAAAATTTGAATAAAGTAAAATAATAATAAAGGGGGTCCCCCCCCCCCCCCCCCCCACACAAGAAACGTTTCTTTTCAACGCATTTTTATTATTGTTGTGTCGTAAAAACGGTAAAACATACAAAATTTAAAAAATACATAACAAAGTGTGAGTTCAGGTCGCGCTGATTCAATTCGAAATTGAATTCAAATCGAAATATGCTGTGCGGCGGTGCGGCACTTGAACGGTTTTTTGACTACACTATATTATCTCGATTTTTTTCCGAATATGAGAAACACGAATTTCAGAATTAATTATCCATTAACCTACCGCCAAGCAGCAGTGTTCGCATTGTTGTGTTCCGGTTTGGGGATAAGACAGCCGGTGAAATGACTAGCATAGAGGCATTCCATCTTCGGCCTCAGGGTTGGCAACGCATTTGCAGTCTTAGGATTGCGGTCTTGTGAATGCGAATGTCTATGGGTCACAGTTTCCACTTACCATCAGGTGGCCTGTGTGCTCGTTTGCCTTCCTATGATATATAAAAAAAAAAAAAAAGAATTCCGATTTTGAAATCTCAGAACCATCATATCACTATTCCGAATTTTAGTTTCACGAAGCATTATAAAATCATAATCGAGTTAATTCCGAATAATCACATTTCCGACTTTATTTTTCCGAATATCACAAAGCGGAAAAAATAATTTTTGTAATTCCGAATATTCATTAGATATTCCGAAATTATAGCAGCCCGAATTCTCAAAGATTTTTTGTAATATATTGTATAATACCTTCCTTGTATAATGTTGAACTTGCACAATTCAAAAAACTGTAAGAAATGTCCGACAAAGGCCTTATATTTTATTCGGTATTGTAAAAATACGGAATTAAATAATTCGAGATTTTAGGGTGTTTCCGTTTATTGTACTAAGTATGTCCGTTGTTGCAGTATGTATTTGTCAAACTAATGGTTTGAGTTCGAATTTGAAAATAAATAATTCTTAATTTGGCAGGGTTTTCCATCTTGATTTGGCTGGGCGCCTTGCTATGTATGATCGCCTATCTCATCGAAGCGTCTGCTAAACCGAACCCCAGCACGGACAACCTATACTTGGGATGTGTGCTCATAGTAGTTGACGTGGTTTGCGGTCTTTTTAGTTTCGTTCAGAATTATAAAAGTTCCAAGGTAAGTTACTCGTTATCATCCTAACAAACTCATGGACAAAGAATAAAGTAAAAATTGTTTATATGTTACTCAATTACGTAACAATGGTATTTATCAAAGGCTAAATAATAGCGTAATATGATTAGGGTCGTACATATACACACGAGTAGGTATTATAGGTACCTACGTCGTATAAAACTACGCAGCAAGCAATAATAAAGGTTACTTCCCAGATAATGAAGACTTTCAATAGCATGATTCCGACATACGCCCAATGCATCAGGGATGGTGTCCTCAACCCGGAAACGGAAGTTAAGTACTTGGTGAAGGGTGACTTGGTGCGAGTGCAGGCGGGCAACATCGTGCCGGCGGACATACGCATCATAGAAAGCAAAGGGTTCAAAGTACTTACTTTCTCATTATTCAATAACGTATTCTTTATATAATAATGTATATTATTTAAATGAATGTTATGTGATGTATGTAATGTCTTCGTCACGCGCAAAGTGAGCATGCGTCAAGTAAAGGATAAAAAGCACTACCTATTCCGTTCCTCTAGTTTACCACATAGCTCTGGTTGCATAAAAGGGAGCACTCACTCACGCGCATGTTCCAGGTTGACAACTCCTCACTGACCGGAGAGTGCGTAGCGATGTCTCGCAGCAATACTGAAGGGACGTCAAACATATTAGAGTCTCCTAATGTTGCTTTCTTTTCCACGCAATGCGTCGAAGGTTGGGCTCTAGGTAACAAATACGGCTTTACTACATGCTGTACTTTCGTTGATTTTAATTAACAATAACCTAGGTCAATGTTAGTAATTAGTCAAGGAAAAGTACGCTTAGAGCGTAAATATCTGATCCGTAGGAAGGGGTCCTGAGCTCTGTGCTCAAAAGCACTTAGCGAAGCGCTTGTCGCTAAGCGTGCTTCGATCATATATGAACTTCGCTCCGGGCTAAGGTTTCATTATCTATCCGCTTTATCCAGGTGTAGTAATGTGCTGCGGAGACTTGACAGCCCTCGGGCGTGTGGCAGGGCTGGCGACGAGGCTGCAGCCCGCGCCGTCGCCCCTCTCGCGGGAAATATCCCGCTTCATGCTGTGCATGTCTATCTGGGCGCTTTGCCTCGGCTTTTTCATTGCTGGCTCCTCCCTTGCGCTCGGGTATCCATTTATGCAGACCACAGTTTTCGTCATTGGAATTATTGTAGCTAATATACCTGAAGGTGAATATCTATTGATTATAACTGAACTGACCTAACCTAACATACAATTAACTTTCTATTTTTGATCATATCACCAGTCTTCTTTAAAAAGACGTTCGGATAGGTAGTAATTAGTCGTAATTAACTAGTTAAATATAAACTTTGCAAATAAGGGGTGCGTTTCAATCATTATAAAATCATTTTGTATACCTAATTTCATTTAACTAATCACGAAAAGCATAATGAACGTTTAGCATAAAAGCAAATTGTATAATTTTATCTGGCATACGATCGAATAACATAACACTCATTTAGTATAACTATCATTTTCTTGTTATTATGCATTTTCAGTCGATTTCTTCTAACTATGTAGTTTAGGTTAGGTTAGAACTGTGACTACATTAATACCTACATACCCAGTAGATAATGAAAGCCGTTAGTTTTTTTTTTTTAATTTATAAACATAGTTTTTGAAATTATGCATTTCGTTTTAAGCATCATGATTATTATATCCATGGTTTATTATACAGTTCGAAATTATGCAATTCGTGTCATGTAAAATTATCATTAGACCATTTGTTTTTATGCTAAACATTACACACCCGCAAATAAGCTGTAGTCAGGTCAGAAAAAAAATTTAGATTACATATTCCCTGTTTCTTTCGCGTGAACATTTGCTCCGTTTTTTAGAAGCTATATAGGTATTTACTTACAATTACATCTGTAATTGAATTTCGATTCAGGACTGCAACCAACAGTAACAGCGTCGCTGACGTTGACCGCGCAGCGGATGGTCAAGAGGAACTGCTTGGTCAAGAACCTAGACGCGATCGAGGCCCTCGGGGCGTGCACCACCATATGCTCGGACAAGACCGGCACCCTTACGGAGAACAAGATGTGCGTCTACGACATGTGGACCTACGACAAAACCTACACGGTGACGCATCACGATTTTGAAGGTTGAATAGCAAAGTTTAAACGTAATACCTTGTTTAAATTATCTATAAGCATAATGTAATGTTTCATTTACAGATATTATCAATAAAAATGCAGGTAATATAATATATCACTACTTTAAGGGTGTATTATAATAACCAAATAAAGAATAATAACTCTATGAGGGTAAAGTCAAATGGAAGTCGTTGAACAGTCGCTGGGTAGGTCGCTCGTCGATCCGATTACTCGGTAGCAGAGCCCGTAATTTTCATGCCGATGACATCAATTTGACGTCACGCTCCATATAGGGTGATCCCAAATAGTTTTATTGTAAATTATTAATCATTAGTCGTCAATCATTTTAATCATGTACAAATGACTTCAAAAGTACTCTATTTACACGTGGAATAAATAATACCTACTTGATACGTGAAACGTAAATAAAACTATTTGATTTGTTTTTATACATAGATACATTTTATTAAACCTTTACCAATACCAACAACGCATTACAATAATTACGTAGAAAACAGAATTCCTCTCTAACGTAAAGCACGCCATCCTTCTTGCATTAATTGCCATGCAAAGAAAATCTAAGTTATCTTCGCGTTCATACGTAATGCAATATTCATAAAAATCCTTTTGTTTGTTTTGTCACACATTAGGTTAATTATTCCAACTTTTTTGCTAAAAAGAAAATGTATAATTGATGGACACATTTTTTCTGATTTTAACATCTAATATAATTAGGAAATCAGTATTTTTATTTCTCAGTGGCACATGTTTGCACCATTTAATAAAATGTATGTTTAACAACAAATCAAATAGTTTTGTTTACGTTTCACGTATCAAGTAGGTATTATTTATTCAACGTGTAAATAGAATACTTTTGAAGTCATTTGTACATAATTAAAATGATTGACGACTAATGATTAATAATTTACAATAAAACTATTTGGGATCACCCTATATGGAGCGTGACGTCAAATTGATGTCATCGGCATGAAAATTACGGGCCCTGCTCGGTAGTATCTTAGCAACTCTGTCAAAAATGTACCTACTTGTTTTGTATATTAGGTCTGCGTCCGTAGACCTTTTTGTCGGGTCATAAATATCAGGCTGAAACTTTCTAGATCGCTTCATTTCAGTGAGTCGGACAAACTTTATATTTGACAAAAATCTCGGTAGTGGGGACTAATTTTGCTAGAGGCCTTGAAACATTTCGATAAGTCCGGGTGCCAAAAATGTACTAATACCAAGCCGATTCTTATTGAAATTTAAAGATTAATTTATGTTATGAGAAAGTCAAAAAGTAGATTGTCCGACAAAATTAATGGGGACTATGCGCCAGTCGGACATACTGAAAATGTTGGAAATTCCAACTCAAAAAAGTGATTAATATCAGGCTAATTTTTTTTTTATGGGTTAATTAAAATTAATATAATACAACCGTAACGTTGTCCGACAAAATTTATGGGGATATGCGCCAGTCCGACACTCTAAAAATGTCGAAAATACCAGCACAAAAAAGTGATTGATATCAACTTAATTTTTATTTTTTCAGTAATAAAATAATGTTTCAAACGTGATTCTACGATTGTCCGACAAGAAATGTGGGGAATACTAATAAAAATCGATAAAATATCTATTAAAATTATTCGTTCTGTATACAGCATTTGAGTATACCTATATATATCTCCCCTCTCTCCCTGAACGCTGTCTGTGTGTTTCTGTTCTGTGTTTGGCTGCATGAGAGTGAGTGAGAAAGATGATGGGGCAGAGAGCGCACCCAACTACCCAGAGTTACAAACACAAACACTGGCCGCGTGGCGTCCATAACCTATTCACATGCACGCAGCCACGCCATCCTTTTTGTCAACCCACACCGAATTTTCTTTATTTAAATAAAAAAAAACTTTTTTCGTTCAGCTGTTGAAGTGTTGCCCTTGTATAGAAGAAATTGTTCATCATGCAGTGTTTCTTGTGTGAATTAAAAATAAGTGAAAAAGACAATTTCAAAGAAGTGAAAGAAATTGTTAAAAAGTTCTCCAAAAATATTTTGGAAAATTGTCACAAGTTTAAGAATGCTCGAGAGTATCATCGTCATAAATATAAACAAGCAGAATTACCTGTTTAGCTTCTATTTTTTTAATTTTATACGAATCCTCCTGACCAAAATCTGTAAGCTCGTATTTTGACACGTCTAATGTATGATTTAGAGGAAAACAAGAATTTTTTTATCGCTTGACTCCATCAGATAACGTATTAGCAAAAAATTTAGCGTGTGGAAACCACGCGCGGTAGAAGGCGTAGCCTTCTTTAACCATTTGTTATATACAACGTGTCCCAAAACTCAACGATAAGCCGGCACCAGAGGATGGAGCTGCTTATGATTAGTCGAGAAAAAATAAGGAAAAAAATATATCTCAATTATTTTAGAAATTACAGAAAAAAAATGAAATTCATCGAAAATCGACATCCCTAATGGTATTTTTAACGACCATGTCTACAAATATTCAAATATTACTGTTTTTTTTTTGTTTTTGGAAACTTCAGTAGCCCTGCTATCTAACACAGTTCTTAAAAATACCATAATACATGTAGTTTTTACACAAAAAATAATCAAAATTCATTTTGTCCCTACAATTTTGAAAGATTTTTTCTTACAGTCCACTTTCAATCATCATGGTGTAAAAAAATAGTATTGACACCACTATGGCAATTATTTTCAAAAGTTGACGCAACTAACCAAGATTCCAAAATGATATAATACTTTGGGAAACCTAGTCACAACAAAAAACAACGAATTTTTAAACAAGAACCGACATTTTTAAATGTTGATATTAATCACTTTTGAAAAGGGTTGTTGTTGCAAGTTTTAAAATTTCAATGGAAAATGTGGGTAGTTAATACAATTTTCAAGTCAGTACACTCTGATCCTTTGTTCGCTGTGCACCGTTCCGTATTAATTGATGTGGCTCTCATACTAACAACTCTTGGCTTTGCTTTTTGGACTGGTGATCTGCAAACTGTACTGACCTGGCATTATTTTGGACTGTGATTGTGTTTTGTGTATTGAACTTTTTCCGTATTCTGGATTGTTTAGCGTTTATCATGCCGCTACCGTACACACCGTTGGAATACGCTAATATGCATCTCATTTATGGAGAATGCCGATGCAATGCTAACGCTGCTAGCAGATTGTATCGAGAAAGGTACCCAAATGTTCAAAGACATCCGGATTATCGAGTGTTTATTAATGTACATCTAGCCTTTGCGGAAGGTCGTTTACCATTTGACAGGAGACACACTGGAAGACCTAGATTGGAACGCGATGAAGAAGTTCTCAATTAAATAGAAAACGATTCAACTACCTCGGTACGTGCCATAGAACTAGCTACGGGAATACCAAAAAGTTCTGCACATCGAGTTCTAAAACGTCACAGACTTCACCCATATCACTACAGGCGTGTGCAGACGTTAGAACCGCGGGACTATCCACATCGGGTCGCATTTTGCCGTGCAATGCTGCAAAAGCTCAGGGAAGATCCCCAATTCTTAGACAAAGTTCTATGGTCGGATGAATCAACCTGCAAGAAAGATGGCTATTCAAATCTACACAACTTACATAGTTGGAGCAATGAAAATCCGCACCTGATGAGAGAAGACAAATCTCAGTATCAATTCAAGGTTAACTTATGGACGGGCATCTTAAATGGAAATGTAATTGGACCCTTTGAGTTACAAGGAAACCTTAATGGTGATGGCTATTTGAACTTTTTACAAAACGACTTGCCTGAATTATTAGAAGACGTGCCTTTACGTGATTTACAAAACATGTGGTTTCAAAATGATGGTTGCCCAGCTCACTATGCCCGTGCAGTGCGAGAATACTTAAACCAAGAGTATCCAGGGCGTTGGATCGGGCGACTTGGTCCTATCTTGTGGCCACCCCGTTCGCCCGACCTGAACCCCCTGGACTTCTTCTACTGGGGCTGTCTTAAAGACAAAGTCTACTCAAAACCCATAGCAACATTGGACGAGCTTCGCCAAAAAATCACACAAGCTGCGGATCATATCAATGGTAGAAGATATGCACGACGGATAAAACGATCATTTCTAAGGCGATGTCATGTCTGTATTAATGCCGGTGGCAGGCAATTTGAACATTTACTGTAGTATTAATAATGTAGTAAATTAATTTAAAAAAATGAAAAAAAATTGTACGATTTCTTTGCATTTATTCAACATTTTTCAACAACAAAAATCCTTTTTTGGGTACAGTAAAAGTGATTACCGCCAACATTAAATAATGTCGATTCTTGTTTAAAAATTCGTTGTTTTTTTTTGTGACTAGGTTTCCTAAAGTATTATACCATTTTGGAATCTTGGTTAGTTGCGTCAACTTTTGAAAATAATTGCCATAGTGGTGTCAATACTATTTTTTTACACCATGATGATTGAAAGTGGACTGTAAGAAAAAATCTTTCAAAATTGTAGGGACAAAATGAATTTTGATTATTTTTTGTGTAAAAACTACATGTATTATGGTATTTTTAAGAACTGTGTTAGATAGCAGGGCTACTTAAGTTTCCAAAAACAAAACAAAAACAGTAATATTTGAATATTTGTAGACATGGTCGTTAAAAATACCATTAGGGATGTCGATTTTCGATGAATTTCATTTTTTTTCTGTAATTTCTAAAATAATTGAGATATATTTTTTTCCTTATTTTTCTCGACTAATCATAAGCAGCTCCATCCTCTGGTGCCGGCTTATCGTTGAGTTTTGGGACACGTTGTATATACTACTTTGATACTTAATAGTTTTCAAAATTATCAATTAAAATTTGTAAATTTGAGAAGTAATTTATTTTTGTCAAGTTTTTTGAGTCAAGTCTTATGAAAAACTTCTAAATGTGTGATAAATTGATAATAAAACTAATATTTTATTCATCAAAGCAACATAAATATATATTATTTTTCTGAGATTATCTAATTAAAAACAAAAAGGGTAGCTTAAAAAAAAGTTAATACATTAAACTTGAGCCAAGTACAGCTACATTTATTCACAGACTTCTAATTGTGGTAGAGAGGTTAAAACCTCTTGTATACTATACTAGCGACCCGCCCGCGGCTTCGCCCGCGTGGAATGTATTATACATATAAACCTTCCTTAAGAATCACTCTATCTATTAAAAAAAACCGCATCAAAATCCGTTGCTTAGTTTTAAAGATTTAAGCATACATAGGGACAGACAGCGCAAGCGACTTTGTTTTATACTATGTAGTGATGATACTTAGTGCGACAGATACCTACATTATTCTTGTTGGACTAGCGATATGACCCATTATTTTTGTCGGACATCAGTATATTTCGGTTATAAATGATATAATCTACAATTACTTATGTTTGTCCGACAAGTATCAATCACTTTTTTGTGCTTGTATTTTCGACATTTTTAGAGTGTCGGACTGGCGCATATCCCCATAAATTTTGTCGGACAACGTTACGGTTGTATTATATTAATTTTAATTAACCCATAAAAAAAAAAATAGCCTGATATTAATCACTTTTTTGAGTTGGAATTTCCAACATTTTCAGTATGTCCGACTGGCGCATAGTCCCCATTAATTTTGTCGGACAATCTACTTTTTGACTTTCTCATAAATGAATCTTTAAATTTCAATAAGAATCGGCTTGGTATTAGTAAATTTTTGGCACCCGGACTTGTTTCAAGGCCTCTAGCAAAATTAGTCCCCACTACCGAGATTTTTGTCAAATATAAAGTTTGTCCGACTCACTGAAATGAAGCGATTTAGAAAGTTTCAGCCTGATATTTATGACCCGACAAAAAGGTCTACGGACGCGGACCTATATGTATTTGACTTGTTAAGCGTTGTTCCGACGTACCAAGCTCAGATCAAACGGCATTGCTTAATAATAAAAAAACCGTCGAATTTAGATCCTTTTTTGAAGTTGTTTAAAATAAAGTAAGCTTGGACGCCTTCTTAAGTACAAAATGTCGAGGTAAGTAAGTGGAATAATTAAAACTAATTTTTCATAAAGTTTATTTACCGCATATCATTATGGCGATGATAAATGGTTTTCAAAGACCCACTTGTTACTCCCTAGCCGTAGCGGCGATAATGAGGTGTGGCGCGCTCTGCAGCACGGCCAGCATCGGCGCCGAGGGCCACATCCACGGGGACGCCTCCGAGACTGCCATACTCAACTTCATCAACCAGTACGAGGACCTCGCTGCTATGAGAAACGAGTTCCCTAAAGTCGCAGAGATACCATTTAATTCAGTCAATAAATATCAGGTAAGTACGAGTAAGTAAGTACCTAAGTAAGAGGGAGTATTTCCTCTATAAACAATATAAATACTTGCTAATAGTCCCTAGGGTGACGGAACCAGTAACTTGATTCTTATTTTACAGAAGATAAGGATCATTCATTTGTTGTGAAGTGTCCATTACTGGTGCCTGTCAGCTAAAAGTGTTCATTATTGGTGCCGTCACCTTAAAACAGATTCAGACTTCTTTAACATATGTATTATGTTCTATTCTCAATGTTACGCAGGTTGTGCTTACCTGACTAATTGAGAACATCCTCCTTTTTTGAAGTCGTTTAAAAAATAATATGACGTAATTTTTCTAAATATCTACTTACTTGGAAAGGGGTCTAGAATCGGGAGTTGAAAAATGAAAGTGATTTGATTTTGCAAACGGGGTGTCATATGAAAGAAATCAATCTGCAAATTACAGACAAAAAAAACCCTGACGTCTTTATTAAAATTAGGGCTAGTCAAAATGGACCCTATGGCATAAAAAATAAAGTTCATAATTAAATGAGTTTCTTGTCTTGTGCGATTTCCAACCGTACAGCTCACTTTCCCGAAATGTGCACTTTCTCTTAACGTGCAGTTCTTCAGACGGATCACTTTCTTGGATAGTACGCTGTCTCTAAAAGTGCACTTCCCAATGGGTAGGTACACTTTATCAAAAAGTACATTTTCTTAGATTATCTCTGATAAAGTTATCTCTACCTACTTATAATAAATCTCTAAATTTTAAAAATAATCAGCCAGTTTAATACTAGAATTAAGTCACTTATAATTAAAAAACAAAAAATACTGATATACAATTTAGGAAAAAAAAATATTACTTAGTACATACATTAATTTGTTACTACTTAAAGTTTATATTTTTGAATTTATACAAATTATGTACGAAGTTTGGGCAATAGGTAGAATTAAAATTTAACTTAAATTCGTCGTTATTAATTTATTAAAGAAATAGTCATTAAGAAGACCGTATATACAAAGTTAGGAATACTGATGTCGTGATCTTAGCATAATATAAAATAAAAAAAGTAACTATAAATAAACAAACAAAAACAGAACTGACTGTCATGTCATGTCACTCACTTGTCAATCATTCGCTGCCGTTCGTTCACAAATTTGTTATTTTGCGTAATTTAATTAATTACATAATTTGTAGACGCCATTAAAATAAATAAACTATTTTGCGTTTACTGCTTTGCATCTGCTTTGAGTTTCTTTCGTCAGACAGATAAAAAATGAACATGACAGTTGTATATTTTTTTCAATTCCTTTGGTAATAAATGGACTAAGGGCACTATAAGTGTATTCCTAACATTCACAATCCAACTTTTTTTTATTGTTTGTCCTAAATATAAAAAAAACTACTACATAAAAAAATCCAAAGATATTTTTACTGTAATGAGCAGTGTAAAAGCTAGAAACGGTATTTTATTTTACTACCTTAGCACATAAATAATGAATTGTTGTCAATTCGATAAATAGTAAAAAAAATATATAGCACGAAGGTTCTAGAGATCAGACAGAAAAGTTACCATTGCTGCCATGACATGACTCATGTCATGATCTTCATCTGACATAAAATCTTGTGGTCTTTGTGGTAAATATGGAAATAGTGCATCTTTTGAGAAAGTGCCCCAATTGGGAAAGTGTACATTTAGCAGAAAGTGCCCATTACGGGAAAGTGAGCTGAACTAGCCGTACCCCTCCAACGATAATATCTTGCCCTCGGCGCGCGAGTCCTACTCTCAATTGACCGGTTTAGTTGTATCCTCCTCCTCCTCCACTATTGTTTCGGTGTCGCGATAAGACAACCTGTGAAATTACTAGCATACAGGTATTCCACTTAAGTCGTCAGGGTTTGCAATGCATTCGCAGTGTTAGTTCAGGACTGTAGTGTTTAGAATGTAATTGTCTATGGTCTCAGATCCCCCCCACCACGAGGTGTCCTGTGTGATCGTTTGCCTTCTTCTTGTCATAAAAAGAAGATAACAAATATAAAATAGACAATATAGCAGGGATGTACAAAGGCAAACATTCCTTTAAGAGATCTCTTCCAGTTAACCTATTAGACAATGAGAAATAATAAATGAAAATGTGTCTGTGGCGTGCATTTTAGCTACACCTAAGTACTTAGAACCCATTTCATATAGAAAAAATGTTTTTTGGCAGGCTAGTGTACACCTTGATAAAAAATCGTCAAAGTACGTGGTTATGATGAAAGGTGCACCAGAAAACATAATTTCTCGTTGTGATAAGATGGCAGTAGAAAAAGATGCAAGGCCACTGGCAACGGAATTAAAAGGATCCATCGAAAAAGCTGGTGAAAATATGGCCGAAACCGGTAGGTTTTAGCTGCCCAAGGTAGGCATTTATCATAATAATGAGTCTAAGAGTCTTATGACAAGTTCTTGTGGTAATACATGCTAAGATTATAATAAAAAAAACGTATTCTCAATATAATTCTGACAGTATTTCTGGTTTAAGGCCAAAGGATACTTGCGTTTGCCGATCTCACATTAGATCCAAAAAGGTTTCCTTTGGACTATAAATTTGATGCAGACGAGGTTAATTTTCCATTGGATAAATTACGTTTACTGGGCATTATGGGTCTGATGGATCCACCGAGAAGAGAAGTAAGTAAGAAAGTTCGGTCAGAAGTTCGATCATTTTGAACGCTTTACGTCGAATACAAAATGTTTCACTCACACGCCAAACCTGTTTGCTATTGCTATGCAATGCAAAATGCAACTTAATTGATACAAAAAAAGTATCTTTTAATCTTGAACTTGTGACGGCTGTTGCCGTCGTGGCGTCAGTGGCACGACTTTCATTTGACGGCCAGAGCCGTCTGTTCCGGATGGGCTGAGCCGAGTTAATTAGGGCTCTATAGTATTTCAGGTTTGGCCGTTTTGGTTTGGCCACATTCAAACAAATAAAGTCATTGTGTTGTAGCACGCGCCACTCAACAGAAGCGAAAAAAACCTTTTCATCACACTTGCATGTAAACAGTATCTAAACATACAGGTTAACTTGGCCGCAATGCCCCATATAAAACCCTCGACCTTTCTTCTTACCTTGAAACCCAAGGTCGGTAAGTAATTTTTTTTTAATTTATAGCACAGCACACAGGTCATGCAAGTTCAAGCAAAGAGTTTACACGCAATTGTAAAATTGTCTTAAAATTTTATTTAAACAGAAATTTTATTGCAATCTCGCTACATGTTACTTAAATACTCAATTAATATTCTTAATAATCGATTTTAATAGTTTTCTGTAACAAAACGTCGTTTTTTTTTACACTCCTTCAGGGCTGTATGTATACCTACGTAAGTATTTGCCCTTAACGTTTCTGAACGAAACATTTGTATAATCTGTGGAGTCCGCCAGCCATCCGCTTAAAAAAAGTTCAAGTTATTCGTAATAATAGTTGTGCTGACTTGTGTATTTATTTACTCGCAAATGTGATGAAAAACATTGTGTGTTTCACGGGCGGTACGGGAATTACGAACCTCGACTCAGAAAGCCCTCAGTCTTCGACTTCGGGCTTCTACTAGAGCCTCGATCGTAATTCCTTACTTACCGACCTTAATACACAATGTACTATGATGTGTCGATACATTATCGACTTTACCACGCTAAACACTAGATAAATTACAAAATGCTTTTACAACGCGACACGCCATTATTATTTAAGCAATTTGTAACCCACTTGCTAAGCCAATAGAGTTGATAATCAATTGAAATTTCAAGCAAGGTGTAGTATCTTTACGAAGTATACCTATTGCTGTTGAGTGATGCGTACGACAGTACAATGGCTTAATTAAATCACAATATATTGTTCTCCTTAATTTGATGCCGCCAAACCAAAACCAAAATACCTACATGGTAAACACGGAACCCTCCGAGAGCAGTGGCGGCGCGAATTGAATGTAGGGGTCACACACACTGGGTAGGGCGTGTCGGAGGCATTTAACCCTTTTCCAGGCCTTGCTAAAGTAAAGATACAAGCAAGAAATGGAAAGAAGCAGTCCTGAAGGATATTGATTCATGAAGTCATATTTCAGGAAAGTTCAATTAAATTTAAGCCATAAAATTTAAGTAGTTAAGTTCAATTTTGAGCGACATTAATGTGGTCAATGAAATACACTATGCCTGGAAAAGGGTTAAACTGTGGTAACGCTCTGCGCTGAGCCGCATCCTGGCTGACGCTGAATACTGTATAAGTACGTGTAACATGCAAGGTGCTATCAGCGATCAAGTGCGTGCGCTCGGCCGACGTGCGCGTGATGATGGTGACGGGCGACCACCCGGCCACGGCGCGCGCGGTGGCGGCCGAGGTCGGCATCTTCACCGCGCCGCCGGGCCACGTCGTCACCGGCTCGGAGCTGCGCAACATGACGCCCGACCTGCTCGACTGGACCCTCGAGAAATACTATGAAATTGGTAACGGTGTCACGCGCATAAATAACTAAACAAAATGGTGTAGCAAAAGATCGCCATGGTGAGATGTGGAGCTATAATATTCTCAAGTGGCAACCACCAATTTAGCAGCAGTTTGTTTACCTACATTAACCCTCCAAATTGCGACCTAATTTCAGAACTGATTACGTGATAAATATTAAATGGTCTAACCGATTTTCAGTTGAGAATTAGCCCATGTTCAACTAGGTTTCTATTTAAAAATCGGCGTCTGTATCGGTTCGTCCGTGTAGGAGCTACGATGCCGCAGACACACGGTAGTTTATAACACGACTCTGTTTGCGTCGGGAGTTTAAAATTGGATTACGCTGCTGGCTAAATGAGTTAAACAGCAGCCTCATGTTTTCGAAACTCGTTTTACTACATGGGGAAAAAACAAAGTAGGTACAGATGTAGTGAATAATCCTTTCCCATCGTTTTTTGTCGTATAAGTTCGTATTTATCTTGTTTTCTCAATTAGCTTTAGTATCCATCAATAAGCCAACTGAGAAAACAAGATAAATACGCACTTATCCGACAAAAAACGATGGGAAAGGATTATTCACTACATCTGTACCTACCTAGTACTTATTTTCCCCGTTTTTGTGCGTACAGTTATCTATGTGTTGTATACGCTGTATATCCATCTATTCAAGAGTTGATTAAATTAATTTGTGTTTTATTTTGACATCTACGTCTCTTGCATTAGTTGAAAGAATAAGGCTCGGGTTGAGGCCATTTGCAACGTTAAAAGATGGCGGACGTGTAATTTGTTTTAGACTTAAATATTTGGGTAATTAGGTGTTCAAAGTTCTTTTCTGATAGTGATTTGTTCTTTTTATGCCTTTGTGTCGCACAGTGATTGAAGACTTGGACTTATTTCGTGTATCTGGAATCTTTCTTCTCGTTTCAAGTGGACTCGCAGTGGTGCAGAGGTTAAAACTATCTTGACCTCTGACCTACAAATCACCGTACAAAGTTGCCCCAATCTTCCTAGAGAAGATTGGATTGTGTTTTATTGCTATATTGATTTATACTCATATAAACCTTGACACTGGCGAAATCACTTCACGTGGAAACGCCATAATATCCCTGCGGTAGTAGCTGTTCAAGTCGCCGCGGGGGCAAAAAAAAAAAAAAGGCTCGGTTTAAGTAATTTATAATCATTTAAAATAACTCGCTGGAACAATAAATTACTTTGAGCTTGGTGCAACAATCTACACTTATGTATTGAACCAACTGCATCTCTAGCTCTACCCACACGACAGTTTTTGCGAGGACGTCGCCAACGCAGAAGCTGCAAATAGTGGAAGCATGCCAACGACGCGGCGCCGTGGTAGCCGTGACGGGCGACGGCGTCAATGATGCGCCTGCGCTCCGCCGAGCCGACATCGGCATCTCCATGGGCATCACGGGCTCGCAGGTGAGGCTGCAACGCCGCGGAAAGGGGCGAGCCGGCGCTGCGGTAGCCGTGGGGGGTAAGGACTGAAGCTACAACATGCGGCCAAGTGGTGGTAGATGGTATTAAAGTGATTCTGGCTGTAATTGCCTAGGTACTTATTTTACACGAGTACGAGTACACTTACCTAATTTGCTTGACTAAATTGGGTACCTAATTTAATAGTCCATAGTTGTCTCAGTCATCTCATGTAGGTAATCTAGGGTTTGTTCAGCGCAGCACTACTATCTTCCGTACTAGATGGCCATATCAATCTATTTATACTATACCTGCGTGCCTAAACCTGCGATGCCTCTGTTGTTAGATTGAGTACCAATTTCACCAAACGAAGTTAAATTTCATCATGTTAATCGGCTGTTAGTTCATATATTTTGACAGCTGTTAACTTTTGGTGAAATTGATACGAAGTTTTTTTTTTTAAACTACCTACGTAAAAAATTACCTATTTACAGGTTTCAAAACAATCAGCAGACATCATTCTAATGGACGATAATTTTGCCACTATAGTAAATGGCATAGAAGAGGGAAGGAAGATATTCGATAACCTAAAGAAATCTATTTGTTACATCCTAATATCGAATGTGCCGGAAATCTTTCCGGTGATGATGTTTATTTTATTTTCGATACCGCTGCCACTGGGTAAGTACTTATTTAACAGTTCAGCGCTGCAGTCCCAAGTGGTCAAACCACTCTCTAGCCAGTTATTGCTGGCAGCATAATATTTATATGGGGCCTACCCGCCCTGCCTTTCCCACTATTCCGTTATACACCATGACTAGTCGAACGGATTAGGTAATATTTGGGACACCGGTTTCTTTTACCCTGGATACTAGAGGCACACCTTTCTTTTACCTAGTAGGAAATTTGTATCCGTAATAACCAAGACCAAGACGTGGGCAAAAGCATATTAAAATACATTTTCAGGAGTGATGACAATATTATGCGTGGATCTCGGCACGGACATGTGGCCAGCAGTAGCCCTCGCTTACGAAAGGGCAGAGTCGAACGTAATGGAGCGGCCGCCGCGCAAAGACGACCCTCTGGTCTCCTCGCGCATGATATGGCTGGCTTACGGACACCTCGGCCTGGTCGAGGTGGCTGCCGGGATGTCCGCCTACTTCATAGTCATGGCGGAGCATGGTTTTTACCCGTTAATTTTGTTTGGTAATAATAAATATTATGAAAAAACATTTAGGATTTAGCTTTAAGAGGTGCACACTGCACACAGAAACGGTTGGAGTTAGTAGAACAACCGCAAATCAAATCTTGGAGAGCTAGGTACGTATTTAAGATGAATCAATGAAAATGATGCTTTAAGTCCCAACAAAAAGCTTGTCGTTTATTTGGATGAAACATGGGTGCATTGTCACTACACTGTTAATAAATGCTGGCAGTCTACGTCCGAGCATGGCATACGAAAATATGACAGTGCTGGGAATAGATGGATTATAATCAGGGAGCGGACAAACGGATGTCATTACTCGCAAGAACATGGACATGACTCTAAAGATTAATTAATTGAATTCTTAGTGAATATTGCTAAGACTTCAATGGAATAATAAAAGAAAGATACCATACCTTCTTTGATTTCCTTTTTAAAAAATACGATGATTTTTTTGACTCATGACAATTTACTCTGTGATTCTTTGCGTGTATCACGAAAGATATCGTAATAAATAAAGTCATGGCAATTTTTTTTAATTTCGCCTTTTGAATATCGTCAATTTTCTAACGAGCTCATGGCGAAAATTTAAGTAAATAAAATACGACGTGGCAATGGTATCTCAAAATTATGTTTAATTATTTATAGTTATAGCTTATCTTAAACATTTCGAATGAGAACTCAATAATATTTTCTTTTACATACATATTAGGCAGCGAAGAAATATGTCTGTGTCGCTGTTATTTCAACTTCAAAGAAAGGTGTTTGACTTATATGTTAAAAAGCATTGATACATCCAAATTCGATGAATGTTGGGAGGAGCTTGTGGGCCTAATGCGTAAATATCAAGAAAGGGATGTACCAGGTAACTTTTTTTAAACTAGAGTTTACCTATTTAAGTATACGGGTCATGCATAGAGAATAAAACTGAGATCGAAATTGTACGAATAATTGTTTTTTTTAGGGAATGAGTCAAGAGATATTGCCTGTAAATGTCCAATGAAGAACTCCAACTTGCGTAAAATGTTATTAAAAATACCTCTGCATGTTTTTGTCCCTTAACTTCGGTAGATTGTGAACGGAGTTTTTCAGCTCACAAGTATATTTTGGATGTGAAAAGGAACCAACTTACACCTGAAAATTTAGAAAAATTACTTTTGTATTTTCTTTAATAAAGATACTCACTAAATCTGTGTTTAATTTATTTATTAATATTTTACTAAGTATACAACTTAAATTACAGGCAAAAAATAATGAATTAATCTTTGAAGTCATGTCCATGTTATGCGAGTAATGACATCCATTTGTCCGCTCCCTGATTATAATCCACGCAGGTTTTGAACACGGTTTTGTAAGGGGAGCATTAGCTATTTGGAAGGCCATTTCAAAGAAAGGGGATTATCATGGCCAAGTAAATACCGAAAAATTTCTTAAATGGATTACTAATAAATAATCTATTAGCAAATACACCAAATTCGATTATTGTAATGGACAATGCTTCCTATCACAGCACACAGGTAATAAACCCCCCACTTCTAGAGATCGGAAACACGTAATGGTGGATTGGCTCAAAGCACATCATATTGAATTTTCAACGCACTACACAGTTCCCGAATCGTACGAAATTATTCAAAAAAATCGCCCTCCTAAAGATTACTTAATAGATGACCTATTAAAAACACACGGACATGAGGTACTTCGCTTGCCACGCTTACAACTGCGACTTGAATCCAATTGAGTAGGTATATATGGCATTTAGTTAAGCAGAGAGTGGTTCAAAAAAATATGCAACATCGTGAAAATGAGATTGAGGCTATAACATTAGAGGCATTAGCTTCAATCACCGAATATGACTGGAAAAAAGAGGTGGACCACGTGAAACGTATTGAAAATGACTATTGGCAAAGAGAATGCTTGGAAATTCCTCGTAACGAAGTAGTTGTCACCATAGGTAGGTCCAGCAGTAAACTGTTTCTATGCTGTTTGATGTGAACATGCATATTTAACACTAATTATCTATTTTGTTTTCTCTGTACCAGGTGATGATCCGGACAGCTCTGAAGACGATGGTGTTATGAATTTGTTGCCGGCAACTCCGAATGCGTTGCCAACCCCGACGCCTTGGAGTACTAAGAAAGTTGGAATTCCTCTATGCTAGGAATTCTACCGGTGGTTTTATCCCCACACCGAAATTATTTGCATAGCATAGCAAACTTGTTTGACGTAAGGCGTTAAAATAGGTTAACCTCCAGGTCTCCGTGACCGCTGGGACAGAGAGGCCGTGAGCGACCTGCAGGACTCGCGCGGGCAGGAGTGGACGTACGTGGAGCGGCAGGAGGTGCTGCGCGCCTGCCAGGCTGCCTACTTCGTGGCCGTCGTCATCACGCAGATGATGAACGGCCTCATCTGCAAGACGCGCTACAACTCGCTGCTGCATGTCGGTGAGATACATCTACTCGGTTTTTTTCAAGGCAGAGCAAGCAAATTCAGAAACATCGTTGTGATTGCTCTGCACTCTCAAGTTGAGTCAGACCCTTTTTCATCCATACACATTTCTGGCTCCTTTACCGAAACATTAAATTTAATTTATTTCATTAACTACTTTTTCTTTCAAATTAACACAATATGCGTCCTGATACACGAAGGTACATACGTTTAGACTTATTATATGAAGCAATTAAAGTGTAAAATTTGAACAGCATCATGCGGCGGACGAGCCTCGTAAATCAACCTTGAAATTTTATATTTTCAGGGTTGAAAAACCGGGTCCATAACATTGGGTTAGTCCTAGAAATAATCATAGCGAGCTTCATATGTTACTGCCCTGGGATCAATGACTTTTTTCGAACCTACCCCCTACGATTCCAATGGTAAGAAGTGGTGGTAAAAAATATAAAAATACAACTTGAAAAAAAAAAGTCCAACTAATATTTACTTAAAAAACCTAAAATTTAAACGTTCTACAGGTGGTTCCTGAGCTTGCCGTTTGTAGTGTTCATGTTCCTGTTTGATGAATTCAGAAAGTATTGTATAAGAAGAGAGTTATTCGGGGGCTGGTACAATATGCTTACATATTATTAAGCCAACTGATCGTTTTATAAGTAAATACATTTATAACGATTGTACCCAGATATCGGGAGAATTAAAAACATTTTTCAAGAAATGAGCTATTTATTTACCTATTTGCCACGCAATATTGAAATATTGATCCCACATTGATACTCCATTCACCTAAATAATACATAGTATCTATACTAGTTAAAATGAGCAATAAAGACGATTGCATCAATCAGGTCACTGATAAAATTAAGTCTGAAAGAATGGAACAATCAAATAAATACCTACTAGTGACTTTTCAATCTCTACGACTACATATAAATACGTCCACGGAAACCTTTACGAAGACAGGCGTTTGAGCCGAAAACATAACATTGTATAATAACAAAGTTGTAATCAAAATGAAAATAATGATGTCTTGTATTCTACAACTCTAAGTAAATAATTATATTAAATCGTCCATCCTGGGAAAGGTTATCGTGAATCATCTGTTCCAATTTAAGTAAGGCACAAAACAGATTTAAGTATGTCCTTCTTCCATATAAGTTACATCCCATAGTTCCTTACAATAAGTGGCATAAATTTAGTAAGTAGATATGAGAAAATAGTACAACATCAAATTTTGTTAAATAAAATCGATAAAATTTAGTAAATAGGTACAAATTGTAAATGATCAATACGTAATTAGAATTACTACAAATATTTTAAAGATAAGACTACAAATTTATTCCGATAATAATAGTTGACCAATTTGGATGGGCGAACTGTGACCGACCCAGACATTCCTCATCTACACCACAGAATAATAACTAGTAACTAGCGTTACAGAAGCTTTACTTCACAACGGTTTTCAAAGAAATATGTACTCAATCTGATAGACAATATGATTTAATTTAGCTCGCGTTCCAGTCGAGCACGTGTTCATTTACATACCTTCTAATTTTTTTTGAGGAAATATGGGCCTTAATTCACTGTACTACGGTTCATAATAAGTTAGACGTGGTTATACGTGGTTATACGTGTGTCGTCTTTCGCTTGCGGCAGCCTACTAGATTGGCCCTTCCGCCGTGGCCGGCGCCTGGAGGTATGTTTTTAATACCTACACGCGGAGTGACACAGGCCTGTCTACACTAAAATTACCCAAACCATGAGCCCGTCGACAGATGAGCAAGACAAAAACATCTAAAGCGTTTTAACTAATTGCATCACGTATTATCTTAGATCACAATCATATTGCACTCAAATATATTAAAAAGATTAAACTATTTCAAAATCAGAAATTAGATTAAATATACACAGCCAAAAGAAACATTTGACAACTAAGTACTCATACAATAAGTGGTTCACACAATGTTTACTTAACGTACTAATTTAATGACAATTACGAAGTCGACGTTTAAGAAAACGAAAAGAGATTCATTGGCTGACAAGCTAAGTACGTCACTCATCTACGATTACCTACTTCTTCATAATATAGGAACCAGAATGTTAACCTTTTGTATATGCGCCAGCGCAACTTCATGGACCTTCATGGAATCACGGAATCCTACGCTTTGCTGGGAGGTTTTTGTTAAGGCCCTATTAAACTACCTATTAAACTACGCGATATTGAGTCTCGACTACCTAGACTGTCTTACTAACTAGACAAGCTCGATTACACCGCGCTGAATACCGTACGTTAAGGGTCTCCTCAGACCTATCGACGCCGAATCGGCTTGAGCCGGTAAGAAAAAGTTTTATGTCCATGCAATAATAGCGAAAACGACGTCGTTCCGTTCGCAACGCCGAATCGAGTCGAGCCGAGCCGAGCGACGTCCTTTTCGCTCTTATTGCATGGACATAAAAACTTTTTCTTACCGGCTGAAGCCGATTCGGCGTCGATGGGTCTGGGGAGACCCTAATAGTAAGACACAGACGGGAAGACTGTTAGCGAGGCCGAAGCCACACTTACAGGCTAATTAGACTGGCTAACTTACTTACTATTATTACAATACGCGGGGACTTATTAAGATATGGACTAAATTAGCGACTCGCCCTCGTTTCGCTTCGGTTTATGTGTTTTCTGTTACAATTATTACACAATTATACAAACCAGAATTTATTAAACACCTGTTACCACTAAAGTACTCGGTGGTAACAAGTGGGAATATTTTTCCTATTTGTTACCACTAAAATATTTGGTGATAACTACATTTTAAACATTTGGTGGTAACAGCTGGGAATTTTTATTCCCAGCTGTTAGCTGGTGTTGCGTAGTTTCAAGGATCTAAGCGTACCTACAGAGGGACAGACGGCGGGAAGCGACTGCTTTATCGCGTAGTTCTAATAGGCTCTAAAAACAATCGAAGCAAAGGCCATGCCAAAAAGGTTCGTGCAACAGTTTTCGCGTGTTTAATATTGTGTGGTGGCCCGTTTTTACATATGTAGGCCCGTAGTGATTGCCAAAAGGGTAACATTTAATATTAAGTAGCCAGTCAAGTGTTATACTTAATCGGTTAAATATTTACAAACAAAAGTGGTTTAAACTATCTACACACGAAATCTTAGTTACTACAAACATTATTGGTAAAAATCAACAAATTATACGTACAAGATACATTTTTAATAACAACACTGATCAAATAAATTAATAGAATGTAAAATAAATAAATTAATAAAAAAACATAATGCATGGTTTCAAAGCGTAACAAATGTTCAAGACATTGGCACTTGATTATTTTAACAAACATAGATTAACTAGATTAAAGAAAACAAACAATTTCCATATTAGGTAACTCCCGCATTAAATTAAGGTCTCTTATGTATATAACTTATATATTAAATCTCTTCTTTCCTTACGCAGAGGCAAGTATTATGCGGTTTTAAGTAATAAGTATTAAGTAGTAAGGTAATTTTCAAGTTCATTTTCAAACACTTAAGTACCACCTGACGCAACATTAGCCAGTCCGTAGAAATAGAATTTACTACAGTAATAAATAAGCTCACAATATTTCCAGTCAAATCATAGTCAAACCAGATTTTAACAAAACTTTGACCGTTGTTTTACATATATATTTAGTGGTTGTTATTTGATATAGCCTCGTAAGGCCCAACGTCCTAAATCTGGGACATTTTGTCAAAGTGACTTTTGACTTTACTTGACCGACACAAGATAATTTTTCGAACTAACGAAATTTGAAGTGGGTCTTACGAGGGTAACGATATACGATCAAACTGGCGCAGACCCGGTTTTAAGCAGCAGTCACTCAGCCCCCTGTTTCACTATCTTGACACGTGACGGGTGATATTTAGCTTTCATGTGAATCCCATTGTTGTAGCAAATTGTTACCTTTGCAATGTAGAACGAAATAGGGGGCTGCCTGAGCCCACCGGAAAGCTAATCAGCGGGTAAGTTAACATTTGAAATTATTCGCTCTCTTTCGGGCCGATGAACTCATTTTATGAGGCGCCTGCGTGGTCTGAATTGTACAGTCAACCTTATAAGTACGTTTGTACCTTATCGCTTTAACGCCCTTGATGCAGCAGCTCAAATATGACGTTAAAGCGACAAAGGACTAAGTTTGCAACTACTGAAAAGGCCGACCGTACTACAATGGCTTATTCTACACCGCTTTTGAGAACTTATATTCTGCAGTTTATTCAATACCTCAGCGTCGTCGCCTCACCTTAAATGGAGTTAAGATAGAAATGAATACGTAAATGTAGGGGAAAGTTTTAAATGTAACATTTTCGATAGGTATATGGCAGGCGAGTCTTAGGGGCGTAATACTTAGTTCTTTTATCTTTAAAAATAACTACACAGAACTTGCGAGGGTTTAATTATACTGTGTCATGTGTTAATTTATTACATACCCAAAAAGGTAGCTTGGTAATAGACCTAAAGCAGTATCAGATTAGCTGTCATGTTAATTGTCATATTATGTCAAAGATGTAACCCTACGACTATCTCCGCAAGTCATTGCTACTTATGATCGTAATAACCAACCAAGTGGATAACTAACGACCAAACACTATGATCCACCTACAATATAAGTATTTAAATCAATAAATTACCTACACTTTTTATTTATATAATTTCGCTACTATACTATCACACAAATTTCATTTGCATTTTTCAATAACAATAGACCAAGCTTAGACTAAGAAATACTAACAATAAGAAAACAATTTGTGTGAAATTAAATTAATTACAATGATTTATTGGTTTGTATTCGGGTCGACCGGCGATACCTATCAAATCATTGACGTCCGGGAAGTGAAAGGAAGACACCCAAGATGCTATGACGCACAACATTGCCATTTTTATTTTACAACTGATGGATCTTGATCGTAAAAGATCATCTCTCATAAGCGTGCCAATCCTGCGTGTAAGCTCTGTGAATGCTGATGATTTGATCTGAACAAAAAATAGTCCGGAACAGCTTTACATGAGTTGTATTAATAAACCCTATCAACATTTTTGTAAACCCCTGAGGATTGGTTATCTGGAGGTCTCAACCGCCTCTATTGAGTTCTCATGAATTGATGAATAACTGGCCTTACATCGCCTCGGTCATTAATCTCTCACTCAGCTCACATCTTACCTGACCAGAGTAAGTTTATAATACCGGTCATTTAATCGCCTGTCATTTCATTCACATGTGAGTGACGGATGAGAGGCGGTCAAGACGCCAAACTCACCACGCTTACGGCTAGTGATGACTCAAACCGGTTAACGCATGTAGATAGTTAGGTTGGTGAACCGAGACTGGCAGTGTAAGTGGCACGGCCTGGGCGCGCGGCTAGAGGCGCGCGTGGCGCGCGGCCACGATGTGCGCGGCGAGCGGGCTGCGCATGTCGGCGATGGAGTGGCGCGCGCGCACCCGCGCCTCCTCGCGGCTCACGTCGTCGTGCAGGATGCACTCCATGATCTTAGCTACGATTGTCGACGGTGGAACATGAGGATTCCCTGAAATTACAGTAGCGGTTATTTTAGTTTACTTTATCTTGAACTGTAAAAGGAGAAGCGGAGACTACATGAAGCAGGCGTAATGGCGGGGATAAATAAATAATTGTTTAAGTTGCAGTCACTGCCTGTGCTCGGTCTGTTTAAATATAGGGGCATTCTATTCTAAATGCCCCAAATAAATAGAACCGCTCACTTTCCTAAAAGAAAACCACTCGCTCATTAATTATCTTGAACCACAAAGCGCCCCCATGCAAACGTCACCCGCGTTCATCAATGGTCACTCAGTATGTTAGTTGGCTGGTTTATTGATTGATGTAGCTCCCAAACATAAAATAAAAGTTAAAAAAACTTTTTTTATTAGCGAATTGCTTTCCGCTACACGACGTTTCTTGCGTGTGGGGTTTACTACAACTATTCCACTAGAAAGAATATGATTGAAATATGATATTGTTATGAATCTTATGATACTTACTGTACAGCGATTTCAGGTACTTGATGTGACATATGTCTGGCTGAGGGAATTACTTTCATGAAGCGGCAAACTGGTGTGCAGTGTTCTGTTAGTGAGGTTGTTATATAACATTGTTAGAAGCATTAGTCACCACTTATCATAACTGCACTACCAAATTAAAATTAGTATCATAAATAAATATTAAATTATTATTTATTTTAAAATAAAAAATTGATTGATTAGATTAACTTTTATCTACCCATTCCAATTATCCAGCATAGCATTTCCAAACTCACACAAAGGTTTTTTTTTTTTTTTTTTTTTTTTTTATATCATAGGAAGGCAAACGAGCACACAGGCCACCTGATGGTAAGTGGAAACTGTGACCCATAGACATTCGCATTCATAAGACCGCAATCCTAAGACTGCAAATGCGTTGCCAACCCTGAGGCCGAAGATGGAATGCCTCTATGCTAGTCATTTCACCGGCTGTCTTATCCCCAAACCGGAACACAACAATGCGAACACTGCTGCTTGGCGGTAGGTTAATGGATAAGATGGTGGTACCAACCCGGACGGACCCTGCACAAGGTCCTCCCACCTCCAGGTTAGGCAAAAGCAAACTTAATTATATATAATTTTTAATTTTATTAGTGTACCATCACATTTAATTAAATTAACGGTATTAACTTCAGAAGCTTACATATTTACTTCTGACATGAGGTATTCATTGATATTAGTTTTACATATCTGCAACCTTATTTACCCCTATAAATTGTCCATTTTCCAAATGGTTTTTTTTCTGGACTTTATGTCATACGTTATAGATATTGCATTGTATCATGGTGCATCCAAAAATATTGAAATATGTTTCACTCCACTCAAATTCGAACACACAAAAAACCTATGAATAGGAATCAATCATCATCCATCAGCTACTAGCCGAGTCATTGTAAATACATATTGTGTACTTACAAAAGCATGCCGGATAACCAGGGCATCAGCCTCCACAGAACAGAGCATTTTCTAACTCTTTGTGGTTGTTGTTTATACACTTAATCATTGTCTTCATGTTTATTTTGAGGTCTCCATTTAACCTTGTATGTTTTGATGAAAAGCGCTTTCGGTAAAATACGATGACACTGACTGGTGCTGGACATATACAATTTGACATGAAAATGTAGTGATGTTTTGATTGATAAGATAGGTTTTCGCCCCTGTCGCACCCAGCATATATATTCAACCTTTTTAATAAACCAATTAGAAGTAACATTATTCTCATCACTATTTCATCCTCGATAAAAAGACAATTAAATCGGAGAAATACTGGAAAAGGGCCGAATCTTAAGTACCACAAACCGACGTGCAAGCATGACTGGATGTATGAATGTTGAAGAAGCGAAAGAAATTTGACAAGATCGTAGCAAGTGGAAAGAAGTGGTCTCTGCCTACCCCTCTGGGAAACAGGCGTGATTTAATGTATGTATGTATGTAAAAAGACAATTACAGTCAGTTATTTTCAATAGCAGTCTAGATAGGAACAGACACAATTGTGATTTAATGTTTGTGTTGAGGTGTTTATGTACATTGTTTGTGTAATTAACTTTGTCACAAAACAACTTTTTTTTTTTTATATTTTATTTGGACTGAAACCACTGATAAAACATGTTTACTGATAAGTTAAAAGACCTATATTTTAATGTATTGTTCCAGTTACAGGACACGCCCTATAAATTAATTTAAAGAATATATATAAATCTTACACCAATTCCAATTATATTAAAGGCTCACCTAAAATATTGCACCTTTTGATTGCAGTAACTTTCATGAATACTATAATGGAACATAAATCAAAATTTTCGGGCAACGAGGTACCAGTGCAAGTACTATAAGCTAACAATTGACTGGACTCAACATAAACACTTTCTTGAGAGGTTAAACCTAAACCATGTTAATGTTAATAAACATTGTATATTATTAATAAATACAAGACTCACCTGTCAATCCCCTATATCCAAACACTCCGCAATCATGCATGCGCATAGAATGATGCTCATCTTTGATGAACTTATCTGTACTTATTCCTTTGAGCTAAAACATAAACATGTTCAAAACTGTTTAAAATACTATAATCAAATTATGTTAAAAGTTATACTTGATAAAATTACATTGTTCAACCCTTTTCTGAGTCCACAATATCAAGGCAAATGTTTAAGCATGTCAAATTTCATATAACATAAAATATTCATTTGACAGCAGCCAATTTGTTAAAATACCTTAGATGGTACTAAAAATCTATCAGGTATCCTTTGTAGTTTCTGCTGTTTTTCACTTGGTCCAAATCCCAAAGCCAGGAACACTGACTCTGCATCAACCTTCCTCGCCCCCAGCACATTCAACACTGAACTGCCACTTGAACCACTTGCGTCTGACTGGAATTTAAAACAAAATCAATATTTTTAATATACTTACAAAGGAAAAAAATCATCCTTGTATCCAACTCGAAAAAAATAATCTAAGGTAAATTAAAAGTTTACTTGCAATTTTCAGAGATCAATCAATAGTAGGTATTTCAAACAATGGCAAAGATATATTTATTTAAGAAATAGTGCAAAATGAGGAAAATATTGTTACCTGAAGGGAGTAATCTCTTAAAAGAGGATTTTTGAGTTTAGGAGAGTAACCCTCGGACTGAACAGAATGGTCTCTTTGCAACCTTTTTCTTACATTGCCCTGGGGAGGGCTTGTTAGCACCCCACTCTCTAAAGACTTCCTCTTCCACTCCTTCGGGCTGGGAACATCTAAATTTTGTTCCTCTTGTACCTCATCAGTAGCTTCTATAACTGTGTTTTCAGTCACTGTCTCCTCAGCCTTACTTTCATCTGATTTCACATCATTTAATTTTATGTCATCTTCAAGTTTGTCTGGAACATTTTCAGCATCATCTGCGGGTAAGGAGTCAAGCCATTGTTGCACCGGGCTGCTGCGGCGCATGTCGTCGATGACTCCACTGAGCCAACCCCTTACCTTTCTTTCTAATATTGAAGATACAGATTCATTAAAAGTATCTGGAATATGATAATAAATCAGTTGTAATAAATATTGATTTTACACGGAATCCACTAATAAACAAACAATCACTGTTGCAAAACTGTTCTGTTTGTTTTTTGATCGCATCCAAGTATTTAATTTAATTAATTTACACAATAAATTTTAATAAATGAGCTGCACAATACAAACACGAGCGTCAATAATCGACGGCAATTGCATAACTAAACAAATGGAATGAACAACACAAGGAGTTTATTGTTTTGGTCACGAATCACGACAGGAGTTAACACGAGAGCGACCGATGATCTATCACTGGCGAAACCAACCTTGCTTAGGATCCATCCTTAGTAGATTCAAGGTAACGCAGCATGCAATATGAGAGGATACTGGCATGAAACATACGTGCAAGATGTATACAAAGCTCACAATACCTGTTTATTTTTGATTAGAACAAAACCAGCTTACCTTCAGAGATAAACTTAACTTATAGTGTTAATAGTCATAGCTCGTATACTAAGCGCTCAGATTGTGTAAAATATTTCACTCTGCATTAAGTTATATTCAAAGTTGTTAATAACCATTTAGCGTACAAAAGATTGATTTTTAATTAATTTATTAAAACTGAGCAAGTAAAAAGAGGTGAAGAAATAAAACTATGAAACGGTATGATAAATACTGCCATAACAAAATATTCAAAACCAAAACTTGCCCAATATAATAATAAAATTGTCAGCTGTATAAGAAAACAATAATCTATATTTGATTTTTATAGAAATAGATTATATAGATAGAAAATGTATCACATTAAAATAAAATACTAATAGTTGGCAAGATAATATTATATGGTATCCAGTGTACAAATAGTAGTCTTTCGGTATGGCAAATGGCAACCCTTCAATAAAGTACCGTTCAAAAGAGGCATTTTTCAAATTTTCTCAATGTATTCAGGTTTGTAAACCTGTAAACGACTTTACGGCGGCGTGAAGGCATTAAGGTGGATTCACAATATTAAGAATTGCATTTTATATAATGGGTGAATATTTGAAGATGAACATATTGGGGGTGTAAGAAAAAAAACGAAATATCGACTCAGATGTGAATATTTATTGGTTTAACTTGTCAGTTAACATATTAATATGAAAAAAAAGCAAAAGGGACAGTACTTACACCAATATATATCTATATTTTTCAGTTTTAAATTTTTCTGCGAACGGTAGTGAGAAATAATACGTACGGTAATGAGAATTTTGTGAATGGTAATTAGTACGTATGAATGGTAAGGATAATTATGGAAAAAATGGTGGTTGGTAGTGAGAAATAACAATATTTCCAAGGGAATATCAAAAATGGTAATTAGAACAACGGCGAAGTAATATTCCAAAATAATCAATAATATTTTCTTGAATCGTCTTTAAAAAGAATACAGGGTTAAAAGAAGTTCAGTTAAGTAGTAGAAATTTAATTAAAATTTTGTAACTACCTCCTATTTCATTTTCATTTATTATTGTTATATGTATGACGATCCTGTGTGGAGATATATTTATTGTCATTTAAATAATATTGACCTATAATGTATCTTTTGTGTTGACTTTTAATTTATTTATTTCAGTACATACATACATACATACATAAACTCACGCCTTCATTCCCAAAGTGGGGTAGGCAGAGCTAAAGAATTACCAACAACTTTTAAAACTTGTTGATAATTCTATAACCACATTTTGCACAATAAGGCTAAGATGTTTACCAGCGCATTAGTGACAGGTTGCAAGCCCATCGCCTAACAGTACTACAAGCCTTTATTCCCTTAGTCGCCTCTTACGACATCCACGGGAAGACATGGAGTGGCACTATTCTAACCCGGCAACCACACGTTATTTCAGTGTTGACAATATATATTATTTTATTTATTATTGTTATGATGTATATGACGATCCCGTGTGGAGATGTATTTTTGTAAAATTAATTTCAAATTTATAGATGACATCCATAACTTATTTCTATTTTCTTTTTTTTCGATGATCTCAATGTAACTAATTATAATTTGACATACTATGCAATTTATACATGACATTATATTGAGAAATAAATAAACTGAAACTGAAACCTATAAATTAATACTCGATCATATTACGTGCCGTCGTACCTATCGAAAATAAGCAAATAATACATTTTAATAGTTAGATCCAGTATGACTTTATAAATTAAGTACTACTTTTTGGGTTTTTTCACAAATAGTTAAATAAAATATCATGTTGATTCTCATTCCCATTTCAACATTCTCATTACCGTTTATCAAAACTAAATGGTAAAAAACGGTAATTATGAAAATGGTAATGAGATATTAGTTCATTTGTCGCCGTTGAGGATAATCAAATAAAATTAACAACATTAGGCGCATATCAAGGCAAATACGACCCAATCGCACATATCTTAGCATATAAATTTAATAATAAAATCTTAAAAATGAATCTTGGAAATCTCGAATGGTGTGGAGAAAAAATCGTACCAAACGAGTGCTGCCCGGTGAAATATCGATGTAACTCGGCGCCAAATCACTCGAAACGCGTGCAACTCACTTCATTCGCCAACGCGGACTGCCATCGGACTGCTATCGATCGGCACTTTGATCGTACGACCAACTAAGTGGCGCGAAATATTTTTTTTAGCTGCGTTCATTGTAACAAACGGTAATGAGTTTTAGGGTCTGGGACATTTTTCTAAGCGATAACAAATTATTTGAAAGTGTTCTTTAAGCTGTGTAATTATGAAGTTCACTAAAACCACTAATATATTATAGAAATTACTGCATAAAAATACGATCTTCAGCATAAAAACGTATTATTTTTAACGTAGACTGTTCAAATTTGGGATTTGGGACACGGCTGGTAATGAGATTTGACATATATTTGTGTAAATTAATAATATTTCTATTTGAAATTTAAGTATATTATGTAAAATATTATGTAAAACAAATGTCATATTTTGTATAAAACCCGAAATTGTATTGATTAATACAATTTTAAATAGGTCTTTATCAATCGCCGCGTAATATGTACATCTTCAAATATTCACCCAAATAGCGACTACAACCCTTAATCAAATATTGGGAAACTATTTCCCACTTAATTTGTGATTAAGGGATAAATTGCGCGTATGAAAATTGAAACTATTTCGTTGAATAGGATTCTCGAATCCATCTTTGGATTTGGATTTTAAGGATATGTTACAATTAATTACTTAAATACCTTCACGCTTTCATTCCCAGAGTGGGGTAGGCAGAGCTACAGAATTACCAACACTCTAAAAACTTGTTGATAACTCTGTAACCACAATTTGCACAATTAGGCTAAGATGTTTAACAGTGTATGTTAGTGACAGGTAGCAAGCCCATCGCCTAACAGTAATACAAGTCGCCTCTTACGACATCCACGGGAAGAAATGGAGTGGTAAAAGAAAATTTATAAAACATTCAATATCATACATGTTACGTTATAATAATTGTGGATTATAATGTCGTTTCAATAATGAAAATTATAATTAGTTGTACCTACTGCGTAGATATTATTGTTTTGAAAGCAATGTGACAGTATTACACAACGAAAGACAATACACCGCAGCTGCTTTGACGGGTTGGTCTAATATGTCCATAAGTTGATATATTTTAAATTAGTCGAGTTTTGACACCACAGTGGTCTCACATATGACCCCGGTTTGATACGCCGATTTAAGCCGAAATGAGCTACTACATACCTTTTTGTCTTACTCATTATCAATCTGCGTTAAAATGTATGCGATAGATGTACTTTTCAAGTGTACTTCTCATTAAATTCCTTCTATGAGAATCCTATTTCTGTGGTTTTCACGCTTCGACTACGCCCATAGATATATAATAACTGAACACTAGATTCCGTGCCACCAGTGGCCCGTTTCACGAAGCTACAAGTTACAATTTTACAAGTGTAAACTGGCAACATTGGTCAAAAAAGGTACTACAAGCGTTTCACGAAGCTACTTTTCTACAACTTGTAAAATTCAAGTTACAAGTGTAAAATTTGAACCATAGACATTTTTTTTATTTTATTGTTAGAAATTGCTTCAATCGAACTAACGTTTCTCGAAAATTTTGTTACATTGTCAACTTGTACTTGTCAATTGCCAAAGAGTAGTGTAATATACGTCAATTGCTCTCATGTCGTACCGTCGTTGAGTTTAATTTTTTGTTAAAAAAGTTTGTTGTTATTGTTATTGTATATTTTGTTATTGTTAGTTGTTGAGTTTAATTCTCTGCTAAAGTTTGTTGTTATTGTTATTTTGTCTGTAAATATTACGTGAAGTTTCATAAGCTTGTGGAATGTGGAAGTACATCACGGGTATATGAAAAATCCCTTGAATTTGGCACAAGTCCTAAAGCCTGTGCCTTTGCGTGTATGACTTTCCACGCATCGGTCTTGGTTGCCGAAAATGCTCCAAAAAATTCTTTTTTCTTAAGCAACACTTCTTTTAGCAGTGTTGCCTTCAAAATTTTCCGGCTGCTTTACATAACTAAAATAACTCCCGTACCTACTTTAAAATTTTAACGATAACGAGAGACAACTCCGAAGACTCCGCGAGACTGGAGTGGAGACATCATCGGATTTACAGATTATAAATATAAATATTTCAAGATTTGACATTTAGAAACGTCAAAACATCAACAAACTTTTATTTAATAGGGACTTGTTAAATCGAGATGTCATCACTTGTAATCGAGATTACCATACGATCCTATTATTCTACCATGGAAGGCCGCGTTCGAGAAACACTTGTACTTGTAAATTGTAACTGTTTGCTCTTGTTACTTGTGAACTTGTAATTTGTAACTTGTAGCTTCGTGAAACGGGCCACAGTTGTCAAGCGTACCACCTTTTTAGGGTTTCGTAGTCAAACTAGGAACCCTTATAGTTACGCCATGTCCGTCAGTCCGCCCGTCCGCAGCCTAGCTCAGAGATTTTTAGTACTAGCGTAATTTGGCATGCATAAATACATATTAGTCACGACAAAAAAGTGGTAAAATAAAATCTTGAAAACCCGTAACGTGGGTTTTTTTTTTCTCGTCAACCCTGTTGTGTGATTTCGTTGGATAGGTCTTTCAAAAATATTGCGGGTTTTTCGATTAAGGTATCCGTTTATGAAATATTAAGTGACTTCTATCGGCCGTTGTGATAAATACATCTAGAATGATCTTCTAGAACAATATGAGAAGAATTACACTTATAAGATCAGTCGTAAGAGCTCTCTAAGTTTTTTTCCCCTTAAACCATGCTATTATAAAACCTTTGTAAGTTATTTTGCTATTACAACAGCAGTCACAACATTATTGTAAGTGTTAAGTAATATTCAATAAGAACGTTATAAGTTGACTATAAGTGAGAATTCTCTAATAAAGTGCGCCTAAATTGACACTTTACAGCAAGCTGTAAGTATGTTGTAAGACTAAAAAATATAGAGGCTCTTAGGACACTTGTAAGATAAAATTTTGCTAGTTGGGATACAAACATACATACATACGTATATGAATCCCCCTTTACCAGCTCTACTACTTATAGGCTCCTAATATTTAATCATAGCTGGGCACCGTTAGGTAATCAAATAGTTAACTTCGTTAATCGTTAATCCGCTACAAAAAAAGTTAGCTTCGTTAAACGTTAAAGCGTACATTTCGGAAGAATTAACGCAAGTTAACGTTAATCGTTAATCCGTTAATATGTGTAAAAAAATTGCATTTTTATATCGTTGCGTTAGTGAACTTATAAAACCTGTTGGTTTAGGTTCTGGAAGTTAACAGGATAGGAACAAAACAAAATACAAAAGGGCATAAGGTGCATATTCCCTTTCATGAACATTTAAGATGTTGAAGTTCTCGTCTGAAAGCGAGGCTCGTTTTGGAGTTAAAATGTCTTTACCCGTGGAAAACAGACGTTTAATTGCAGCGCTTGAGGGTATAGCAGTATTGTATTTAATGAATAGATTTATGAATATCTGTTCCCCGAGGAATGCAGCATCTTTGAACGAGTCTTTTGATTTCATGTCCAGCCACATTTTAACGAGACTTTGCGCTTTACTCTTTTTAGAGTTGGAGCTCTTTGGTTTTTCTATAGACTGAGTGACAGAATTGAAAAAGTCTTCCTTGTCATCATCGTTGTTTCTCACACTACAGTAAAACGGGGTGAATAGAAATCAAGGGGTGAATAGAAACACAACCTAAAATGAAACATATGTTACTAATTATAAGATTGAAATTATTTCCAATAGACGTAACGTTATTGTCCATTTAATACTTGTTCTTATTTGTAACAAGTTATGACTTTTTTTAGGTTGTGTCTCTATTCACCCCGTTTTACGGTACACACTCGCTGCTACGCGCCGCCCGGCACTTGTCGTTTCATACTTGTCTGAACCTGTTTTTCTTGCTACGCCGCGGTGCCGTTCGGTAAATAGTAGGCATTGGATTAACGATTAACGGACTTCTGCATATTAACGGAAGTTAACGTGTCTGTTAACATTTAAAAAAATTAACTTAAAAGTTAATCCGTTAATCAAAATGTTAACTTCGTTAATTAACGATTAACGGATTAACGAGTTAATGCCCAGCTATGTATTTAATGTACTTACCAACCTACTCTATGTTAGGTGGGATACCGGGGCTCTATTCTAGCTACTCGGTAAAACCATATTACAATAACATATCAAAAGCAATGTGTTTTTACCGAGTACAATTTGAGCTCCTGTACAGTGTTACGGTCAGGTTTCCAAGAAAAAATAGAATACTTAGGTCAAATTTGTTATTAGGTATTTCTTCTTTTTCTCCTTAGCAAATACTCGTCGACTTCTGAACGTAGGTACGCATGCTTCTTCCTATATAGAGTATCCTGTAGGTACCTATATAGGTCTATAAACAACCTGTATATATTAGTCGACGAGATTTTGCTCTATGTTAACAACCTGGGTCTAATATCGGTCTAATAAAAGTCTTACGGTTTTCGAGATAGTCGCAAATTATTGAAATTTCGATATTTCGCATCATGTTTCAATTTTTTTTATTGCACTTCCTCTTGAGGATTTGTCTTAATTTCTTAATAAAGTAATATACTGATTAAATGACTTATAATATATGTTAGATATCACATTTTTTGGCAAACTTGCCAATTATCTCGTAAATTAATTGTAAAGTTGCAATTTTGGACTTGACAAAAACTTGATCGTACTTTTTTTATAGTTACCTGGAGAAACTAAGTGGGTACACATGACAACTAAGTTGGTTCTTGAATTATGGCGACCTAAATTTTTTACCTACTAAAAACATGTAAGATAGCAGGACCAGTTCGGCTATCACCATTTTACCTGACTGCCGAAGGAAGAGGGTAATGTGTTTATCAGCCTGTACATATATGTTTATATCTAGGTATGCTTGTTCCTTGAGCCATGTGGGGTATCATTGAATAGTACCTATTTAAAAATCTTCGTTCATTTCATTCAAACAAGAAATTTGTTAAATGGTTTCATAAGAGTTAAAGTTCTTATAAGTTTTCTGTTTTAAATGTACTAAACGTTTTCTAAATGTAATTATGCTAATCATGGGAGAGCGGGGACTTCTGACACAGGTATTCTTATACTTAAAAGGAGATCTCAACCTTGTATGTAGCTAGGTAAGAAAGAAAAATAAACAAACATTTTATCATTTATCATTTATAATTTTTATAATTTTATAATTTTATAATTTATCATTATCATTTATCATATTTTATCATATCATTTATCATATCATCGTTAGCTTTCTTGCATCATTTTTCATTATGAATGATCAATATGATCATTTAGGATATACAGGGTGTTCAATCCAAATGGGTCAGTATGGTGAAGTCGGAAACTATGAGAGATAGCGAGATCTGGGGCCCTAGACAAGATGCATTACGCCGACTCGCTTTTCTATTCGTTTCGTTTTTAAACCAATCGCGTCACTGCTAGATCACGTAATACGAAAAGTCACGTGATCTAGCAGTGACGCGATTGGTTTAAAAACGAAACGAATAGAAAAGCGAGTCGGCGTAATGCATCTTGTCTAGGGCCCCTGTTCTTAGGAACCATGACGTCGATTTTAGATTTAATAATAGTTACATTCAAACTTTTTTATTAATTCTCATACATAACCGGGAATCGAACCTGGTCTGTGAAAGTTATCAAAAATCAACACGAGGAGGTTATGAAAAGCCGTGTTTCATTTGAAGTTAATTCCAAAAACAGTATTCCATTTTCAAATTTTAAATGAAATGAATTGGTACGCCCGCTGAATAAATGCGTTCTAATTTTAAATAAACGCTATTTGTAATGCATAATACCGATGCAGATAAGATATGCATAAGTGGTCTCTTCAGATAATTGATGATCGATTCATATTATTCACGACTTTTTGCAAATTAATAAAACTGTGGGCATTTTAGTCTAATTTACTGTCAGTTGTGTTTACACAAGATTTCATAGCCAAATTTGGTCCTTTTTACTTAACGCGGTTACAAAAATATTGACCAGGTTCGATTCCCGGTATATGTATGAGAGTTAATAAAAAAGTTTGAATGTAATTATTATTAAATCTAAAATCGACGTCATGGTTCCTAAGAACAGATCTCGCTATCTCTCATAGTTTCCGACTTCTCCATACTGACCCATTTGGATTGTACACCCGGTATAACTATTTAAAGTTGTTTGACAACAGTCGGGTTTTTTTAAAGCTTCCTTGCGCTTACGCTTAAACTTGTTACGAGTCCGATTTGAAAGCCAGTAGGTAAGGCCTAATCGCTTTCAAATCAGACGAAGGTGCAAATGCTGATAAGTTTCTGTTTTCATGAGCGGCTGAGTTGTCATGAGCGGTGGACACGATCAGCTCACGTCAATACTTTGTAGGTATACACTTTGTTTAGAAAATCTCAAACTAAGCGTTGTGCAACTTGACTAGGCCCCCAGGAGCCAAATTAAGACCCTTCTTTGAACCTGAGGTTTTAAGTATCTATTTATGCAGTAAACATTGATTGATTTCTACAGTTGCCTAGTCGTCAACTTATTTACAATTTAACCTCTCTAGCCCGACCGAAACCACCTTCGCCGAGCTGCCTTATACTGTGGGACTTTTAGATTTGAACCTTGCAAAAAATCTTAACAGCTGTTTTTGTCTTGAATCATGTACGAGTATTTGAACTGAACTCTCCAAAAAATATCGAAAAATTAAACACTTTTCATGACAAGAACAAGGTGAAAAAAATAAAAACGTGTTTTTGTGGATAAAATTTAAGTTAAAATAGTTAACAGAGTATTTTTTTTTAAATCGTTTTTTTTAATATATTAAACTATTAAACAATACCTAATCAGTTTAATTTAGAGAAATTAGGATATGGTTTTATATATGTTTCATTAGTCTACAACTGTCAGTGCTGTTATATTTTTGCCTAAACCGATATTTGATATTTTGATATTTATGAAGTTCAAAGTAATATGTACAATGTATGAATTTAAATGCATTTTTTTTAATATACAATTTAATTTACTCGCTTATCTATACTCAACACATTTAATGAAAAAAAAAAATGCTATTTTTAATTCTTGCATTATGGGCCTATTTTTTGGTTCAATGTCCCCGGGTTATTACACCAACAGTGCAAACTGCCCAGCCCAATTATCCAAAACATTCCTCAATGGCCGGACAGATACCTACTAATGTGACCAATTTTGTTTACCAACCCTACGCACACCAGTGGCCCGTTTCACGAAGCTACAAGTTACAAATTACAAGTTCACAAGTAACAAGAGCAAAAAGTTACAATTTACAAGTACAAGTGTTTCTCGAACGCGGCCTTCCATGGTAGAATAATAGGATCGTATGGTAATCTCGATTACAAGTGAATGACATCTCGATTTAACAAGTCCCTATTAAAAAAAAGTTTGTTGATGTTTTGACGTTTCTAAATGTCAAATCTTGAAATATTTATATTTTTTAATCTGTAAATCCGATGATGTCTCCACTCCAGTCTCGCGGAGTCTTCGGAGTTGTCTCTCGTTATCGTTAAAATTTGAAAGTAGGTACGGGAGTTATTTTAGTTATTTATTATGGAAAGCAACCGGAAAATTTTGAAGGCATTCTAAAAGAAGTGTTGCTTAAGAAATAAGAACTTTTTGGAGCATTTTCGGCAACCAAGACCGATGCGTGGAAAGTCATACACGAAAAGGCACAGGCCTTAGGACTTGTGCCAAATTCAAGGGATTTTTAATATACCCGTTATGTACTTCCACATTCCACAAGCTTATGAAACTTTCCTGCCGTAGACTCAATTCACCTGGGTTAATTCACCTGGATGAACTAAGTGCACTAATTAGTAGATTTGAATACCCATAGGTGATTTGATGTTAATTAAGTACACTAATTTGTAGACTTTAATACCCTGACGCTTGTAAATAGTACTCTTTTTCTACTTTATACACCCAACAGGTGAATCAAGTATACTTAAAGTGTACTTTATGCTCCACTTCCCAGCGATAGGTGCATTAGGTATACCCTTTGTCTACTTAATACATCTAATGATTCTATATGCGATCTTTTCACACAGGTTTCTGCAGGCCTAATATGGTCGGGTTTATCGACGCAATAAAGTGTGGATAAAACAACCGTCACTCTCGCACTTACCAACTTGTTAGAAAAAGATGATTATTTTGTCCACATTTTATCACGTTGATAAATGCGAGTATAATAGCCTCTGGCCACTTAAACAACCAAGATAAATTAAAGTACATAATTATAATTATTAAATGACATTTAGTAAATTTCAATTTATGGACACAAAACCCCCTGTCATTACATAACACAAAAACGATACCTGTATAGTAATAGAACCACTACAGTACTTCCTGTTGCAACATCGCCACCAAATTGCACCACTGGCGTTTTTTTTTTTTTTGTAAAATTGTCGGCCTTCGTTTAATAGGACTACACCTCGCCCTCTTTTTATAAATGTAAATTCATTCATAACTGATTCTTGACGACAATCCACAAGCAGACAGTAATGAAAGACAATAAATGACATTTATTAATTATAATGTACCTACTTCACTTTATCTTGGTTGTTTAAGTGGCCAGGAACGAAAATGCGAAAAGATCGCATATCGAATCATTGCACTAATGCACTATCGCTGGAATTGGAGCATCAAGTACACTTTTAATACCTACCTATACTGGATTCACCTGTTGGGTGTATAGAATAGACGAAGAGTATACCTAATGCACCTATCGCTGGAATTGGAGCATCAAGTACACTTTTAGTATACTGGATTCACCAAGGTGAATTATGTATACTGATAATAAAACATTGTACTTTTAAAAACAATACTGGTGAATTACGTCTACTAATCAGTGCACTTAGTTCATCCAGGTGAATTAACCCAGGTGAATTGAGTCTACGGCAGGGAAACTTTACTTAATATTTACAGACAAAATAACAATAACAACAAACTTTAGCAGAGAATTAAACTCAACAACTAACAATAACAAAATATACAATCACAATAACAACAAACTTTTTAACAGAAAATTAAACTCAACGACGACGGTACGACATGAGAGTGACGTTTAAAAACAAACGAGGTAGGTACTATAGTATGAATGATTTGACAGCGACTCTAACAAATTACAAGTTTACTTAGCTCGGAAGCTAGGTAGTTTTTTTTACTAATTGACAAGTACAAGTTGACAATGTAACAAAATTTTCGAGAAACGTTAGTTCGATTGAAGCAATTTCTAACAATAAAATAAAAAATATATCTATGGTTCAAATTTTACACTTGTAACTTGTATTTTACAAATTGTAGAAAAGTAGCTTCGTGAAACGCTTGTAGTACCTTTTTTGACCAATGTTGCTAGTTTACACTTGTAAAATTGTAACTTGTAGCTTCGTGAAACGGGCCACAGCTTACGCTAACGCCACCGTATAGTTCGTCGATGTTCGTCGTCGTTGACTCGCAAGCAACTCGTAACGTCATCGAGGCACAGGCGCGTACATACATGATACCTCGCCGCCGGGGGCGAAAATTGGTTAAATAATATCTATCTAAGTATAATTCTACGGCCGCCGCCACCTTGTTTCCGTGCCTGGGGCTGCACAGAGGCTTGAGCTTTTATTTTTGGTACAGTTGCGGCAATAATATGACTGACACAAGATAAAGTGAGCTCACACTTAAAGATTGAATAACTTTATTAAATTACCGTTCTGTCAGTATCGCTCACGGTAAAGCCGCTGAATTGAGCTAACTGATAACGAGACTTGCTGGAATTGTAGAATAATGAAAACCACGGCTATTATAAATAAAGAATATTTATTTTTCTATAAACACATTACTTATTTTCTTTAATATTTTCATTTACTCACATCATATAAATCGCGGATCGCATTGGGCTTTCGTCAACGAAGTCGTGTGCGTGGATGGAGAAGAGGCTAGCGGCGGAGCGCGGCCGGCGCCGCGACGAAGCGCCCAGCACGCGCGCGTCCTTAGCTAACATTTTGTGCAGGTTTTAGGCTGCGGTATCATTAGGCCAGCAGTTCGCGGCGTCTAGTCTGCTCTCCCATATTGCACAGTTTGCAAATGTTCGTTCGGTCGACTGTACAATATGGGCAGGCAAACAGTAAGCCGCAAATTGTTTGCCTAATGGGACTGCAGCCGTATAAGGTAATTATTTTAATCTCTAAATCACATTTTGACACTAATATACATGTAAAACTACGTCCAACAAGTGTCAATATTGAGCAGTACGAGGTGGGCCGCGAAGAGGCGCGGCACGCAGCCTGCGTCACGCGGGCCCGTAGACGCAGTCGCCGCGGCGCGAGGGCGGCGCCTCCTCGCCGGGCAGCACGGCAGCGCGGTGCCACTGGTCGCGCACGCGCTCCACGTGCTGCAGCACGCGCACCACGTTCATGCCGGCTAGCTTGCGCACGTCCTCCTCGCTCCAGCTCGGGTCACGCAGCAGCTCCGCCAGCAGGTGCGGGTAGCGCGACACGTCCTGCAGCCCCTCGGGCGGCGCGTCGATGCCATCGTACCCCGCGCCCAGCCCCACGTGCTCCACGCCCGCCACCGCCCGCACGTGGTTTATGTGCGCCACCACGTCTTCCACTGTCGCCTGCTCCCCGCATGTCACCAGTTTCGCATAGAAATTTATCATGACCACTCCGCCATTCTCAGCAATCCTCCGAAGCAGATCGTCTGGGACGTTCCTCGTGGAATTGCAAAGCGCTGCCGCTCCGGAGTGAGAGAACACGACGGGTGCCTGCGACGTGTCCAGAGCGTCACGGGCGGTGTCCTCACCCGCGTGCGACAAGTCGACGATCATGCCGAGCCTGTTCATCTCGCGCACGACGGCGCGGCCGAACTCCGTGAGCCCGCCGGGCGTGCCGGCCGCCCGGGCCCACCGCGTGTCACATGTGTGTGTAACAGTTAGATAACGAGCGCCCAGTTGATAAAAAGCGCGGAGTACGGCTAACGAATCCCCAAGAGCGTGTCCACCTTCTACACCGATTAAAGAAGCTATGCGACCTTCTCTATGAGCCTCGAGTAACTCAGCCGCGTCTGAGACGAGAGCTAAGTGAGCGGCGTTCATATCCACAATCCGCTTGATAACATCCATCTGCTCGAGCGCCAGCTGCACCGCATCCCGATCACGTGCGCCACAAGGTACGTATGCCGACCAAAACTGTGCGCCAACCTGTCCGAGCCTCAGGCGCGGTATGTCCGTGTGTGACCAGCGTGACCGCGCCCACGGTTCGAGGCCCTCGAGGCCTGCGCTTAAGTTAAATTCCCCAATTTTGTTGTGTAGAAATTTTCGGACATTCCAAGCCAAATCGTTGTGACCATCGACGAGAGGTGAGTCACGCAGCATACGACGAATGGTATTAAGGCGTTGTTCTGGCGTGGCGCGGCCGCCGCCGCCGAGCGCGAGTGGCAGCGCTAGCGCGGCGCAGAGCGCGGCCAGCACGACGAGCGCCGCGAGCGCGATGCGCCAGCGCGGCCGCCGTGGCGTCGGCTTCTCGTCCGAGCTGCCCGACGCCGAGGCTGACAGCGAGTCCGGCGCCCAGCGCCCGCAGCGCTCCGCCACGTCTGGCAGCGGTCCTGGGAAGGTCATCCCCTCTGGCACCGCCGCCTGAAACAACAAACATCGTCACGTTATAATGTATCCCGAGGAATCACGACATTCACGACGTAAGATTCATTTAATTGTGCGAATTAAGTAGACACGCAAGCTATTACTTTCTAACCTTATGTAATTTATCTTCATCAAGTCTTACAAATTGCTTAATTTCGTAGGCAGCTTTCTTAACATTATTATGATTTTACATACAGGACTCATTATGGTTCATACGCCTTCATTCTGCGACGTGTTTCCTGATTATACGTAATCTCGCTGCCGAGACGCGACGGAACAATGGATTTGAATAGTCAAACGACGCGAGTCATGAACATGATATACCGAGCTACGGGTGGAAGGAATCTCTTAAGCATACTCTACATATTATTTGAAAAAAAAATGCGTAGTATAATGATTGTTCAAACTTAAAAAAAATGAAAATAACAGTTAAGTTTATAATAAAACGTCTCGTTGTGTTGTTAGGCCTCCCACAAACTAGACCGACAATAATAAACATTATATAGATGCTCGTAGATAGCGGTAAGCCGATAAATGAAAGTAGCACAAAACTACCTTAAAATTCCGAAGATTTTTTTTCGGAATTTCATTTGTCAATTATAATTTTTTTTGCAAAGTAATGTTTCACTGGAGTTATTTTATATTAAATGCGTAATTTAACTGTCATACGTAGTAAGGTTAGGTTTGATTTAAAGGCGACATCAAAAAGTTAAGTGTTCTATCAAAAAATTGCATTCGATAATATGAAATTTCGGAATTTTGATTAATTCGGAGTTATGACTCTACGGAATTATGTAGTGTACAGCCGCCATCAGATATATGGTAGCGGTCAAGGTACTCAAATATTTCGGAGCAGCATTAAATTTCAATATATTAATTACGCTAGATAAGGTCTATAATATCGGCCCATATAATTCGTCATAAATTTAGGAGCAGCGACTTTTCAATAAATTCGTAAAATACAATTAGGTAAAGATATCGGAACTTACAGAAGTCATAAATATCGAAGCAGCCAGGATGATCATAAAGATCGGAACATTTATGGAAAATATACCTTAAGTCTGTGTCACATAGTTCAAAATACTTTACGATGGACCCATTAAAATAAGGTTTCAGACACGCATGATTAATATTATGTTGTCAACAATTTGAATTAAGAACAGAGTGGTTTATTGTGACATGTTCCGCTAATTTGGTCTATGAGTGTAGCAACGAATTCAATTATGGATGTGAATATGGTATATTTTCCATAAATGTTCCGATCTTTATGATCATCCTGGCTGCTTCGATATTTTTGACTTCTGTAAGTTCCGATATCTTTACCTAATTGTATGTTACGAATTTATTGAAAAGTCACTGCTCCTAAATTTATAACGAATTATATGGGCCGATATTATAGACCTTATCTAGCGTAATTAATATATTGAAATTTAATGCTGCTCCGAAATATTTGAGTACCTTGACCGCTACCATATATCTGATGGCGACTGTACCCGCGCCGTGGAGCTCCTGGGCAAGACCGGTGTCCAATGTCTATAGCAGACGTCCGTCCTCCAGTCGATATGGTAATAAATAAACTAATTATGAAGATCCTCAAAACTACGTTATTATACAGAAATAAAGAAATAAACATTTTATCACCAGTAGGTAAATACAAAACCATGTTTTTAGGGTTCCGTAGTCGAACTAAGAAATCTTAGTTTCGCCATGTCCGTCAGTCCGCAGCTTGGCTCAGAGAGCTTAGTTCTAGACACGGTTTCGGCACAGTATATAAATAAACCAGTAAAGAAGCTACGAAAAAATGCTCGAAACGACGCACTCACACAGACGCACGCCTCTACGAGACCGCTAAGAGGATTTGGCGGTGCTGTCAGCCGCGTGTGTCGCGTCGAGACGAATGGGCTCCTTCGCATTTTACGTTCGTTCTTGAGAAAGATGCCACAAAAGTATTGCGTGGTATATACGGTTGTTTGAATTCGGCTTCTTCAAACCCGGAACTTTCATTTTTTAAACTCTCTGCTGGTGTTGAAAGGTAAGAATAAATAAAATATTTTTAAATAAAATGCTTTTTATAATACGATGACGTGTTGCAAAAGTAAAAATATAAAAATCGTTTAATTTCCCAGCGAAAATTCGAGAGAACTCGGGAGATTTTAGTCGAAATAAAACAACTCTATTTTACACTAATTACTTTAATTTACAAACTATTAAATTATTAAACGATATAAAATAATAAACATCTCTGCAATATTTGAACATTGAGTGTTTTTTTTTAAATATTTTTGTCGACCGTGGATAGGTCCTTCTTTGAGTGTCTACCTTTGGTGTTCTCGTCTTAAAAATACTGTTTTAATTTGTTACTTTGGTTCGAAATGTAGAAATTCGGGAAACGGGGTCGCTAACTCGTGATATCGGGAGGGAAGAGACTGCTGAGTTTCTTGCGGCGCTTCTTCTCAGCAGTGGTCTCCTCTTGTGAAGCGCTGGTAGATTCTTGACGTGTAAAAGTGCCCGTGCGGCCTACTTACTGAATAAATGTCTTTATCTTTATCTTTATCTTTGAAATCGGTAGATCTCCCGACGAATCGGGAACTTTTGCAACACGTCTGACATTTTGTTTATTAGGTTATGAAATATGTCAAATAAGCATACTTCCTCTCGAATTTAGAAAAAGAAGAAACCGCCGCCATGTTACACTTTGTGTTGTTCTACCTATTCCTTCCAAAATCGAAATCTGGGGATCTGTGTGGTCTCTGACAGTGATTTCGTTGGCAGCATGAGAAAAAGTAGCCGCCATCTTGAACTCTTTAGTTAATTAACCGATTGCTTCCAAAATCGATATCTGGGGATGTGTATGGTCTCCAACAACTAATCTGTTGGCGGAATGAGAAAAAGTAGCCGCCATCTTGATTTTTTTTATTATTCGACAGGCTGCTTCCAAAATCGATATCTGGAGATCTGTGTGGTCCTAACTCTCGAAATCGATACTTGAATTAGCCTGTCGAATAATAAAAAAGTTCAAGATGGCGGCTACTTTTTCTCATTCTGCCAACAAATTCGTTGTCGGAGACCACGCACATCCCCAGATATCGATTTTGGAAGCAATCGGTTGAATAAATAAATAAAAAAATATGGCCTCTACTTTTTCTCAATCTGTCAACAGATAAGTTGTCGGAGACCATACACATCCCCAGATATCGATTTTGGAAGCAATCGGTTGAATAAATAAATAAAAAAATATGGCCTCTACTTTTTCTCAATCTGTCAACAGATAAGTTGTCGGAGACCATACACATCCCCATATATCGATTTTGGAAGCAATCGGTTGAATAACTAAAAAGTTCAAGATGGCGGCTACTTTTTCTCAATCTGCAACGGATTTGTTGTCGCAGATCACACGTATCGATTTTGCACTAACTAGCTGAGATACAATAAACAAGTTTTTTTTTCAATTTTACAAAATGTCAGTGGACAACCCTTACGCTCAATTGGAGCGTAGGTATTTATCTTGAAAAGTAGGCCTAGTTTCTTTACTGGTTTATTTATATACTGTGGTTTCGGCGTCTGTTTGCCGCCATATTGATTTTATATTACTGTCATATATTAAGTGACACTCACAAGGTTAAAACAAATCGACTAAAGAAGATTTTTAAATACTTATTCAATGATATCCCACTTGTCATAGTACATCGACTTTAGGGTTCCGTAGTCAAACTAGGAATCCTTATAGTTTCGCCATGACCGACCGTCCCCAGCCTAGCTCAGACTCTTGGTACTAGAAAGCTGTAATTTGGCATAAATATAAGTACTAGTCACGCCAAAAACGTGGTAAAATAAAATCTTGAAAAATAATTTTATTTAGTGTACCCGTAACGTTGGGATGTATTTTTTTGTCTCGTCCACCCCATAGTGTGCGATATCGTTGGATAATTCTTTTAAAAATATTGCGTGTTTGTAAAAACAATTTTGCGATTAAGGCATCCGTTTATAAAAAAAAGTGTCCCCCCCCCCCCCCCCCCCCTTCCGCCAAAACGACTAATACTAATATTCTGAAAAATATCTAAAATTAAAGCACATATTATAAATTTAATAGGAAAACTATCACTACTACGTAAACTTGAGTGGTTCTTGAGTTACAATCGGTTTAAATGTTTAACCTCGCAAAAACTTATTTGCGCGGTTGGTAAACTGACCGCGACCTGTATCGATGTATGGGATAACAGTTTTCCAAGGTTACAAAAAGTAAGTTGGTCTAATTTGTTTGTAGTAACGGCTTCGGAACCCTACACTGAGCATGGTTCGATATGCTCTTGCCCGGTTTTTCTTTTCTACAATATGGCGTCTGGTTGCCGTCATATTGTTTTTTTTATTACTGTCATATCATTAGTGACACTCACAAAATTAAAACAAATCGTTTGAGATAAGAATCATTAAAATCGGTCCACGCGTTTAGTTTCTAAAGCGCCACAAAGGAACAAACATACAAATACAGGCTGATAAACACATTACCCTCCTCCTTCGGCAGTCGGGAACAAAGGGTCCACTCAGCAATCCCCCGCGGCTGCCACGACGCTGATTATCAACTGATTAGGTTCGAAATTATAATAATAAATAAGCTTGTTTAAATGTTTGGCAAATTCTATTAAGTAATAGGGAATATGCATGGATTTTAAAAATCGCATTTCTCATCAAAATATGAAAATACCGTAAAAGAGATCACCAAAACGGAAATCAAAATTAAAATCGGTCAAGAAATACGGAAGTTATAAGCATTTCAAACTTCTAATTAGACAGAGAGATCCGATGTGCACCGTGACGTCATGCATATTCCCTATTCCTTTACTGTAACGGAACGGTGTTAACCTATTTGAGATGTATTTTCGAAAAACTACCTTGATAATCGATATAAATAATAGTAACAGTCTATATTAGGATGGGTTAATTCAAATCCAACAGTACAAGTGATTTTATTGCACATACCATAAGTCCTCAAATCCTCAATCGAGCATAAAACAAATGTAAAAGTGGCAATTCTTATCAGGCGTGACAATAATTTACCGCGTGTTCAATTATGCAGGAGGCACAGCACGGGGCAGGTGGCGAGAGGGGGGAGGGCGGGGGGAGGGCGGCCCGAATAGCCTCTGACCCATTTACTGAAGGAACGGGCTCACGCGGGACTAGCGTCCTATTAGGCCCTCATTACACTCTTCATATTTTTCGCCCAATACATGATTTATTATTTAGGCAGGTCATGCAAGAAGTGACGTTGAACCGATGACCAACTGAGTAGTTTCTTGTTAACACAAAAAAAACAGATACATTTGTCCCCAGTAGGTATCCTAACAAAATAAAAGTGTACTTTTTTGTTTGCCTTTCCTTGTCATCAAACGGATAACACTTTTTTTTATTTCAGTCTGTTTTTCCACCAGCAAATGAAATTGGTATCCCTTGCAGATGATGTCTCGATCTTGAATTTTAACAAGAATCGCCTCAGTGAGCACATTGGACTAATGACCAAATTAAATAAGTAATACCGCTTAATGATATTTATTAGGTACCTTAAATATATTTATTATGACTCATAATAATAAACTATCCGCAGCGGCTGACTGTGGGTAATCCGCTGTTATCCTTCTATCCGACTTGGCAACGTTCCCTGTTATAAGTTCCTATTTAAATCTCATGCATTCTTCTGTAATATTCAGCGAGAATATTGCAGGGGGGTATTGACAAAAGTTTACAGTTTGCTCTGAGCGCGTTTAGAATAGGTTTAAAATGTAGCAAGCTTTGACAATATTGACTGGGAGAAAAGGCGCAGCGTGTAACGGCCCCGCGCGCCGAGTTGATTGCGCCCGCGTCCCCGTCGGCGGCATACTCGTAGCAATGCCTTGACCTACATAACGCTGCACGGGAAATTGTTGTCATATCAGAACCATTTCGCATGGAATACTGTTTTGCATCTTACCCATTCATATTAGATGCTTGCAAACAATATAAGTTAATCTCTCCGACCACATACATGTATGAGTTAATTAAGTATATTAAAAAATAAATCATTACTTCCTTTTAAACGTTAGTTCCAGTGTTTTAGATGTAACTAACGAAACTATGAGCTAGTAAGTAATATATGTTTCGTGCGTAATTATATTATAAAGATATGAGCGATATTTATGTAAGAATCATTCCGTTCAATGCTAAATTTTGTCAGCCAAGTTCTTAGAAACAATTTCGTTTGAGAATCGTCTTTTGAGACTAGTGAAGGAGAAAAGTTGGTAAGTGGCTTGAGAGTTGAGATGTCCACTTGTGAGTCACCGGGAGACACCGACTCCTGAGTTCGATCCCCAGCGGCCGCCGTGTATCAATAAGTTCTTTATGTAATTGAAGTAGGTACACCACTGAGTGCTTTTTATGGAAATGGATTGTCTTACAGTGAGAAAAAAAACTCGAGGAAAACATCACATTCCGCTTGAACTAAATGTGTAACTAAGTAAGTTAATTACACAAAATATCGGATCATACGACACAGTCAAATTAAACCTGCGGGCCGATTATGCGTGACATCTTTTTATCGAGTGGATATGTTTAAATTTTTAACGAAGTCGTTTATTTTATCGAAATCCCTAATATGGTTGACAGCGTCGATAAAGTTATTGCGCCGATATAGCGACAACTAATATGTTTAAGCCCAGTGTGGCAAGAATTACGCGAGATTACTACCATTTTCTGACGAGACGGCTTCTCTCGATAAGATAAAATTAAAAAAGATCATAAATGTCCCTGGAAAAATACTAAAAAATCGTAAAGGAATCCGACACAGAAAGGCTGATCAAAGAGTAAGTACATAATAAACACACACTACATAAGTCTCCATTCAAATACTCACTACTTTTTACATCGAGTAACATAAAAAGAGCCGTGAAGATAGTGGGTCGGGCATAATAGCAGTAAACTAAGTAGTTAAGTACTGTACAGCGATATAGCGCCGCGGACGTGCCGCGGGTATAACGCGCCCACTAACTTTTGATTTGGATTCCCTCGAGGCCAACTGGACGTTTGAAGTTAATAACCGGGCGAACATGGGAACTTGCTTACTACCTACATACGAATTGAACAAAATATATTTTGCACAAGTGCGATTCCCGTCACGTTCCCAGCGTATATCTCGCTACTCCTCGGACGCAGAACTTTCTAATAGATATTGTCAAATGTGCTCTTGCCTCATAGCAAACTCTTGGAATCAATTACCTGCCACAAACTACGTAGCAGATGTTTAAAATGTATTTTAGTTACTGAACAAGTTTTTATCTTACAGTGCCCACGGATCAATATGTTAAATTTTCGTGAAAATGTGATTTTAAAGCTTTAAAGGTTAGGTTTAAAGATATTGGTTGTTTTAAATCTGCAAACATCTTCTTCGAGTGTCAAAAATATCAACAGTAAAAAATTAAAAACAATTGTTTACTAACATTGGCAGATCTGCCTCTATGTGGTTTCGGTATCCTTGCAAAGTTCAAGTAGATTTTAAACATTTAAGTAAAAGATTTTTATTGAACACAATAATTCACACTCTAAGAGGCGCTTACAATTCTAACAAAGTCATAGGATATCTAAGGAATCTTTTTTTATTCTAATTAACAATTCTGATTTTAATTAACAACGGCTCGCCCCGCCGCCCCTCAAAATCACATTGCGAGGTTGCAATACCACGTAAATTTAAGGAGAGTGGTCTTTCTGGATTGAAAACACTACAAATCCTATATTTCTTATTCGCTAAAAAAATTAAATTCTAATTTCCTACCTATGCTTCAAATAACTAAAGAGTTAGGTAACTAACGACCAAATATGCATATCTGACATCACTTGTTCCATTATCCATTCCGTGGCAGCATGCATTTTCCCGCCCACAGGCAATATGTAGAGTTCGGTACATACTCGACAGAACAAGCACACGATATCCGCACGCCTGGCTGAGGCCGACCCACGGCGTCAGTGTCCTGTCAGCACTAGCCGCCACACACGCCAGCCATAATGGGTACCTATCTGCCTTTGAGTTTAATCGACATATGGATTGACAGAGAATGCTAATGCCACTCTTTGATGAGCTGCTTTGTCAAGAGGCGAGCGTGATCACGGCGTTAATTGCTTTGCGTCGCTTTTAACGGATTAATAAATATGTGGTGTTCGCGCCGTTTCATTGTAGATATATAAAACTACCTACTTAGTTGATTTAAAATAAATAAAAACGAATCATTTAACTTTAGGTCTATTCGCGAAACCTTCCTATCAAATGGTCAATTTACGGAAGTAAAGATTCAGATTTATTCAAAGAATTGCACAAGCAATCATGATCCTTGTCGGTATTTTAGTCAATCATTTAAAGGTTACTGACATCAGGGATTCATGGTTTGGCACGAGCGAAACTAGAGCAATTGATGCGTTGAGCTCGATCGATGTTAATGCCGTTGTTTATGTTCGCCGGCAGACAGCTGCCTCCTGAGCAGCGGCGACACCGCGTCAGCGCTCGGCCCGGGAGCCGCCGGCAGCCGCTCGATAGTTACGTGATTATCTCGCGACGACAATTAAGATAAACTACGAGTAAGCCGTTTATGTAAGCGTCGATATACGGATGTAAAACGATGTTTGAACGTTTCATGAACAAAGGGAGAGCGGTATTAGGGAGTTTCCAAGGGTATCCCGGTCCCGTAAAGAACGGGTCGGAGTGGTGCGGAGCGCTGAGCAGCGGCAGCCGCGGGCGGGGCGGGGCTGCATCGATTCGGTGCACGCCAGGCGCGGGTCCGCTCTGCTGCTGCCCCCACGGCCGGCATAATGTTGCGTGAAATTTGCGCCCCCATTGTTACCTTACAACTAGCCATCCGACCGCAGACGAGCGCTTTTATAGAACGCGGACCTCGATGCTCCATGGAGCGGACTCCTATTGATGTTGTGAATCACGCGGCGCATAAAGGAACTTAATTCAGAATATTTTCTACAACGTTGAAGTTTGTATTTTTGATAAATGATGTTATTTTTATAACCTTTGGAAAACTTACTCAGATAGAAAATGAACTATCGGTCACCTATTTTACAGTACTATATTTTTTTGCAAACTACTCGACTGTTCCGACACGCACCCAAATAATAAATCTAGTTAAATACGGCCCCGCAGCGCCAGCCAGGGCCCGCCCCGTAGGTGTCGATACAAAACAGAAACAACAACAAAGCCCTCCACCCCGGACCCAAATTAAAACTTTCTAAAGTATGTGATAATATATTATTTACTTTGGTGCGTAACTATACTTTTCGCTTTTAGGTAAACATCGCTTATTATTCCAAACCAATTTAAAGTCAACAACCTAATAATTTATTTATAAACGGCACGTTAATTCATATGAATACTTCTTAACAGCAGATAGAAAATATGTATTGTATACTTAAAATGTTTTTATGGACTCCGTGTTGAAATAAAATCAAATCCGTGTGGAAATCAAATCCTGTTGGTGTCGGCAGCACCGGTTCCACGGGCTAGAATTTATACTAGCTGATCTTATTGCTGTCGTCTTGTTACCCGGAAATGCAGCCTGACAAGCGATAAGTCGGGGGAAAGATTAATATTACAGATTTCCCTAGCTTTGAAGTGACTAGCAACAAGTCGGAAATATTTATGAATAAACTTTGATGAATTTTAATAGAAAACTTGAAAATTTGCAGGTTGTATCGGGCCGGGCTAATGAAATGACGTAATAATTTGCCCGTTCAGGGCAGGATTACCGCCGGCAGTAAACCGCTTAAGTCTGCGGTCCCCGGGGCCCATTTCATAAAGAATGTATCCTAATAGAAGTCCCTTTGTAGAGGAGCCACCTTAACATTGAAATACTTGGGACACGAGAGATACTTACTTGTGCTTCACTGAATACTGTTGGAAGTGTTGTGTTGTTTGTGAATCATGATTTTTTTATTCGTCCTTTGGTATTGCGCTGATTTGACTTTTGAATTGTGGTTACTGAATTGTCAACAACTTTTTGAAGTTGTAATTCTGTAGCTCTGCCTACCCCACTCTGGGATCACAGGCGTGAAGGTATGTATGTATGTATGTATGACTTTTCTTTCTTCCCTAGCAAATATTAAGCAAAGCTCGGACGCGATGATTTTTTTTATATAAAAAATCTGAAGGTCAAATTAATGGCAAATAAAAGAAAATAAAAGGCTTGTTGTAGCTAACCATTATTTTTAATATATTCCAGTTGTATATAGTGAGTCGGAAGCCAATTTTTAGCTTTTTAGGGTTCCGTACCAAAATGGTAAAAAAGGAACCCTTATGGTGAGACTTCGTTGTCTGTCTGTCTGTCGGCCTGTCTGTATGTCCCAGCAGGTTTTCTCAGCAACTAAAATTGCTATCAAATTGAAATTTGGCATAGTTGTATGCCCGTCCGCATCCGTTTTTCGTAAAATAATTAAATTAATTTTATAAACAATTGAAAAGGGGTCTAGAATGGAGGTTTAAAAAATTAAAGTGGTTTTTTTATAGCAAATGGGGTGTCATATGAAAGAGCTTAATCTGCACATTTGAAAACTATTATATTTTTTTAAATCTGAAAAAAGCCTGGCGTATAGATACGTACGTATATTTTGTAGGAAAAATAATATGAAGTGTTCATTATTTACAGTTTTTGAGAAATAACAAAAAACTTTGAAATTCTGTATTAAAACTGAGACTAGTCAAAATGGACGTTATTATTTTTAATACGAAAGCCTCGATGCGCGAGTCCGACTCGCACTTGACCTTTTTTTTGTTATCGTATCCAACTTTAGTTTTTATTGGCATGACAATAATGGCGACCGGGTTTTAAACAATACCATAGGTATCATGTCAAAAATAAAATGGATTCAACGAGTAGTATAAAGCCCCTGGGAATAATAAAGACCAGTTGCAAAGGGGTTGCCGCTACTTGTACGAGGAAATTCATTCGTATGAATCAAATTGGTCCACATGACATAACTAACTCATAATAATCACTTAGGGGCTCTATTCTACTCAGTAAAACCATATTGTTTTTGCCAGTTTATCGTGTTGTCAACGTTACGATAGTTCTTATTTACTTTTTTATGGCATGGGAAGGCAGACGAGCACACAGGCCACCTGATGGTAAGTGGAAACTGTGACCCATAGACATTCGCATTCACAAGACTGCAAATGCACTGCCAACCCTGAGGACTAAGATGAAATGCCCCTATGCTAGTCATTTCACCGGCTGTCTCATCCCCAAACCGGAACACAACAGTGCGAACACTGCTGCTTGGCGGTAGATTAATGGATAAGATGGTGGTACCAACCCGGACGGACCCTGCACAAGGTCCTCCCACAAGTAAACACTTGCATACTTACTTACACTTACTTGCACTTACTTGACAGTAATGGCGGCCGAGTTAAACACAATACGGTAACATGTCATAGGCAATATGATTTTACCGAGTAGAATAGAGCCCCCGGGTCATTTCTGTGTTAGTTATGTCATGTAGACTAATTTGATTCATACAATAGATTATCGCATACGAGCGGCTGCAACCCCTCTGCGACTCGCGCTTCGATAAACATATGAAGCTGCACGTACGAGGATCATAAAGGTATACTTGGAAGATATGATTATCTAAAACCACTTGTTCTTGAACTCGACGCACCATATATTAACCAGCCATTTGAAGAGGTCCCGTCAGAGCGTAAAATTTACAATTTTCTATTTGTTTGCTTAATTGTGATTTTTTAATTGGTATCTGTACCAATTATGCCCAAGGTACCAACAAGGTTGTATTAGAAAGCCTTCTAGGCCAATTTGTACGACTGTCTATATTTATAACATAAGGTTGCGGGTTGTAAAAATCACATGCATGTTCAAAAAGTATAAATTAACCACCCAAAGTCAAAGTTTGCGCCGTTCTAACATTATAAGCATATTATTACTATACAATACACTAATATAGTTTTAAGGCCTCTTACAGGTCATTTGTACTAACTTATTACTCCCATCCAAAATGCCTTGTGCAACAAAAAAAAATACACTCAAATATGTCCCGCAAATTACGCCAAATAATAACTGGCTCTGGCTATTTTTAAATATTAAGCCCTTTGGCTACGTGGCTTTTAGGGTTACCTTTATATAGATGACCGATTTTTTCAAGTAGGTCACCCCTTAAAATTAGATGGTCCACGCTGCCCACTCATCAGCACACGGTTGCTTTAATGTTCAACAAAGATAGCTCGGATCGATATCTCAACGCGAGGCCGAGCGACATCTGAAAATGGCAGGGGCACAACAAAAAGAGAACATTCCCACGTCAAGAACCTCTCTCGAGCCGATCTACACAAACAGACGTGGCGATATTTTGACATCGAGTTCCCGTAATACCTAAATGCCTACATCGAAAGAAACTCGTAAAAAGCGTCGAGGAAAATATTTGTTAAAGGAGGCGAGCGGCGAGCGCCGTTTACCCGCCATGATTAAGGAAGAGATATCTAATGTTTTCCTTTCCCGTACCTACAGGGTGCTTAAACTTTTCTCTACACTAACTAAATTGATTGGGCTCGTAAAAAGGCCCCGGCCCCGCCGCCATTATCGGGTAGATTCGTATTGCAATGTTACATTAACCTTAATTAAGGTTTTTACTAAGTATACTTTTGGCCAAAAGGAAGGCTATCTACAAACTATAGAGCACTACGGTGACTAACATCGAAGTTTCAAAGACTTTGGTGTACGTATTGTATTTTAAGGCACGTCTGTGTGTTCGTAATGTTTGTCAATTCATAGATCGTCCCGGAAGTTTAAATAAAACACCATTCGAGAACTAAATCTTAAGTTTCATTTAAAACCATTATAAACGGGAACTACATATTCTGAAACACAAGGACTGATGAGCGAATATGTTAACGTGGACTTTTTCGGCTATTCTCCCCATGAGACACTAAAACATTAATTGAACTCGCCATTCATGAACTGCTATAACGTGCAAACGGAAGCAAAACGAGGGCATAATACACTTTCTGTTTGCATGTGATCATTACCGACCAACATCCACACCGCATACGCAATTCCTGTCCGACTAACTCATCCCGTGTTCGCGAGAGGCCCGTATGTTGTTCAGCAATTATAAATTATTGTGCTATTTTCTCTACCGACCGCGGAAAGTTTTTGCTGTGAGCTTTACAACGTGAAAGCTTCACTGTGGCGTTCCAAACTTAGGTTAGGTTGATAGTGCTGTTCGACGGACACGAAATATTTGCATTTACACACTAAGTACGCATTATGTTTTTAACCTATGTTTATTCCTATAACAAATTATATTTAACATATTAAAGATTTTCAGCAAAATCTGCACGACTGAAATATTCTCAAAAAAAAAAAACCCCAAACCTATAAGGAAAATAAAATGAGATATTTATTTCAATTCATCCGTCTAACTGTTAAAATTAAATGGACAAAATACCTAACAAAATCATGACCTTTCTAAAACTTCTTTAATGTAAATGTTAACAAACGAGAAAGTCATGTCACAAAATTTAGTGCTGAAATACCTACAAAAACAATGATTACCGTTTGGTAAAATAAAACAGAATGCGGCTCAGCCGCCGGCCGCGGCGCCGTGATGCTGCTCCGCGGAGGGACGCGTCTAACTTTTATCTGTTTGCCGCCGCGCCCGTCACTAAACGAAAACTCGATTCATTTAACGTTATCCCGAAACTTTTATCTTACCATAAGGTAGATTACGGAATGTCTTATAAATGCCTAAAGTTGTAGATAAAGCTGCCAAACAAAATCCTACGCTTTTAAAATATTTTAAATATAAAGTATTAAATGTCCAGCAAAATGTTTGCATTAATTTGTGTAAAATAAACTCATTAAAATATTACATCACATAAAGGCATATTATAATGCTTATGATGTTTCTTCTTGCTCCTTGTTTTGTAACTATGTAGGAAAAGTAATAATTAATAATGTTTCATTTTCTGGAGTTAATAAGAAAATCACCCCTGGAATTCAAAGTTAGAAGGGGCTCAAACAAATAGCTGAGCTACTTACACTATTTGGACAGGCACTTAAAGAAGAAGCAAATTATATCTGAATTTAACATCCGTTTCTTCTGATTGCCTAGTTTCTGTTAAATTAATAGAATGCTCGACAGCAAAGAAAATACGCAACTTACCGCACTAAATTACCATACAAAATAATTTCATGATCATTGGGATGGACCAAAAAAATTACTCAGGGTTTTTACATTCTAATTCAAAAGAATAGATAATTTTAAGAGACCAATTTCATTAATTTTATAATTGACCCAATAGTTTTGTTTTAATATCTTTATTTATTTCGCAGACATTTTATGGATGACATGATAATTTTAAATTTGGGTTGGAATTTTCTAATAAATTACAACAATTAAATGATATGTAGTGATAAAAAGTGATTGTAATAGTGTATTAAAACATACTAATTCAAGCGGTTTTCGCCTAACCCGTACTATACACCAGGAGGGGCTTCCATCCGAAAACGAAAGTCAGAGAAAGGACAAGGAAATATACTTTTGTCGAAATATCCGAAATAGAAAATATTTTTAAAAAGTTAATAATTCAGAACGGCTTTAAAACCCTATTCCTCGAAATGCTTTTCGAATTGGAGTAATTGTATAAATATGAACATTCCCAATTGGCAACTTAGTAAAAATCACTGTAGACAAAAGTTACAGAACTCATTGATCATAGTTATTACCATAACAAGGGTCATAAACCTTTCACAGTAGTTATTAATTTCAACTTGATACCTCTTTGGTCCTAAATAAGAACTGCATTATGTGTAGTACAGGTAAATATTATAGGGAATGTCGTTCATTTAATGGCCCTTGAAAGAAAAGACATTGGCTCAAATAGTGTTATGAATATAAGAAGAAGCATCGTAGGTCATCTATGAAGTCGCTCGTTTCCACACACAAATCCATTTTTTTTTCAAAAAATCTAAAATATTGGTCACTGAAAGATAGTTTACCGATGAATACTACAAATACAAAAATAACTATAAATAACTCCGTGTGATTTTTCATATAACTTAATTCAGAAAATAGTGAAAATAATTTGTACAATACCATTGGATTGGCTACTTTAATTTACGGGGTGACTTTGATAGCAACTACCATTCTACATAAACATGTATTTTTTGAGGAGTTGGAATACGCCCCCATTATATTTTTTTCGCCACTGGTAGCGGCGATAGCTGTTCCTTCCGAAAGTTAAAGTAGTGCGCATGTTACTGCCTATTTTCATATAGAAAAAAATATGAACAGTTAGCGTGCTTTTTGTCTTGATTTTTGAGGCAAAAAAACTTCAAATGCTAAAACGCATTTATTTGAATGGTGTCATATGTTAAGCAAATCTAATTAGTGGTATCGGAAAAGAACAACATCTATTCTATATTTCTTTAGATTTTACGTGATTTTCAGCGGGTTTACTTGAGATATTCACTCAAATATTTAGTGTTTTCAAAGTAACCCCATTCGTAGTTTAACTTTGATCATAGTGTTTTTATTTTGTTTACGGGATACTAAAGGTCTCATTTTTTTTCTAATTAGTCAAGTCAACAAAACTAGAAAAACCTATTATTGAATATTTTTATTTTATTATTTCGTCTTTTAGTTTCTTTAAAAACACGTGTTAAACTTTGAATTTGATCAAAGTAACCCCGACACACGGTAGTCGCTACTAGGTGCTGCCTGCTTCCTTACACTCTTTCCAACCATATATCTCACCAAAGTCTAAGTTTTAGCTAGTTATCTATTAAAGCGAAGTTCTAAGTGATTTCCAGGGAAGTAAAAAAGCTCTCTGTTGTTTGGTTCTATATTTATATGGCGTGGTGAAGGCAAACAAACAGTCGGGCCACAATTTGATTGTTAGCATTTGTAGTTTCTACTGTAACTAGGAGGCGAAGACGGAGGACTTCATTTTAGTGAAAATCTTACGTTGAAAGTTAAATATTTCCTAAATTAAAAATAATCATAAATCTAAAAATAGTCACGCTTATACGTACTGTAAAAAATACAGATTGTTTCGCTGAGTGGTAACGGATATGGCGAAACTTTATAGGGTTCTAAATTGACTACTCGTGTGAACCCCTAAAAACGGTTTTAAACGTCACATTCTATAGATATCTTGATCGACGCCTATAAATCACCGCCCAGAATTCGTAAGATCAATCAAACTCGGCCTATAAAACCAATGCTTAGATAAAGTGCACCGATAAAATAAATGGCGGGAGGAATAGTGAAGGCGGGCATGTAAGGACGTATCAATGTTTGACGAGCGGCACGTGGTGACAGCAGGATATGGCGGCGGCGCGGGGATTGAAAGAGTATCGCGGGAAATGAGATACGATCTTGACACGCCGGGAAATTGGGACTGAGGTTACAAGTTGTTGCTGCCACTCTCAATAGTTTGGTATTTTTTATTACGTTTCAAGTTTATTTTTTATTAAATGTATTATTTGTATCGTACTAACCCTATAGTTCTTAAGTATTTTGTATAACTAACACAATTATGGATCGATGGTATGGTCTGAAATAAATGATTTCAATTTCAATTCAATTTCAATTATTATTATATTTCATAATTGTTTTCTTTTGTTTCTAAGAAGTAGCGTTGTCGTAGTATAAGTATTTTATAATGTTATTTATATAATTTGTCAAAATTGAAACTTTATTTCTGCCTAGATACATGTATTGGCGTATATGTGTAACAAATGTTAGTTGATCTAATAATTAAGTGATTAGAATAGCGGTTTATGTAGCGTCTAAAATGCACACTGCAGCAATTAAGCCGCAAACGCAGTGAGAGCAGAGGCGGCGCGGTGCGGCGCGTTCTAATACTAAAAACCGTACAATAAGCGTGGCGGAGGCGGTTTTAGTATGGGAACGCGCCGCACCGCGCCGCCTCCGCTCTCAGCGCGTTTACAACTTAAAGTCACCGAAGCCATCTATAGCCGAAATATTATGTGTTAAAATGGAAAGTACAGGAATGCCTACGCGGTATTTGTAGACATTAAATTATGTTTTTTTGAAATGTGATCATTTTCTTATTTAAGCTTTAGTATGTATGAGATGTTATAGTTAAAAGTTATTTATTTCATAAACAGTAACCCCCTGTAGTTGATGACACGTAGGTGGTATATACATACCATTGTTTAAATGATGTGCCCGTTGCAGCAGAAAACTTTACCTACTTCCTACTTAGCCGTCTTTCGCGATATGACATTCATCATCTATACTCGAAAATCTAATTAGATTCCAAAATCTGACAGTTCCCATCTTGATTATTTCTTTATTAAAATATTATTTCATAAATATATCAATGAGAACTCGTGTAACCAGTAATATTAGGGTCAGTTTAATTGATAAAAATACCTACACTTAAACCAAAATGCAGTAATCACAGCGAATGTGCGTCGGTTGAGGTTAGAATTTTGGAATCTAATTACAGTTTCGAGTATAGAGATGTTGCGGTCCATTCGCCCGTTGTGGCACTGAATTACCACCTTGTCACATTACTAGAGCAGCGCGTTTTATCTCTCGGGAATTTCCTTTACATCCCGAAAATGTGTTGAAAACGCTTTTAGTGCTATAAAATTGAGTGCCGCCGACTGAATTGAGATGTAAAGAGGAGGAGCGTCCTGAGATGAGCTCTCATGTGAGAAATTTTATTGCCGCGCGACCTAACAGTCGGAAATTATGTACCATCCAACAGGCTTTTTGACTTTGTCTCGAAAGGAGTCCACCACCGGAACACAAATGCGGTTATTAAATCTTCCAGAAACGTGATTTATTTTATTGAGAAAAAGTATTACTCTTACCCTCTACTGAATTTGGGTCAACTCAACGTATTCTATTTGAGCATTTAGCGAGCCGTCACGGGGGAATGTCGCGCGTCTGATTCATTTAGGCAAGTATATAATTCTATGTTTTGCTTGTGCTTGGTCAATCACTGAAATCTAAATACCTGTGACCTTATGCTGCTTTGGTTTACTCCTATTGACATCGTATTTTTTTTAACTTGGCCGCCATTCGTTTGACATAAAGGTATGGGGGTAAAGGGGTCATATTTGAGACCACCGTTGTGTCAAAACCCGACTAATTTAAAACACATCATCTTATGGACATGTTAACCAACCTCCAAAGAAGCTGCGGTGTATTGTCTTTCGTTGTGTAATACTGTCACATTTCTTTCAAAACAATACTTAAGTACCTACACGCGGGCCATTTGCAACGTTAAAAGATGGCGGACGTGTAATTTGTTTTAGACTTTAATTTTTGGGTAATTAGGTGTTCAAAGTTCTTTTCTGATAGTGATTTGTACTTTTTATGCCTTTGTGTCGCACAGTGATTGAAGACTTGGACTTTTTTCTTGTATCTGGCATCTTTCTTCTCGTTTCAAGTGGACTCGCAGTGGTGCAGAGGTTAAAACTATCTTGACCTCTGACCTACAAATCACCGTACAACGTTGCCCCCAATCTTCCTAGAGAAGATTGGATTGTGTTTTATTGCTATATTGATTGATACTCATATATACCTTGACACTGGCGAAATCACTTCACGTGGAAACGCCATTATCCTCGCGGTAGTAGCTGTTCAAGTCGCCGCGGCGGCAAAAAAAAAAAAAAAAAAAGTTCCTACACGGTACAACAAATTATAATTTTCATTATTGAACCGACGTTATAATCCACAATTATAATTCATAATGCCCTGCGCTGTCCGGGGATGTTAGTTCTTATTCTGTGTGTTTATTTAGGGAGCAAACGTTATAAAAAAAAATAGGAGTCATGCATTAAAAAAACGCATAATTAAAGTGCATTGAATGAAACTTTAAACATAACCAGAGATCGGAAATTCGGATCGATATTTACCTATACTTTCGCGCCGGCTTTGTTGTTTAGTTGTATGGAGGTGGACTCAATCATATAATTCATAATAAAATTTCCGGGATTTCAAAATAATATATTACACCGGCATTAATTCATAATTATTTTTTTATATTAACTGTTTGAAGTTATTTTCAATGTATATGTTTAACCAAATGTTATTTAATTTACATGTAATGAACGAATTTATAGGAGCAAAACAGAATGTTCTGAAATGAATCCTACATGTAAAGTAATTATTATATAAACGTTTTGTAAAATCCCAGAATCCCAGAGATTAAATTATTAAAATAATATTTTTAAGAAGCCGACGCCATGTTTGCCTATCTTTTTCCGGGATTTTGCCAACTTTAGGTAAATATCGATCCGAATTTCCGATCCCTGAACATAACACAATTTTTTTTTTAGTTGTTAACAGAGAGGTAATGCACCCAGTGTCATAGGGACCTCGAGCGGACCTGTTAGATGGAGTGTTCTTTTTATAGTGGTGATTATTATTTACATCTTTAATATTTGAGTAGCTTAGTTCTTAGTTGTATTAAACCGACTGTTGTTTTAAACAGAATTGTACTTGTTATGGCGGCGGCGTAGCAGTGGCGTAGCACTTCCGCGACAATGCAAGTTCGTAGCACTCCCGCCGAGAACCAACTCCGAATGTGGTTTACACGCTTTTAGCAGCTACGGAACTCCGATGTAGGCCGCACGTCGGAGATCTATTGTTAGGATCATACATCGATAGGGCAAGTTAAGGGGTTACATATCAAATTAAAATAAAAATCTTCTACAGGGTGATTTTTTTGACAAGTAAACACTGTTGATATCTATAAATTGAATGGAATTGTCCGGGCCTATCCTTAATATTTAAAAAAAGGTGTTTTTAACATGTTTTCTCCTTATTTCCCATCACTTTTTGCCATTAGAAAATTAATATAAAAAACAGACCTCTTACAATATGTTCAGTAGTCTTATCAAATTTTCCCTAGGGTGGTAAAGTATCATTCTATGTGACATTCAGTTGTCACTTGGACCGTCCGGAACAAATAAACACATACATACAAGAATTGCTTTCATCCTATAAAGGGTGAAAATTCGTGAGGGTTTAGATATTTACATTTTTGTATGCCGGTGACATTCTATGATTCGCATGTATAAAAGTTATGAAAAAATGAATAAATTTAAAAGTCTATTCAGTCTTTTAGTTAACATTCAAAAGTGTAACACGAATAAGCGTGTGCGGCGTACGTCATTACAGTATTTAATTTGGAACTACCGAACTCAATTTTTTTTTAACGTATACCCGTAACCTTATTGTCAATATTGAATATGTTATTTTATTTTTACAATATACAATTGAAGTAACGTTTATTTAAGGTTAAGGGATGTTTACCAATCCGAACTAAACCGTGAAAAGTATCTTTACTTTAGTATATTACATGTAGTCTCGGAGTAAATCGCAGTTTAAAATGAAGCCACATTACTCAATGCTAGTAGCCTTTTAAGCAAACGGAATTCTCTTAAGCAAAACTCATATTAATTTAAAGTATCCTTGTTCACTTAATTACACACGAGACAGACAAGTTGGAATGAGTAACGGCCTAACGGGAAAACGTTTTCGGCTCATTTATTATGTCGTGTCATTAACTCGAGCCTCCCGACTGGAGGCGGCCAGGGAAGACGCTAATCGAAAAATTATTGTGAGCAGCTACCACTAATGCCAGGTAAGGCTGGGCCACGGAGCAAAATACACGGCGTAATCACTAGGAAGCTAATATTAAAACTGAGATGAATAAATTTCACGTAAAACAGCGTGCAAATTATGTGAACGTGCCGGTGCTAGGTATTTTATTAGTGCCGGGAAATACGGTCGTGCGACACGGAATAAATATAAGATAACGAATAAAAACAGTCGGTTATACAGGGTGGGAAACTTAGGTATAACATAAGAGGAAACTATTACATACTTTGGACAGATGATATTGCACAATTAGGATTTAATTTTACTTTGTTAAAATAACTAATGAAACATATGGGTTTTTATGAATAACTTGCATCTCAAATATATAAATTATAAAACCGGGCAAGAGGATATCTTACCATGCTCGGTGTAGGGTTCCGAAGCCGTTACTTCACAAAAACTATCTAAAAAATATGTATTTTTTGAATTATGAACTAATTCTCTAATTTAAGTTACTTGGTGCCGTCTCAGGTGATTTTAGAAGGTATAAACACTTAAGTCGCCTGTATCTAAGAATTGATCCAGTCTACTTAGTCGTGATATTTTTTCTTATAAATTAGTTATATGCGCTTTAATTGAAGATATTCTTCAGACTTTTAGTATTTGTAGTTTTGGCTGTAGGTGGGATGGGGGGAAACTTGACTCTAACAAAAAGCGCTTTAAAGCTTAATATTTCATAAACGGATCCCTTAATCGAAAAGTTGGTTTAAAAAACCCGCAATATTCTTGAAAGACCTATCCAACAACACCCCACACTAAGGACTAGACTAGAAATAATAAATACGGACGAACGGACATGGCGGATGGTCTGACCACGGATCCCTAAAAACCAATGGAACACGAATCATTACTAACTTTTATGCCTGGAGATATAGAACTAAATATATTTCCATCTTCCTTTCATCCATCCAATGATCTTTCCTTAGTTTAAATTTCCGTGTCATTAAGGCTGCATTTCACCAAACTAGGAATAAGACTAACTCCGTGATTAGTCTATACAAATTCGGCGTTTAATCTCGGTATAAGACCTTATTCCAGTTTGGTTGAATGCAACCTTAGTGATAAATTACTCCATCTGTCAGTGTTGTTCAGGTACAGTATGTTGTTGTCACATTTAAACTGCGTTATCCGATTAAAGCTATAAACTTCCACGATGCGGTATGTAAGTATTACTTTCAAAATGAAACAAAGTTAACAATGAAGAGTGCTGATGTGATGATGACTTGAGTGACATTCACTACATCTGCAGAAACCTAACGTTTATCCAAAAAGTACTGTGCGATATCAATTTTTAAGAGTAATAAGGTCTAAACCAGCTTCAGATGCTGCAGCCGACGGGTTGGTACAGGATCGTAAAAATGTATTATGTCACGCGAAGCACTCCATAGCTTTCCCTTAATGGGATTACACGAGATAAACTAAATGTTTTTTTTATTTTGAAGATACCTATAATCGATATTTTATGAAGTTATTATTTGTAGTCTTGTTTTGAATGTAAAGGTTTATGATGAAGAAGGAGCTTTGATTGTTCAGTATCAAAAAGGGATTATCGTCCATATACTCATAGTCAAGATCATTTCCTAAATACGTATTCCCATGAATTTATCGTTCATTTCATTGGAGAAACTTATTGGAAATTCTTAAAACACACAAAGTCCTTCATTAATCTTGTAGCATCAAGTGCATGTGTGTTAACTATTTATTTCTGTCCAATAGGTAATGAGTTTACTTATTCACTTAGATAGTATGCTTATACTAAATAATGAGGAATTAATAATGGCGACAGAAGGTAAAGGAATATTCGCAAATCTTGTAACCAGTCACACTCGTAACAAAAAAACATTGGATTCGGATTCGTCTTTTGTAATTCTTACGTAACTTAATGTTAATCAAGGTGATTAGGCTGATAGTACAAAGAGATAGAATGACCAAATTTGGAATTCCTATAAAACCGCAAATACAACTAAATAAGCCATTTGCGAGCTCTCGTTAATTGATCTATATCAAATTGCAGACGGTTCGACGAATAGTCGAGAGTTCACGGTCGCCGGGTAGACGTGTGTGGTGTCTAGATGTTTTTATTTAATCTCTTGTTAGTATTTTGTCACCTAACCAACAATGTTTGTACTTCATGAAGCAGTATTTTGTATGTAAACGTAATTGTACATCAAGTTTTAAAATGAAAGTTAATCCGAAAGAAAAAGTTGAAATAAAAACATTAGAAGCGAAACAACTACCTCGAATGTTACTATAAATCGTGAGATAAAGTTTCTACAAGTGAAAGTATGAAAGGTATATAGTAAGTTAGTATATAGAAGGGAGCGTGAATAATGTATAATGAAATGGAATGTTGTGATTGATATATTATATTGTATAGGTTTCATGAAACTACCAGGTTGGTGGAACAGATCATGCCGATCACAAAGAAACATTTCACTGTTAGGAGCAGGGTTAATGCAAACACTGAAAACAAGGCAGCATGGAGACGGTCCCTAGCGGGCCGCGAGGCGTCATGCGGATGGGATGGGGCTGCCGGGGCTGCCGGGGCACACGTACGTGAGCGTGCGGCGAGGTGATGGCGCGGCATAGGCACGCGTGACCCGCCGGCGCGACCTGGTAGTCCATATAGTTCCCGTAGCCCATGTGGTCGCAGGAGCACGAGCAGTTCTCGATGTGGTGGCGCAGCTCCAGTTCGACTTCCCATGGAGGCTCCATGAGCGCGGCTCGGGCTCCGCGCGCGGCGAATGCGGCCCCGGGCCGGGCGCGGGCCGCAGCTGCGCGCCGGCACCTGCCTCCCCGCCCGCCGCGCGTAGCCGTGCACCATACACCTCGGGCTAGCGCCGGGCGCGGGCCGCGGGGCGCCGAGCCCGGCTCGCGGCGGCCGGTGCGCTCGGAGGCGCGGCGCGCACACAGTGTCGTGGGGCGTCGCGCATTGCGGAGCGGCCGGCTGCCGGCAGGGGAATGCCGCGAGCCCGGCCGGGCGGCCGCGCGCCCGGGCGGCCCGGCCGCGCCGGCGCCCCGAGCTCCACGTGACAACCCGCCCTCGCACCTCGCCCGGCCAGCGCTCCGCAATGCCTGCCGCGGCCTGCGGCCCAAACCCCGCAACATCGACATAGTCCTTACCGCTACTTTCGCACCCAATTAATAAAACACCTTTTATTTTATAAATTAGCGTACACAAGTAAAAGTAATTAATACTGTCGAACTGAGCGACTTAGAGGCTCTTCTTAGGCGTGAAATAAGTTTGTTTTGTAAACAAGTAACACATGAATCACTCTGAGTACTTGTCTCCATTCTAGCAAACCAATAGAGACTACCCGCATGCAAAACTTGTAGGCTAGTAAATTTTCATTTATCTTATGAAAACACCCAGATTTATATCCCTAGAGTATTAAACTTCCGGGTGGATATAGGCATTATTCATTTATCATTCGAAGATTTATACCTTTTGAATATAATATCATAACGATGTTTTATAGGTATAGGGTGAGCAACATTGTTTGCACTTTTACTATAGCTTTTGCTGTTCGTATTTGCAATTTTTTTGGCCCATCCTATATAATGGAATGACGGGAATCCTAATTTGAGTCAGAAGTTTATAAAGAGTTTGATACAGTGACAGATGCGAAAATAACATCTTACAATGTTAAATTTAACTACAGTTATAGTCGGAGCGGGGCGGTATCGCCCGCCGCGGCGGTGTGATTCGCCTTATCAGGGCGATAAACTAAAAAAGATTTAATGTTGCCAATTCACATTTTACTATAATGGGAAAAATCTAGGTTAGAGTTGGTCTCGGTGACAAAGAGACCGCAGCACAATTAATTGACAAGAGTGGAGCTTCTATATGTATAGGTAGATAAAACCGTAGTTTTTTGTTTTTTTTTATGGCATTGTAGTGTTGAGTTATTGAAAAATTAACAATGGTTGTAAATCTTTCTGCAGTTTGTGTTGCGAATTTGAAATCAATTAAAATTAGCTACATGGACGAGCTTTACTACAGGATGAGATTCAAAAATCGACCCTTTCGTAAATATATACTTTATTGTAGTATCTGTACTAGACAATACTCCGTCCACCAATTGTGGTGTTAACTTATTTGTAGGTTTTCATTCAATTACTTAATTGGTTTACTGGTTTCGCAAAAACTTTCGATTACGAAATTTTCTTGGGCAGGTTGTTACAACTGCGAAGGAAATTCAATATTGTGTGGGAAGTCCCCAACTAGTCCGGGCGAGGTGGTGTCTAAGCCGTGATCTTATAGGTATACAATTGGGGAACATATACAAATTCCACGTTTGTACATTAAAAAGTAGGCTGTGTGTTCCCTCTGTCAATAACGAAATCAGTCAATAATAAAATATGTGTGGTACAAACACAATAACGGCGACTGCCTAACTCGTGGAGATTAACTTGGTTTTATCCCCAGGATATAAAAGTTGGGGCCGAGTAGCATTAGACGGGGCCGGGTAACAGGTAGTTATGCTTATAAATGCGTATTTTACGACTCGTATCCAATCAGACATAGAGTGGGTTAGTCATTAACTATAAAACCAATCGGGCTTTTTCAGTCAACACAATTAATGACTTTGTATTTCTCTGTGAACAGCAGCAACGCCTATAATATTTTTTAAAAGGAAGTTGGTTCTAGTTTGCCCGAGCCTTCGGCTAAATAGTATTTTCAATTCAATGTCATAAGACCATTTACTTAAATGCTGTCAAAATTAAGTGAAGTATTTTAAAATTTTCATTGAAATTTTAGATAAAAAGTCTAATTAAAAGCGAGATTTAATAACCCGATCGCGTGTGTTTTATAATGACATGACATGAGCCTGTAACTTCATTTGTAGGGTATTTTTGTACCGTTACTTTTTTGTTCATAAGTGTTGCAACGTTTATCCTACGTCACATGTCATTATTCATGCCTGTGCTAACTCGGGGCACGTTTTAGGGATTTGATATCGATAAAAAGATGTCGATATACACGTGCTCATTGAAAATTCCCGATTACTATAAAAAGGTTCTATATCATATCTGATAGGAGCCTCTTAAGATAATAAAAGTATGCGGATGTCATTTCAATCAAAAGTATTTCAAAAAGTTAAGGATGGTTCTAGAAAAAAATACTAGTTACGACACCATGAAAAAGTAAGCAGTCTTATAAAAAGTGATGAAATTTGAATAACCAACACGAATGAGAAATCGGCTCTGGGTCATTATAAATATTTTAAGAATGCCCCGTTGACCACTGTGGACGTTGAGAGGACGTTCAGTAATTAAAAGTGGATATTTTCTCCTAGACGGCAATCCTTAATACCGGCGAATATGGAAAAACATTAATTGTATGTATTGAAAACTTTTTTTTTAAATAAACAAATAAAAACACGTTTGAATTTGGTAATTGTTTTTATTACAAAAGATATTGATAGTAACATTGATAAAAAAATCGATAAAATATTTTGCTACATGCATTATAGGTGCTACAATTAAAAGTTAAAAGTTAAGTTAGGGAATTGCTCTTTACTTATAGATTACAGGAAAACCTATAAGAATCATACCTACGTACCCCTCTCCGTGCGAGCCCGACTCGCATTCGTCTGGCAACAAACTTAACCTAGCATTATATAAAACAATGAATACAATACAATACAATACAAAACACTTTATTGTACACCAAACAAAAACATAACAGAGATGGAACACAATTAAAAATAATACAGGTAAACAACAGGCGGTCTTATCGCTGATTAGCGATCTCTTCCAGACAACCTTAGTAGAGATAAGGTGTCAAATTAATAAAACAAAAAATAAATAAATTCATGCGTAGTTGAGCAGGAAAATGTATCAAAACTCAGAATTGACACAAAACTAATACGTAATAGTAAAAAAAAATTAGAAATTATACAAGTTATACTTACCTATGACGACGGTAGAAGACAACCTGGCATAAAAAGTTTCTATGCATTCTCCAACAGAAACCGTGTCCCCTAGACAATATACAATATTTACATATTTTTTTATAACTAAGTTATTATTAAGTTATTTAGGTGTTTAGGCCAAGCATTTTTATCTGTTCGATAGTCCTCGACCCTATACTTTACTAAGCTTTAGACATCAACTTTAAAACAACCCCAGGTTATTTATTATAGAAATGGATGCATTGACCTACAAATGATTTAATAAACCTTACGGACACGAATTTTTTTTAAAGCAATTTTATTTTTATTTCATGTATTCTTAACAAAAGAGTCTTGATTTTTAATGACATAAATAGTATTCTCATAAATAAGTTGACGCTACTGTCAAAATATTAATTTCTTTAAATAGTAATCTTAAGGAATCACGGGAGTTTAGGTTATATATAGAATGAATGGCTTTTTTGCAACACTAATATAGTCTGTGTGTTAGCAGCCTTTCCGCAAACAAGAATACCGTACGACATAACACTATGAAAATAACCATAGTAAACTAAGCGAGCTGTCTCAACATTAGTAAGCTGCTTGATTTTCCTAACAGCAGATTACTAGATAAACAGCAGTTATTTAATGCTGTCTTAGATGTATTTTAGTAGATAACACTTTAGCCGCCTGTCCCAGAAACAAATCAAGTCTACTTTACTTATTAAGTCATGATATTTTTTTTAAATATAATTTAATAAAGTTCGTTACATGTGCTTCCATTTGCTATAAGTGGTTTTTGAAATAAATAAATCAATCAATTTAAGATGTTTTGCCGAATTTTCTTACTTGTACTTTTGGCCGTAGAGGGACACGTAACACTAGCTTAATGTAAATATTGATAATAACAATATACATGATGAATTTTTACGAGCTATCCAATGATAACTCACTCAATACCATAATGTAAAAAAAATATGTACTTACCTTCACTTAACTTGTAATGGTTTTTTTTATGAAGATTTTATTCCATACCTTTGTCAGTTTAATAATAAATGTAAACGATGGCAACTTACAGCTTAGTAGCAGGTGCCAGAGTCTCTGAGTTAGACCGAGGACGGACGGACAGACCGACACGGTGAAAAATTGAGCTAGTCCCGTTGTTGTCTGCGGAACCCTAAAAATCGGTCAACCATCGACCGACATTACCTCCCACTTTAAATAAGAGGTAAAGTCCTTATCGTGTAATATCTTATACAAATTAGGATCTTTCGGATACACAATTACATTATTCTTATTTTTATTATCAAAACCTTTTTACAATTATCTTTTTAACATTCAGAGATTGGAATTTAAAAGTTTCTTCTCGATGTTTTTTCTAGATCGTAAGATCTAGCACTAGTTACTTAGGTAGTTACAAGCATTAGTTACTTAGGTACTATAGATATGTTAGAAAACATAAGTGCACGGCGGTCACTAGGGATCTAACGTGGATCTAACTCGGTTGCGTTTTTTTACGGCCAATAAAAGGTAAACGAGCACCGAGCCCACCTGATGGTAAGTGGGTGTCGAGACCAATACGTATTCTCAAGACTTCAATCTCAAGCCTGCAATCCTAAGACTACAAATGTGTTGCAAAGCCTGAGGGCTGATATGGAATGTTTCTATGCTAGTAATTTCACCAGTTGTGGTCTCCCCACACCGAAACACAATAATGCGAACACTGCTGCGTGGCGGTAAGGTAAGGTTATGATTATAGTAGCGGTCCTTCAAAGTCAAAGTCAAAGTCATTTATTTTGTTTAAAACGTGGAAGATGGTTTACATAGATTATCACAGAAACACACTGAAAAAAAAGATTGGATAACAGTAACCAAAATTTGGCTACCAGTAGGCCGTAATCTAGGGACTTGCGAACTACTGGTTATCAGTAACAAAATCAGGTTCATTTAACTGTGTTGTGTAACCTGCAGCCTAGCTTTTTTCGTTACATTAACTTAACAATTTGACTTTCTCTAGTCAAACTAGTTGTTTAAAATAACAATCCTGTTCATAAAAAAGTAGACAAAGGGTTTTGCTTTAAATAAATCAAATCGTTTCGCTACCGATGTCTGTACTGTTTGCTTACTGGCAACCAAACTGTTTATTCAGTTTTACTTTACCGTCTGCTTCCAGACTACAGGTTCGGTTTGTTAGTATATAGTAAAACCGTTTTGTTATTAATAGTTAACTGTGTTGTGTAACCTGCAGCCTAACTTTTTTCGTTACATTAACTTAACAATTTGACTTTCTTTAGTCAAACTAGTTGTTTATAAATAACAATCCTGTTTGTAAAAAAGTCGACAAAGGGTTTTGCGTTAAAAAATCAAAAAGTTTCGCTACCGATGTCTGTACTGTTTGCTTGCTGGTATCCAAACTGTTTATTCAGTTTTACTTTACCGTCTGCTTCCAGGCTACAGGTTTGGTTTGTTAGTATATAACAAAACCGTTTTGTTATTAGTAGACAATCTCAGTTAATTAATTAGTAACAAAAATAGAGGGTGTTATAGGGACGGCTTGGCAAAAACTTAATAGATGCGATTAGGACATAAAACCGAACCACTTTCCCCAAGATAGGTATGACTGGAAACAAGTGAACATTTTTGACCCTCCCACACAAAATGACACGTATGAAACTTAAACACTGTTTCCGGTCATACTTTCCTTAGGGATAGTTGTTGAGTTGCATGGCCTAATCACGTCTGTACAGTTTTTGTCATGACATTTACATCCTGTATTATACTGCTTAGATAAGTATACAGGGTGTAAAAGAAATAATACGGAACATGACAAAATATGAACTAATGATTTATTCTGCTTTAAAACAAATCAAAACATCACACTAATAGTATACCATCTAAAGTTAAATAGGTAGGTAGGTAGGTACCTAATATGAGGTACTCTGTGTAAGCTCCGGTTTTCTTTTTCGTACTTGTTCATCGTAGCACTAAATATATTTTGTTTATTTGGTATGTTTGGACTTCTGCCTGAAAAAACCGCATTATCGTTAGCAAAGTACGTGGAAGGCATATCGCCACGGGTAGATAGATATATCAGTCAAAATAGAAGTAGAATAAAACTAGGTTAGGTATCCTTTGTCTATAGCCCCGGAATAACGGCACAATAGAAAATCTATTGTTAAGTGCATGGATAACATGTGATCCAGCGGTTAATAGAAGCTAGATAGATGGTAGGTAATTAGAGTACTTAAATAAAGTAGGCAGGTACTTACTGTACTTTTGTCAGAAAATGCGTCTGTTATTATGTCTTTTAGCATAGCAATTTGACTAGTTAGCTTAGCTCTGTGACCAATTACTGGCACCAACTCTTTTAAATCTTCTGCAGACAAAATTTGCAACGTGTCTATGTCCACACACTGTTCTGGAATTAGAAAAATTAAGTAGGTAAGTAGTACATAAGTATATATTTCTTACTTCGCAAACGATTAGTCACCTCGATTGATTCGTAACGTATATAATTACATACCTTTAAACTTGTCAATGTACATGCCAAGACCCCAACCCCCTTACTTATAAACGTGGGATAAGCTTGGAATGGTTTATGCCATGCTTTGTCCTTATCTGTAATTGTGACATTTGCATCTGATAGAAAGTGACAAAGCATGGCATAAACTATTCTAAGCTTATTCCACGTTTATAAGTAAGGGGGTAAGAGTTTAGATAATCCTCCAGGTCCCTTGAATCGCTGGAGTTGGCTTCGACCGGCTCCGCATTTTGGCGAACTATTTTTTTAACGAACAACATAAATTCAAAGAAAATGACAAGCCGTTTATAGTTTCCCGCCACACACACGAATAAAAGCAGCTCACTCACAGGAATGAACTTGCTTGCTTTGCCACACGCCGCCCGCGGTCTCCCTCCCCCCCGCCGGCTGGGTTACGCATAACCAATCTGTTTCGTTGGTAGCAATAAATAATAATAATAACTTTGAAAGTCATTACGTTACGTATAAAGAAAGTTTAGTTAAATTTGCAAAATTGTCGGCATAGTCCTTTTTTTGTTAACTAGTTGCCAATTCTGAACAAAACTGTTGTTATTAATAGACAATCAATGAGTTGTTATGAAAAAAACTGATTATTAAACATTTAACAAAAGTTTTGTACTTTGTTGATATGACAATGTGTTGATTAATTACTATTTACTTTACGAATTCGTTAAAATTAATCAAACACGTTGATTGATATTAAGCACAAAGTTTAGATGTGTGTAGAAATTGGTTTTGTTGCTGCAACCTCGCTAATTAGTTTACGTAAAATCAGTTAACAATAACAAAAACTTATGTTACTACATACCAAATATAAATCTACAAAACTAGTTTTGGACCGATTCTATACTGATCGTTTATATTTAACTAAAGTTTACTTCCCTACATCGAAATTTTCAACTACCTAACAAAAATAACAAAAGCTTAAGTTACAACATACCAAATAAAAAGCTACAAAACTAGTTTTGGACCGATTACTAAACTGATTGTTTATATTTAACTAAAGTTTACTTCCCTACAACGAAACTTTCAACTAATAAAACTACTTTGGTTGATAGTTCTTTTTTGCTAAACTTGTGGCCAATTAGGAACAAAACAGTGGTTTTTAATAGACGAAATCAATGAGTTGTTATGAAAAAAACTGGTTATTAAATATTTAACAAAAGTTTTGTACTTTGTTGATATGTTTTGATTAATTACTATTTACTTTACGAATTCGTTAAAATTAATCAAACACGTTGATTGATATTAAGCACAAAGTTTAGATGTGTGTAGAAATTGGTTTTGTTGCTGCAACCTCGCTAATTAGCTTACGTAAAATCAGTTAACAATAACAAAAACATATGTTACTACATACCAAATATAAATATACAAATCTAGTTTTGGACCGATTACTAAACTGATTGTTTATATTTAACTAAAGTTTACTTCCCTACAACGAAACTTTCAACTAACAAATCTAGTTTGGTTGATCCTTTTTTTCAGTGCACACATTTTACCAGTAGCTGGCATGCAAAATTGATTCTTAAAGGTTAAGGAAATGTACAATGTTATTTATTACTCATAAACCGTGGTAATCGCTATAAAATTAAAATTGAACTAAGTATTTATGTCTAAAACAATATTCACCATTTATAATAAATAATACCACAACGCTCATGAATACACTTACTACTGCTTAATATTATGAAAGGTTCTGCAGACATCACCAGAGAATATTATGCTTTATTTATTCAACTTGTCAAATCGAAGCAGCCTCAATAACGCCACAATCCGAAGTTAATGCGAATGCCGTGCTGCGGTCGCGTTGCTCCGGCTAATGCGATTTGCGAGCGATCTGGCGCGAGTTTCGGATGCCTAGCAACTTCGCGAACTACCCTATGGGCCTCTACGTATTCGTATTCAACATGGTAAAAACAATATCGTGTTTGAGCTGTTATCGTATTGTCACCGTTTTGATACGACGAATTAACGAAGTATTACGAACTTATTTCAACCCTTGATGGAAATGAGAGGTGTTATAGTTGTTTCGCGTGTTTTTGTAACGAATATCTACTAAATCCGAGGTGGTCTTGAGAGGTCATGGGCCTCTATTCAACACGGTAAAACCATATCGTGTTTGAGCTGTTACCGTATTGTCACCGTTTTGATAGCTCTTATTTACTAGACAGCAATGGCGGCTGACGTCATAACAATACCATACTATAACAGGTAACCTACGATATCGTTTTTACCGCCTAGAATACCGGCTCTGGGCTTCTATTCAACACGGTAAAAACCATATCGTGTTGTCACTGTTTTGATAACCGCAACATTCAATCAAACAAACAATCAAACTACTTAGGCCCGCATCAATGTATTTCAAATCGACATTTTTGTGGTTTGACGTATAATTTCGAGTGTAATAAATGTTTTAGGTCTATTATTTTAGTCATAACAGTACATCGCATACAACTTCAAGTAACGTTTTCAAGGAAGACAAATACAAAGAATAAACTGTTCCCGCATACTAATATAATAAGATGAATAAAGCGGGCAGGAAGTATATTTTATTTATCCACACGGAATTACAGCTTTTTAGCTATAATAAAATTCGTACAAAGTCCATAAATACTATTGTCTCTATTGTTTAAACAAAATATAGACATACTAGCGACCCGCCCGCGGCTTCGCCCGCGTGGAATGTTTTATACATATAAACCTTCCTTAAGAATCACTCTATCTATTAAAAAAAACCGCATCAAAATCCGTTGCGTAGTTTTAAAGATTTAAGCATACATAGGGACAGACAGCGCAAGCGACTTTGTTTTATACTATGTAGTGATATAAGATGTGACAGGGTCGAGGGAGCTCCGCTTCACGGAGCTCCTACTTCTGGATAGTTGATGTAAATTTATCGTTTATAGTATTCGTTTATACTCGTAGTACAGCTATTTCAATTATAGAGATATGAATATAAAAACCGGAAGGTATGTTGAGTTGCAGTGTATTTTCCAATCAATAATAATTTATTTTTCTTTAAATTATGGTCTTTAATACTTTCACAACATAAAAAGAGCTGCTATCAACATTTGGTAAAAAAACAGTATGAATTATAATAATGGATACTATAAAAAGTATGTCCTAAAATATTTCTGACTCGTTTTGTTTGTTACAGGGTTATTTATGACTTTTGCATATTGTAATCTTTTACATTATGGATAATTAACGTTCGAATTATAAAGCGTTATGACCTAATTTTTTCGCACGGGCACTTTTACACGCCAAGAATCTACCAGCGCTTCACAAGAGGAGACCACTGCTGAGAAGAAACGCCGCAAGAAACTCAAATATATATTTAAGCTGTGGACGGCCAGATGGACGAGCGGACGGACGGACGCACAGACGGACGGACGGACAGACGGACATGGCGAAACTATAAGGGTTCCTAATATGACTACGGAACCCTAACATCTGCTGTAATATGCAGACTGACAGACAAACACCGAAGTCTCACCATAAGGGTTCCTTTTTACCATTTTGGTACGGAGCCCCAAAATACACTTCACTCCGTAGTTCGACGGACAAACAAATAACCAAATAAATATAATTTTTAGCAAATAAAAAATGTGCTTTGTGTATACGGGACGGGTTTTAATCCGTTTTGTATTAAATGCATCTTAAAAATTAATGGTACATTACATACATGAATAGAGTCTGGCAAACGAAAGCGTGGCCTGAAAAAATGGCAACACTGTAGTGTCGTCCCTTTTTTCTTAGATTGATTTGAAAGGGATGACACTACAGTGTTGCCATTTTTTCAGGTCACGCTTTCGTTTGCCAGACTCTAGTACCTAACCAATCTCGTAGAGCTTCGTAGCTAGTTCGTAGCATTACTACGCGCTACGAGCACGCGCACAACGCCACCAGAGTTGTCGTTGTTGTTGTTTTTATATATCGTCGGTGATACTGCAAAACCGCGTAACTAACAAATTTATGATAGAGCAAAATAAACCTTACTGTCTTATTAAAAAGGTGCTTTTTGCTCCTTATTTAAAATGTTACTTACGCGGTTTTGCAGTATCACCGACGATACGTCATGGAGAAGGCGAACGAGCTGCCAGGCCACCTGATGGTAAGTGGAATCTGATACCCGTTGTCATTTGCAATCTCAAGACTGCAATCCTAAGACTGTAAAAGTGTTGCCAAACCTAAGAACTGAGATGAAATGCCTCATATTATAATAATACGAAGAATGCAACATTCTAGCATAACGCGACGCCCCAGATAACAGATATCAAAGTGTCATTTTCAACTGAATGTTTATGCCCGGTTCCTATATTCAAGAAACGAATCGTTTTCCTTACGGGCGGTAGCGTTATGACATTTGCTACGTACAAAATGTGTCAAATTTTAACGAGACGTCACAATACTACCAACGGTTTTTAATATAGGAACGCACCATTAATAAGTTAAATGAATAGTTGATAATTTTTTCATTTTTTTAAAGTTCTTGGTAATTCTGTGCTTCTGCCTACCCCACTCTGGGAATGAAGGCGGTGAGGGTATGTATGTATGTATTTAATAAGTCAAAATAAAATGATCATAATAACACAGAAGCAAAATGACAAATGAATATATCAAAGGGAAATAATAATACAAGATATCATAACTGTCTCTTTATATTATGAAATTTCAATAAATAATAATGAAATTATTTTTTACCTAAGTGTCAAGTGACAAACAAGAGAAATGAAACATTTAAAAATCTCCAAATGAAAACTAGGGTAATTATGGCAGTTAAAAAGGATTTATTTAAAATGTTGCAAAAAAAACCATAACGAAGTAATACGAACTTACGTATTTCAACCCTTGCTGGAAATGAGAGGTGTTATAGTGGTTTCGCGTGTTTGTCAAACGAATATCTATGAAATCCGAGGTGGTCTTGAGAGGTCATGGGCCTCCATTCAACACGGTAAAAACCACATCGTGTTTGATCTGATATCGTATGGTCACCGTTTTGATAGCTCTTATTTACTTGACAGTAATGGCGCCTGACGTCAAAACAATACCATAACAGGTAAAAGATGATATGATTTTTACCATCGGTAATAGAGGCCATGGAGTCCCAAAAGTCCATATTCACTTACATATAATCGTTTGGTAGTGTTACTGACTCTTGCTATTTAAGATAACCAATTTCATTTGAAACACTTAGAAATGTCTTTAACTGTTTGAATGGCATGCCACTTACCTATGATGAGACATATTACGAGTTAATTTACTTATTCTAAACTACAATAATCAATGACATCTGACTTAATTTATGGTATTTACTATTTTGAGACCCTGTTATATATTTTTGATTGACCGTTTACCTTCATTCCCAACAATTTATTTATTTTGTGCATGGCAAACCAGACGTAAGGCAACTAACTACACGCTGAGCCTTAACTAAACAAGATGCGGTCGCGAACGTTACCATTATAAAAATGAACAGAATCCACTCTTACCCCCTTACTTATAAACATGGAATAAGCTTGGGATAGTTTATGCCATGCTTTGTCATTATCTGTAATTGAGACATTTGCATCTGACAGAAAGTGACAAAGCATGGCATAAACTATTCCTAGCTTATTCCACGTTTATAAGTTAGGGGGTTACTCGTAAGCGTCGCGTCGACCGCTATAATTTAAATTCTATTTAATTTGAGAGTTTTCGAAAATCGTTTATGCCTCTTGCCAGAGAGACTAGACATTACTAGACAAGTTGCTAACGCTAACGTAAATCATTTTGGAAATCTGACAAAATATACAGGGTGTCCCGTAAGTACCACGTCAAACTTAAGGGGGAGGTAGGTGAGCAAGCCACCTACCTAACATTGAAAAATCGCCTTAGTAAAAGTCGCACCGTTTTCGAGATATTTGAATTTTTCTGATTTTTAGAAAAATGTACACCCGCACTGAGTTTTTGATCTGTGGTATTCGGAATATATTGTTTTTTAATTTTTATTTTATTGCAAAACAATCTTGAATAGTTGTGTTATCAAATGGTAAAAACCATTTAAAAGTAACTATTGTAGTTTCTTTTATTTTTTAAATTAAATTTAAAATTTGCCTCTTCCGTTTTATTTTGGTTAAACTTTAGCCCCTCCTGGTGAAAAAAAAATACATGACCACTGGTTAGCCAATTAGATTAAAAACATGCTCGTTTAATGGGCATTTAAAAATGATAAATACTTTATCATCAAAACACTAATAAATATTTTTTTTAAAGAAAAGCGTAAAATACACCGCCATTCACGTTAAGCCAGTACTGCCACCCAAGCTTACTTGCGACGCGAGCTGTATCAGAATTCCATTCTAGTTTCATTCAGCAGCAATGCAAAACTAATCGAACCAATTAAAATCTTTAAATTTCGCTTAATTTATTTAAAAAAAGTTATAATACTTTTAATCTGCGATATTCCAAGTAGATAATTATTCGATTTGGGCTTACAACCTGCATAATGCAAACTCTTTATTTAAAAAAAACTGTCCTAAAACTCTTCGAACTTCGTTCGAAATTTAAAGATAATTTTGTTCCTCATTTATTTGTTTATTGTCACATTTGAACCCAAACTTACTGTTTATTCGGTGTGTGGTTAAATCTAATTACTTACTTTTGTGATTTGTCGTTTATGTTTGATGTTTTACGGACTAACTGTGTTTGCTTGTATTTCGGACTCTGATTTGCTTAACGATTTGGCCTTTGTAACAATTGTGACTGTGGATAAAATCACAAAAGTAAGTAATTAAATTTAACCACACACCAAATAAACAGTAAGATTGGGTTCAAAAAATATTTTTAAATTTCGAACGAAGTTACCGAAATTTAAAGATTTTAATTTGAGCGATTAGTTTTGCATTGCTGCTGAATGAAACTAGAATAGAATTCTGATACAGCTCGCGTCGCAAGTACGCTTGGGTGGCAGTACTGGCTTAACGTGAATTGCGGTGTATTTTACGCTTTTCTTTAAAAAAAATATTTATTAGTGTTTTGATGATAAAGTATTTATCATTTTTAAATGCCCATTAAACGAGCATGTTTTTAATCTAATTGGCTAACCAGTGGTCATGTATTTTTTTTTCACCAGGAGGGGCTAAAGTTTTACCAAAATAAAACGGAAGAGGCAAATTTTAAATTTAATTTAAAAAATAAAAAAAACTACAATAGTTACTTTTCAATGGTTTTTACCATTTGATAACACAACTATTCAAGATTGTTTTGCAATAAAATAAAAATTAAAAAATAATATATTCCGAATACCACAGATCAAAAACTCAGTGCGGGTGTACATTTTTCTAAAAATCAGAAAAATTCAAATATCTCGAAAACGGTGCGACTTTTATTAAGGCAATTTTTCCATATTAGGTAGGTGGCTTGCTTACCTACCTTCCCCTTAAGTTTGACGTGGTACTTACGGGACACCCTGTATGGAATAAACGTAACGCGCTTGTCGCGACCGTCTGACAGCTTACGCCAACCCTATACATTTTGAATAACCTATGCTGTATAGTGCGTCCTTATCTGTGCAGACTAGTTAGAAAGGGAGATTCGAACGTTAAAAAAATTATATCACGTCAGAAGTAGTATGGTTTTACAGAGTTGAATAGAGGCCGAGCTTATAGTTTGAAGTATCATATCTTAGTAACTATTAAATGTATCAAAATTATTTAACGCTTAATTGTAGCGCATTTAGTCTTGTTGATTTCTTAAAACCCAAAGTTTAGGACATATGCAATGAAATCAGAAAAAACATTTTTCGTAGTTGTATGGACACAGCAAGCCCGCGGCAGCAGCTCAAGGTCAAAAACTTGTATGAAAAATACAAGTTTCAATAATAGTTATTTGTTATACAAGTGGGGAAAGTTGTATTTTACCTGCGAGTGTTCATTTGAAACACGAGCTAGCGAAAGGATTCTATGATTGAGCACGAGCGAAGCGAGTTCAAAAATAGAATCCTGAGCGTAGCAAGTGTTTCAAGACACGAGACGTAAAATAACTTTTCACCCGAGTATAACACAAAACTTTTCACCTCACTACAGCGAGGAAACTAAGAAAAGGGTTTGTACTGTAAGCTCAGTTCCGCATTTTGCACGGTTTTCTGTAATTCCACAGGTGTTAATACGTCTTTATCACTCGAATCACTCATTTATAATAACAAAACAAACTAGAAAAACATGCGAATATTTAACAAAATTCAAAATTCAAAATATTTATTCAGTAAATTGGCCTTATGCGATCACTTTTACACGTCGGTAATGTACAGTGAATCTACCAGCGCTTCGGACAAGACCATCATTGCGGAGAAGAAGCGCCGCAAGAAACTCCAGCAGAATAACGTTGACTACAGCGAGGAAACTAAGAAAATGGTTTGTACTGTAAGCTCAATTCCGCATTTTGCACGGTTTCCTGTAATTCCACGGGTGTTAATACGTCTTTATTACTCGAATCACTCATTTTTAATAACAAAACAAACTAGATAAACATGCGAATATTTTAACGTTGACGGCTTAATAGAAAAGTTGACGTCAGTTTTTTTTTTATTATTTCGGAAGCGTTTTGTTTGCACATCGACTTATTTGGACTGTCAGAACATTTTATCCGTTTTTAAAACAAGAATGAAGGTTAATTTTGAATGCTGATATTTATGAATTAAAATAAAGTAGTAAGACTGTATTTAGTGTTTTTTACTCGATGCAATTAATTAATTAATTGTGATGTTAAAAATTCAGCACTTGTAAGGTTTTACGTTTGGTTAGCTGTCAAATATCACTTAAGCTGCCTTCAAATGTCAAAACTCTTCCCTCACTTATGGATAAAAAGCGATTTTCTCAATAGATATCAAACAAACAAAAAGGGCTTTCCGAGCTAGTGAGATGAAAAAGCTTTTGCAAGGTAACACCGAACTAACAGTCACTAGCATGAGAGAATATATGAGCGAGTGAAGGAGAAGTAGGTACAAACCCGAAGGTCTTTTAAGAACTATTTATTTTACTGCCCATTTTTCAGTTTTAACTTTTAATTTTAGTACTTTGTAAATATTTAATTTAAATAAATATTTTATTATAGCTATTTTATTGCACTAGACATAAGCTAATATAATTAGTGCACTGAATATTAAAGAAATGTTATTATTTATCGAATATTATGACCAATATATCATACGTATATTTTTTCTGTAAAACATAAACTGTAATTATCTGTGTGCCTATGTCGAGGTTTCGGTTTATAAACATAGAAGATAGGGGAAATAGATTTTTGTTTTACATTTTTAGCTATATTAATACAAAAAAATTGTTTTGGAATTATGCAGATACCCCTATTTGTTGTATTAAAACCATTTTTATTTTCAACCTCCCCTTTCTACATCTATAAAACATTTTCATGGTTTTTGGAGACAATTAATCATGAGCTGATCATCTCGTTGCAAGTTCAACGCATTTTTTACAGGTGCCTATACTAAAATGCGTTAGCATTTATCTATTGCAATCCTGGTTTACATTTGTAACAGAAAACACGTATATTACTGTCTGAGCAGAGGCATGTAGAGGTCACCCTAGCCTAATAACAAAAGTGTGCCAAACAAACACGAGATCGATAGCTATACCAAACGTGTATATATCAAGCTTGGGAGGCTGTTATAGCATTGCCATGCTAAAGCTAGGTCATGTTTGATTTACATTGCGCGACGAACTTGTCTGCATTAGAACGTATGCGATAACAGCGTAGAGTTAGCTGTGGCATGCCGGGTCGCAGGGGGAACCGACCGAACGGGTCCAACTGTATACCTTTCCTATAATTAAAAGGTGTAACTACTATTTGAATGCCAACGGAAGCTCAGCCTTTTCCAACAATTTATGAGGTCGTATTTGCAATGTACATTTGTTTGATATTTTTGTCCTTTTTGTCGGAGGAGGATTGAAGTGGCGGTGGCTGGAGCAGAGAGGCTGCGCGCGGCGGCGGCGCGCGGCAGTCGGCATGCGGCGAGCGCGCAGCGTGACGGGCCCGCTGCGGCGCGCCCACCCCGCCTCCGGCGCCACCTGGAACGTCCAGGTACCCCATCAGCCCCATCACCCCGTTACATGTCACTACAACCCACAACGCTACAAACAAAAACAAGAAATACTGCAGATTATAAAAGCGACACGCAATCTCTAAGGGATGATGTTCAAATCCTTTGTTTTCTATTTAATTTACTTGGTTAAACTCAATTACTGTAACTTAACTTATTAGCAAAGTAAGAGTCGAATGTTTGCAAATGTGTGCGCAGCGTTATTGTGTGTAATACGTGTGACATTAATAAAAAACAAATCAAGCTTGGTTGCTTCTTTTTGACAGAAGTTGAATAAAGCAAGCTTATTAAGCGTAGATTTGATGGACCTCTGGATTGATAAAGGAGAGGGAAGTAGATTTTTTAAATATTTGTGGGTATTTTAATGCGAAGACTATTTGCATTATAATACCCACAAATAAACAACTTACTAAATACAAAAATACAGCATTTATTTTGCAACATGACAATTAAACAAAACATTGAATTGGCTATCATTTTATTTTTATTTGACGACGTTATGTGCGTGGTTGGATTTGAAGTGATTATTAAAGTGGTCGGGCCGACTCAGCACTCAACAGTTGTCCTAAACTTGTTGCGCACGCAGCTCACTTGAATACGTTAAGGCATTATCATCTGCTTAAAGGATGAATGAAATCGTTTTTCTTTCGATTCGGGTTATTTGGCTCAACATAGCCTACCGTTATACTTGCGTACCTACGATAAATACACATTTAAGTTTAGAAGACGACTATTTTTTTTAAAGTAAGTATTTTTTAGTTCTGTATGCATTCCTTTTAATAAAAAGAAAAATCGCACAATAAGTAAAACCCGTTCGTCGGAGACTTTTAGATACAGTAGACTCGTTCCTTTTTCATAGTTGTTTAAGACAAATCGTCACTCAGTAAATAGTGACTTAACTTAATCGTCACCAACTGACTCTGAGTGCGGACGTTAGTCTACCAAGGATTGTTTTATTTTAAGCTTTCCATTATTTATTTATATTTCACTAGCGTCTGCTCGCGACTTCGTCTACGTTGAACTTGTTTACAGTATTCCCACGACGACTGTAAATATTTTTGTCCGTAATAAAAGATTTGACATTTTAATGTCACACCTGTGAGCCAAATATCGTTAAAATACGTTCAACCCTTTATGCGTGATTTAAAGTCAAACATCAAAATTATGAAGGTTATAAGAATTCTTGATGTGTTTTAAAATTGTGTAATGCCCCTTAAGTTGGAAAATGTTACGACAACATTGAAACATACATTAATAGCTAGTCATCTACCCAACCGAAGAGTGATTATGAAATCTAATTGGTCTGATCATATCGTACGAATTAATAATTATTTAGGGCCGGCGCGGCGTCTCCGCCACCCGCGGCCCGCGGCGCGGTGGCGCCAGGCCCCGTTAATAGTTAATTCGCAGGATATTATCCTTCCAATTAGCTGCATTTTAAAAACGATCACGAAAGGTTATAAAAATAAGCTGACCTGATTTATTCAAAACCGTAACAGATATTTACTCACCGGTATTTCCTTTTTAAGGTTGCGTAGTCACCAGACGTGGAACCCTTACTGTTATTCAATTTTTGTTTCAAGACTCTCATGACTTTCGTCAGGTTCATCGTTGCTTAATCGATTTTTTAAACTGGCCTAAACTGACTTCACATTTAATCATAAGTATGTTTTTATTAATTAGTTTATATGATCATAAGTTGCTACCCGAACTTCAGTGCAAAAGTGTAGTGCTCTACTTTGCAGTAGGAAGTGTCCTATACCGTTATTTGTTGGTAGTGTTCCGGTGACATTTAAGATACCTAGTTAGTTTTTGAACGAGGGGGTCGATATGAGATGAAGTATTTCTGTTGCCGCTATAACAAAAAAAAAACAAAAAATACCTATATATTTAGGTGGGCTTCCATTCAACAAACGTGATTTTTATAGATACGGAACCCTTCGTGCTCGAGTCCCACTCGGACTTGGCCGGTTTATTTTACTGATGCTTAATATAACCTAAAATCTTTAGGTAAATATTAAGAATAACACCAACAATGTCTAGTACATAATTAACAAAATTCCTGTGGGACGAGGTCAAGCTGTATGAGATCGTCCCCTGATATTTATTAACATAGATTATTAATGACGTGACATTAACAACAATATTTTCTGTGTAATCGCCAGACGAATAAATAAATAAAATAGATTAATAATTGGTTGTTTTGTGCAGGTGGTCCGCGGCAAGATGAGCTCGAAGTGCCTGTGGCACGCGTGCCGCGCGCTGTCCGCCGGGCTGCTGCTGATGCTGCTGGGCGCCGCCATGGCCGTCATAGGTGAGCGATACCTACGACCTCGCACTATCTATATAGTTTACTAGAGGACGCCCGCGACTTCCTACTAGTAGAATTAGTTACTACCGCTATTTCTTTACGGTGGGGGTCGATTTTCGGAAAATCTTTTCTAGGTGCTCCCTTAGACCTTATAAGGTACCTATGCGCCAAATTTGGAATCTCTAGACCCAGCGGTTTTGGCGGTTCGTTGATATGTCAGTCGGTTTCTACAGCGTTGGCGCAGACATCACCGCTGGGCACCGGATCGGCAAAAAGTGAGACATTTAAAAGTGAGCTTTGATTTATGTTAGTAAGATACATTTCTCAGTGGACGACGCGAAGCCCGCGCCGGGCTATTGTTTTCTCTTTAACTTAAAAAAAAGTATTGTATTAACACAAATCAAAGCTCACTTTTCAATGTCTCACTTCGAGCTGATCCGGTGCCGCGGTGTCGAGCGGTTATGTCTGCGCAACCTTTAATAAACTGTTCTTTGCTGAGACGCCGGTCTCAAGATACCTACGTCAGAACTGACAGTTGTTTATGCGTTGATGTTTTCGTTGACATGTCTTGAGACGGGCATCTTGTCGAAGATTAGTTTATTAATACGGCCCTTAAGCTAGAAGTCTTGAGATCGCAAATGTATACATGTACTCGAGTCCAGTTAATATAAGATTTTGGCCCGCGTAAAATATACCTTTGTTTTTTATTCTTAAACAATATGGTTATTCTACTTTGTATTCCTTGCAAGGAGGATCCCAAAGGAAACATTGGGAAAGAAAAGTCATTTAAAACGTGATGCCTAATTTTGCTGAACGTATAAATTTGTTTATTTTTTTTGTCTCAAAAACTATAAGCATTTACTTAAGGGTTAATTGTTTATAAAATTATATCTTATTGTAATACAAATAAACCAGCATGAGCAAGTTCTGTTTTCGCCAAGAACGATTTGTCTATGGTAACCCGGCTTGACCTTTTCTACAAGAATAGTTTAGTTTAGAGGTGGTATGACCTTGTGCAGGGTCCGTCCGAATCGCTACTACCATCTTATACCGCCAAGCAGCAGTGTTCGCATTATTGTGTTATGGTGTGGTGAAGTTACTAGCATAGAGGTATTCCATGTTAGTCCTCAGGGATGGCAACGCATTTGCAGTCTTTGGAATAATATTGTAGTCTTTGAGAATTAAAATGTCTGAGGGTGTTAGATCCCACTACCGTCACAGGTGGCCTGTGCGCTCGTTTACATTTTTTTAACCGTCTTGATAATAGCAACGAAAATGGGAATTATTATAAAAAAATAAACAAACCTCTAAATTAAAATTTAAAATATTGGCTTCTGAGTAATACAGCGCATATAAAATTAACGATGTTAAATTATACAAGGGAGGTACGCCCTTCGTACAATCTAACGCATGTATTCTGTGCCATTACCCGCGTCCACACGTTTACAAATTAGATAGACAACCGGAATCGGCGTCGCCCCGCAGTCGGGTGACGAGGGGGTTGAGGGGGGGACATCCTGCCAGTGAGCGGGTACCGGGGCTGAAACTTCCGGCTTGCAACTTCCGGCCTGCACGTTGATGTGTGCACACGTGGCTTAATTACTTATGTGTCACACTGACGCTGGACTGGGATTATTTAATTTAAGTTTCATGGCGCTGATTTGCTACTGGTATATTATTTTTATACATCGGTATCAACGTTCAAATTTCATGGCAAAGTATGGTCGGCAGAAAAACAAATACAAACAAATACACTTGGTATTTTAACCATTATTTTGTATAGATAAAAAAGGTTAGTTTAGTTTAGCTTGATGTGATTTTGATTTTATATGTTGATCTATGTTGTACTTCTCCTTAATATTAATCTTGCAAACAGTACAGCATGCACCTTCATCCGTAAATATAAGATCAGGATATTGCGTTGAGTCCATTATCTCAGTCTAACACTGAGTTGGTTTGGGAGTTTTGGGACTTGGTCATTAAAGCTAATTTTAAGTTATGAATGTTTCGATAAACTATTATTTGACTTTACAAATTATTTTGCGTGACAGTTAAATTGACATTCGTTGGGAAATTCAGCATGTATTATTTTTCGAATTCGATATGAGTATTGAGGTTTTACGAAGTATTTAGAATATAAACCTCTTTTAGCATAATAATTATGTACCTACAGTATACCGCAGTATAGTTAAGTGTAAAAACAAAAAAATAATGAAACGTTATTAATCAAATTTTCGAATGTATTTATTTACTTTGCTACCCTTACCGAGTGCCATGAAATTCGAACGTTGATACCGATGTTTAATTATTTTAGTAGGGGATTCGAATAGGTGATGACCTTCACCCAGCTGTTTAATCGATAACAAGTATTTTATATCAAATGTTATATGGTAAGTAATATATGGCGAATAGGTTGGCTGAAAAGTTTCAGTCCAGTATATTATAATTAATTAAAAAAATAAAAATCAACTTTAAAACAAAAAAGTGCAATTGCTTGTTTAATAGACAAATTACATACCAATCGAAAGTATGAAGCCTATGGAATATGCAAACGTTAGTTTGACTATTTTTCTTTTGGATAGGAAGGTATAAACAGGTAAGTCGGTGCTAATAATTTTCACTAAACCTACCGTTTGCATATTCAATAGGCTTCATACTTTCAATTAGTATGTAATTAAAACAAGCAAATGAAATTTAAAAGAAGTTTATGTTTAATTATTATTTTTTATTATATAAGCACTGGACTAATTTTTTTTAGCCAACCTATTCGCCGTATATTACGAGTACTTACCATAGTAAATTTGATATAAAATACTTTTTAGCGAATAAACAGCTGGGTGAAGGTCGTCTCCTGTTCGGATCTTAGACCATTTGTAGAAATGTTGAGTGTACGCTTTTAGACTTAAGTTTATTTTTATGGCAAGGAACAGACAAACGAGCCCATAGGTTATCTCGTAAGTGGATCTGAGACCCATCATGTTTACGTTCTCAAGACTACAATCACAGGACTAATCCTATGACTGCAATCGCGTCGCTAACCCTGAGGACATATGTGGAAAGCCTCTATGCTAGTAAATTCACCGGTCGCCTTATACCCACACTGAAACACAACAATGCTGACACTGCTGCTTGGAGGTAGGTAAAATGATAAGATTGTGGTAGCGATCTGGCCGGACGGTGCAAAAGGTCCTAGGACCACTAAATCATCCATGTAACGGAACCATTATAAAAAAAACAATTATACATTTTTATGTCCGTCTCTCCGACCGTCGTCTGTTCGTCAAGCCCACTTTTCTCTGAATTCAGCTATCTGGCTGAAATTTTAATACCTGTTGTATTCAGTGGTTATTTATAAATTTGACAGTGAAAACAACTGAGTAGCAGAAAAAATATATCAGAAATAAACTATGATTTATTTTTGGATTTTTTAATGAATGATTTTTGAGATATTTGGGTAATTAACGTGAAACGCAAAAAAACATCCTGCCGATTGAAACTTTAACCCTCCGGATTATACTCGTACATATGTAAAGACACATAGTCATGGTCCGAGTGCATTTGCGCTCTATCGGGTCGATCCATTTAGGTGGGTAAACGGGCGAGGAGACAAAGGTTTGCTAAATAACAAGCTGTTCCGTATACTATTATGCTATAATTAAATCGAGTGGGAACAAAGCATTAGCCTTCTTAATTCCAATGGATGACCAAAAATAACGATTAATTATCACGTTCCACCGCAGCACGTGAGGAGCGAGCGCCGTTGGTTTTTTATCGTTCAAAAAGACAGCTGTCAGTTCCGTTTTTCTTATGGCCGCCTCCTCAGCACTCGGTGTTACGTCACTTAAAAATGCGATTGTTCAATAATCAAGTAGGAAATAGTAGCGCCATCAAGCCAATTCTCTCGATGCGCCGTCATAATGTATATATTCTATTAATTTAATAGCAGCTCTCTATTAAAGTTGTCTGTCTGGAAAAAAAATACATTTAGCAATAAGATCTCCTTTGGTCTACCAGGCGGTCTATTCTGCTCGGTAAAACCACATTTTTTGACATGATATCATTGGCATTATAATAATGGCAGCTAAGTAAAAACAATAGAGCCTTGTATAATTATACGGATTTCGACGTATTATGTGTTACTCTTATTGTTAGATTATCCCGTAGTGTATTGTGTTGAGCAACAGCGGCTTGCCGCAGGGTACTACGCGGACACGCTGTCGGTGGACCAGGAGGTGCGCGGCAACGCCACCGTGGCGGTCAAGGACGAGATGCGCGGCTTCCACCTCAACAACCTCTCCTACGCTGGCCCCATCGTCATGGGCTTTGGAGGTCAGAATCATTTTCAATTATGTACCTATGAATACCTTTCTGGATCCTTACACTCTTGGGCTGTACGTATGAGCAGGTTTCCTCACGATATTTTTCCTTCACCGTAAGAGCATCGGAAAATGTACTTAAGTTACAAAAAATCATTGGTAGGTACATCTCTCTCCCTACTCCCTAAGCCACTAGACCACAGACACGCTTTTATAATACATATATTTTCTGCCAACCTATCGCACTATACTCGTAGCCCAAATTCTGGATTCACATACAATACTTTTTGCCTAATTTCATCTGAATTCGCTAAGCAAAATTTCACATATGTATATAGTAGTTATAATATGCATCTCTTTCTGTCTGTCAGGAGAGTTTTACGAGTAGTACCAACTTATAATTTTGAAAATTGTCAAAGTTTTGTTGCGCATTTTGCCCAAAGTAGAGTAAATATAGTAGATACGACGGCGACGTAAGTGTTCCTTTGGTCTGTGAGTACGCTTTTCTTAAAGTCTTAAATGACCATAATAGGACTTGTAAAAATATGGTGTGCCTCAATTCCAGGATTCATAGTAGTAGCAGCATGCGTGATGACCTTCGAGGCCCGCGACAGCGCGGCGAAGGTGACGCCGGCTCGGCCCACGGCGATGCCGCGGCCGGTGCCGCGCCGCGGCCCGTGTGCGCCCGCGCGCCTCGACCAGCTGGGCGTCTACCGACTCCCGCACGTGCTGCCGCTGCCGCACGCTCTGCCGCTCGCTCCCGTCTTTAGGCACCGCCCCTCACATGCCCCTAAGTACTTGAATTACTACTTAGATCAACAGTTTGCCCTATGACGTTTAGTTCCTTCACTGTGTGTAAACTACAAAGCTGCGAACACAAAAATATCTGATTCATTAAAAACCTGCAGATACAAATGTGTGCATGATTCAAGGCTAAGTAATTTACAAGCAGGCTAAGTAAAACCGTTGGACGCCCTCATGAATAACAGCGTTTTATGTTGCTTTGTTCCTCTGGCAATCATGTCCCGCTTTCATTATAGTTTGAGGCCCGTCATAGTAGCTAGTGTTTGTGGCAGAATGGAGAAGGCGGGGCGCGTGCGGTTCGGGTCGGCACCGGACCTGCGCGTCGGCGGCGCGCGTGCGGTGCCGGTGGCGGCGCTGCGCCGGCCGCTGCGCCGCTACGCGCTGTCCGTCGACGAGCCCCCCCACTCTGCTGTCAGGTATTTCCCGCATTCAACCCGTTGACCTCAAGTTCATGTCTGGGTTGGTAGATTGATGTATCAGACTATCCCCAAAATAGTCAGAATATGTCTTTAATATTTTCCCTTACTGAGAATCGAACCCACGGGATCACCGAATGATTGAACCAGCAGTCATCAGTGTCATCACCAACAAGGCTAATTGCGTCGTTAAAAATAAAATGGCCTTTTCACATACCAGGTCATACCTGATACGTCTCTATTATTTTATTAAAGTGACTAGTACTAGAGACGTATTATTTAGCCCAATGTGTTGTCAGTAAAGTCAATATGGGAAGTAATCACGACCGCCCATAACCACCCGCAACTCACTTGTTGTTGTGCGTTGTGGTTTGTGCAACAAGGAGCAAGTTTTTGGGGATATATCAGAGTTCTTTCATTTGTTGTCCGGAAATGAGGGTTCCCTCCATCAATATTAGGTAGGTATATTTTATCTGAAGAAGGGAAAAACCTCCAGGTACTAGCAATAATTTAAAATTGGGTTCAAAAATTCGCCTCTATTAGGTATGTACCAGAGGCATTAGAGCGAGTCAGATATTTATAGGCATTTTTGTCTATTTTGCTACCGAAATCGAGTAGGTACATAGCTCCATATACCGGGAGTTCTTTTTTGATTGACCATAATAGAATGATTCTTCGAGATTATTTTTCCCTTTTAACTAACAAGTGCATATTCTACTGGGAGTAGGTGTTTTCATAAACTTAAATATAACTTAGGCGGGTAATAAACACTCGCAAAAACAAAAGTTGTCTCTCCTGTGGTCAATAGTTAAAGGTTTGTGTGCATATAAGTTATGTTTTTAATTGCTAGGACTAAAGTAGACCTGACGGCGTTTATGCGGATGTGGTTTCAGTCAGAAAATTAGGCGTTAAAAACGTTAACTTCGGGTATGTCCATAGGAATCAGAAAAAGATTACAGAGGAATCAGAAGTTGGTCAAAAGTACAGTGTAGTTAAATGCAAAATGATAGAAAAGTGTGAATAGAAGTTTAATAAATCTTAAAGAAAAACGTTTAACAAATGAACGTATAATGTTATAATAAAAACACTATTTTCGTTTTCTTACTAAATAATTGTCTAAAAATAAAAACCAAATTCAAATTGCCTCTTAGGAAATATCAATTATAAAAAATGAAATAACCAACCAAGTAAAAAAAACCTGACCAAATCGGAACCCCTATTTTCAGAGTTACTTCATAAATTTTCATCAAACCTATCTAAAAATACTCTAATGTCATGATTAAATCAAATCACCTTTCTAAAAAAAAAAAAACGGTCTATCCGTTAAAAAGCTACCGCTAAAGCTATGCTGCGGACGGGTGCACAGACACACACATACATAGACACACGTTAAAATGTTAAGTTTTTATTTGTTTGACCAACACGTCACGAAATCTTTATTTTTTTATAAGTCGTAATTAGATTTTAAACAAAAGATAACCCTCGGTAATAGGATGTATGGGGACCTAGTTCCGAGGTATTCAGGTTTTTTATGGGTCGGAGTTAGGATCCCATACTATCTCCTATTAGGTACCGTGTGACAGTAAATGAAATAACAATTTTAAGGTACCGTAGTCCGGATTCCTCAATTAAGATTTTGGATTTTTTTTACTAACTGACGGTACAACGGTTATCTGGTAGACTGGGTTTTTATGTTAGTGTGTCGAAAACTGGGATAAAAAGACTAAGAGTATGTTTATTTTGTAATTCAAAAATTTCGGTAATAGAAGGTGTTTTTATGGATTTAATTCATGTTTTGAAGCCAGCGGCATCCATAATGTACTTATATGATGAACACAAGTACTAATTATTTTTAAACTCAATAACAAACGTGGATTTTCATAGCTATACTAGCATACGAAAAAACACTATGATATTATATATTTATTTAATCGAAGTATGTACCATTGCTATCAATGAACTTTCGCCATCTCATAGGTAGGTTCATTGCATCCATTGCTGAAAAAATTGTGAGAGCGAGAATACGCAAAATCTTTGAAGGCCGTTTTGACGGCCTCATCGAAATTGTTTTTTTTTCCTCGCAGGAAGTTGTCCAAATTCAGAAAAAAAAAACAGTTGGGGCAAGGTCAGGTGATCGGGGTTGGTGGGTATCGAAGACGCTCTAGTTGCAGCTCCTCTACATATATATGTATAGTGTTGTCCTAAAGCAGCAGTGGGCTAGAGCAATTGACCCATTTTCGAGCTTTTTCACCTTTTCAATTTGTTTCAGGTGATTTAAATAGTTATTTGTTCAACAAGAGAGCAAAGTTGGTTTTTGCTGCGAGTGATGATTTTGAATCCCGAGTAAGCGAAGGATTCTATTATTGGACCTTTCTAGAATTAGTGTTTAAAAAGTGTTATAATATAAGGATGGCACTAGGTACTTGATTACTACATGTGTTCTAATTTTGACGTTCTGATTTACATTATGTATTAAGTTTTTTGTTTTTTTTAAATATTGTGTCATTTTATTACTTTTATTACCATGACTGGTTATTTATGTAATGTAGAAATTGATATTTATGAAATTCGCTTTATCAGTCTTTTATAATTTATTTTACAATAATTTATTTAAGCAGAACCAAAAATGATGCGAACTACGAGTGTCTCATGAAACCAAATAGAGTTACTTAAGAATAAAATAGTTATTTGTTCAACAAGAGAGCAAAGTTGGTTTTTGCTGCGAGTGATGATTTTGAATCCCGAGTAAGCGAAGGATTCTAGGTTAGAATCCTGAGCGTAGCGAGGGATTCAAAGATACGAGACGTAAAAAACTTTGGTCTCGTGTGAGACATACAACTTTTCACCTCAACAGCGAGAACAACACAGCGTGAAGCTGGTAGGGCCAACGCAGGTCTTCCGTTGTGACCATTTGGTGAATACACGACTAAATAACGACACGATTGCATATGCATCAATCACAAGCATTTTTGCAAAATACTAATAAAATAAAAAGTGGAAAAAATAAACATGAAACAGATAAAACCTGTCACTCAACTTGATAATGCCGTAGTGCAAACAACTTTATACAGCTTTATGTAGTCTGTGGCTTTAAAAAAACCTAACTAGGCCTTGTCTATGGCTATTGGCTACATAATCCCGCTATTTTTGAAATGCGTTCTGAAACTGCCCCCGCGGTTTATGTCACGAAATTAAAGATTGTTAAAACGATAACAAAATTATGTAGATACATGATAAACTTCTTATTTTTCATTAATTTTGTCTTCAAAACATTAAATAAAAAAAATGATTGTACCTACTGTATAAAATAGTTATAATAAACACATTTCAAACTTTAACAGATAGTTTTATTTGCAATTTTACGGTTATGTGTGCATCCGAACGTGCGTTTCTTTTTGGGCCTACTATGTGTGGAATTTGAAAATCGAACTTCGAATCAAGTTGTTTCTATCTCTCGCTTTTTTCATATCGAAGTGAAAGTGACAGAACAAAGTGAAGTTCAATTTTTTCGAATGTTGTGAGTAGCCCCAGCACTGCTAACGGCATTTAAAAATAATAATTAAAAAGCTACTTTGCCTCTCGCTCGCAGCAAAATTGAATTTTGCTCACTGTTTTTAAGCAGCAAAACCTGCTTGTTTGAGCTGCTGAGGTGAAAACTATTTTATCACTCACACTGCCGCTAACTCTGATGTAATTTGCAATGGATCCGCTTCCACAATCACTTTATGTCTTCGCTATTGGGTCTCCGGCCGTCCACGGGGCTTGTTTTGTAGGTCAAAGTTTCCAGAAATAAAATTTACAGTAGCTGCCTCATACACATCATTAATCCTTCGAGCCGTTTCTGCAGCACTGGTGCCACGGCGGAACTCGTATTCGTAAATAACACGATATTTTAAGTTCTTCATATTGTGAAGAGAATGATGTTAAAGAAAAAACAAATGACGCGGTAACAAATAAACCGCTAAATTCGAAGCACAAATACATGAGCTAAAATTGGAAATAAATTTGAATTTAGAATTCTTAGCCAAACACCAGATATTTTGAACCAAAGTGGCCAGTTCAACAAAACTCCAATTTCATATGTATACTGAGACCTAAATATACTGAGAGGCAGAGGTTTCAAGTTGGCTGTTTGGGCTCTATGGAGTCGAACAAATATCGCGACAGAGATATCAGAATTTTGTGCGGACAACTCTTACTCTTACAGGTAGTTTTCCACTATTTTAGGTTTTAACTGAACATAGTATGGAATTGTTCCCTTTTTGTAACTTTGTTGAATGTTTCTTTCCTGAGTTAATGATACGATTTGTTTTCGTGTTTTAGCTCTCATTTGGACACAGTATAATATACTTTACCATTTTGATTAGATTTTTGTGATTCTATTATTTTAGAAGCGGGTATATTGTTGGCGTACAAATCCAAAATGGCTGCAGTATATCGGCTCCATTTACTACTCATACGTTTGATTATGTTCACCAGGTCTCTGAATATCAAGCCGTGACTATTAACGATCCCGATTTCCACAGATACATTTCATTCTTGTAAAAGTTACATTTAAATTAGTGTCCAAAATATAGGCATATTTGTAAGTAAAATTATCAAGATATAGCAAGTATGTTAACAATTTTTATTCTTTTATTAAACAGATTTGAATAATTACTTAATTTGAACGCAGGCAGGCTAATGATAACATTTGTGTGTTGTACATATTATCATATATCATATGATAATTGCTGTCTAATAAATATTATTAGTTTAAGGTAGCTATTTGTTACATGAAAGTCGCTTTCTCCTATAAACACGACACAATAGTCCATGTTGCCAAAATGTTTAGTGTTTTCCTGCAGGCCTTGAAATAATTGGTGTACTCCTCTGTCAGATAAAAGCGTTATAAAAGCGTGGCATCCGCTCCCAGTGCGTGCGCGGCTTAAATCCCGTAGAGATTCAGTAATATTTTTGTTGTGCAGCGCGAGCGCAGCAGAGTCCGAGTGCGGTTCGCAGTCGTCGCTGGCGCTGGACCTGCACGCGAGCGGCGCGTGCGGCGGCGTGACGCTGCGCGTGCGCGACAACACGCGCCGCCGCCCGCTCGCGCGCCAGCAGCGCCTGCGCGAGGACGCCATGCACCGTAAGTACACTACTATAACTCTACAAACCAGAGGCCCTGACCAAGATGCAAACGCTAAACTAACGTTTTTATTTTCTGTCATTCAAAATGTATGGGATGACATTATCGTGCGTTGCGATAAATCACGTGGTCAACTGTCGTCCCATATGTTTTGAGTGATAGGAAGAAAAACATTAGTAGGGTTTGCATCTTGGCTAAGACCTCGGTTTATAGTGTTTATACCAACTTTTCTCTCACTTAGCCCGAACCAGAAAGACTATTTAAGCGCTATGTATACAGCGAGTGTCCCAGAACTTGACATAAATATGCGCGGTTTAAAGAAGCCCCTTTCATACCGGTTCTTGATATAATAATAATTTTCCAATATGTTAATTGGGTCAATCAACTTTTCTTTGTAGCTCGTTGCCATGGTGACGTCTCCTGGGTCACTCTTTAAGACTGCGCCGAGCGTACGCCGGATGTCAGTGGCGCCCTCATTATTAATATTGAGTTTTCTAATAAACTAAAGTTTTTTCTTGAAATCGGACGATGCTTTTTTGTACTACAAATGAAAACACAACTTATAGGATATATCATATAGTTTACTAACAATTGACCTTCGAGTTATCAACTAAACGGAAAAAAGTGGCCACCTTTTCCCGTTAAGCTGACTACTCAAAGGATAACTGTTATCAAAGTTTATCACGTATCCCATAAATTGTGATTTTACTTGCGCTACAAAAAAGCATCGTCCAATTCCATGGAAATTCTTTAGTTTATCAGAAAACACTATAATAGCAATGAGGGCGCCACTGGACGCTCGACGTTTGCTCGGTGCAGTCTTAAAACTATGATTTCAAAGGATATAAGTCCACTAAAAAACTGTTATATTGGCAATTACACACCCATTCATTTATGGCCTTTCTCCTGAGTGTGCTGGAAGTATTTATTATAACATTTTTTCTAAGAAACTCTATCACTGTTGTCTCCTGGCTTACGGGACAGAATAACAACAACAAAAAGTTGATCCACCCAATTACTTACTTAAGGAGTTACCAAGGTTTTAAACCATACTTGTTAAGAAAACTATCTGTAAGTAGCCCACATTTGGTTCCTTTGGGTAAAAATAGCTGTTATTTGTGATTCTGAAATTTATTAAGTAATCCTCAATAAAGTTAAAATGTGCTAGATTACACCGTAATTCCAAAAAATCCACACTTGTCAAATAAATCTTTTTTTTTCAAAGCTACTGATGAACACTTTAACTATTAATTACACAAAATATCGCTCTAGAAGTTAAGTTGAGTTTTTTTTTTATGGCGCATGGTGTCAATTTTTAATTTACTTTTCTTTTGTGCCAATATATTACACTGTAGTTTTTTTTTTGATGGCGGTCCACCGCGGGTGTACTCTTTAATTTTATTTCAAAAAAGATGATGTGCGAACTCATTCTCGCATATTTACGCTTTTGATAAAAGATAAGTCATAACTCATTACCCGACTGCGTCAGAAGGAGGGTTATGTTTTTGGATTTGTCTTATGCTGGAGAGTTGCATAAAATCTTCGTTTTTTATTTTATTTTATGATAAAGTACTAAAAATGGATTTTGCCAGCGTGCAGACACAGCCTAAGATGGCCTAAGCAACATGGTGTCATCTTAAAGAGGGCATGGTATGCATTTAAATATCGGGGCACTGGCTTACTAAGTACAGCAAAGACGATGACGATATGGAGAGAGAGGGAAGTTAGGGCTATAGCCCGCAGGTTTACTCATGTTTTTTTAATGACCGTAGATAGTAAAAGGGAAAATCTAACCATTTTAAACCCTGGCAACCATCCGGAAAAGGAAAAACCAACGTTCAAAATTCTCAATTAGGTCAATGTTTATTTACTTATTTAGTTATTGTCATTTTTATTTCTGGAGCCACTCGTGTACTGTCGTTGATCTTTGTTTAATATAATAACCGTATTTTCTGTGCCATTCCACCAAGTGTTTTTTTTCTACAGCAACCCCAGCAGAAAGCGTGTTTAATGACAACGCAACAGAAGATACTATAACGTCCATAGCCAAGTAAGTGAGATTAAATAAGCTAACTTACTATTTAAAAAAATATAGCAAAACACACAAAATTATAAAACACCGTATTTATACTGCGCCTCTAATCCACTGGGTAAACCATTTATCTTTGACATTTATCGTGTTGTCAACGTTACGATGGATCTTATTTACTTGACAGTACTGGCGGCCGAGTTAACAATACTTTTTGGCAAGAATGTTTTTATTTTAATCAAGTTCCATACGATATTCCTCGATAACCCCCATACGAGCACCAGTAGGTACAAAGGGCGATCGTCGTCTATTAACTGAGACATGTTTCATTTCTGTTGGCGGGTAGGGACATTTCTGCAAGTCGTCCTTTATTAAATAGCACCCAGATAGGTATGAACCCGATGCGTTGTCTTCGGAAACCGCACAACTTTCCATAAGTTATACTATATACATATATTTGTGACGAACCAAATAATACACATGCTTTAGTATGAGTTACGATTATTGGCAAAATATGTCTGAGAAACAGTATTAATTTAGGTACATTATGTCTGTGTTGTTTGATGTTTACAGTCTTAAAGTAGTTACCTACAGGGAATCGTAGTTTGGTTTTGAGTGTGACGTAATTTAGCACGTGTCGGTAACTTTCGAAATTTACAGAGGGCTCTGCCCACAATATTTCAGAATAAAACATACAGAAGATAGTAAAAACGCAGAAGAAGTGCACTTGTCGGTGGAGCTTGAAATGCGTGCAAGCAGCGCGCCACTGCCCGTGGTACCGTCGCCGCCACCGTCGCCAGGCCTGGTGGTGACCCCGCCGCCCGACACGCACATCACCATGGAGCCCGACGAGGCTCCTGACCCGCCGAGCCAGCCGGAGCCCGACCAATGAGAGCGACCCCCGTCTCGGCGACCCGAGACAGACAGCGACAATCCCGCGCCCGCAGCGGACGACCCTTGTTGATATATTTTCTAAGACTTATATGTACATTTTGTTCATGTACTTGTATTATTTACACGTTTTTCGATATGTCTTCAAAAAGAGAAGGCAATTTTCTGTAGACGTTACAAGATTGTATAGAGTGTGTTTTCGGATGACTGTTTGATAAGGTGTTTAGAGCGCGGCCGCCCGCCCGCCAGTAGTCGTGTTAAAGTTTTAAGTACGATTCCCAATGAACCACCTCGAGACTTGTCGATGTTTTCATACGTAATGATGTACCTGCACCCCGCATTTTCAAAATACGCACCGACTCACCCGTTCATGGAATCGTCGTAGCACACAACACATCGTAGCTTCTCTTACTTTTAGCTATATGTATAATGCTCGAAACCATATCGTCAATACAAACTATAAATCTGATAAAACTATACATACAGGGCGTCCCACGGCCATGCCACATGGAAGGAAAGTACCTTAAATATTGTAGATGGAACATTTTACTGAAAGAAGACATTATTTCAATTTAAAAAACAATTTAAACTGCATTCATAGATATTTAAATAATTACATGGTTGAACCGGGAATCGAACCACTTACACGAGAAAAATAATTACCCTGTAGCTTTATCATACCGATCGAAAGGCTTCATCATAAGGATTATTTTTTGCTAAATAACATAGTGTCGGAAATAAAAGGAAGACCATAAATTTTAACATTTTTAATTCAAAATTAATCAATTTATCAAATGCTCAAAATGAGTTCCTTCTTGTTGAATACAAAGTCGCACTCTTTTGTTTATTTCGCTCCTTGTCGATTTTTTAATCTTGTTGTGGTGGATACTTAGAATAATACGTCTAAGTTCTGTTTGTAGTTTATAATAGGGAAATGACGCGTACTTCTCAAGTGGGTACATTTATTAGTAATAGGTACTTATGATAATGTCAGTTGTTATGTCCTTACGGCAATGTCAGCATTTCATTTTTCTGAACAAAATTTCGCATCAAATGTTAAAATTCATGGTCTTCCTTTTATTTCCGACACTATGTTATTTAACAAAAAATAATCCTTATGATGAAGCCTTTCGATCGGTATGATAAAGCTACAGCGTAATTATTTTTCTCGTGTAACGGGTTCGATTCCCGGTTCAACCATGTAATTATTTAAATATCTATGAATGCAGTTTAAATTGTTTTTTAAATTGAAATAATGTCTTCTTTCAGTAAAATGTTCCATCTACAATATTTAAGGTACTTTCCTTCCATGTGGCATGGCCGTGGGACGCCCTGTATTTCCAATCCAGGACTCTTATATCTGTCATCACATCAAAAATATAAAATTATAATAATGATTATTCCCAATCTGCATTCGCAACTACTAATTATTAGTATTACTAATTATTACTAATTAGTAGTAATTAATATCCGCCGACCACGATACAAACGTGCGAAAATGCCAACTGCAACGCCTCGCGCGCCGTGAAACTCATGAATCATCTGAATAATCTACAAATGAAACCAAATAGAGACACTTCTCAAACAAAATAATAACTAAGTATATTCGTGATCAGTACTATTAGATTGACAATAGATTACCGAAAATAAATATTTTACAAAGTCGATGTCGCGGCTAGCTTCTTAGCTGGAGTGGCGGCCCCGGTTATATCCCCGACGAGAACAAATATTTGTGTAGCTAATGTTAACGATTATTTGTTCCTAATATTCGGACTTTTCTAAATACTTAAGTACCTGTTTATATACCTATAAAACTATGAATACATATAATTGTCTACTATCCATAGCACAAGCCTAGCCTAAAGCTTCAAAGGGTCTACGTCAACTTGTGTAGTGATTGTATCCTAGACTATACCAATAGTTTTTAATGTTTTTTTCACCTCAGCAGCTCAAACAAGCAGGTTTTGCTGCTTAAAAACAGTGAGCAAAATTCAATTTTGCTGCGAGCGAGAGGCAAAGTAGCTTTTTAATAAAATAAAAAAAATGACGGGAGCAGTGCTGGGGCTACTCACAACATTCGAAAAAATTGAACTTCACTTTATTCTGTCACTTTCACTTCGATTGGAAAAAAGCGAGAGATAGAAACAACTTGATTCGAAGTTCGATTTTCAAATTCCACACATAGTAGGCCCAAAAAGAAACGCACGTTCGGATGCACACATAACCGTCAAATTGCAAATAAAACTATCTGTTAAAGTTTGAAATGTGTTTATTATAACTATTTTATACAGTAGGTACAATCATTTTTTTTATTTAATGTTTTGAAGACAAAATTAATGAAAAATAAGAAGTTTATCATGTATCTACATAATTTTGTTATCGTTTTAACAATCTTTAATTTCGTGACATAAACCGCGGGGGCAGTTTCAGAACGCATTTCAAAAATAGCGGGATTATGTAGCCAATAGCCATAGACAAGGCCTAGTTAGGTTTTTTTAAAGCCACAGACTACATAAAGCTGTATAAAGTTGTTTGCACTACGGCATTATCAAGTTGAGTGACAGGTTTTATCTGTTTCATGTTTATTTTTTCCACTTTTTATTTTATTAGTATTTTGCAAAAATGCTTGTGATTGATGCATATGCAATCGTGTCGTTATTTAGTCGTGTATTCACCAAATGGTCACAACGGAAGACCTGCGTTGGCCCTACCAGCTTCACGCTGTGTTGTTCTCGCTGTTGAGGTGAAAAGTTGTATGTCTCACACGAGACCAAAGTTTTTTACGTCTCGTATCTTTGAATCCCTCGCTACGCTCAGGATTCTAACCTAGAATCACTCGCTACGCTCGTGATTCAATAATAGAATCCTTCGCTTACTCGGGATTCAAATTCATCACTCGCAGCAAAAACCAACTTTGCTCTCTTGTTGAACAAATAACTATTTCACCTCAGCAGCTCAAACAAGCAGGTTTTGCTGCTTAAAAACAGTGAGCAAAATTCAATTTTGCTGCGAGCGAGAGGCAAAGTAGCTTTTTAATTTAAAAAAAAAAATGCCGTGAGCAGTGCTGGGGCTACTCACAACATTCGAAAAAATTGAACTTCACTTTGTTCTGTCACTTTCACTTCGATAGGAAAAAAGCGAGAGATAGAAACAACTTGATTCGAAGTTCGATTTTCAAATTTCACACATAGTAGGCCCAAAAAGAAACGCACGTTCGGATGCACACATAACCGTAAAATTGCAAATAAAACTATCTGTTAAAGTTTGAAATGTGTTTATTATAACTATTTTACACAGTAGGTACAATCATTTTTTTTATTTAATGTTTTGAAGACAAAATTAATGCAAATAAGAAGTTTATCATGTATCTACATAATTTTGTTATCGTTTTAACAATCTTTAATTTCGTGACATAAACCGCGGGGGCAGTTTCAGAACGCATTTCAAAAATAGCGGGATTATTGTAGCCAATAGCCATAGACAAGGCCTAGTTAGGTTTTTTTTAAACCCACAGACTACATAAAGCTGTATAAAGTTGTGTTTGCACTACGGCATTATCAAGTTGAGTGACAGGTTTTATCTGTTTCATGTTTATTTTTTCCACTTTTTATTTTATTAGTATTTTGCAAAAATGCTTGTGATTGATGCATATGCGATCGTGTCGTTATTTAGTCGTGTATTCACCAAATGGTCACAACGGAAGACCTGCGTTGGCCCTACCAGCTTCACGCTGTGTTGTTCTCGCTGCTGAGGTGAAAAGTTGTATGTCTCACACGAGACCAAAGTTTTTTACGTCTCGTATCTTTGAATCCCTCGCTACGCTCAGGATTCTAACCTAGAATCCTTCGCTTACTCGGGATTCAAAATCATCACTCGCAGCAAAAACCAACTTTGCTCTCTTGTTGAACAAATAACTATTTTATTCTTAAGTAACTCTATTTGGTTTCATGAGACACTCGTAGTTCGCATCATTTTTGGTTCTGCTTAAATAAATTATTGTAAAATAAATTATAAAAGACTGATAAAGCGAATTTCATAAATATCAATTTCTACATTACATAAATAACCAGTCATGGTAATAAAAGTAATAAAATGACACAATATTTAAAAAAAAAAAAAACTTAATACATAATGTAATCAGAACGTCAAAATTAGAACACATGTAGTAATCAAGTACCTAGTGCCATCCTTATATTATAACACTTTTTAAACACTAATTCTAGAAAGGTCCTATGCCTAGGGACTTGATCTGAAGTAAGTTTTGTACTTAATCTAATAGATGCCCCTGACCCTGCGAGGCGAGGCGGAATCATGAGGATCACCCCGACTTTGATATGCTCTTACGTCCATAAACTGTGTCAGAGTTTTTGAATACGTGCGACGACGTACGGAAGCAATATGTTATTATACGTTGTACAAACACTATTCATATCATTTGCTGCTCGCTCGAAGACAGCCTTCAAGTCGAGTTCATAAAGATGTATGTGTATACATCTTTATGAACTCGAGTACTAGTGTTTTTAGTACCTTGTCGCTCAAGGTACTAAAGTGTTTTAGTACCTTGTCACTTTAATCGCTGTGATAATTCGTACTGCTATGTACGAATTATCACAGCGATTAAAGTGACAATTTGAACATGACATTAAATAGACAAGGTACTAAAGTGTATGCATCTTTATAAGCTCGACTGTACCTATATTATATATTTTTTTAATGATTTTCCATATAAATTATTTGGGTTTTCTTTCCTAGTAGATATTTTGCGAAAATCGCAGTCCAAATAAATAGGTATCACAATCAAAATACGAATAATTTCGTCGAAGAGGTCACATTTAAAAGTTTATTATTCCATTTAGAAAAGAAAGAAAGAAAGAAAGAAAGAAAATCATTTATTATTTATTTATTTATTCATTTATTTATTATTTTTTACGTATTTCACGGAATAGGTATCGTGCCAGTTTGGCACCGGCCATTTTTCCTCCTCGATCAGTTATAACTCTCAGTTTTCACTTAACTTTTGAACGGGCAGTTGACCGTGAGTGTATTGTATGCACTCAGTTTGAGGTTGACGAAATTCGGCGTGGGTCCGTGATCGGTCGAATGGTGAGGACACTATTGTTGTATGAAAGGCCACACAATGAATAAAGAATGGCACTGACAAGCCTTTAGACCTATCCACGACTTTAAAAAGCTGTGAGAAGGCAAAAAAGCTTATTATGAAACGGACATTTTAAAATCGTCACCCCCACCACCGCCGCAGCCGCGCCGCAGCCGCCCCCATGGTCGCGGCAAGGCCAAAAGAGTACCTAGAGTAACAATGAGTAGATTGTCTCGCAAGTAGGTTCTAACTATCGGTTATTATACTCGATGGTTCTAAATTAGTCTTCATACGAGTATTATATTTAAATATAAACAACGACGCATCTATATTTCAAACAATTGGGCAAATATTTATGTACAGTAATATTTTGTTTTAAATGTGTACTAATAATAATCAGTATTCGTGTGTAGCATTTTACAAAGTGTACCCCCACTCCCCCCACTAGTCTCTTTCAGTGTTTATGACATCAGCCGTAGCTCACGTACTTTTGTAACTGTAACTACATACGAGGGGAGGTCCAAAAGTTCGCGGAATGGAGGGCTAAATAATTAAATAAAAAGACGTTACTATTTTTCCTTTTCAATATAATCTCCCTTAAGGTACATTTGTTAGATCGTGATATTAATTTTTCTAAACCCACATAAAAATAATTTTCTTCTTTGCTGTCAAAATGAGCCAAAATTGCGTCCTTTACTTCATCATCGGTGTGAAATTTTCTTCCCCGCAACTCTTTCTTCAAATTTGGGAATAAATAATAATCACTGGGGGCCAGGTTCGGGCTGTAGGGGGGATGAACCAATTCTTCGAAGCCACATTTGTTCAGGGCAGCCATCGCAATACGACTCTTGTGAACTGGAGCATTATCCTGAAGTAACAGCATACCCTTAGCCAGCTTTCCTCGCCTTTTTTCTTTGATAGCTTCCCGCAACTGCTCCAGTAGCCTAGAGTAGTACTCTCCAGTAATTGTGACATCTTTGCTTTTGTAATCGATCATCAAAATTCCTTGGCAGTCCCAGAAAATCGTAGCCATCAACTTTCCGGCCGATTCTGACACCTTAAATTTCTTAGGTGGGGGGGTACCCTTCTTGTGCCATTGCATCGACTCCTGTTTAGAGTCAGGTTCAAAATGATGAACCCAAGTTTCATCTCCAGTAACAATCCGCTTCAAAATCGACGTACTTTCTTCTCCACACCGTTCTAAAAAACTGCTACACGCGTCGATTCGCTGCTGTCGCTGATGCGGCGTAAGCATTCTCGGCACCCATCTTGCACTCACTTTAATCATGCCGAGGTGTTCATGTAGAATCCGCAAAATAGTGGTTTCAGATACTCCAACTAATGCAGAAATCTGTTTCTTCTTCAGGCGAGCATCTTCTAATACTAATTTTTCAACTTTTCCGTCGGTATCTGATGTGGTGACCTCGACAGGCCGTCCTGGGCGAGGGTCGTCTTCAATGGACTCTCTGCCAATTTTAAAAAGACCGTGCCATTTGTAAATCATTGTTTTTCCAGGGCAATGATCACAGTAAACTACTGACATCTCACTCATGATGGTCTGAGGAGTTTTTCCTTGCTTAGTCAGGAACTTGATGATGGCTCGATACTCAATTTGCTCCATACTTCCAGGATTTTTCCAGATTGACTTGCTTGCTCGACGATATTTTGTAAAGTAATGAGCTCTTCAGGCTGAAAGTTGGTATATATACTCTTAATGAGTTGGCCATTAGTACTATACTAAAAAATATAGTCATCCCCACCCCCATCCCCTCCATTCCGCGAACTTTTGGACCTCCCCTCGTAGGTACTAATAATAACAGGACAGAAGCTTTCACGTTGAAAGCGTTATGAAACTTTTGCATTCTTCATCTTTCGTTCAATAGGTATTCTAAAATAGACTAGTTGAAGGTACCGATAAAATTGTAATTGTAGAGTTTATAAACAGCTGTTAATATTGGTTTAAAAAATGTATAGCTCTTGCAATTTACGATGGCGAGTGGGCTTTGTTTGTGATAAGTACATATCTGTATACGTGTCAAAGTGTGCGTGAGAGCGAAAGTGGGTACGGTAAGCATAAAAAATTAAGAGAAAATTATATTCTTTTTGAAAACTTTGGTGACTATTGCTCGTCCCTACAAACAATATAAAATAAGATAAAACATCGAAAACAACAAACTATTTCTGTTCGTAACGTGAAATGCGAACTATTTAACTAGTCATGCATGTAGTAGCGACCATCTTAGTTGCATCTTATACGAAATTGTTATTTAACTCTATCTTGTCGCGAAGATGACATTTGTAATGTCTCCGTGTTTTTCTCCTAAAATTACGAACGATTTTATGTTAATTAAAACCAATCTGTAGGTTTTGTCTTTAGAGCTTATTATGGCCGTGTTTATCGCGTGACTAAATGTCGATAAAACATCCGTCACTCTCGCACTTATACACTTGTCAGAAAAAGGCGAATGTCTTATCCACGTTTTGTCACGCGATAAACACGGATAGGCCCACAGTTCTAAATAAATTTACTATTTTAATTTTAGCGTACTTCAAAATATAAATACGTTATATAGCTACGAATAACTGTACGTTTTTTGCGGAGATCCGACATGCTGACGGTAGTTGGTGGCAGTTAACGTTGTGGTAACAATATGCACAAGAGACTTCTCGACTGATCGCTCCGGCAGACACGCACACTACCGCAATGAGCACGTTCGACCACTAATAAAGCCCACTCGCCATCGTGAATTGCAAGAGCTAGACTTCGATCGAATATATATGCAATAACTAATTCACTTAACTTTATGATACGTAGGTTCTTATTTATTCCCGTAAGTAGTTTTTTATTTCGGCAAAGTTGTGTTCGGCGCTCGAGGTCACAAACTTGGATTATTCAATAGGCCAATATCATAAACAAGCCAGCAAAAAATCAGAATTACCGGATTTGACGCAAACAGATGACTAAAGTTACTGGAGTAATATGGCCGTTTGCTCTTTAGGAGCGCTGCGCAGTGAATATACATGTCAAGTAAACATAATATGTTGTCATTAATTTGGTTGATGCTGGAAGTTAACAAAAATCAACAATAATATTGTATATGCATACAAACATTCGAAAAAAGAATACGACTGAGACTCACACACCTCATATGGCCTACCACTCTCAGATGCACGCAAAGCATTTATCACAAATACTGTAACGGAATTAAGGGGCAGACTTACATTCGATACTTATTGAAGTAGTGAAATAAAAAAACATATTCAAAGGAGCATCGTCCCGTCTGGCCATTTGGTGTCACATCTGTGGTAAAAAAGTGACCAAAGCCGGATAGAGCCCTCAGCGGAGACATACTTAACTGACTAGTCATACTAAGTAGGTACCATCATGGTCTAGGCAGGTCCTGGTACACCGTAGAGCTCGCTGGAGAACTGTCCATGATTGCCTAAGAGAGTAACACAGCTGATCTTTAACAGTATTTCCCGCTAGTAAGAGTAATAAAGTTAAGACATAGTGCAACTTATTCAATGTTTTAATTAGGTAGGTACTAATAAATGTTGTCTCCCCGAACGACGGAGTCGTATCTGACTGATCTGCCAATTTGTAAATTGGTCACTTTTATACAACTTAACGTTTTTATTGTGGTAATTGTACAAAAGTCTTACGTATAGGAACTATAATGTGTAATCGATCCAAATGGTTGTTGTGATGTCTATTAAATTTGTTGATGATAAGATAATCATTTTATTTACCGACCCAACAAAACAGTAAAAAAATATATGTGTACTTAGTGGTTTCAATTCGCGACTTCCGTCGTTGCACTGCACACCGAACATATTGATGCAACCGAAAGCGTCATCTTTAGTACACACACCTTTTAATTTTAATCTGTGAGCAACGTCAATTTGGCTGGTGCTGGCGTGGCATGCCGTCGTAAATTGAATACACTATACTATACTATGCTGTTATAAGGGGACGCTATTGTTCTGTTTTGTCTTTCTCTTAGTCTTGCCTGCAAGTTAAAGAATCAAGTGCTTCTGGTATTTGATTTTCAGGTTTTAGGATTGAAATAAATCTCGTAATTTTCCTTAATACGTCATTTTCGTCAACTGGGCAACTTCTGTAATTCGGCAATGCCATCTAAGAAATCTTAAATTCGTAAATTTTGCCCAACTGGTCATTTCTTTTAAATCGTATTTCTCAACAAAATATGAAACCACCGTAAAAGAGATCACCAAAAATGAAATTAAAATTAAAATCGACCAAGAAATACGCATGTTACAAGCATTTTAAACTACTGATTAGACTAGACAGCGATTAGACAGAGTGATACGATATGCACAGTGACGTCAGTAACGGTCGGGCATTATAAACAGTAAGTGAAATTCTGTTTTGGTAGAAAGAGATAGAAACCAATCTTTGTTGGCTTATATCTTTATTTTTATGGTTAATCAAAAAAATATTTTTCTTAACTGTTTATTACATGAATCAACTTATATTGAAGTTTTAAAAAAAACCTATTAGTCAGTATACGAAATGTACAGTCGAAAAGAATATATTGTATATTCTTTGGGGTAAATATTAATCCATGAAAAACGAGTGACCAATCCACTGACTATAATGAGTGTCATAAATATGAGATAGGTAGGTTTAGGATATGTTAGTTCTTCAGCCAGCCCAATGAGCCTAAAACACTCAGAAATAGGAGCCCCGCGACAGCGCAGCTCCGTCAACTCTGTTAAATTTGAAATTCAAATAGAAATTAAAACTAAAATTCATAGATTTTAAAATTGTACATACATACGAACAGTGATAAATGTGGGATGGCGTAAAGTCACCAGTTGAGGAAAGCGACCAGTTAAGGAAAATTACGAATTAGGGAAACTGACGAGTTATTTTTTTTTCACATAATTGACGAGTTTCGAAAGTTGACAAAAATTACGTATTAAAGAAATTGACAAGTGGTCCCCTAATTCGCCCAATAACTTGAAACGTCGTACAAAATCTGATAAAACTTTATGGCGGATCAAATTCACCGTAAGGTTTCAGGTCATGACAAGCTAGCTTTGATTTTGTTTGAATCACAGTTCAGCAAAAATCTGTGTCAGTGCGGGTGAGGGAAAACCTGCGCTAATCCTATCAAAGGCGTTTGAGCAGATAATCCTGTGAATCCACAGAAATCTTGTTAGCATCGCAGTGATATAAAAGTGTAGAGCGCCCGGGGGGCGGCAGCAGTCAGTCAGTGGGGGAGCCCAGGCGCGCTACCGAGGACTGCTCAGCGTGATCCCGACGCCCGCGATGGACAATCACACGGAAAGAAACGAGTATGGTGCTTACTTCGCACCGCTCAGGTAACAAAACATCAACGAGAACATGAACTATTCAATGCTAATTGTAACGTATTCTCAATTAAGCGGTGTTGAAATAATATGACTTCCTCAACTCTATAATTTGATACATTTCATAAATCTAGCAATGTTTTTTTTTTTGTTTGACCAACCGACAAAAGTGGTTCTCTCAAGGTAAGGCTCTGTTTATTAAAAAAGTTAAAGCAGAGGAGCTTTTATCACGCCGATCATGGAAAGCTTAACGTTCCACTGCACACATCATTGGGTGGGTTTGTTCGTAGATCGGTGGAGGGTGTGGAGATGCTCGGCGCAGGGCTGGCGGGCGCCGACCTGGCCGCGGTGCCCGAGCACTGGCTGGCCTACCCCGCGCCCCCCGCCGCCGCGCACACCGCACTCGCCCTCCTCTACATATTTTTCACGGCTGCTGCACTCATCGGCAATGGACTCGTTATTTTTATATTCTCCACGTAAGACAATAACAATTAAATAAAATGCAATTTCTTACTTGAATATTCTTTACAAGTAAACTGCGTATCTTTTACAGGACTAAATCCCTGCGAACATCAAGTAATCTTTTAATATTACAACTAGCAATATTTGACTTTATTATGATGGCAAAAGCCCCAATATTCATTTACAACAGTGCAATGAAAGGTTTTGCGGCCGGCGACTTAGGGTGCCAAATATTCGCGCTGATGGGCGCGTACAGCGGTATCGGCGCATCTATGACGAACGCCTGCATTGCCTTTGACAGGCAAGTAAACAAACGGGACCTTGTAACCAACTGTCAACATGTATAAGACTTGAAAAACAGGCCAAGCGCGTTTAGAGCACGCTATAATTTAGGGTGCCGTGCCATAAAAATGGTGACTTTTATTGAAAAGGGTCTAGAAAAAAAATGAAAGTGTTTTGATTAAGTGTTAGGATTCAATCTGCATACTTCATAACAACTTTTTTTAATTTGGTGTTACGTACTTTCTGATTTACAGCCAAAAATGCGCAACAAATTACCGTTCCCCCTTATCTCCGAAGGGTAAAAATTAAAAATATCATAAAAAACCTGACGTATAGATAATTATTTATATTTTAAGGGCAATTAAAAGGAAATGTTAATTTATATTTACAGTTTTTGAGAAATAGCTATAAAACTTCAATAAAAAAAATCTGTATTAAAATTTAGGCTAGTCCAAATGGACCTTTATTGCATAAAATATAAAGTTGTTCACAAATTTTTTATTTTCTTTTGCGATTACCAAGCTGTAATACGGAACCCTCGGTGCGTGAGTCAGACTCGCACTTGACCGGTTTTTTTAAACTGAAATGAAATTTGAACTGTATTTCTTGATCAGGCATTCTACTATCACACGACCGCTAGACGGTCGTCTGTCGCGGGGAAAAGTGCTCCTAATGATCGCTTTCGTCTGGATCTACGCCACGCCGTGGGCTCTACTGCCCCTCATGAAGATCTGGGGCCGATTCGTACCTGGTACTGCCTAGTTTAATTTGTACTTTTAGTGCCACAGGCCCCGCGAGACCATACTTTTTGCGATAAGCACTAATATTTCTATATACCAAAGTGCAACATAAGAAAGACACTTTAACACCGGGCTGACTATAGTTTTAACTTGCCAGTATGTGAGTTTCGGAATAATCAAAGTTTACGATAGTTACTAGTAAAGAACGTTACCTTTTAAAACCTAGATTAACTGCACCAACTTTGGAAATAACATTCCGTTTTGGTCGAAAGCTTTCTTTTTACTAATTAACAATAGTCAGTTTTTGAATGAAAATCAAGATATCCTTGGAAAGTATGAACTCATTTCTACGTAATTATGGATTAAATATTAAGTTTTGGAACCACAAATTATAGCTATTTTCGGCCAAGGGATGGCTAAAAAGCTTTAAGCTGCTTTAAGATGGCCTTAAGGTGTACCGCAAAGTGTGTTCTGTACCAGTATCATTAAAACGTCAATAACTCTTAATTTATTAACGCGTTGAAAAGTTGAAGATTTAGTTTATTTTGGACCAGTATATAGAGGGCTTTCTTAAACTATAATATTTACATCAAGTTCTGGGTCATAAGCATAACATTTCGTGACAACACGAGACTAAAGGTGAAATTAAAAATGTTTTTTTTACCAACCAATAGAACAGGTCCATTATGTTTCTCGCTGTGTTCGTACAGAGGGCTACCTCACGTCGTGCACGTTCGACTACCTCACGAACTCGTTCGACACGAAGCTATTCGTCGCCTGCATCTTCACCTGCAGCTACGTGTTCCCCATGTCCATGATCGTCTACTTCTACAGCGGCATCGTCAAGCAAGTCTTCGCCCACGAAGCCGCGTTGAGGTACCTCACCCCTACCCCAACCCTACCTTCTAATATTCGATACCACTATCAGAACTATTGAACAGAGTATTGTTTAGTTTTTTGTCAGCTACATGTTTGCTATTTATAGATAATATAGATAATATTATAAAAATTACATTTCAAAGTGGAATTAAAAATAAATACATTAAAAATTTCACACAACATAAACAATTACGTATATTAAAAACAAAATTAATTTTGAGACTAATGTGTAGTTATAGGAATATTATGATTAGTGAATTCCGGCTCCATCTTCGCATTCGAATGCTCTGATGTGTTTTCTTGTTCCCCTTACTCTAATGGAAACAGCTCTTATGACTGAAATTTGCACCTTTACTTTAAGCCAATAGATTATTTGTGAATATGATTTATGCCATTTTTCATTTAATTTTGAGGATGTTTTTTAAAAAAAAACTGATATATTCAATCCCAAGGGCTCCATCGCAAGAGATGACTAGAGGAGTAAAGGAAGCTCTTAGGTCCTCAGCAGCTCGATCATATTTTAAATGTTTCTCTCGGCTATGTTTCTGAGCAGTTTTTTGCCAGGTGAGGTTGCTGTATGAGGAAGCGTCAGCATTTACTATGCGAACATCAAAGAACGCTTTCCTCGCAGGTTCAGTAACAGGTCACCTATTAGAGCTGGTTGGGTTGTGTTTGCGTTACGCATTATGGGCTCTATTGTGCCAGGTCCCCATGCTAATTCGGCCCAGTTTTTACAATCATCTCTATTTATATGAAGCCGATCGTTCTATTTAAAACGTTTCTACAGTTTGATTATTTTCAGCCAGTGTTTAATTAAAATAGGTAGGTATAGCTCATAGAATTTATTGCCCAGGAAAAAATTGCCGTTTACGAGGGAATAATAACAAGCAATGAGTTCCACGCGTAAACCGAAAATCTTAAAAAACTGTAATTTGGCATAGTGATACATTTAAATTACGCTAAAAAGTTGTAAAATTAATTTTTGAGTTTTTTTCGCGTATATTAAAACGAAAGCACCATATAACGAATTTAAAAGGAAAACTATACCAGGCATATTTCACTTCTATACAAAGCGACAAAGTAGGTCCGATCAACACGTAAAAGTATTGAATACATATAAAATATATGTATAATGCTGGCCGAACGCGCCTAAATAAACCATATTAACTCCTATTGAAAGTTCATTTTTCGTAGTTTACTGCGAACGTATAGTTATACCTACGGTTGCTCGCTCGAACGGTAGGGTTGTCAACACATCGAAAATATTAATATAAATTAACAGGTACACATTATGAGAAAAACAGTTACTTGAATAATCAAAATATAATATATATATTTATTTGATGTACACGCTTGATTGTTACTTTTACATTCTGTTTAAGATTAAATAACTATTAACTATAGGTTTTTTCGAATCAAAACTCGTTTCCAGAAATATTGAGGTTATGTGTCAAACAGTACTGATTTGTTTGTAAACAAATAATTTTATCATTTCTATTGACCCCGAATTTAGATAATTCAATATTTCTAACTTGATGAACACTGTTTCGTGTTGATTGATCACTTCAATATACTTAGGTATATCATCTTATATGTATAAATAAAAATAAATTGCAACTACTGACCTTTCCTCGTTCACCGGCAAAGAGAAAAACGTTTCCTTTTTATTATTTTTGGTTCTCTTGTGTAAACACCCACTCACACAGCAATAATGAGTCATTTTTTTAAATTATACATTCACCAAAATAATTCAAAGAAACAACAACACACCACACACATCTAACCGAACTTGACGTAATGACTAGAATGTACCTACTACCACAGATTAAGTAAGAGTGTTACTCGCCTACTTGCATCTCGCTTGACGTGTCTCGACCATGTCTCGACACTCAAAAACCGGTCGAGCGAGTTGACATCGCCGCGCGCGGGCATCCTTGATGTATTAGCATCGGCAACTATGTTCCGTCAGGCGGTGATTATCGGACGTACCTCGCTCAGATAAATATCTGTTACGTAGTAACTCTTACTTAATCTGTGACTATACTACTAAGGGCCGGTTTTATAAAGCCCCGTTAGTAAAAATGTCAGATCAAATTTTAGTAACTTCATACAAGTTTTGACATTCCTGACCGAAATTTGATCTAACGGATCTTTATAAAACCCAGCATAAGTAGACTTGATTGGTTCCTGAGAAACAGGCGGCTAGTTATTAGAGATACAAGTTTTCGTCTGCGTCTTGTTGGATACCCATAGTGCTTCGAGTTTTCGGAGAGGCGCTACGCAATCCCGCAATGAGAGATAGAGCTACCGTTCGGGTGGATTGGCGTATACCGCAACAGCAGTCGAAAGACATGAAAAATTATTTTTTCAGAGAACAAGCAAAAAAGATGAACGTGGAGTCTTTAAGGTCCAACCAGCAGGGTAACGCCGAGTCCGCTGAGATTCGGATAGCCAAGGCAGCGCTGACGGTGTGCTTCCTGTTCGTGGCCTCGTGGACACCTTATGGAATCATGTCCCTCATCGGCGCTTTCGGCAACCAGCAACTGCTAACCCCTGGGGTGATGTATTATGTCATAAATATAAATCTTAACAATTCTTACCAACAATTTACAACGTTTGTGAAAATATTTAAAGGTTTTGTGATGCAATCACCCAACGGGAAGAAATGGGGGGAGTAGCGGGAAACTAATTCTACTCGTACGAAGTCGCGGGCGTCCTCTAGTTTAATTTATAATATAAGAGTACTCAACAACTTTGTAACAAGCCTCATTGTTGAATGATACGAGTATAATAATAATAATTATTAAATTCAAAACTTTAAAATTTATCGTCAAATCATATTGTGGACCAACAATGTCTTTTCAAACCAACGTCAATAACTGATTTTGTCGACAGGTTACAATGATCCCTGCCGTGGCGTGTAAAGCGGTCGCATGCATAGATCCCTGGGTTTACGCGATAAGTCACCCGAAGTACAGGTTCGTATCCATCCAACACATTTTAATATAATGGCCGATTCTGGGGAAAGACAAATCCCCAAGAAAAACATTAGCATCCATTACACAGCCCAAAAGTCACAGTTTGGGTCGCAATGTCGTCTTATATCATCGTGGGGCCTTATTTTTTCGAAGATGTTAGAGGCCGATCATTGACAGTTAACTCAGCTGGCTCTACCTACATGCATGTCGCGATGCGAGGTTACGATACAGACAGTAGATTTGAACAGGATGGGCCCACCTGCCATAATTCAAATGAGTCAATGGAGGTCGTATGCGGCTTTCCTTGAATAAACGGCGGGAATACCATGAAACACAACAACGGGCTCACATATTTTTGATATAAGCTATCTCCTTATTCAGGCAAGAACTCCAACGTCGCATGCCGTGGCTGCAAATAGACGAGCCGGACGACACCGCGTCGACGGCGACTGCCAACACCACCAACAACGCGCCGCCCCCTGCCTCCGCATAAACTACACGCTTCGCGCTCTTGAAAAACAGACTTATTACTCCTACGCACCCACTGCTGACCAGTGTTAGGCAATTAGGTAATAGAGCATTAATGACCTTGCTCTCTGAGCTGATATTTAAAAAAAGTCAGTTTTATTAGGTAGGTACTGAATCTTGAAGAACGAAAACAAGAACTGAGACTAGAATTTAATAAGTTTGTATACCCAGGTTCTCATACTTTTGGGAAATCTGAGTCTAGCGAACACCATGTTTCTATACTCTACCCTTTCTCTACCTAACAACAGGGGTATTTCTAAGAGTTTTAAGGCAAAAAGCTTCCTTTTCATAATGACATCTAACTGAAAACGCTTATTACGGAATCAGATGTAGGTGAAACTTTTGATTACTCATGACGACTACGGCAATTTGTACAAAGGATTTGAAACGAGAATGCTACTGATATTAACTACATTTAAATAATCACTTGCAAGCATGCCACAATATTGTGCCAATAACACTTACGCTAATATAATAATAAATCGATGGTACAAATGTGGTAAGATAAAAATGTGTTTTATTTATTAAAACGTTCTAATTTACCCTAATTTTTTTTATTCATATAGAGCATATGTGAAACGAGCTATTTTGTTTATTATTTTATCTATGTGTGCTTTCCAGTTCATCTCTGAATCTATTTCAACTACCTAGGTACTAACAAGTTACATGAAGAGACTGCTATCTGTAGATTGCTAGCTGTAGTCGTAATGCTAATTTAGAGAAGTTTAAAAAGCGTGAAATGAAAAATTAAATTTAAAATTTAAAATTCCCCTTAGTCTTGCCTGCAAGTTAAAGAATCAAGTGCTTCTGGTATTTGATTTTCAGGTTTTAGGATTGAAATAAATCTCGTAATTTTCCTTAATACGTCATTTTCGTCAACTGGGCAACTTCTGTAATTCGGCAATGCCATCTAAGAAATCTTAAATTCGTAAATTTTGCCCAACTGGTCATTTCTTTTAAATCGTATTTCTCAACAAAATATGAAACCACCGTAAAAGAGATCACCAAAAATGAAATTAAAATTAAAATCGACCAAGAAATACGCATGTTACAAGCATTTTAAACTACTGATTAGACTAGACAGCGATTAGACAGAGTGATACGATATGCACAGTGACGTCAGTAACGGTCGGGCATTATAAACAGTAAGTGAAATTCTGTTTTGGTAGAAAGAGATAGAAACCAATCTTTGTTGGCTTATATCTTTATTTTTATGGTTAATCAAAAAAATATTTTTCTTAACTGTTTATTACATGAATCAACTTATATTGAAGTTTTAAAAAAAACCTATTAGTCAGTATACGAAATGTACAGTCGAAAAGAATATATTGTATATTCTTTGGGGTAAATATTAATCCATGAAAAACGAGTGACCAATCCACTGACTATAATGAGTGTCATAAATATGAGATAGGTAGGTTTAGGATATGTTAGTTCTTCAGCCAGCCCAATGAGCCTAAAACACTCAGAAATAGGAGCCCCGCGACAGCGCAGCTCCGTCAACTCTGTTAAATTTGAAATTCAAATAGAAATTAAAACTAAAATTCATAGATTTTAAAATTGTACATACATACGAACAGTGATAAATGTGGGATGGCGTAAAGTCACCAGTTGAGGAAAGCGACCAGTTAAGGAAAATTACGAATTAGGGAAACTGACGAGTTATTTTTTTTTCACATAATTGACGAGTTTCGAAAGTTGACAAAAATTACGTATTAAAGAAATTGACAAGTGGTCCCCTAATTCGCCCAATAACTTGAAACGTCGTACAAAATCTGATAAAACTTTATGGCGGATCAAATTCACCGTAAGGTTTCAGGTCATGACAAGCTAGCTTTGATTTTGTTTGAATCACAGTTCAGCAAAAATCTGTGTCAGTGCGGGTGAGGGAAAACCTGCGCTAATCCTATCAAAGGCGTTTGAGCAGATAATCCTGTGAATCCACAGAAATCTTGTTAGCATCGCAGTGATATAAAAGTGTAGAGCGCCCGGGGGGCGGCAGCAGTCAGTCAGTGGGGGAGCCCAGGCGCGCTACCGAGGACTGCTCAGCGTGATCCCGACGCCCGCGATGGACAATCACACGGAAAGAAACGAGTATGGTGCTTACTTCGCACCGCTCAGGTAACAAAACATCAACGAGAACATGAACTATTCAATGCTAATTGTAACGTATTCTCAATTAAGCGGTGTTGAAATAATATGACTTCCTCAACTCTATAATTTGATACATTTCATAAATCTAGCAATGTTTTTTTTTTTGTTTGACCAACCGACAAAAGTGGTTCTCTCAAGGTAAGGCTCTGTTTATTAAAAAAGTTAAAGCAGAGGAGCTTTTATCACGCCGATCATGGAAAGCTTAACGTTCCACTGCACACATCATTGGGTGGGTTTGTTCGTAGATCGGTGGAGGGTGTGGAGATGCTCGGCGCAGGGCTGGCGGGCGCCGACCTGGCCGCGGTGCCCGAGCACTGGCTGGCCTACCCCGCGCCCCCCGCCGCCGCGCACACCGCACTCGCCCTCCTCTACATATTTTTCACGGCTGCTGCACTCATCGGCAATGGACTCGTTATTTTTATATTCTCCACGTAAGACAATAACAATTAAATAAAATGCAATTTCTTACTTGAATATTCTTTACAAGTAAACTGCGTATCTTTTACAGGACTAAATCCCTGCGAACATCAAGTAATCTTTTAATATTACAACTAGCAATATTTGACTTTATTATGATGGCAAAAGCCCCAATATTCATTTACAACAGTGCAATGAAAGGTTTTGCGGCCGGCGACTTAGGGTGCCAAATATTCGCGCTGATGGGCGCGTACAGCGGTATCGGCGCATCTATGACGAACGCCTGCATTGCCTTTGACAGGCAAGTAAACAAACGGGACCTTGTAACCAACTGTCAACATGTATAAGACTTGAAAAACAGGCCAAGCGCGTTTAGAGCACGCTATAATTTAGGGTGCCGTGCCATAAAAATGGTGACTTTTATTGAAAAGGGTCTAGAAAAAAAATGAAAGTGTTTTGATTAAGTGTTAGGATTCAATCTGCATACTTCATAACAACTTTTTTTAATTTGGTGTTACGTACTTTCTGATTTACAGCCAAAAATGCGCAACAAATTACCGTTCCCCCTTATCTCCGAAGGGTAAAAATTAAAAATATCATAAAAAACCTGACGTATAGATAATTATTTATATTTTAAGGGCAATTAAAAGGAAATGTTAATTTATATTTACAGTTTTTGAGAAATAGCTATAAAACTTCAATAAAAAAAATCTGTATTAAAATTTAGGCTAGTCCAAATGGACCTTATTGCATAAAATATAAAGTTGTTCACAAATTTTTTATTTTCTTTTGCGATTACCAAGCTGTAATACGGAACCCTCGGTGCGTGAGTCAGACTCGCACTTGACCGGTTTTTTTAAACTGAAATGAAATTTGAACTGTATTTCTTGATCAGGCATTCTACTATCACACGACCGCTAGACGGTCGTCTGTCGCGGGGAAAAGTGCTCCTAATGATCGCTTTCGTCTGGATCTACGCCACGCCGTGGGCTCTACTGCCCCTCATGAAGATCTGGGGCCGATTCGTACCTGGTACTGCCTAGTTTAATTTGTACTTTTAGTGCCACAGGCCCCGCGAGACCATACTTTTTGCGATAAGCACTAATATTTCTATATACCAAAGTGCAACATAAGAAAGACACTTTAACACCGGGCTGACTATAGTTTTAACTTGCCAGTATGTGAGTTTCGGAATAATCAAAGTTTACGATAGTTACTAGTAAAGAACGTTACCTTTTAAAACCTAGATTAACTGCACCAACTTTGGAAATAACATTCCGTTTTGGTCGAAAGCTTTCTTTTTACTAATTAACAATAGTCAGTTTTTGAATGAAAATCAAGATATCCTTGGAAAGTATGAACTCATTTCTACGTAATTATGGATTAAATATTAAGTTTTGGAACCACAAATTATAGCTATTTTCGGCCAAGGGATGGCTAAAAAGCTTTAAGCTGCTTTAAGATGGCCTTAAGGTGTACCGCAAAGTGTGTTCTGTACCAGTATCATTAAAACGTCAATAACTCTTAATTTATTAACGCGTTGAAAAGTTGAAGATTTAGTTTATTTTGGACCAGTATATAGAGGGCTTTCTTAAACTATAATATTTACATCAAGTTCTGGGTCATAAGCATAACATTTCGTGACAACACGAGACTAAAGGTGAAATTAAAAATGTTTTTTTTACCAACCAATAGAACAGGTCCATTATGTTTCTCGCTGTGTTCGTACAGAGGGCTACCTCACGTCGTGCACGTTCGACTACCTCACGAACTCGTTCGACACGAAGCTATTCGTCGCCTGCATCTTCACCTGCAGCTACGTGTTCCCCATGTCCATGATCGTCTACTTCTACAGCGGCATCGTCAAGCAAGTCTTCGCCCACGAAGCCGCGTTGAGGTACCTCACCCCTACCCCAACCCTACCTTCTAATATTCGATACCACTATCAGAACTATTGAACAGAGTATTGTTTAGTTTTTTGTCAGCTACATGTTTGCTATTTATAGATAATATAGATAATATTATAAAAATTACATTTCAAAGTGGAATTAAAAATAAATACATTAAAAATTTCACACAACATAAACAATTACGTATATTAAAAACAAAATTAATTTTGAGACTAATGTGTAGTTATAGGAATATTATGATTAGTGAATTCCGGCTCCATCTTCGCATTCGAATGCTCTGATGTGTTTTCTTGTTCCCCTTACTCTAATGGAAACAGCTCTTATGACTGAAATTTGCACCTTTACTTTAAGCCAATAGATTATTTGTGAATATGATTTATGCCATTTTTCATTTAATTTTGAGGATGTTTTTTAAAAAAAAACTGATATATTCAATCCCAAGGGCTCCATCGCAAGAGATGACTAGAGGAGTAAAGGAAGCTCTTAGGTCCTCAGCAGCTCGATCATATTTTAAATGTTTCTCTCGGCTATGTTTCTGAGCAGTTTTTTGCCAGGTGAGGTTGCTGTATGAGGAAGCGTCAGCATTTACTATGCGAACATCAAAGAACGCTTTCCTCGCAGGTTCAGTAACAGGTCACCTATTAGAGCTGGTTGGGTTGTGTTTGCGTTACGCATTATGGGCTCTATTGTGCCAGGTCCCCATGCTAATTCGGCCCAGTTTTTACAATCATCTCTATTTATATGAAGCCGATCGTTCTATTTAAAACGTTTCTACAGTTTGATTATTTTCAGCCAGTGTTTAATTAAAATAGGTAGGTATAGCTCATAGAATTTATTGCCCAGGAAAAAATTGCCGTTTACGAGGGAATAATAACAAGCAATGAGTTCCACGCGTAAACCGAAAATCTTAAAAAACTGTAATTTGGCATAGTGATACATTTAAATTACGCTAAAAAGTTGTAAAATTAATTTTTGAGTTTTTTTCGCGTATATTAAAACGAAAGCACCATATAACGAATTTAAAAGGAAAACTATACCAGGCATATTTCACTTCTATACAAAGCGACAAAGTAGGTCCGATCAACACGTAAAAGTATTGAATACATATAAAATATATGTATAATGCTGGCCGAACGCGCCTAAATAAACCATATTAACTCCTATTGAAAGTTCATTTTTCGTAGTTTACTGCGAACGTATAGTTATACCTACGGTTGCTCGCTCGAACGGTAGGGTTGTCAACACATCGAAAATATTAATATAAATTAACAGGTACACATTATGAGAAAAACAGTTACTTGAATAATCAAAATATAATATATATATTTATTTGATGTACACCCTTGATTGTTACTTTTACATTCTGTTTAAGATTAAATAACTATTAACTATAGGTTTTTTCGAATCAAAACTCGTTTCCAGAAATATTGAGGTTATGTGTCAAACAGTACTGATTTGTTTGTAAACAAATAATTTTATCATTTCTATTGACCCCGAATTTAGATAATTCAATATTTCTAACTTGATGAACACTGTTTCGTGTTGATTGATCACTTCAATATACTTAGGTATATCATCTTATATGTATAAATAAAAATAAATTGCAACTACTGACCTTTCCTCGTTCACCGGCAAAGAGAAAAACGTTTCCTTTTTATTATTTTTGGTTCTCTTGTGTAAACACCCACTCACACAGCAATAATGAGTCATTTTTTTAAATTATACATTCACCAAAATAATTCAAAGAAACAACAACACACCACACACATCTAACCGAACTTGACGTAATGACTAGAATGTACCTACTACCACAGATTAAGTAAGAGTGTTACTCGCCTACTTGCATCTCGCTTGACGTGTCTCGACCATGTCTCGACACTCAAAAACCGGTCGAGCGAGTTGACATCGCCGCGCGCGGGCATCCTTGATGTATTAGCATCGGCAACTATGTTCCGTCAGGCGGTGATTATCGGACGTACCTCGCTCAGATAAATATCTGTTACGTAGTAACTCTTACTTAATCTGTGACTATACTACTAAGGGCCGGTTTTATAAAGCCCCGTTAGTAAAAATGTCAGATCAAATTTTAGTAACTTCATACAAGTTTTGACATTCCTGACCGAAATTTGATCTAACGGATCTTTATAAAACCCAGCATAAGTAGACTTGATTGGTTCCTGAGAAACAGGCGGCTAGTTATTAGAGATACAAGTTTTCGTCTGCGTCTTGTTGGATACCCATAGTGCTTCGAGTTTTCGGAGAGGCGCTACGCAATCCCGCAATGAGAGATAGAGCTACCGTTCGGGTGGATTGGCGTATACCGCAACAGCAGTCGAAAGACATGAAAAATTATTTTTTCAGAGAACAAGCAAAAAAGATGAACGTGGAGTCTTTAAGGTCCAACCAGCAGGGTAACGCCGAGTCCGCTGAGATTCGGATAGCCAAGGCAGCGCTGACGGTGTGCTTCCTGTTCGTGGCCTCGTGGACACCTTATGGAATCATGTCCCTCATCGGCGCTTTCGGCAACCAGCAACTGCTAACCCCTGGGGTGATGTATTATGTCATAAATATAAATCTTAACAATTCTTACCAACAATTTACAACGTTTGTGAAAATATTTAAAGGTTTTGTGATGCAATCACCCAACGGGAAGAAATGGGGAGAGTAGCGGGAAACTAATTCTACTCGTACGAAGTCGCGGGCGTCCTCTAGTTTAATTTATAATATAAGAGTACTCAACAACTTTGTAACAAGCCTCATTGTTGAATGATACGAGTATAATAATAATAATTATTAAATTCAAAACTTTAAAATTTATCGTCAAATCATATTGTGGACCAACAATGTCTTTTCAAACCAACGTCAATAACTGATTTTGTCGACAGGTTACAATGATCCCTGCCGTGGCGTGTAAAGCGGTCGCATGCATAGATCCCTGGGTTTACGCGATAAGTCACCCGAAGTACAGGTTCGTATCCATCCAACACATTTTAATATAATGGCCGATTCTGGGGAAAGACAAATCCCCAAGAAAAACATTAGCATCCATTACACAGCCCAAAAGTCACAGTTTGGGTCGCAATGTCGTCTTATATCATCGTGGGGCCTTATTTTTTCGAAGATGTTAGAGGCCGATCATTGACAGTTAACTCAGCTGGCTCTACCTACATGCATGTCGCGATGCGAGGTTACGATACAGACAGTAGATTTGAACAGGATGGGCCCACCTGCCATAATTCAAATGAGTCAATGGAGGTCGTATGCGGCTTTCCTTGAATAAACGGCGGGAATACCATGAAACACAACAACGGGCTCACATATTTTTGATATAAGCTATCTCCTTATTCAGGCAAGAACTCCAACGTCGCATGCCGTGGCTGCAAATAGACGAGCCGGACGACACCGCGTCGACGGCGACTGCCAACACCACCAACAACGCGCCGCCCCCTGCCTCCGCATAAACTACACGCTTCGCGCTCTTGAAAAACAGACTTATTACTCCTACGCACCCACTGCTGACCAGTGTTAGGCAATTAGGTAATAGAGCATTAATGACCTTGCTCTCTGAGCTGATATTTAAAAAAAGTCAGTTTTATTAGGTAGGTACTGAATCTTGAAGAACGAAAACAAGAACTGAGACTAGAATTTAATAAGTTTGTATACCCAGGTTCTCATACTTTTGGGAAATCTGAGTCTAGCGAACACCATGTTTCTATACTCTACCCTTTCTCTACCTAACAACAGGGGTATTTCTAAGAGTTTTAAGGCAAAAAGCTTCCTTTTCATAATGACATCTAACTGAAAACGCTTATTACGGAATCAGATGTAGGTGAAACTTTTGATTACTCATGACGACTACGGCAATTTGTACAAAGGATTTGAAACGAGAATGCTACTGATATTAACTACATTTAAATAATCACTTGCAAGCATGCCACAATATTGTGCCAATAACACTTACGCTAATATAATAATAAATCGATGGTACAAATGTGGTAAGATAAAAATGTGTTTTATTTATTAAAACGTTCTAATTTACCCTAATTTTTTTTATTCATATAGAGCATATGTGAAACGAGCTATTTTGTTTATTATTTTATCTATGTGTGCTTTCCAGTTCATCTCTGAATCTATTTCAACTACCTAGGTACTAACAAGTTACATGAAGAGACTGCTATCTGTAGATTGCTAGCTGTAGTCGTAATGCTAATTTAGAGAAGTTTAAAAAGCGTGAAATGAAAAATTAAATTTAAAATTTAAAATTCCCCCGATTGAAAACCGCTAGTACTTAGCTGGGGTAGGTATTTTATATTATTTCATTTACTTAGCGGTCCCCCGGACACACAGGTTACCTACGTTAAACACATCAAAGTCAAACTTTTTTGACAGTTTGTTCATATTTTTATTATTAAAACCGAGGCCCTGCTTTAAAAATCGAAGTTACATTTGCTTCGATTTTTAACATACGGGATGACCCTTTGTATGATTTAGTCTCGAACGACGCGACGAGTGACAGGGGTGAAGCTAACGTAACTTCAAACATCGATTTTCTAAGTAGGGCCTCAATTCTACGTGGAAGTTAGATTCCCAGTGCACATGGCTCTGAATAAAAAACTCTTAAAGAGTGATTCGGAATATTTCGGATCGCATCCATAATTTGCTATCATTTGTCAAGTAAGTGCACATTGCTGCTGGAGGCACAGATTAAGTAAGAGTTACATACATACATACCCTTATAATCTGTGGTGACTGTGACATACAGCACATACTTATAATCTGTGAATCCCATCTCATGTAAGAAATAATAAACACCTGATTGTTTTTGATATAAAATGTGGTAAATAAATAAAAACCCGTTAGAAAACTCATACGAAAATATGGATAAACTAACAGTAATATCTGGAACCTTGTTTATGGCGGCTGATGTGTTTGCAATAGTCAGTTTAGCTATGCCTGATTGGATTATTACAGACGTCGGAGGTACTTTGTTGTCTTTATCATGTCATAAGTTAACTACCGTGACCTTGAATATCTGCTATAGTTTTTAACTATAGATTTTAATCGTAGATCAATCTATTACCAGGAGATACAAGGCTTGGATTGATGTGGTCCTGCATCACCCTCTACAACAGGCCCCAGGTCTGTTTCACTCCCGACCTGCAACCTGAATGGCTACTGGCACTTATTTGTATCTTCATTGGGTGTATTTGCATCACAACTACTGTTATTCTATTGGCATCAAGTCATTTTGATCGCAACGTCATCCCATATGCAAGATGGGTGGGATTTGCTGCAAGTAAGAATAAACTTGATAATTATCTAACAGAACTTGATCTAAAACTTATCATAAATAAGTATAAATCAATAGAAATGACCAGAGGTATAAACAACCTACTACTATTCCCCACATAATTTGTATTTTGACACAACTGCTGGTCATAGGCCCTTCCCAAAGATCTCCATATACACATATAATAGTTACCGTAAACGTTAGTTACTCTTGCCCTAGGGGGTAACATTGCCCACTCTTAAAACTAATACTAATTTAGGAATAATCAGTTCGGAACCTCTTTTGCAATATAACTATATTGTATGTATCCTTGTGCCTGCCACGGGTACCTTTTATGGACTTTATTTTTGAAACTAAGATCATCTTAAAGTTTGCTTAGTTTCTTATGTCCTTTCTAAATCAAAATTCATCATCAGTGTAATTTTTCTTCCAGTGGTAGTATTTTGCCTGGCTGCTGTGATATTCCCGATGGGTTTCCATGTTGATGAAATTGGAGGTCAGCCATATCAACTGCCAAACAGCCACCAAGTTGGAATATCTTACATACTATTTGTTCTTTCACTGTGGATAACTGTGATTTCGGAACTTTTTGCTGGTAAAGTGTGTTTGCCACATTTTTAGACAGTTATTACTAATACTGCAGTAACTGTAAGTACATCTTGATCTGATACAAAAACTAAGCCAACTATTGTTAACCAAGGCGGCAGTGCCCAGTCAACAATGCGGTAGGGCTCAATATGCCAACTATTGTTGACCAAGTCAGCAGTGCCGTTCACAGTGCATTATAATGGCCGCACTAAGAGTCACAATCTCACATACACAAGTTTGAAAAGGAACAAAACATATTATGTCTCAGTATGGGAATTAGGTATTTCAAGGCAGCCGTATGATTTTCTCTACACCATGTTTTATTTATTTATGATAACTTCTGCATATTGTTGGGTATCTTCATAGGAACCAAATGGCAGAATAGTTTTTTGAAATAGGAAAAAAACTTCCACATGCTCGAAAATATTAACCTTACAGTTGTAAAACCAGCCCGCGTAGTACTGAGTACCAGACCCAGGCAAAATTTAAGAATATATATATTAACCAGTGGCAGCGTCTGCGAAAATGTATAAAATTTCATTACATACCTGGTGTTTTAAGTTTTAAAACCAAGTTTGGACTATGATAACTAACTTCAAACAGCCAAACACTCGTGCAAACAAAATTCTTGCTTTTATAATTTACTTTTTGAATTTCATAGACTAAAAAGTTAAACCTTTTCAAACTGTGTTTACAGCTTATTTAAAAGTGTATGAAAACTTTGACTTTTTTTTATCGAAATTGCGTTAATAAGCATATGAATTTTATTGTATATTGTCTAGACAATATTAAGTTATTTAGGTGTTTAGTCTAGGCCAAGCGTTGTTATCAGTTAGATAGTCTGCGACCCTATAGTAAGCTTTAGACATCAATGACTTTTTCAAGTAAGTGTTAAATAAGTACTAACTTCAGGTAATTAATTATAGAAAAGGATGCATTGACCTACAAATGATTTAATAAACCTTACGGACACGATTTTTTTTATTAAGTACAATTTTATTTTTATTTCTTGTATTCAAATTATGTATATTACAATTCTTTACAAAAGAGTCTTGACTTTTAATGACATAAATAATATTCTCATAAATAAATTGTGACGCTACTGTCAAAATATGAATATCTTTAAATAGTAATCTTAAGGAATCATGGGAGTTTAGATTATATATAGAACAAATGGCTCTTTTTTGCAATCCGAATATAGTCTGTGTGTCAGCAGCTTTTCCCCAAACCAGAATACCGTACGACGTAACACTATGAAAATTACTATAATAAACTAAGCGAGCTGTCTCAACATTAGTAAGTTGCCTGATTTTCCTAACAGCATAAGCTGCCGAACTTAATTTACCTGCTAGTACTGCTATATGAGGACGCGATTGCAAGTTTTTATCTATCGTTATCCCTAAGAAAAGCACCTTATCTACCATTACAAACTCTCATCATTAAGAAATATACTAAATTCTACCAGTCTAACATTAGGCAAAGCGAACCTAACACATTTAGTTTTCTTAGCATTGAGTAGGCAAATTAAGTACTTTTCCTAGTGTGGCGTTTATCCTACTGTAATCGACGGTTTTGCGGTCTACCTTGAAAATTTATGTTGTATCATCAGCAAATAGCATAATATAACAAAGGTTATCTGCAGTGGGTGGTAAGTCATTATACTTCATTTAATTTAGAATGAGAAACCACAACAACATTATATTGCGTCTCGTGAACTGTAATCTCTTTACAATTTGTACTAGAGTAACAATTGACGACACGCAAATAAATAAAGTGACATTAAAACAATTTTATTTTGCGGCTCCCAGACTATTGTACTGTACTGTACTATTTGCTAGGTAGTAAATAGTTGACCAAACGCAATAGTTGTTATTGTGGTTTCTCATCCTAAAATAAATGAACTATAATATAAACCAAAACTAAGAAAGAACCTAATACAGGGTGTCCCAGAAATAGCACGTCACAGTGACACTGGAGATTCCCCAGCCTCAGACGAACCAAACCAGCCTAACATGACCTCAGTAAAAGTTGCACCGTTTTCGAGTTATACCAATTTAAAGATTTTTCCAAATTTTCACCTCTTTTGACATTGTAAGTGCTCGCATTTACTGGGATAGCTTTAGAATTTAGTTGTTTTTATTTGTGCGCCTTTATGAATAGTTGATTAAGATGATAGAAGCATTATTATGCCAATAAGTGATGTAAAAGTTGGAAAAATACTGTAATGAACTTGACTTAAATTATCATCAACATAGTAATTTAAACTTTGAACACCTGCCATAACTTTTTTTTACTAGAAACGAAATGAGCAAATAACTTTAAAAACATGCGTATTTTATGCCAATTCTAAAATGGTATGACACATGATATCTTAATGTATAAAATTAGGAATTCGAATGACATTTGCCAATATGGATCCTCGGAAATCAATGCTAATCATCTAAAAAATTATCTTGTACTCTACGATATCTCATTTGTTTGTGCTCCTTTGAAGAATATGATTGATTTTTGGTTGACCTTGGTTCAAAGATAATAAAAAACGGGTTTAATTTTCATTAGTTTTTACAGTAAATGTTCGAATTGTTTCCCTCCGACTCTAAGGCACAAATGGCATCTTCGAATAAAATTTCGGTTTAATTTTCGTAAACTGGTTTCCGATATGTCTCGGGCTGCATTGAAGACACGTCGCCGTAGTTCCTCTTCGTTACTTATTGGTTTTGAACAAATATTGTCTTTCAGACATCACCAGAAAGAAAAAACATTTTACAAAGCGAAATCAACTCCCGTTAAGAGTGCCAATTCGAGTAGTCGTTTCAGTTCCACAAACAAAATCAGAGTCACGAAACGCAAGGTAACGAACTATGAGTAGTTTGGGTCACAGGGCTACAACTAAAATAACTATCCTACAATTCTTTACATGATAAACTTGCAAAGCGGCTAATCGCGTTTCATTTGTTAGTTTGGTTGCCGGGATCCAAATGTGATACGAATTCCTACTTTTTTGCATTAAGATATCATGTGTCACTCTGATTTTGTTTGTGGAACTGAAACGACTACTCGGCACTCTTAACGGAAGTTGATTTCGCTTTGTAAAATGTTTTTTTTTTCTGGTGATGTCTAAAAGACAATATTTGTTCAAAACCAATAAGTAACGAAGAGGAACTATGGCGACGTGTCTTCAATGCAGCCCGAGACATATCGGAAACCAGTTTACGAAAATTAAACCGAAATTTTATTCGAAGATGCCATTTGTGCCTTAGAGTCGGAGGGAAACAATTCGAACATTTACTGTAAAAACTAATGAAAATTAAACCCGTTTTTTATTATCTTTCAACCAAGGTCAACCAAAAATCAATCATATTCTTCAAAGGAGCACAAACAAATGAGATATCGTAGAGTACAAGATAATTTTTTAGATGATTAGCATTGATTTCCGAGGATCCATATTGGCAAATGTCATTCGAATTCCTAATTTTATGCATTAAGATATCATGTGTCATACCATTTTAGAATTGGCATAAAATACGCATGTTTTTAAAGTTATTTGCTCATTTCGTTTCTAGTAAAAAAAAGTTATGGCAGGTGTTCAAAGTTTAAATTACTATGTTGATGATAATTTAAGTCAAGTTCATTACAGTATTTTTCCAACTTTTACATCACTTATTGGCATAATAATGCTTCTATCATCTTAATCAACTATTCATAAAGGCGCACAAATAAAAAAAACTAAATTCTAAAGCTATCCCAGTAAATGCGAGCACTTACAATGTCAAAAGAGGTGAAAATTTGTAAAAATCTTTAAATTGGTATAACTCGAAAATGGTGCCACTTTTACCGAAGTCATGTTAGGCTGGTTTGGTTCGTCTGAGGCTGGGAAATCTCCAGTGTCACTGTGACGTGCTATTTTTGGGACACCCTGTATAGAGCCCTGAGGCACACCTAATTTAATACCTCCTCCAATATACTGGGTTTGGTTTACAACAACCGTTTGTGTTCTATCACTAAGTTATGAAGAAATAAGATTTAGAGAATTATTTGACAGACCATATTGTTCTAATTTTAATATAAGAGTCGCATGATCTACGCAATCAAAAGCTTTGGAAAGGTCACAAAAAAATCCTATTGCATCTCAAGATTTCCCCCAAATATTGTATCGTCGGCTTAGAGTGCAAACCTGCTAAATCCTTTTTTAAGAATTAGCAGATTTGCACTGTATTTCATCTGCTTAGAGTGCAAATCTGCTAAATCCAAAAAACGGATTAAGCAGGTTTGCACTCTAATGTCGGGTTCCTATATTCAATCCGAGGATAGATAAGGCTTACCTCGGGTTAAAATTTGACATTTGCCCATACAAAATGTGTCAAATTTTAATCCGAAGTAAGCCTATCTGTCCGCGGATTGAATATAGGAACCGGACGTAAGCCGACGGTATATATATTTTAATGAGTACAGGATGCTGCATCAGTTGTGGGTCGTCCTTTGAAGCCAAACTGATTACTGTTAAGCAGTTTATTTCTATTGAAGTGACCTAACATATCTTTTAACATTAACTTCTTACATATCTTTTAACATTAACTTCTTAAAAAATTTAAACAGGTAGAATAGAACAGAAATGGGACGGAAATTCGTAAAATCACTCATATCGCCCGATTTAAAAAGTGGTATGACTACTATATTTCATAAGATTTGGAAAGACCCCCTCTGAAATACAATTATATTAGATTAAAGCTAAGTGAGGTGCAATTATATCTATGACTTTATCTGACGTTCCCATAAATCATATTTTTTTTACACAGCGGTTTTTTTACCTTAACAATTGAAACTGAATCTACGTGGCTAAAATCAAAGCTTAAGTTACATTTAGTAACATTAGCACAATAGTAGATTGTTCAACAAGGGACTAAAACAAGCCATAATGACACGAGATGTTTAGCCACGCGAGCGAGCTTGCGAGCGAGGGTGGCTGTAGTTCGAGTGTCATTATGGTTGTTTAGTGTCGCGTTAAACACTCTACTTTTCACTTTGAATGCGAGGAAAAAAACGACGTTCTAAACAAAATTACAACATTTATTATAAAAAAGTTTCTAACAATTAAAAGTAACAATTAGGTATCTTATTATTACTATCGTTAATCTAACATTAATAAAATAAAAGTAGCTAACCAAATCTACGATATTTAAAAGTGCAATTATACCTTATTATTTCGTTGATGTTTTAAATGCTTGCATATTTAGCCAACAGATACAAACTTGGAAACCATTTTAAAAGTAATTGAACCACGCATAATAAAAGAGTTCGGCCTTAATATGATTAAATAGATTCATATTCGTAATAATTAATCGTGTTTCACGAAATTAAATCCTTTTTTTTTATATATTTGCACAGTTGTCACTTTGAGGTTATTTCGACACCCAAAAATATGGTCCATACACAATCACTGAAAATGGCGATAATCCTCCATTCACAAACACCGTGATTGGTTGTTTAGGGGTTTCCAAAGTAAATTAAAAAAAAAAAACTTTAATCCCTAGAGATTAATAAGGAGCTTTAGTCCCGATTCGCAGAGATTTAAGTAGCATTTTAAGAGCATGAGAAGTGAAAAGTAATTTTTAAGCTTCAATCGCAGATGATTGAAGACATTTGAAGGGTCCACGGAAAGAATATGTCTTGTCACTTTTTTTTGGAAATGAGTTTTGAATTTCAAAATGTAGAGGACGAAATGAACTATTACCTACCACTCAGATTTAGATATAAATCTTCATATAACTTGTATTTTTTCAATCTTAAAAAAACCTCTACACGAAAATTACGTACAAAATGACATGGTTCCTAACTTTCAAATCGCGATATTTCAAAAATTTACTAATGTGACTAGACATGTTCTTTCCGTGGACCCTTCATTTCGTGGTATTAACGGCTATGGTTGAGAAATAATCTTCGAACGCTAAGGCCACGTCTTTGTTTGACGTGATTTGTTTGTCACCCTATATTAGGGTGACTTGATTATCACGAGTTTTAGATTTACCCGTTTATCTATTTATAATTTTCCACACAGTTTTCACCTTATTGTCAGAAGCTTTGAGGTTAAGACTTAAAAGTTTGACTTAGCTGTCAAGCAAACTTGCTTGAAAGCCTTGAATATTTCTTAACATAAACTAACAAGTCAGCGTTCTTGTTCTCCTCCCTCTCTCTATTAAGGCCCCAGTACACAATGGCGTATGCTGGCCCACTGCAGGCGATCGCCATTGTGTACAGGGGGTAATGGTATATAGTGGCGGAGAATTGTCGATCGTGGTGCGCAATCGGGATGTTATCGGTTTTTTGGGCACACTTCAAAGGAATCGTGGCGTAGCGTGGCCTGTGGTGTTCACACAATCGCCCATTGTGTAGTTCGTCACCGACCACTGACCGGGATAGTGCATTTTTTGCACGTCCATCGCAAGTGTTTTGCCAGGCAGCAATGAGCCATGCGCCATTGTGTGAACACCAAGTGATCGTGGCCTACAGTTGTGCATTGCAAAGCATGGCCCATCACAGGCCATTGTGCACTGCGGCCATTATAGTTCATAAAGCCTATTTCTACTTCTATGAATGCCTACAGTAGCCCATATACTAAACTTAGTTGTTGACCCAGAAATAGTTATAATCATGAAATTATTATTAAATTTATGAAGAATTACACCAAACAAATCTTAATAAATACTATTAGAATCATTACCTATGTGAAAGGGATAACCCACAGAGATTACTCTGAACTTGGTTTTTGAATAATTCCGAACGATTGCTAGTTATGGGTCTGTATGTTATTGTCTGTGGTGCTTGATGAAAATAATTTAAAAAAATAAGCCTTTTGACCACTATGACAAGAATTAAAGCAGTTAAATATTTCCTTACCCAAACATTCGCAATTACAAAAAATATCGTCTAAATAGGTAGCACTTTAAACACCTATCCGTGTAGGTTCAAAGAACAAATTACCTAAATTAAAAGATTTAAATAAACTTAAGATCTCAATAGTATTATTTGACGATTCCAGTAAGTTAACATTAAAGTCTCTACAGACATTCCATAGTAGATTCAAATATGTTGAAATCGGCTGATGGTGGTCTGTAAAGGCAAATAATTATGTAATTTTCTACTTCTATGCAACAGATTTCTACAAGCCTCTCTATGGACCCTAACAATATATTTCCTTTCTTTGGATTTTAAGGTACTTTTCTCAATTATTAAAGAACCACCATGAATGGCGGATTTTCTGGCAAAAAACGAACTAAGTCTGGTCTAAGCCAATGTTCAGTAACACACATAATTTGTACATTTTCAGTATCTGATAATAATCCTACTTCTAATAAAATAAATAGTGTTTCCGCTGTCCTATACTTTAGTTTAAAATAAATGGCATTTGTGCCACTATTGTATCTATTTGATTCTATATTAAGGGCCAAAAGTTCTACCAAAGTCAAAATATATTTCTTTGCCAAAAGATTTTTTTCAGCTGTTAGCGCCCGAGCGATCCCAATAAATAATAGTTTTATTATTACTAATTTGTCTAGGGGTTTATCTAAAACTATACTCGAAAATCTAATTAGATTCCAAAATCTGACAGTTCCCATCTTGATTATTTCTTTATTAAAATATTATTTCATAAACATAATTATCAATGAGAACTCGTGTAACCAGTAACATTAGGGTCAGTTTAATTGATAAAAATACCTACACTTAAACCAAAATGCAGTAATCACAGCGAATGTGCGTCGGTTGAGGTTAGGATTTTGGAATCTAATTACAGTTTCGAGTATACTTTTGGAGCACATAGCTCAGAAATATCAAGAGCCACATCTGGCTGGGTGAAGTTCCTAAACAATTAAAATTGTCAATGACATTACTAATTAAATAATTAAAACTCTCCTCATTATATCTACTTTCCAGCAATTGTGTGAATGCCAGCATGTGCTCCTTGGTTTCACGTTGAGTATTTTAATGACATATCCTCAAGTTTATTTCTTAATCTACTTATCTCAGCATTAAGAACTTGGAACAGATTGCAACAAAGTTAAATAGTTTTCGCCGTTAAGTCTTGATGGGATTTCGATAGCACCAATAAGCTGGTTATTGAATAATCCTGCCCACATGTCCACCGAAAACTCGTGCTGATAAGAGTGTTCTTTCACAAGTTTTGGGTCGTCTCTAAAGACAAAAAGATTTAAAAATAACAATTCCAGCCCTTGTGAACTGTGCTTCATCCATCCACAAATATTTTACAATTATTTGCGGATCTTGCAACAATAGTTCATTCATCCGTTGACAGAAAGCAACGCGTGCGAAATTGACATTGTACCAATTTAAAATTAAATACCTAATGTTGACAATTATTCCGGAATAGCACTGATTAAATCTGCCGTCTAAACTATGTCTTAAAATTAGACAATTTAGTTTTAGTTACTTTTAGGCTATTTAAGCGATAAGCACGTAGAATCGGATCCATTTTCAGCTAGACATTCTGGAATAGCAATGGTTAAATCTGCCGTCTAAACTTTGTCTTAAAATTAGACAATTTAGTTTTATGCTATTTAAGCAATGTGTCCGTAGAATCGGGTTCAATGTGTTTATTTATGGTTTGTCAGTTTCGCACTTTGACATGACAGGACAATGTAAACTTTTTTTATGTACCTAAGTATGTACATACTTGAAAATTTTAATCTCACAAGATTAAAATAATTTTTGAGGAACTTTTAGACCTGTGTTGGGAGCTTAATTTATTTCAATAAATAATTGAATATCCTTACATACATACATACATTAAATCACGCCTGTTTCCCAGAGAGGTAGGCAGAGACCACTTCTTTCCACTTGCCCGCTGCGGGGCTATTCCCACAATTTTTATTCCCAGTAGTTCGCACTGCGGCAAATGGGAAAATCAAAATCCCAGTAGTTTGCACAGTTTAATTCAACATAACTGTGTTCAATTTCATATGGTATTATAGGAGCAGGAATATAAAAAAGTAATTTTAATTTAACACATTTATTTAAAATTAGACTGACAATTTAAAACAAACAAACAAACATCTTGACAAATTTCTTTCGCTTCTTCAACATTCATATATGAATATCCTTAATACATTTAAATACAGGTGTTCTAGAGAAATTGAGGCATGGAATTTACAAATGGGCTAAGTGCCAGAAAAAGCAAAACTTAAATTGTACCTTAAGCTAATGCATTTTGATTCAATTTCTCAATAATTGTATTTTGGCACTTAGCCCATTTGTAAATTCCATGCCTCAATTAACTTAATTTAACCTAAGCAATGTTTCCTTAAAGTTATTGGAAATCAAAAATAACACAGTGTATATGTACTGTACCTACTTGGGTCAGAATAGGAATAGGATAACAGCCGTATTTTTAACGGACTCGCGAAGACGCTAAGGTTTTTAACCCAACTGCCGAAGGAAGGAGGAGGGTAATTGACCTGTATGTATGTTTATTTATTTTCTTGAAAAGGCTAACCGGATGGCCCCATTTCGACAAACGACGTATCGCTAGAGTCCGTCTTAGCGTGTGTCAGTGTCACTGGGTACTTTATATTTAAATGAGAAATTGGCGAAATAAAATAAAAAACGTGATAACTAACAATAATATATTGATGACATTATTCAAACAGCAGTTGGGGGTCGAAAGCTATGCTTTTTGTTAGACTTGTAATTTTATACACACCCTTAATTTGGCAGTGTATGTCACAGTGAACAAACTATAATGTTCACTTTTTATGTTTGGAATGTTTTTTTATTTTTTTTCTGATTCAAAATCAAAAAGGGTTTGAATTCCCGACTTTTTTATTTTTGCCAAATTAAGGGTTAAGTACTGTACCTGCTTCAATCAGTCATTAATGAAACAATGTATGTGTTTTCATACCGTGCCCGGGACGTACCCGAGGGATTTTAACAGCGTGTCCCGGAGTTGATTTGGAATTAAAAATGTCGTATACCTAAAGTAGGATACATCGCGAGATGCGAAAACTTGGATGCAACAGATCCGTCTAATTGCGACGTTGCCACTTTTAAGCCAAGTAAAATCATCTGTATACATATTACAAGTAACTAAATCAAATGAAACTGGCACTCATAACCATACATCGGGGTTTTCGGTTTTATTTTAAAACTTGGATGCAACACATCCGTCTAACTGACAACATTTCAAAAAAAAAAAACATTATTGTTTTTTCGCGTTTATAATAGCTGGTTAAAAATTAGACTACCCGTATTTCTTGGTTTTTCTTTATTTAACTAAAATTCGTCGTTAATAATTTATTAAAGAAATAGTCATTAAAAAGACCGTATATACAAAGTTAGGAATACTGATGTCGTGACCTTAACCTGATATAAAATAAAAATAAAGTAACATTAAACATAAACAGAACGGACTGTCATGTCATGTCACTCAATTGTCAATCATTCGCTGCCGTTCGTTCACAAATTTGTTATTTTGCGTAATTTAATTAATTACGTAATTTGTAGACGCCATTAAAATAAATAAACTGTTTTGCGTAGAATCGAAAGCGTGTCGTTAGAATCAAGTAATCCGTCAGACAACATGACAGTTGTATATTTTTTGAATTCCTTTGATAATAAATGGACTAAGGGCACTATAAGTGTATTCCTAACATTCACAATCCAACTTTTTTTACTGTTTTACCTAAATATAAAAAAACTACTGCATAAAAAAATCCAAAGATATTTTTACTGTAATCAGCAGTGTAAAATCTAGAAACGGTATTTTATTTTACTACCTTAGCACAAAATGAATTGTTGTCAATTGCGACGTTGCCACTTTTAAGCCAAATCTGTATACATATTACAAGTAACTAAATCAAATGAAACTGGCACTCATAACCATACATCGGGGTTTTCGGTTTTATTAAAAAACAGAATTTTACTCTAGGTTTCTACCTAATGAAAAATTAATTGAACAAAAAAAGGTATTTTATAAAAGAAATGTCGAAAAACTATGAACGAATTTTTACAAGGAAATAGAAATGCGATCGAAAAAAATTAAATATGCTCCTATTACAACTGCCGACTTAGAGAGATCGTTCAGTTCATTGAAATGGATAATATTTACAGCAAGACGTCGCAGATGAACTGTTCCAAATATTGAAAAAACTTTAATAGTTTATTTTGAAAATCGTGTCAACTACTAAATTTACCTACTGCAGGTAATTAATTAACGTTAATTTTATTATTATCTCATATAATTATAGCCTTGGTAGTAAAGCTAAAGTACTACATGAGTTAAAATAAACTTGTATCATAGTGTAAGCAATTCGCAGAGAGGTAGTTAGTCATTAGGCATAATATGATATTTTCTCAGATTACCTATCTGTTGATATCTACTCTTTCTTAAATCATTCCCGCACCGAAAACCCCGATGTATGCTCATAACTCATCTATAACTCCTACAGATATGGTAGTCGTCTGCAGCGTGCCCTGAACTTGTTGCCTACGATATGACACTCATAAGATTGAAAGAATATGACAAGTATGCTAGTAGGTATGTCAGTTGTCATAATCTTGCAAAATACAAAAAAGACGAGAATTATGAAGAATCAAAAGCATCTCCGCATCACATCAGTAACTTGCCTACTTAACCCTTGGCCAACAATAGTTTTAGTTACGGGCATGTGTACCTAGAAATGGGTTCCTTACAAAAGAATAGAAACCTGCATCGCGGCAGACCAAATAAGCGACCGAGGATGTAACATGAACTTGATAGGTTACTTTCTTCCAAAACTGATGAGCCCAAGATAATTAGAGCGTTTCTCTTTTTTTTTGCCACTAGTTTTCAAAATTGACGAAAAACCAAAATATCACTAATCATAAAGTTTATGAACGAAATTCGATAGAATACGAGGGTGGATTGAAAAGTTCTGAGCCTGGTAAAAAAAAGTAACGGGCTCACTTTTTATAACAATTTTATTTTTCGACATATTCTCCATGAAGGTCAATGCACTTAGTCTACCTCGCCTCCGACTTCATTATCCCATCAAAAAAAAAAGAATCGCTGAGGTCGTTAAAATATGAGTCTACTGCTTCTTGTACCTCCATATTTGTCGAAAATATTTGTCCTCCCAAGTGTTTTTTGAGGTTTGGGAAGAGATGATAATCGGGAGGAGCTAGATCCGGCGAGTAAGGGTCATGCGGCAGCACTACAAATCCACAATCATATATTTGTGCCATTGATTTCGCCGAAGTGTGAACGCGAGCGTTGTCTTGGTGAAACAGTACTTTTTTCGACAGCATTCCAGGTCTCTTTATTTTAATTTCCTCACGCAGATGACGTAAAAGAGCACAATAGTAGTCCGAATTTATTGCTTTGCCCTTTTCGAGATAGTCTATCATGATATTCATGATAACCCCCCTGCAATCCCAGAAAACTGAGGCCATTACCTTATTAGCTGACAAAATGACCTTGGCTTTTTTGGGTGGTGGTGAACCTGGTCTTTTCTATTGCCTGGATTGTTCTTTCGATTCTGGTGTACTGTGGTGGACCCATGTCTCGTCCATAGTTATAAAACGATTGAAAAAATTGTCGAAGTCACGTTGAAACATACATAAACAATCTTGGGAAATTGTAACACGTACTCGTTTGTTCTCGACTGAAAGCAGTCTAGGCACCCACCTGGTTGACACCTTAGAAAATCCAAGAACATCGGTGATGATGTTCTGTGCCCGCTCATAAGAAATACCCATTGCTTCCGCTATCTCCACAATCTTCAATCGCCTATCCTTCATTATCGCATCTAATATATTATTGACATTTTCGTCCGTAGTAGCCGTCAACGGCCGCCCACTCCTAGGCTCGTCTTGAACAGTCTCCCGGCCACGTTTGAAACCAGCTACCCATCTATTTATGGTAGCATACGATGGAGCAGATTGCCCTTATGTTTGATTCATATCTTCAAATATTTGTTTTGGTGTTAACCCCTTCTTTTGCAAACATTTTATGACAGAACGGTGCTCAATTTTATCCATTACTTGAAAAATCAGTGACCTTATGTAGCAGTTCCAGCATAAAATGCAAAATTGTGACAGGAAAAAAACAAAAGATAGTGCATAATGGCGACTAAATATGGCACTTTGACCTGCCAGTATTTATTTGTTTTTTTTTTATTATATTCAACCTTAGGCTCAGAACTTTTCAATGCACCCTCGTATTTCATAAAGTTTTAGATTTTGTGCAAGTGACCGCTTTTTAATAGGGTTAAATGGTGAAAAATCGCAAAATATTGAGGGTAAGTAGAATATTGGTTCTTATTGTGTTACTTTTTCTTTGATTAATATCATAAAAAGGTGCACAATTTATCCCTTAATGTTGGTGTTTTATAAAAAAATACTATAAAAGTAATGTAATCGTGTGAAAATATTCTATCAAATTATAAATTATCTTTGAAAATTTTGTACAGATTCTTTTTCTGTGTTACCTTGACCTAAAATTGCCTTTATAGTTTCGTTTCTTTGTAAAGTAAGCATATCTGAATAAGTTTTTGTATATTATATTACAATAGCGTTTTTATGTTTTATATTAGTGGCCGATTTTTTTTTTTTTATGTAATATAAATGAAATAAAACGAAAATAATGACGGTAAAAATGTTGGGACAGTAACAAAGAAAACCATTGGTAACAAAGAAAGAAATGTAAGGCTATGCGTATAATGTACCTCAATATTCAGTTTTAAACAATTATTTTATCTAGAAATAATTTATACTTTGTAAAATCATACGAATTATTAGGCAACTGTACTAAATTTCGGTAAGAAACATTTCTTTTGGAAGTCATACTTAAGTATTACATATGATTCACTTCGTTGCTTGTAATGTTTATTAAAATATAAAGGGTGAAATCTAAGTCGTACACTAAGTATTTTATTTTTAAATGCAACGTCATGGGACACAGCAAAATGTGCTAATGGCAAAAAAAAAAAGAAACGCTCATTTATGCACAGAAAGAGAAACGAATGGACACTTAATTTTGCCTAGCAGTGACAACAACATCATTGCGGACCACGAGTATGGAGGCCTCCTTTAACCATGACAATACGACAGGCTTGATTTTTACCGACGTGAGGTTTAGCCGGGCGAATAAAATTAGAACATGCAATGAGTTCTAAGTAACAGTGAAATATACTATTGGAATATTGTAGTGAGACACAATACGAATCTTTTTGTGGCCAAAATCGTTTTACTGAGTTGAGTAGTAGTAGTAAAACTCTTTATTGTACGTACAAACAAATAATTACCTATGTTTTTATTTGTTTGTACGTACAATAAAGAGTTTACTACTACTACTACTTCTACTACTAATTATTTAAACTACCTATTTAAAATTAAGTACCCATTAATTACTATACAAATGCACAATATGCCTTTGTGACATTTACCTGATCAAAAATTGGAAGTGTATTATTAAAGAAATCGTATTGTTCGTTTATACTTTGCAGAATTGTTTTCATTGCGAGACAATACAGCGTTTTAACTTTTTTTACGGAAAACGCGTTGTATTGCAGTTGTTTTTGAAAATGAATTCATATTGGATTGGTTAATATTATGTTACCAACGCACGACAATTGAAAGGAGTTCTTTTTGTTGTCTTTTTTTTTACTTTTTTAAAAAGTTGAAATGTAAGTGGCCAGTATTTCATATGCAACATGTACGTTCCTCTAAAGAGGTTGCAATCATTCCGATTTAAATTATAGCGGTTCTAGGAAATGTATGTAAAGAATTTAATGTCAAGATAACTCCATGTACTCCCTTAGCAAAAATTTTGAAAAAAATACATATTAAAGGACTTTAGTGGGAGTTTTACCAGTGAAAAAATTAGAGCGGTCTCTAACATGGAAGTGATAAAAAAAAAAAAACTGAAAAGTTTGAATGGGTTTTTTTAAAAAAAAATCTATGGCATAATGAAAATATAATTATGGCCATTTGATCATCTTGGTTAAATGTACATTATATGCCAAGCTCATTAAAATTGGTTAACAGGAAAAAAAAAACAGAAAAATTAAATGTATTTTTTTTTTTAAACGAAAACTATGATATGAGTTTCTTTTTTTTTTTTGCCACTCGCACATTTTGCTGTGTCCCATGACTTTGCATTTAAAAATAAAATACTTAATGTATTTAAGTTAAGGAGTTTGAATTTTTTACTTATTCATCGTTTTATTTGCACACTAAAAATATTTTTACAATACATAAAAAGCTTGGCATTTATTTAAAATTAATTAAAAACGAAACCTCTACTTTTTCAAAGTATGAAAGAACGACTGTCCCATCTTAAAATCCATAACTTTACATTGAAATATCTTCATGATGGTCAATAAACCTATGTGAACTTTTGAATTTTAATCTATGCTTAGTAGTATTAAGATTCATTTTTCGTCTACTTTGTCGAGTTAACACCAGTAATATGGTAGAATTTAATTTTTAACTCTTGTCCCAGGAAATGTTCCAAAAGTAATTCCCTATTGTGTTCCCCATTTTACTAGCTTAACACGTTCATGGACGCGGATGCTATAGCAGTCGTGTATCATACCGGCTATAGCATGGGCGTCATAAATACGGGGGTCAAATTAAAATGGTTTTTTATTACTGTCCGTGAACGTGTTAATATAAAAATAAAAACTACCAAGACTTATTATTTGCGACGGGCAACACAAACAAATGTCACTTCCCACGCGACAATGTTGTTGCGGTAAGTTGTTATTAAAAAAAACTGAAGAGAGCACGTGCGTAGGTGTTGTGACCAATATCTTTTCCTATTGTGTACATGTGATTTTACGAGATAACTTAAATAATTTACTTATATTTGGTTACTTATAGCATAGTTAATATTATTACGAACAGTTTGATATAAAGTCATAGAACATTTTCCATAAAACTAGCCCACAATATTTTTTTAAAACATTGAACACGTGCTGTGTGACTTCTTTTTGTGTTACTTTTGCGTGGTAACATATCAAAGGAAAGCTAAGTTACACTAAGAGGAAAATAATAAAGGCTAGTTTTCATTGTTGTACAGGGCTAAAAAAATGTCAGAGCAACCTACTAAGATTTTTGGGGCTAAAAAGATGGGACGCTACAGAGAACGGTTAAAAACAAAAATCCAGAAAAGCTTGAATATGATATGCTGTTTCATAGAAAAGTTCAATACGTACTCGATCAAAATGTAGGTCTGTATGAAGCAGCTGATGTTTTTTCCTGATTTCAGAGTTGCTCCCATAGTGAAAGTATGTTCATATTCGTGGGTAGAACACAGAGGTGATCATTTGTAGGTATATCACGACTTAGATTTCACCCTTTATATTTTAATAAACATTACAAGCAACGAAGTGAATCTTATGTAATACTTAAGTATGACTTCAAAAAGAAAGGTTTCTAACCGAAATTTAGTACAGTTGCCTAATAATTCGTATGATTTTACAAAGTTTCTTATATAAATTATTTCTAGATAAAATAATTGTTTAAAACTTAATATTGAGGTACATTATACACATAGCCTTACATTTCTTCCTTTGTTACCAATGGTTTTCTTTGTTACTGTCCCAACTTTTTTACCGTCATTATTTTCGTTTTATTTCATTTATATTACATAAAAATAAATAATTCGGCCACTAATAAAAAACATAAAAACGCTATTGTAATATAATATACAAAAACTTATTCAGATACGCTTACTTTACAAAGAAACGAAACTATAAGGGCAATTTTAGGTCAAGGTAACACAGAAAAAGAATCTGTACAAAATTTTCAAAGATAATTTATTATTTGATTGAATATTTTCACACGATTACATTACTTTTATAGTATTTTTTTATAAAACACCAACATTAAGGGATAAATTGTGCACCTTTTTATGATATTAATCAAAGAAAAAGTAACACAATAAGAACCAATATTCTACTTACCCTCAATATTTTGCGATTTTTCACCATTTAAACCTATTAAAAAGCGGTCACTTGCACAAAATCTAAAACTTTATGAAATATTCTATCAAATTTCGTTCATAAACTTTATGATTAGTGATATTTTGGTTTTTTGACAATTTTGGAAACTAGTGGCAAAAAAAAAGAGAAACGCTCATATTTAGGGTGCTCAAATTTGGCAAAACAATTACTAATGCAGAGCCACACAATTAGTGATGGGCCGCGGTAATATCCCCGTTACCAGTAAGTTTCCGTTTGGGAATATTCCCAGTAAGTTTCTAATGTTACCAGTAATATTCCCAAAAGGTGGGAATATACTATACTGGTGATTTATATGAGATTTAATGATTATATAGTTAGTTAAATAAGCAATATGCATAGATATATTCCTTTCTCTTTTACACATATCACCTTTTTTCTCTTTCACACAAACTTCTTATCTGAAATGGCACAAACACAAAGGACTTAGTTTTGCCCTTGACTCGACTCAGTGCACGTGCTTTTTTTGATGGTAGTGAAAAATGTGATAATGATTATAAGCTTAAAAAAAATCGTTTTTCATGAAAAGAGGAAAAACATTTATTCACGCCAAAATTACACAATCTGAATACATAACAAAATTAAAAAAATACAGTAAAAAAAATTCTTAAAACTAGTGATGCAACGAATACGAATACGAATATTAGTATTCGCCGAATAGAAGACATTTACCGAATATTCGTATTCGGCGAATACTAATACGAATATTTAAAAACTAATATTTTTGGCCTTTTGGCGAGAAGATGTCCATTTTCCAAGTCTGAAAAAGCTCGCCCAAAAATATTTTTCACTGAAGCCATGTACAGTCGCCTCGGAAAGACTTTTTTCAACGGCTGGGAACATCCAGACTGAAAAAAGAAATCGCCTAAAACCAGAAAATCTACAAATTTTATGTTTTTTAAATAAAAATTTGCCTGTTGTAAATTTTAATTATTAGAAGAGTAAACATTATTCAAATAAATAAGTCTTTGATTACCATGGCGAGATATTCGTATTCGTATTCGTATTCGCCGAATAGTAGGTTTGATATTCGTATTCGTATTCGTATTCGTAAAAGTAGTATTCGTTGCATCACTACTTAAAACTAAACTTAAAACCTAGTGTTACCTCCCCAAGCCCTAATTACAGCCTCCATGCGATCCTTCATTGACCTCACCAACGTCACGATTCGTTCTTGAGGAATGTCACTCCACTCCTCGACGACGGCGTCCCGAAGCTGTTCAAGGGTAGCAGGGGCAGTATCACGAGACCGCACCCGGCGTTTCAGATCATCCCAAAGGTGCTCTATGGGGTTCAGGTCAGGACTTCTCGCTGGCCACTGCATCACGGGGATCCCAACCTGATCCAGGTAGTCCCGAACAATCAACGCAGTATGAGAGCGGCCGTTGTCGTGCATGCATGTGAATTCAGGCCCGACAAAACCGGCATACGGGACCACGTGGTCCTCCAGGATCTCTGTGATGTACCGGTGAGCAGTCAGGGACCCCTGGGCACGTCCACCTCCAGTGCGGGAGACGCACACAAGGTCGGTTTTGCCCTGGATTGAAATTCCGCCCCAGAACATGCCTGCACGAAAACTGAATAAAAATTCCCAGTAGTTCGCACCACTTGCCGGAGGTGCGGACTAGTGGGAATTTTTATTCCCAGTAGTTTGCACTGCGGACTACTGGGAAAAAAAATCCCAGTAGTTCGCAGTGCGAACTACGGGGTGCGGACTACTGGGAATAGCCCCAAATTTTCAAAATGAAATTTAATAAAATAATTGCGAATGTCTCTGAAATAATGGTAAAATAGAAATATAATGCAGACAAATGTGCCGTATAAGTTTAATTAAACAGTAAAATTGGTTTGTAGCCAAGTTTTGAATATAGGAAATAAACCTTGGCTGATTTTACACCTCCTTGGTCTGAAATGATGTACAAGTGGATTCTATATTTTAAAACTAAACTCATAACTCCCTAGGGAGTTATGAAAATCTATAACTCCCGCGGGAGCTAAGTCGGCTATAACTGCCCTAAACGCCTACGTGTTATAAAACCCTTTCCGAGCAAGTGTGATGAAAATATTTAAAAAAGGTCGTCAATTGGGCTCGCGACGACTCCATTCAAATCGGAATATAATAATACCTACTGTGAGGCGGTACGGAACCCTCGAAGTGAGAGTCTGACTGGACTTTTAGTATGTATACAGAGTAGCGTCACAGTAAACATTAACATGGACTACACGATTTTTTGAGATATTGAAAGGGAGCGCCGGGCATTATAGCCGTCAGGGCTAATATGATAGCCCGCAGATTCAGTCACCACGCTACTGTGGGGCATCTGGTATGTTCTCGGGTGGACACGCGAAGCATGGTTTCGACAGCCATGGTTTCATGGTTTCATGTTTCATACGGGACCACGTGGTCCTCCAGGATCTCTGTGATGTACCGGTGAGCAGTCAGGGACCCCTGGGCACGTCCACCTCCAGTGCGGGAGACGCACACAAGGTCGGTTTTGCCCTGGATTGAAATTCCGCCCCAGAACATGCCTGCACGAAAACTGAATAAAAATTCCCAGTAGTTCGCACCACTTGCCGGAGGTGCGGACTAGTGGGAATTTTTATTCAGTTTTCGTGCAGGCATGTTCTGGGTGGACACGCGAAGCATGGTTTCGACAGCCATGGTTTCATGGGTGCGTCGCGAAATTCAGCAGGGTATGCGCTAGCCGCCAGTCTCCTGACCGTCGCGCTGAAAGAGGTCAGTGGCCTGATCAGGCACTGGTCCGCTCTGCACTTAAGTTAAGGTACTAACATAGTTATTTATTCATATTCATATTCATATTCACTTTATTGCATCCATGGTATTTACAAAGTTCTTAAAGAGTAGTATAGTGCTAAACATGGACCCTATTAGGATATAGCAATCTTAAAACTAAATACAAAATAACCTAAATATAACAAAGTAAGTTAGTACTTACCTATACCTATATTAAAAAGTTACAAAATATAAATCAAGCTCCCTTTCTATATACAACAGAAATTTTAATACATTTACATTAACAAAAATATAATAAAAAAAAGTAGTTGAATATTTTCGTACAAATCTATTTAATGAATTAATTTTCTAGGTATTCTGACAAGGTATAGTAACAATTCTTAATTAAAAATATTTTTAGGTTATTTATGAAAGTTGTATAAGTTTTTCACCTCAGCAGCTCAAACAAGCAGGTTTTGCTGCTTAAAAACAGTGAGCAAAATTCAATTTTGCTGCGAGCGAGAGGCAAAGTAGCTTTTTAATTATTTTTTTTAAATGCCGTGAGCAGTGCTGGGGCTACTCACAACATTCGAAAAAATTGAACTTCACTTTGTTCTGTCACTTTCACTTCGATAGGAAAAAAGCGAGAGATAGAAACAACTTGATTCGAAGTTCGATTTTCAAATTCCACACATAGTAGGCCCAAAAAGAAACGCACGTTCGGATGCACACATAACCGTAAAATTGCAAATAAAACTATCTGTTAAAGTTTGAAATGTGTTTATTATTTATAACTATTTTATACAGTAGGTACCATCATTTTTTTTATTTAATGTTTTGATGACAAAATTAATGAATAATAAGAAGTTTATCATGTATCTACATAATTTTGTTATCGTTTTAACAATCTTTAATTTCGTGACATAAACCGCGGGGGCAGTTTCAGAACGCATTTCAAAAATAGCGGGATTATTGTAGCCAATAGCCATAGACAAGGCCTAGTTAGGTTTTTTTAAAGCCACAGACTACATAAAGCTGTATAAAGTTGTGTTTGCACTACGGCATTATCAAGTTGAGTGACAGGTTTTATCTGTTTCATGTTTATTTTTTCGACTTTTTATTTTATTAGTATTTTGCAAAAATGCTTGTGATTGATGCATATGCGATCGTGTCGTTATTTACGAGGGCAGAGTGAAAAGTCTGGAAAAAATTAAACATTTTTTTTTTTTGTCCATGTAAATATTTATTTTTCAACGTAGTCCCCATGTAACTCAATACACTTGGTCCATCGCTTTTCTAGCTTTTCGATTCCCTCCGTATAGTACGATTTCTCCAACCCTTCAAAATACGCATTGGTTTCTGCGATGATTTCTTCGTTGGAACCAAATCTTTTTCCACCAAGCCATTTCTTTAAGTTTGGGAAAAGAAAATAGTCGCAGGGGGCTAAATCCGGAGAATAAGGCGGATGCGGGAGCAATTCGTAACGCAACTCGTGGATTTTAGCCATAGCAACTGCACAAGTGTGGACTCGTGCGTTGTCTTGGTGAAAAATGATTTTCTTTTTCGCCAAATGGGGTCGTTTTTCCATTATAACTTCATGAAATTGCTGTAACAAGTTGGCATAATATTCGCCGTTAATCGTTTTACCTTTCTGAAGGTAATCAACATATATTACACCACGAGCATCCCAGAAGACAGTAGCCATAACTTTATTCGCCGATAAAACTGCTTTGGCCTTCTTTGGTGCAGGTTCACCTGAAGCAATCCATTGTTTTGACTGCTCCTTGGTTTCTGGTGTATGATGATGAATCCAGGTTTCGTCAACAGTTATGAAACGACGCAAGAAGTCCTTTTCATTACACCTAAACTTCGCCGAACATGCCTCTGACAGGGTCACCCTAGTGCGTTTTTGATCTACTGTGAGCAATCGCGGCACCCAACGGGCGGAGAGCTTCTTCATATCCAAATAAGTGTGAAGGATATTACGAACCCGTTCGTCTGAAATGCTTACCATATCAGCTATCTCACGGACCTTTATTCTTCGGTCGGTCAATACGATGTCATGGATTTTGGTGATCATCTCTGGTGTAGTGACCTCAACTGGGCGTCCGGGTCGGTCGGCGTCAGCAGTGCTTGTACGGCCACAACGAAAATCCGTAAACCACTTGTGGATCATTTTAATCGATGGAGCAGAGTTCCCGTAATATTTGTCTAATTTTTTTTTTGTATCCGTAATGGTTTTTTTTCGCAAAAAATAATGTTTAATCAGAACACGAAACTCACTTTTCTCCATGTTTGCAAACACCGAAGTGATTGTTTCTTTTTCATAGCTGTCAAAAAAAAAACTAGTCGTGTGAACTGGCTGAAAATATACGATTTACCTCCAAAAAGGCTGCATTACAAATTGACATTAATGAATTTGTGAAGAAAATACCTTTAATATGATTTTTACCAGACTTCTCACTCTGCCCTCGTAGTCGTGTATTCACCAAATGGTCACAACGGAAGACCTGCGTTAACCTTACCAGCTTCACGCTGTGTTGTTCTCGCTGCTGTGGTGAAAAGTTGTATGTCTCACACGAGACCAAAGTTTTTTACGTCTCGTATCTTTGAATCTCTCGCTACGCTCAGGATTCTAACCTAGAATCACTCGCTACGCTCGTGATTCAATAATAGAATCCTTCCCTTACTCGGGATTCAAAATCATCACTCGCAGCAAAAACTAACTTTGCTCTCTTGTTGAACAAATAACTATTTTCTGCTTGTAGGTCTTTAGGTAGGTTATTATAAATTTTTATACACATTGCATGTGGACCTCTACTGTACATTTTTATTCTCGCAGGGACCACTGAGACCAACCTGTTTTTGTGTCGTAAATTAAAATTATGTGTGCACAGGTCTTTTGATTGACAAAACAGGCTGCTTTGGTTTCGGACAAATTTGCATGACTCTAGAATATAAAGGTTAGGGTTAATATGTTCAGATTTACAAAATGGTGTCTGCATGTCTCATCATTCTTGATATGAGTCAATATTCTGATGCATCTCTTTTGCAGCAGGAATAGCTCTTTTACGTTTGTGCTGTTTCCCCATAGTACAACTCCGTAGTAGAGCCACGCCTGTGCAAAAGCATGATAGGCAGTGAGTGCAGTTTTCAGGTCAGTTGTCCGAACAATTTCCCTTAGGGCATAGGCAAATCTGGAAAGTTTGCCAGCAACTTTGTCGATGTGGCTTTTCCAGTTTAGGTGTTTTTCGATATTGATACCTAGTAACGTGCAGGTGTTCACAAATTCGATTTTGTTGTTCAAATAGGAATATTTTACTTTTAAATTTTGTCTTTGGTGGGGCCTGAATTGAAGTAAATTAGTTTTTTTGAAATTTAAACACAAATTATGTTCCTCGAGCCATGCTATAACTATATCGAAAGTATTATCTAGACTTTTTATTAGGTCGTTATTGTGATTACTGGGGATTACTATGGAGATATCGTCTGCATAAAGAAAGCATTTGATATTATTCTTGGATATTATTTTAGGTAAGTCGTTTATATAAATAATGAATAATATACAGCCAAGTATAACCTTGTGGTATAGAGCAAGTAGTGCGTAATTCTTGGGATCGTACCTTAGTAATCTTGTTTATTTTGGTATCGAGGTAATCTATTTCTACTATTTGTTTCCTATTTTTCAAATATGACACGAACCAATTATAGAGTGTACCGCGAACTCCTATCCCGTAAAGTTTATTTAAAAGGATGTTGTGCTGCACCCTGTCGTAGGCCTTGCTCATATCTAGAAGCAATCCAAAAGCATATTTTTTATTATTTATTGAACTCAATACTTCCTCTATAAATTTGTAAACTGCTAATGCCGTCGATCTTTTTTTTTCTGAAACCGAATTGACAGTCATCAAATACGCCAAACTTATCACAAAACGAGCACAGTCGTTTAGCCACTATCGTTTCAAAGACTTTGGAAAAGGTGCACAGAAGGGCTATGGGACGGTATTGCTCGGGATCTGAAGAATTATTCTTCTTTGGGATTGGTTTTATAAGTGAAATCTTAAGAGGCTCTGGAAATACTCCCGTTGCAAGGGACTGATTTATCAAGATTGAGAGAGGGATAGTAAGTTCATCGACACACTTCTTAACAAGGGTTGGAGGTATTTCATCTATGCCACAGCTGTTTTTATTTTTTAATTGGAGTATACACTTGTGGACTTCTGACGGGCTAACTGGTGATAAGTAAAACGTGTTGCTTGTCGGGGTGTGCACTGGGCGGCCCCGCGGCTGGGCTCCCGGCGGGGGCGCTCCTACCGACGCGAAGTACGAGTTAAAGCAGTTTGCAATACTATGGGGCTCATCGGTGAGTTGATCGTTTATTTTTAAATTAATATTTTTCTTGGACTTTATATCGGTTTTATTTGTTTGTTCACGTATGATTTGCCAGACTGTTTTTATTTTGTTACTAGACTTTTTGATTCTTTTAATATTATGCAGTTTCTTTGATATTATTACAGTCTTTTTTAACACGTTGCCGTAATTTTTACAGTGTTTTTTTAAAACTAAATTGTTAGTTTCGCATGTAACAATTTTGAGCAGGCGTTTATGTTTACATGACTTTTTTATTCCAGATGTTAGCCATTGTTTTTTTGGTTTATATTTATGTTTAAGTTTTCTTACAGGGATGCAACGGTCGAGTAGTGTTTTAATTTCAGCGTGGAAACTATCAAAATTTTGGTGGATGGTTTTGTGTGGGGTAATTACATTATTCCAGTTGATTTTCTGTAATTCTTTCTTATAATAATCTAGATTCTTGATTGAATAAAATCGTTTGGAACAAGATATTTCGCCATTGTCACTTTTTGCCTTATCTGAAGTATCAGGTACGGAAACTAGGACACCTTTGTGATCTGAAAAGCCAAGTTCCGTAACATCAACCTGAATGGTGTTTACTACGAAATTAGAGAATATAATATCCAGACATTTTGCAGTGGAATTTGAGGTTCTTGTGGGTTCCGATACATGTTGTTTCATATTAAACATTCTAAACAAGTTCAATAATGTTTTTGATTGAACCGTTGCCTTTAAAACATCAACATTTAAATCTCCTCCAATAATAATATTTTTCTTTCCGTATTTTAAATTTACATAATGCAACAATTTTTCAAGGCATTCAAAAAATAAGTCGGGCAATCGGTCGCTGTTAGGCCAATATATAACTATCAATATTAAATTTAATTTGGTTATTTCTATTGCACACGTCTCGAATATGTATTCTACGGTCATATTTTTAATATCTAACAATTCAATATACTCTATACCATCCTTTAACAACACACATACTCCCCCACCTTCATAGTTTGATCTACAGTAACAAGTTGCCAAATTAAATCCTTCCAATTTCAACAAATCAATTTTTGATGTTGTAATCCATGTTTCAGAAATACATAACGCTTTTATATAAGGTCTTTCGTCTATAAGATCATCTACTAGGTGTATTTTGTTTCTTAAACTACACATGTTTTGATACAATATACTTAACTGGCTGGGTTTAGTGACGAAAAAAAGTTTCGACAGATGGTGTAGGGTGGTCTTCTGAAGTTTGGTGCGGCGGCGCTAGGTTGCGTATTGCGTGGTCGGTGTGCCGCGGCCCTGCCGCGCTCGCCGGGTTCGTGGTGGTTGTAGTCGCGTCTCGGGGTTGGTGGGTGTCAGGTGGCGCTGCCGGTGACGATATTTCTCTTCCATTAATAAACAATTTATTGTTGCGAATTATAGCTTTCTGTCCACTTCGTCGCGCTTCTTTTAATTTCTCTCTCAATATTTTATTTTGTTGTAGACTTTGTGGGTCTAGAAATTGAGATAAATAAAGGCCCGTATTTTTCAGGTATCGTGCATTCTCTACAAGGTATCTTGCCATTCTCTTACTAAGTAGCTCAATTACTATAGGCCGCCTAGATGTCCTACGTCCCATTCGCCACAACTCTTCGATTTGGCCTGATAAATCTACATTATAGATTTCATAGAAGAGGCGGATGATTCGGTCAAGCAGGACGAGTTTCGATTCCTGTTCTAACTCATTTAATCCATACAAGACAATTTTCTTACTCCCTTCTAGGTTACTTAAAGAATTTGCTTGCTGTGGATATTCTACTACTTTAGGGTTCATATTGCAATAGCCCGTTGTACGTGGCGATTTGGTAATATCTGCGTAAGAGGTTGGAGGCTTTAACTTATCTTCTAATAGTTTTGTTTGTTTTTTTAAAGCTGCTATTTCGTTTTCTAGTGATAAAATGCTATCCTTAGTTCTATCAATACGCAGATTAGTTGTTTGCAGAGTGGTGTTCATCAATAGGGAATATGCATGGATTTTAAAAATCGCATTTCTCATCAAAATATGAAAATACCGTACAAGAGATCACCAAAACGGAAATTAAAATTAAAATCGGTCAAGAAATACGGAAGTTATAAGCATTTCAAACTTCTAATTAGACAGAGAGATCCGATGTGCACCGTGACGTCATTGTGCACTGCGGCCATATAAACTCCATGTAAAATTCCGTTTTTCTAGAAAGAGATACGAACAAATCTTTGTTGGCTTATATCTTGGTTATTTTTATAGTTATTCAAAAAATGATTTTTGTGATCTGTTTGTTACATGAATCAGCTTCAATTGAAGCTGTAAAAAAAAAACATGCATATTCCCTATTGGTTTTTACAGTCGTAATCCTTTTTTATGTCACGAATATTCGTTTTCATTTAAGTTTTGTGTAATACTATCAATATTATTATCCTTTTTTTTATTAGACTTTTTTTACTTCGAGTACTGGGTTGCATGCAATGCAAGCTTTGGTCCTAGTTAGGATACAAATTAAGGTACAATCTGCCTAATAAATAGCTTTATATGAAGAAAAAAGGTAATGGGAACTACAAAGGCCGTGCCAGGATAAGCTAAGAGATTTTGCCCCCCTTGAGTTTGGGCTTGTAATTTTTATAGATTGTGTGTAGTGATGGGTCGTTACCGGGAATATTCCCATGGCGGGAATATTCCCAGTAATGTTACCAGTAATATTTCCAAGTATTGGAAATTTAGGGAAATATAGAAAAACTGAATTATAAAGTAATATTTTTTTTGTGTTTTATGCTTATTTGGTGAACATTGAAACAATTTAGAATTAAAAAAAATACGGAGCTCCCCCCCCCCCAGAAAGTAAATTCCCAATGTTACCGGGAATATTCCCAAAATTACCAGGTATTTTTCCAATGTTACTGGGAATATTCCCATCGTGTAATTATGGCCAAGTACACTTTAAATCACGGTAAAAACATCTTAGTTTCGATCGAAATGAAAGAAAATGTCGGAAAATCAGTTTAATTATACAAATACACACGGCGTCAAAAAAATCGCACCTTTTGAAATTTTGATTTCAAGCGAATAAAGCTCTTAACTTATTTATTGTACCCTACCAATATTAGTATCATTTGAAAGCACAGTTAATCAACTTTAAAAACGCGAATCGTTCTTTTTCGTAAAAAAAATGATCACGACACGTTAGGGTCTTTAAAAAAAGTGATGGAAAACTCATTAGAGGACTCACTACTTGTGCCACCCTGAACACGAATAAAAGGGGGGGTAAAAATGAATTATGGGTAATTTGCTATCCAGACATCACAGAAGTCACACCTGAACAGCTCCAGTAAGAGAAAACTCTGAAAAATGGATATCACGGCAGAAGAAGCAGCTCAAGTGGTAGCACTACTGTTATCAGGACTACGGCAGGTTGATGTTGCTCGACAACTCAACATAAGCCGTTTCCGGGTGAAACGAGTATCCCAGCGGTTCCAGGAGACTGGAGGCTACATCAGGAAGCATGGATCTGGGAGACGACGTTTCACTTCCGACAGAGACGACCGCTATATTGTGTCGACGTGTTTGCGTAACCGATTCTCCAACGCTGTTGAGGTGCAACAGCAGCTCCGAACAGCTCGGAGGACGTCGGTGAGCGTCTCCACAGTAAGAAGAAGGCTGCGAGAGAAGAAAATCCTGCCTCGTAGGTCTGCTACGGGCCCCAAATTGACAGCAGAGCATAGGCGAGTCAGACTTCAGTCTGTCCTCTTCTCCGACGAGACGAGGGTATGCCTTTTCTGCAACGATAGGCGTAGAAGAGTGTACAGGAGGCAGGGAGAACGGTACTCACAAGCCTGCTTTGAAGAAACCGTCAGCTACGGAGGAGGATCCTGCATGTTCTGGGGCGGAATTTCAATCCAGGGCAAAACCGACCTTGTGTGCGTCTCCCGCACTGGAGGTGGACGTGCCCAGGGGTCCCTGACTGCTCATCGGTCGGGAAAATCAAAATCCCAGTAGTTCGCACTGTTTAATTCAACATAACTGTGTTCAATTTCATATGGTATTATAGGAGCAGGAATATAAAAAAGTAATTTTAATTTAACACATTTATTTAAAATTAGACTGACAATTTTAAAAAAAACATTAATTTTACGAAAAATTTAACAAATCAACATAGTTAAGCATTTTTACTCTATACATATAAAATTTATTGTTTTTTTTTTAAATTGTCAGTCTAATTTTAAATAAATGTGTTAAATTTTTTATATTCCTGCTCCTATAATACCATATGAAATTGAACACAGTTATGTTGAATTAAACAGTGCGAACTACTGGGATTTTGATTTTCCCGGTGTACTGCCTTTTTGCCGAATTATGTTTCGTCAAATTTCATTTAGCAATCAACTTTTCGCCGAAGTTTTATTTGGCAAATCAATCCTTGGCATAATTTTACATCGTAATTCTTTTATTTCGCTACATTTTTATATTGCAAAATTTTATTACGTCAAATTTTATGTGGTAAATAATTGTGAAGCAAATGATTTGCTAAGGCAAATAACATATTCTCAAATTTTATGTGGTAAATAATTGTGTTGTCTGAAACAAATATAAATTTTATTAAAAACGAAACTGCTCCCAGAGATAGGTACGTTAGGGTATTTTTTTTATGACCCTAGAAACGAAACTGCTCCCAGAGATAGGTAGGTTAGGGTTATTTTTTTTTATGACCCCAAGAACGAAACTGCTCTCAGATATAGATAGGTTATGGTTAATTTTTATGCCAATCAATACATTTGACGACAACATAATTGACATCTTAAAAGAATCCCAGGTAATAATTTGTCTAACAATAATTTATCAAATCATTCGTTGGGAAATGATATCAGTGCGAAACGTTGAATTGGGTAATGAAAATTTGACCAAATGAAAATATGGGATACGTAGTTTGGGGAGTTAAGAATTTGCTTGATAATTTTCGGCGAAACAAGGGTAAACCGATTTTCCCATTTGTCCGCAGTGCGAACTACTGGGAATAAAAAATTCCCATAATAATAAAAAGTAACTCTTTTAGCTTAGCGAATCGAGTTCGTTTAATTTTGTTTGATTGTTGTTTCCGAAGCGTATTTTGTTTATTAAAGGTTTTTTTTTCTATTTGTTTTTTATTTCCTCGCTAATGTGATGAAAATCATTGTGTGTATCATGGGCAGTATGGAGATTGCAAACTCGAGTCATTAAAAGAACTCCGCCTTCGGCGTCGCACTGTGGGAGCGCGTAGAACAAACGGTCGGACATTCGAGTGCGCGACAGTAAACTGTTTATTGCAGATAAACTGCTATTATTATGGCCTCTAAATTATAACGAAATGCTAGTATAATGCATTTTTAGCAACATATTAATAGGGGAAAAATAATAGTCTTGACCAAAATAAATTTTTGGCAGTATTTTATTTTGGTCGCATGCAAACATCCCTTGATAAGTTTTTTATTGGTCCTGTGCTTAGGATTCACTTAAAAATGCATATTATTTTATTACGCCTACAATTTAAAATTATTTCATCTAAAGAGATTGCTATTAAATTACACAAGGCGCACCGTCGAAATAGTAAATAGTATTGTAGATATTATTACGTGTTTCCTCGTGGTCATACTATTTTGTCATACTAGTCAAAAAGTGAACCTAGATTTGATCACTAAATACTAATTGTGGTTGTAAAAGTAGGTAGGTTAGGTTCGTTAGGTATCTTTAGATGCCCGAAGGGCAAAACCACCTAGAAGCAGGAGCCCCGCCCTCAGGCGGGGCTCCGTCGAAAGTCAGTAGGACAAAAATAGTATGACCACGAGGAAACACCCATATTATTGTTTATAACAAAAGAAAGTCATATTTTCATCATTTCTCTGTTATGGTATAAAAAATTACAAAAGGTTACTCATACTCTATAATTTGATTTTCGGTTTCACTGATGAGTGGCTGCGCTTCGATCAACAGTTTTTTTTTTCGTTGTCCTTTTAATGTTACTGGAGATAACCGGATCAGACCGTTAAAGTAATGCATGTATCAGATCAGTATTGCAAGCAATCCTAGATATTTTGCGTGTGTAGTGAAGTCTCGCATATCGAAATATTTTATGATTGCATTCTTGTGCATCTTCCGATAATGCACCTATTGGCAGGATTGCGTTGTGTTTTATAATGCCATTTTGAAGTGCCAGGTACAAATTATAATATTTGCCGTTAATTAATTTATTTATCTGTAAAAATCAAGGAGTTAATTCATGTGCTCGGTTGACACAAAAAACGTAATATTTAATGTATAAATATTATGTATAGATTTTTCACGGATGGACTATGTTAGAACTGCATTTCTATTCGGCTGCCTTAGCACATTTAAGTAACAAATTGCTATTTCTTTTAAATAGGCGCTTTCGAAAAATGACCTTCAATTGCAAATATCTCTAAAATTCGGTTAAATTCGGGTAAGGTTAAACTGCAGCGTATTAAAATTATCTTTAACTTATAACTTGTAATACTTAGTATCTTGGAATTGTTTGGCACATTTTTTATAATCATGACTTTCTAGTTTAATTTTACATGAATGATAAAACAACAATTATAATAATTATAATATTAAACACCTAGATATTATTTGTTATGGCGATACTTAAACATATACTCTTTGTAATAAAATCAAAAAAAGGACCTCAACTACTAACAGGGATCGTTACCGGTATTCTTACTACCGGTTTTAAATAAGGTATAACCGGTTATAATTGCATTTTGGTATTTATATCACTAAAGCTCTAATAAGCGGTATAATCAAAACCGGTATTGAAATGTAATAGCGGTTTCGACAATTGACAACATTACCTCTATTTGATACTTTACCAATAAACCCATTACCGGTAATACCTGTCAGTGTCCAAACAAGCAAGTTTTCTAATTTTGAATTATGACAATCAACGAAAAGATTACCATTCTGTCATATGATCGGTTTGTCTTTTTCTTTTCCGGCCGCGGCCCATTTTAGATATTTTTATATAAATACGAAATCTTTCTTTTTCGTGTGGCTTTTTGCTACTTTATTAAATTATTACAGAAAGGCGAATAAACAAATTGACCATTGACAATTTGAAATACGTCGCAAATCAATTTATTTGTTCAGTACTAGCAGACATTTCAACCAGTGTTAGCCAACAATGCTATTGAGTTATGTTACACCTATTTGTTGTGCTTCAGTCATAATGTCTACTTGACACCTTATCTATCAAGAGCAACGAATACCGATATTAAATAGAGGTAAAGAATATTGTAAATAGTGCATACATAGTGAAAAAGACAAAAGCGGAATGACAACATTACCTGTAACTCGAATATAGGTATTATTATTTTAGCGGTAATCGTTTGACAATTTATATACAGGTATTCAATTTCACCGGTTTTACAATCCCTGACTACTAAACAACAGATAAAATCGTACCTAGAAGTATGGCCGAGTTTTACGGGTTTATCAGATAGTGATGTTTGCTCGATTACTATTCACCAATGAGGCAAATAAGTGAAAAAAATATTATAAGACATGATAGTCTAAGCGTTAAAGATTACAAAAAAGTCATTTAACAGCAAGAAAGTGAAACATTTTATTTTCAAGCATGTCCGACCGTTTGTTCTACGCGCTCCCACAGTGCGTCGGGCTTCTAATAGTCTCTCGTTAGCAATCCTCTTCTTACCGCCCTTGATGCACAATGTACTATTGTTTTTCTTCAGGGTTTTTTTTAGGGTGCGGTAATTAATTAATTATTCCAAATTTGACGCTTTTGTTTCGTCGCTTGGCGCGTGTTGTCGTTTTTACGTTACAACTAAATTAAGGTTGTTAAAATAACGTTTCATGTACGGTACTACCCCTTATTTCACTTTCTCTTGACTGCAACTTTGTTTTTTTTGTTACTTTTTATTGTGAAGAGTATTAGGTTAATCAAAAGCATTTTTTTTTTCATCTGTCTTAGGTAGGAATCGAACCTACATCTCGGGCTATCCGGGCCGATGCAGGCGCATTACCACTTATGCCTGGCCACCAACACCCTACTTCTATTAGGTTTTTGAAGCAAATATGTCTTGATCTAAAATAGTATTAATTAATTAATTATTAGGAGTATAAGAAAACTATAATAATGTAAAAACAAATCATGTATTGTAAACACATAAATATGACGACAATCAGAATGCATGCATTGTATTATTCTTATAAAATTAACATGGAATGGAGCATAAAAAATTTACAATATTTACAAAAACTTGAGGACAAAACAATACAACACGTTAGGCCATTTATTATTAACATCAACTAGTCTTTTTGCTTTTAAAAGTCACTTCACAGCACTGTATTGTTTGTATTCAGACACCAAAACCTTCTTTCGCGTAGCACTTCATTGACACCTCATTTCCAAGTATACGTTCTTGAACCCTGCAGGAATCTTGATTTCATCTCTTTCTGCTGAATAACTTAAAGTAGTGTGTGAGTTGTTTTGCCGCCTCATCCTAGTAAAGCTGATCAAAACTAGCTGATCAAAACTAAGGTGAATAACATGATTCAGGATAACATCCGCCGTGTTGATCCTTGCAACCAGGTGGTGGGTGTCATTACATCACCACGCAGGAATATGCAATCAATACAGGGCGGCTATCAAAAACAAAATGTTATATACTCGCTACAGTTTGGAAGCTGGACTTGCAATCTATTTGAGTCTGATCGCTGTCTGTATAAGACAGCGGAAATTGGTTCAAGAACTCAAATGCCTTAGAACTCGACTCAAACGCCAGCTCCCGAACGATGAAATCCACAGGAACGCTTTGTCTGTAGCTGCACACATAAGAAAATATTAGTTTAACACAGCCAGCTTTGCTGGCATGATCAAGGAAACAGTTACAACAATTCAAATATTCCCCATAACTAGATTTTACTTACGCAAGAGACATCTTTTGAGGCAAAAATTCGACTTTATCAAATTCAAAACACCGGTAGCCCTAGACAAGATGCACTCGGCGAACGTTATCGACATATAAATGTATAGGATTGACGTAGGCTGCTGAACAGTCGCGTCGAGCGCTTATTATTAAGTCAATTCAAACCATTTTGATGGTTCTCGATAATCGTCTACGTTAGCGTAATGCATCACGTCTAGGATCCCTAACGGTGTTTACAAATGGTTTTAGAGGCTCGGTTTTATGACTTTGTAAAAAACCGTTGCACTCGTAATTCGTAATTAGCTGTTAGTCAGTTACATTTTAATTAGATAATTATGTAGACTGCTGCAAACTGCTATTTTTTATAAAAAAATATTGAATTTATAATTATTTTGGATTGGCATCATACTTATCATTATCAACTTCAATGTTTTAACCAAATCAGCAACAAATCAACAAAATGACATTAAAATATTCCAAATTTCAAACCAACAAATACTATCACGCTATTAAACCCTACCTACATTGAGGTGGTTGGATCCCCATACAAATATTGCACATGTGTATACAAGAACTAGTTTTATTCATGTTAATATTTTTTGGGGAACCAACCTCCATGACGGACATAAACACTATCTAAGGCAAATATCACACGGCTCCGTGTGTAACTCGCCTGAACCCTCCCAACATGCAATCCCCATATACCTTGTAGAAAACCAAATATGATATCCAGCATTTTACTGTTAAGAAAAAAAAAGCGCGCCGAACAATCAGAACAGGAATGGAAACGGAATGGATTAATAATCGACAACATTTTATTATTTATCATTTCATTAATCAGTGATCATTTGCTCAAACTTTTTTTCGTGTGTGTTATTTTAAAATAAAAGTGTCCTTAGTAATTTAGCATTGAATATTGTACAGACACGGATGGTGAATTGGAACGAGAAATCGCGTTAGAATAAAATGCCGGTGTCGAGAAATGTTGTGGATTAATTAATAAAAAAACTAGCCGACCCGGCGAACCTCTTACCGCCTCAGAATATACTTACATCTTACATACATAAACTCACTTCATTCCCAAAGTGGGGTAGGCAGAGAATGTTTTAATAGTTATTCTGCTATTTAGGGCAGAGACAAATCCAACCAAACAAACATCATAAAAATTGATAATGATAAATCATCTCAATTATTATTACTCTACTAGCTTCTGCCCGCGGAGATTTCGATTATCGTTATTTCCTTGGACAATTCGAAATTCTCCGGGATTTACTTAGCCTATGTGTTAATCCAGGGTATAAGCTATCTCCATCTCAAATTTTATCCAAATCCCTCCAGCCGATGCAGCGTGAATGAGTAACAAACTAACACGCACACAAACTTTCGCATTTATAATAATTAGCAGGACTCATATAATTTAATCTTGTTACTTTTTGCAACAAATCATGTCATGAAATGATAAAAGTGTTTAAGTTTCTCCACACATACAACAGAGAGAAGTTTATTCTATCTATATTCCCATTTTGATCGCGGATTCATAATACAAGGTTACCACTAATAATAATTAGAATTTCATCCTTGAATAATTTGGTGCAGTTAGTGTGGTGTAATTGTCTTAATTAAATATTCTAAGTGGCAAAAGTTATTACCATTAATTAAGCGACTATATCTTTTATTCCAAGTTAATTACGATCAAAGATAAGTTTTCTACTCGGCACAGAGATGATTAATGCTTAGGAGAATGAACATAAGAGAAATAATTTAAAAAAACTGTTTGCTCAAACAACACCTCGATCTTACAATAATTATGCCCTTAACTGCACTATAAATTGAAAATATTGATTATTATATATAGGCATCTTCAAATGTATTCATTCAAATCGATAATTTAAAAAAAGGCTATTCCCATTCCAGTTATTTAATTATGTATGATCAATAATTATGATCATGTTCCAGGTATTGTATTGAATAACCTGTCGGGATATTGATAAAACTATAAATCAAATTATTTACGATTTAGGCTGTTGAAGTCTGACATGAAAGTGTACTTAAATTAAATCTTACTTGAAACGGAAGTATATTTTTTAATTTATTTTATATTTTTTGTGCCTGTGACTCTAAGTTAATGGGTTATATATAATGGTTTGAAATAAAGATATTAATTCAAACTTTTAGTTGGACATATCCTGTTTCATAATAAAACTGTGCCAGAAAGATTATGCCTTCGCAAAAGCAATATTGAAACATATTTAAATGAAAGTGTTAAGTTAAGATAAATTAATTAAAAGCCAGAAATAAGGAGGGCAGACCATTGTGATGATGATGAATATGATGATGGAAAGAAAAGATATAGAAAAAGGGACATACGACTTTATGATGTATTTGAGATATTGTTTCCTTTCCCTCTCGACAAACCAGTCCATCAGATAACCAGCCATTAGAGGTGCAGTTTTGTAAAGCAAGAAGAACTTGTGCAAATTGCCAGTGGCCCATGCACATCTAGTCTCTAGGGCATGTTTAATGCATTCATTTAATCGGTCTTCTCTGGAAATAAACTGAAATATTGTAGTTAAATCTGAAAGAAAACAACAATATCAGCTCCATGTTATTTTGTACACAACTAACAAATTGAAAATGCTATACTCACCTAATGTATTTTTAGTGAAAATATAATACAGGATCCTGTAGGCCGTAAATTCTGCAGCATTATTTCTGCAGTCAGGTAATTCACTATATAGCATTTTAAGTTGTGTCTGGCATTGATTAAATTCTTCATGGTCACCCTTTTCTAATGCTATCCTGGCATGAGTTTCATACACTTCTACAGTGAAACCATCTCGTATTCCTTGTACCTGTAAAAATACAAATAAATTATGTAGAAATCAATTAAATTTAAAAAGTTAAGGTATTATATGATGCTGTATGTTCTTTAACTTACAGTTAAATCCTGTCTGATTGATTTTAGTTGATCACAAGCATATCTATAGTCTTGCTTGTCTATCCACCTTTCTTTGACATTTCTCAAGGAGGACCTTAAAACCGACACTGGTCTCACTTCACAGGCTTCAGGAGCCTTTGTCAATCGAAGGAATGACTTCTCAATATCAAGGCAAGTTCCCACAATGTGCATATTGTTGACTTCATAGTCACCTTCATTATCCTGAACAATGGATCTGTTTATGCTAGGCTCTGTCCTCCTAGAACTTACCTGCACAGAGCTAGCGATGGATGGTACACTGGTGTTTCCAAACCTTTCTGCTCTTTTAAGAAGTTTTTCAGCATTTACTTGAACATCTTCCACGACAAAATGACTGTTATTTGATTTCTTTTTCTGATTTTTATTTTTTTCCTGCTTCTTATGATCAAAAGACAACCTATCTTTAACTTTTTGTCGTCCTTTACTCTTAAAATTTCTCCTATCCTCTACCTCATCATCTGACAAAGATGAAGTGCTGCAATGAAAAATAAAACAATATTAACAAAGAAAGCAAATGCAAAACACAATATTTAAGTGGCAAAAGACTTGTTCCTTACCTTTGCCTTTTCCTAGTAGGACTCTTTGATTTAGACCTACTTCTAGAATGTTGACGTCGCCTTCTTTGAGGAGAGTTTTTATGCCCCGAAACGCGTCCTCCCAAGCTAGATTTTCCCTTCGAGAGTTCTGACACATTTTCACACTTTTGATATTGTGATAATGTACCACGAACAGGCTTAACTGACAAGTTATAGCGCTCACTGTGAACACTAGGTATGGATTCATCATCCCAATTTCTGGTCCAAATTTCGTCTTTATTAGCAGCAGCTGTAATACGGCCCTTCAAGCAAATATCAATTTGATCACGGTCAAAAGCAGTTTTGCATTTCTCGTAACACCTTTTGATATATCTCTCAAGGCTTTCTGGCCATGTTCCAGCAGAAGATTGGCATATAGAGGAAGACTTGAGAAGATCAGAGGGTTCACTTGTCACACAGTCAGTTTCCCGCTTTAAAAGTGATGGGCTATCTCGAGGCTCACCAGGGGGCTCAGGAATGTCGTCACTGAACAGCATAGGAGGTGGCAAAGGAATATCCATTGGGGGCAGTGGAGGCTGTGGGGAGTCTGGAGGGGGGCATGGAGGCAGTGGGGGAGGGTGGTCTGGAAGTGGGGGCAATGTAGAGTTTGAAAAGAGATCAGTACTATCGTCAGCAGATTTATCCTTCTTGCGCTTTTTCTTAGGGCCAACATTATTATTACCCAGAAGTGGGTTTTCATTGGCAGGAATAGGTGCTGATTTTCGGTTACCATTCAGATTAAACCTGATAGGGGACTGGTTAAAGAAAGGACGATTAGTATCCAGAGGAGACATACCCAACAGAGGGGTTGTCGGTGGTGGCTTTGAAAAATCGTAGCGGGCGAATTTAGATTTTGCATCATTATTTTGATGAAATTGATGTGCTGCGGTGTTGGGGACTCCCGGATTGTGGCCCATTTGGTTGAAGTATTGATTGTAGAAAGGTGGGTACAAACCACTATAACCATTATTGTACTGGTTATGCATGCTTATTGGATGTATCCAAGGATTATGATTTGGCGGCATACCGTTTAGAGTTTGCAAAGGTGGATCTTTTGAAGTGTTTTCAGCCATTTTATACAGAATATCTAAATCTTTACGTGATATCTAATCCGTGCCAAAGTAAATTGAAAGCAAATACTTTGTTCAAAATGGCGACCGACGACTAGACTTCACTATATATAACGTTCGTACAACGCACTAATGCACAGATGAAAATTCGTAAAATGCTCACATAATTCTTCTCAACTTAGGAGTATCGAAATTCAGATATTGATTTATGAATGTTTTGAAGATTTATAAAATTAACCGGTAAGAGTAAAATATCGTCGCACAATTAAATATCACTCACTCATACGGACATACACTTGCTTGCTTTGCTTGCTTGAGTATTTGACCACAAATTATAGATTATTATGCACGCGCCACATTCACGCGAGAACGCAATTTACGCGAACTTGTGAATGTGGAATGCGTTCGCGGGTTCGCGTTTTGTTGGCGGTATTTTGACCCGCGTCAAAGTTCCTGCGAACGCAACTTTTACAAAATGAAATGAAAATGAAAAATGAAATGAAAAAATGAAAAATGTTTATTCAGAAAAACTTAACTTAAGGCATAACAATGGTATTGGGTCCTGCGCTAGGATTCCCTGTGTTGCAGGGCCCAATTTTAATCAGTTTCAACAGGCTTAAATTCAATTCCGGATATTGCAGAAAAAAACCTATATAACTACTTTAAACAATAAAATCTTAAACTTAATAATTTATTAGGTAAGTTTGTACACTAATCTACTTACCGTAAAACGGGGCTATTTGGGAACCACGAGGCTATTTGGAACACAAGTAATTATAAGCTTTTAGTTGATATATTTTTGTCATGGCAATAATAGAACTAAAAACTTAGCCTGACAACAAATTTTACAGTTCTAGCATAGCCATGACAAAAAATATATCAACTAAAAGCTTATGATTACTTAGTTCCAAATAGCCCCGTGATTACCAAATAGCCCCATTTTACGGTACTACATCTCACTTTAGTGGCCATGTTATTATTTACATACACACGATGCATAAATATATACCATAAACTAAATAAAAATATATAGTAAAAAATTACGTACACCCACCCGTTCATGTAATTAAATACATAAGACAAAATTACATAAGTAGAGTACAAGTAAATAATAAAACGTAAGTGCACATAATTTTTAAAGGGTAGGTAATTAAAAGAATCATTATTAATTTACAGGAATTTACAGAAAGAAAAAAAAAACGACATAAACTTTTTTTTTTGCTTTTTTTTATGGCATAGAGAAGACAAAAGAGCACACAGGCCACCTGTGGCCCGTTTCACGAAGCTACAAGTTACAAATTACAAGTTCACAAGTAACAAGAGCAAAAAGTAACTATTTACAAGTACAAGTGTTTCTCGAACGCGGCCTTCCATGGTAGAATAATAGGATCGTATGGTAATCTCGATTACAAGTGAATGACATCTCGATTTAACAAGTCCCTATTAAAAAAAAGTTTGTTGATGTTTTAACGTTTCTAAATATCAAATCTTGAAATATTTATATTTATAATCTGTAAATCCGATGATGTCTCTACTCCAGTCTCGCGGAGTCTTCGGAGTTGTCTCTCGTTATCGTTAAAATTTGAAAGTAGGTACGGGAGTTATTTTAGTTATTAATGTTATTATGGAAAGCAACCGGAATTTTTTGAAGGCAACACTTCTAAAAGAAGTGTTGCTTAAGAAAAAATAACTTTTTGGAGCATTTTCGGCAACCACGACAAAACAGTTTAATAATTCTTCCATCTTAGATGAGGTCATCCGAAACCTTTCGTTAAACTCGTAGCTACTTTGAAAATCAAAGTTCGAAATTACGTTAGCTCCATCCCTGTCACTCGTCAATCCAGACTAAATTGAGAGAAAGAGATGGAGTTAACGTAACTTCAAACTTCGATACTCAAATTAGGGCTTCAGATTGTAAGGGTAATGTCTGTGGTCGGCTGCGGATGACACCTTAAGACCTCGTTCGTATCTACATTTTGAGAGGCTTTGCGATATCGAATCGCCAACGCCTACAATAGGACCCCAAAGGTGCAGAGATGATACGTATGGGCGTAAAAAAATACTTGTAGTTTTAGAAAATCTCTCATCGGTAAATTTTAAATTAAACTATATAAACAAGACGATGGGGTGTTCAAAAATCACTGGTGTCAACGGCAATACGGAAACCCGTCCGTGGTATTTGATATCGCATCGCGCCATAATTCGAGCAGTGCTCGATAAAATTACGCCGCTTAGAAAAATCGCTTCCATGTGAACTCTTTAAAGGGCATGAATATAAGGGGATACTTAGGCCTGGCCAGGTAAAAGGGCGTTTCCTCCCTTTCTCTTATTTATTACACCACCCCACAATGAGGATTTGCACGTGATAAAATACCTTCCAAAATTCGCGTCCATACCCGTCTCGAATCCCGCTTCTGATTGCAGAAGCAGCGATAAGATGTAGATGGGCGTTTTCCAAAAAAAGTGTACATAGCAAAATTTGAATATCCCACCGATTCAAAGATGTTTTGTTTTACTTTCTACGTTCTATTTGGAAATATGAGTGATATAGTTTGATTCCATAAGTGTTTGGCATTCGAAATATATTTATAACACGATGAATATATTCTAATTTATAGATTTATCATAAAAGAAAGAAACTAAAAGTGCAAAATTCCTTATGTCCCACGTCGATTCTCAATATTCAAACCCTAAAATGGAACGTAAAATAAACTTGTATGAATATTTAATGTGGTCACACAGATACTTTATGAGTCCAGATACAGGAATGTGGGCTTCATTTATACGTAAATACGGTCTATAACTTTAAAAAATTGTCATTTTACTTTGAAAAAAATTGAACGTACCGGAAAATCAGGTTGCGTCACAGCGATTTTAGACGACTTTTGCAGCCAAAATTCCACTAAAGGAGTTAATATTTGGATCCTTGCAACATTGGGGTGCTAGTTAATACGCCGCCATTGGCTGATTAAGCGTCAGTGTCAAAGAAGTTGTGACGAAAGGTGGTCGCTTTGTGATGGTGTAAAAAAAGTGTTCCGGTAAAGTCACAGTATTTTCGGTAAGTACAGATGATTAACTTTCGTGTAATACAATTAAACATTAATAAACTTGTATAGTATCCGAAACAGGAAAGATTTCACGGTTCAATGGGTTTAGACCATTAAATATTATGCTTTTAATTTGTTGTGGTGTAAATCGTCACATCCAAAACGTCACGTGATCTACTACTGGAACGATTTTGTGACGAACTGGAATTATAAAGCTTAGTGCAGAATCGAAATTTGACGGTGAAATTCATTTTATTAACCGACTTCAAAAAAAGGAGATTCTCAGTATGACTTGTATGTATGTACATACATAAACTCACGCCTTCATTCCCAAAGTAGGGTAGGCAGAGCTACAGAATTATCAACAACTCTAATAACTTGTTGATAATTCTGTAACCGCATTTTGCACAATCAGGCTAAGATGTTTACGAGTGTATTAGTGACAGGTTGCAAGCCCATCGCCTAACTGTACTACAAGCCTTTATTCCCTTAGTCGCTTCTTACGACATCCACGGGAAGACATGGAGTGGCACAATTCTAACCCGGCAACCACACGGAGTATGTATGTATGTATGTGTTATTAAAATTAAACGTATATAGAGTAGTCATTGCAACTGCGGCTGTGACTGACTTAACATTATCCTAGTTACCTAATTATAATTACCTAGACATAAAAGTGAGCCTTAACTCTGCTAGACTGATTAGAATTATAATTCAGTGTTTTTGTTTTAGTTTGTTAATTTTATTGAGAGTAAGTTAATTAAAGAGTAAATACTATTTAAAACAACTAAACGTTGGTTTGTCATTATAAATAGGTAAAAAATAGGGTGTCGTATTTACCCAGTGATAAAAGATCACACACATTTATGTTTCTTTTTTATTTAAAGACTGGTTAGACTGTTTTTGTTATTATTTTGTTTTGTTTTATGTTAATGTATAATAGTAAAAAATATTTTTAATAAGAAAATAATTGCTTACAAGTTGTAAAGTAACGTGCAACCCATCTGTGGAAAACTTATAAATAAATAATACATCGTAATTTGTGAGAAAGATTATAAAAACGATCTAATACAACATCACATCAAACACATTCGTTTGTTATTTTTCCTTCCATGTCAAACCTAGGTGTGTACTATGCCTTACATTTTCCAGATAGTCACATGAGATTCCGCATAGTCACTGTCCCAAGATTTGAATTGTTAAAAACAATTATATTTTGCTGGAATTATAACAATTCACGTTTTTTTAACGTTAATAATTCTAAATGGATATTTCATTATGTATATTTAAATATTGTTTAATGACATGTATATCCTTTATACCAAAAAATTTAACGTGTAGCAGCCAAAAGAAGGCTGTTGTGACGAAATGGTCACATATTTTATCCTCAAAGATTATTTGTTCCATTAATTCTATAAAACAAGCCTGTTTTAAATAGTTTTTTGTGTTTATTTTTAATGTATAAACAATAGATGGTCCATAAAATAATACTTTCAATATATAATGAATTTTATATTTGTGACGAATCCGAACTAGTTTGACCACAACCTGAAGTAATAATGTCGTTAATTTCTGTATTTCTCAATATTTTTATGTAATTTTCTCAATAAATATACTTTAACTTATAATGAATCGAATAAATAGTCAAATTTCAAAATTGGAGACATAAAAATTTTACTTCTCCGTTTCGTCACGTGTACACTTTTTTTGGCAAACGCCCAGATTCCTCGCGATCTAAAGTAGCTAGGTGGGGTCCTAGTGAAAAAGGGGTTAAGTCTAGTATAAGTAGATAAAGATAAACAATTATTGAGTAAGTAGGCCGCACGGGCACTTTTACACGTCAAGAATCTACCAGCGCTTCACAAGAGGAGACCACTGCTGAGAAGAAACGCCGCAAGAAACTCAGCAGTCAGTCATTTTTTTTAAATGTATTTCATATTACAATTATACTGGGCAGTAGGGTGAGTTATGGTTAGGTACCTCTTTATTATTTTATTATATTACGTCTATGTAAATTATATACAATCATGATTTTAATACATACATACATACATACATAAACTCACGCCTTCATTCCCAGAGTGGGGTAGGCAGAGCTACAGAATTACCAACAACTCTAAAAAACTTCTTGATAATTCTGTAACCACAATTTGCACAATTAGGCTAAGATGTTTACCAGTGTATTTGTATGATTTTAATATTACTTGATATATTCTTAATAATAAAATACTGTACAAAACTTGAAAAAATATTTACCTTCTTGTGAAGCGGTTTAAACGTATCGCAAGTATGGCCGATTTGCCGTCATAGAACTGTTAACATTTTTCTTTCCCACCAGTTCCATGGTAGAACTATTGAAACAAAAAATGTGCTATTTGTTCTATAGAACTAGAAGCACTTCAAGTTTCCCATCAGTCCCATGGAACTGTGACGTCATAGAACTGTTGCGATATTTTTTTTCCCACCAGTTCCATGGTAGAACTATTGAGACAAAAAATGTGCTATTTGTTCTATAGAACTAGAAGCACCTCAAGTTTCCCATCAGTCCCATGGAACTATGACGTCATAGAACTGTTGCGATATTTTTTTTCCCAGCAGTTCCATAGTAGAACTGTTGAAACAAAAAATATTTTTTTAGTTCTATAAGTTCACATTAAATTAAGTTCTAAAGATCATTTGAGTTTACAGTTTTTATTTTTAATTGAAATTTAGGTCAAGAGCGACTATTCTATAGAACTAAAAAAATATTTTTTGTTTCAACAGTTCTACTATGGAACTGCTGGGAAAAAAAATATCGCAACAGTTCTATGACGTCATATGAATGGGAAACTTGAGGTGCTTCTAGTTCTATAGAACAAATAGCACATTTTTTGTCTCAATGGTTCTACCATGGAACTGCTGGGAAAGAAAAATGTTAACAGTTCTATGACGTCACAGTTCCATAGAACAAATGGGAAGTACCCGACTTGCCCGTCCTGCCGGGTTGCCGAGCGGTCGAAAAATGGCGGGGTTGGCGTTGTATTACTGGGTGGCTGCTTCTGTGTATGAGTCAAGCTCATTACTTTTCATTTGTTTCTCTTACAATATAAGTTTTTTATTTTAATGTTTATTCCGGGTTTATAATTATTATGTAGTGTACTATCATTTTTTGGAGTAATGAAACTGGTAATACGCGTAATCCATACCTTTAAATTATATTGGCCGTCACTTGCAACGACCCAACAGGAAATAGTTGTGTTGTTCTGGTGTTGCCACACAAATAGCATTAGTCTTTGTTAAGCTTATATTGTTTTTACATTAATTTTTATTTCACTTGTCGCTAGTATTTGTTATGTTACCTGTTTACTGTTACTCGTCTTTTTGTTTACGTAGATTAGTTTTTAAGTCAGGGTCCCTCTGAAAATCAGCACCGCAGTTTTCCTGCGGCACAATGCTGAGAGAGATCTTGTTCAACGTGCCTAGTTAGTCTTCTTTTTACTTTATATTTTTTCTACTGTATTTTTGTGCGCGTTGAATAAATATTTTCTTTTCTATTCTATTCTATTCTATTTCTACTTAGTCTAGCATTGGACCCGATTCTACGTGCACATCGATCGCTTAAATAGCATAAAACTAAATTGTCTAATTTTAAGACATAGTTTAAACGGCAAATTTAACCAGTGCTATTCCAGAATGTCAAGCTGACATTATATAAATCTATAAATATTAAATTAAAAAATATATCAAATTACCTGCGTAGTTTCTGCAGGAAAATACACCAAGATCTTACGAGAGAGATAGAGGGAGAGAAGGAAAAAAGAACGCCTACTTATGTGTATATAAGACGGTGCAAGACGACCAGATAAGATTGATATGTTTTCCTACATCAACGATGTCCCCTAGACAAGATAAAGCTTTTGAATTTAAAAAAAAATATTATTGATTAAGTTTCGGGTTTAGGGCAAGCATATTTGTCTATTACATAGTCCTCGATCCTAATATACGCTTAATATAAAGTCTGGCAAACGAAAGCGTGACCTGAAAAAATGGCAACACTGTAGTGTCATCCCTTTCAAATCAATCTAAGAAAAAAGGGACGACACTACAGTGTTGCCATTTTTTCAGGCCATGCTTTCGTTTGCCAGACTCTATTAACGACTATTTCAAGTAATTTTTGAGTGCTGGAAAGGGTAACTTTAAAATTACGTCAGGTAATTTATTATAGAAATGAATGCATTGACCAACACATGATTTATATACTTAAGGGACGCGGAATTTTCGAATAGCTATTTTATTTTTATTTCTAGTATTTAAATTATGTACATTAGTTTTTTTGTGAGATAATCTAAATTTTTAATAACATAAAAAATGGACCCGATTCCTTAAATAGCCTAAAACTAAATCGTCTAATTTTAAGACATAGTTTAGACGGCACATTAAATCAGTGCTATTCCAGAATATCAAGCTGACAAATGTATTTGAGCGCCTAAAATAAGAAGCGTCAGATTCAAATTAGGGCTGTCATGGCCCTGTCATTTGATTATGACAGCTGCTCATAGAATAGCAAAGTGTTATAGCGACACCTAAACAAAATTAGGAAGTTTAGAGGGCACTGTAGAATTCCCCCCTTTGGTATAGTCCAACCCTAAATAGTTAGTCGTTTTCCGTATAATTAATATGAACTATCCTGCTTTCGATCACAATTCAATAAAAGCGACCATTACTCTGGCTGACTTATTCTTGTATTTTTATAAAAAGATCTGTATGTAATCATCTATTACCCTAGTCGACTTATGCTGATTACAATACTGGATTCTACTATTTATATAAAAAGGGCAGTTTTTTCCACTACTTCAGTGGCCCGTTTCACGAAGCTACAAGTTACAATTTTACAAGTGTAAACTGGCAACATTGGTGAAAAAAGGTACTACAAGCGTTTCACGAAGCTACTTTTCTACAAGTAGAAGTCTTTTCTTCGTGTAGAATCCAGTATTGGTTTATACCCCAGGAGGGTACTGGCAATGCCAGAGAATCCCTCCCCAGGCCTAGCCTGGGCAGCCCTTCGTACTCTGGGGGGGGCAAAATAGTGCACGTATGTTCGGATTCCTCCGGGGATCGGAACGGCGGCGATGCCGTTTGCCACGTGTCACGCCGTGTTCGCAGGGGGGTTGGCAAAAAGCGGGCCGCTGAAAGCCGCCTTGCTACGATGAATGTTTGTGGAGGGATGGAACATAAATTAGATGAGGTATGTATGATGATGAAAGAGAGAAAGCTGGATGTTCTTTGTGTGACTGAGACGAAGAAAAAAGGGGTGAGTACGTCCACACACGGAACCTTGACGGCTTTGTGGTCCGGAGTTCCGGTATCCGAGCACGGTCGTCAGGGAGTTGGCATCGTACTCACAGAGCGAATGGCTGAATGTATGCAAGAGCATGAATGTGTGAGCCCAAGACTTCTCTGGGTGAGACTCAAGGTAGGTCTCACCCGTTTATTCGTAATTGGGGCTTATGCCCCAGATACGAATAAATCGAAAAAAGAAAGGGAGGAGTTTTGGGAAAGTTTGCATGAGGTTTCAACAAAATGCAAGGAGAATGAGAGGATTATTTTGTTAGGCGATTTTAATGGTTGGACAGGCGTGCAAAGGGATGGTTTTGAATCGGTACTGGGTAAGTATGGTGATGAGCGAGTGAACGAGAATGGCAAATGTCTTCTCAATGTATGTTTGGCCAAGAATCTCTGCGTGACAAACACTTTGTTTGATCACAAAGAGATTCATCAGTATACGTGGAGACGGCAGAATGAGAAGTCTATGATAGACTTGATGATTGTGGATGAACGGTTGCGTAACAAAGTTGTAGATACCAGAGCATTTCGAGGAGTTAGCGTAGGTTCAGATCACTACTTAGTGGTAACACGAGTAAGGGGTCTGTTCACACGTTGGCGCCATCGTGTTCCCGTACCTACCACTGCGTTAGAGAGGATAAAAGTAGAGAAACTGAATGACGAAGTTATACAAGATGAGTACGTAAGAAAGCTGAAAGATTGTTTTGAATGTGTTAATAAGATGAAAGACAGTGAAGTTGAGAATAATGTAAATAATGTATGGGAGATTATGAAGAATGGAATGGTCAAATCGGCCACTGAAGTATGTGGTGTAGTAAAAAGAAGGAAACGCAAGAATGAACGACCGGAATGGTGGGATAGAGAGGTAGATGATGTAGTGAAAGAGAAGAAAAAGTGTTGGTTGGATTTTGTAGCTGTAGATCCAGGACAAGATCTAAGCGACAGAAAGAAAAAAGAGTATAATAGATCAAAGAAAAGAGTGAAAGACGTTGTGGCTAGAAAGAAAGATTTACTGAATGAAAAGTATGACAGGAGTTTCTCTGACAACTTCCAGTCGAATATTAAACTCTTTTGGAGCTTGATTAATTCGGCTCGGGGGAAATCGGAGAAAACTAAATTAAACGCGGTGAGGGATGAGTCTGGAGACTTAATATGTGAGGAAGAAAAAATGCTTGATAGATGGAAAACTTATTTTGAAAGCTTGTTTGAATGCGAAGATATTTGTCGTGAGCCAGAAAGCATGAGTAAAGATGCAAGTAGCGAAGATGAAAGTGTGATTAGTATGAGTGAAATAATGAAGGCTTTAAAAAGTATGAAAGCGGGAAAGTCAGCAGGTTGTGATAGAGTGTCGATAGAAATGCTGAGGAGAGGAGATGGCGTGGTGGGTAGTCTGTTGTACCGTCTTTTCAATGCATGTTGGAGTAGCGGCCGAGTCCCGGAAGATTGGGTCAAGGCCGTTATCGTCCCTCTGTATAAAGGAAAGGGATCACAGCAAGACTGCAAAAACTACCGCGGTATCAGCCTCCTTAGTGTTGTCGGCAAAGTATATGCGAAGATTTTAATTGAAAGGGTATTGAATGTTACGAATGACAAAATCTGGGATGTACAAGCGGGATTTCGAAAGGGAATGGGATGTACGGATCAGGTCTTTTCACTACGGTCCATCACAGAAAAGTTCTTGGCGGTGAACCAAAAGGTTTTCTGTGCTTTTGTGGACCTGGAAAAGGCCTATGATAGGGTAGATAGAAAGGAGTTGTGGACGGTGCTGTCTATGTATGGAGTGAGCAGCAACCTGGTGCAGGCTTTGAGGTCCCTTTATGAGGGTTCCAAAGCCTGTGTCAGAATCAATGGCGCATACTCGGCCTGGTTTAATATCTCTAAAGGTGTTAGACAGGGCTGTGTTGCCTCACCATGGCTGTTCAATCTATTCATGGACAGTTGTATGTGGGATTTGAAAGGGTATGATAAGGGTTTGCGTGTGCAAGAGTTGCTAATCAAATGCCTCTTATATGCCGATGATCAAGTTATACTTGCCCCATCGGTACTTGAGTTGCAGGAGATGGTGACAGTGATGAATGAGGGATTTAAGCAAAAGGGGATGAAAGTAAATGTTACCAAGACCAAGGTCATGGTGATAGAGAAGGATGAGGAGATGACTGAGTGCGTGATAAATATAAATGGTGAATTAGTAGAACAAGTGAGCGAATTTGTGTACCTGGGAAGTATGTTTACAAGAGATGGTAAGTGTGAGAAGGATATCGAGAGGAGGGTGAATGCGGGCAATCAAATTAATGGGGCCCTGTACTCCTTTGTAAGCAGACAGGGTGTTTCACAAAAAGCCCGGCTGGCTGTTCACAATGGAGTGCTGGCACCTACCCTGATGTATGGTAGTGAATGTTGGGTGTGGCAGGACAAGCATGTAAGTCGTGTAAATGCAGTTGAAATGCGCTCTTTGCGTAGTATGTGTGGTGTGAAACTGATTGATAGAGTAAGAAATGAAAAAATCAGAGAGAAATGTGGAATAAAAGAAGATGTAGTGACTAAGATTGAAAAGGGCATGCTTCGATGGTTCGGTCATTTGGAAAGGATGGATGAAAGAAGATTGACGAAAGAGATATACAGATCGAAAGTGAGTGGAAGGGTCGGAAGGGGCCGCCCTAGGCGTACTTTTTCGAATCAAATCGGAGAAATACTGGAAAAGGGCAGAATCTTAAGTACCCGAAACCGACGTGCGTGCATGACTCGATGTATGAATGTTGAAGAAGCGAAAGAAATTTGTCAAGATCGTAGCAAGTGGAAAGAAGTGTTAGGCAGATCATTTTTTCCAATCATAAAATACAATTATTCTTAAAAGTAACATTACAAGGTAGTAAAGTAATTAATAATTATTTCTAACAACACAAACTTAGTCGTTACAAATGTACGCTCAATAACATTGAGTAAATTAAAAATAGTGACTAGGAGAACAACATGACGAGGTCTCTACGTCAGGAACGATAACTAAAATAACTAACTGGAAAACAGGTTCTTGCAAGCGTGAACAGACAGGACCCCACTGACAACACCCGTTCACGAGTATGACGCTGATCTCAGCCATCGCCTCCTTAACCATGTGTTTGAAAAGAATAATTAATGAGGGCTAATAAAACAACGGAATCTTTAGCACTCCTGGTATGAAGCGACCTCATCCAGCCACGGTTTCTAACTTGGAAAAGGATGGAATTACTAATCAATTGGAAAGCTTCATAATAAGTGTATGTGATGGTGAACCTTCCAGTAGTTCCAGTTCAGATGATACCCTAAGACTCTAGGAACTGTAATTAAAATCAGATTCTAAATACTCTATTTCTAATGATTCATCTGAACTAGTGCTGTCATCATCACGGACACTTATAATGAATGATTCTAGTTCTTTAGTTATTCCATCCCTGGTTTTGTACTGAGCTTCAATATTAAGCACATGATTAGTCATTTTCTTCCAATGCTCCGGTGTTATGCTGTCAAAAGACTCTTTAATATTTTTTTCAATTTCAGCTGCTGATACGCCAACATTTCTACTCGCGACTTTTCTCTTCGCCGAACTCCAGATTAGCTCAATGGGGTTAAGGTCGCAATGGTAGGGCGGAAGTCTTAAAACCTCATGACCGTGCTCCCTTAGAATTTCATCGGCTTCATAGATTGGGTCTGCTTTGTGTTTATGTGCCAAGACAAGAAGTTCTGGTACAGTATAATATTCTTCAAAATCAATTTGTTTAGAACGCAGCCACTCTTTTATTTCGGCTTTGCGGGTGTTGGTATTTGGTACCTTATTAATTTGCACCGTGTGATAGCTAGCATTGTCCATGACAATGACACTTGGTTCACTCAAGTTGGGAATAAGCTTCTCACGTAACCACTTATTGAAATTTGTGGCGTTCATGTCATGGTGATAGTCTGCTTTGATTGATTTTGTGCTAAACGTTAATAAAGCATTAGGCACAAAACCATCTTCTGATCCAGCGTGAACAATAATAAATCGTTTTCCAGCTGAGATATTGCCAACTACACCTTGGGTGGAAGGCCCCTGCCACGACTTTTTTGTTTTGTAGTTCTGGTGAACGTAAGCCTCATCCAGGTATATTATTTTTTTACCTTCAGCACGTTTTGATGCAATAGTCCTTAGGTAGCGGTGTCGCCAAGCTTGTAATGTTTAAAAGAGTGACAAGCGCCAATGTAATGTTTATAAGGACGCGACAAATTGTAATGTTAAAAGGAAGCGACACAGGTCGTATTTATTTAGCGGCAAGCGCCATTAAAAGTACCAATAGCCAGAACCCAAAAATAAAATATGCAAATTAGCACAAATAAAGAAAAGAAAACTATCGGGCGCCAGGGTCCTGCGCTAGGCAAAAAGAAAACGGATAGCAAATATAAGAAAACGGTAGAGTACTGGAATCTTTTAATCTCAAGGCGGGCGTGGTTATAGTCAAGAGTTAAATAATTAACACAGAATTGTTTATAGACTATTTATTTACCTTCTAATTATGTTCAGGCGGTTACACAGATGTTGATAACCTAAATTCCTAGGTGGTATCCTAGCTAGAGCTTAGGTCTATAGATTACAAAGCAATCAGATCTTAATGTATAAGTTAGAATTTAAGTTTAAATTTAAATCTTGGTCGTTCACCTGGTCAGATGTTTATAGAAAAGGAAAAGATAACTTACAATTTTACAGATATCAGTACTTTAAACTCCACCAACTGCACCAGAGTCTCGAGGTTGAACGGGGCCGTTTCACGCCAACCACGTCCAGGCTGCAGAACTCCTGCTTCGCAGATCCAGCTCCATTGGTGTAGGACAACGTAGGGGGGAAATTAAATAAGTTTGAGACCGGAAGGGTCCTGACAACGAAGTTACCAAAACTAAGTAATGAGAGGAGTAGAAAAGTAGACTGGGGTCTCAGATAAAAGAAAGGAAAATGCTCATGGGCGTGAAATCATACTTCTTTACGTTCAAGCATTTTCACAAAATAAATAAGGTTGCACAAAGGCATAAAGTTCCCTAAACAAAGAGAAAAATGTGGCTTTAAATGCACAAAAAAGAATCCATATACAATGGTTAGACTAAATAGCCTAAAGAGAGTAGGAAAAAATGCCTAAAAAATGGCCTAAATGAGTAGTTAAATGAACTACTAAAAGGGAAGCTAAATGAGTTTAAATGATAGGTTAAATGGTTAGTTAAATAGGTCTTAAATGGGTCTTAAATGGGTCTTAAATGGGTGCGATAGCGCTGAAAACAAAACAAAAAAAGAAATCAAAAACCGTGCTTAGAAAAGCGACAGGTTGTCCCATTAGACAACGTGGCGGCGTGAGAGCATCTCACTAAAAAGGTATGAAAATACGTACCACCCATTTAATAAAATAAGGTCCATCGCTGGTTACCCGCTGGAGCGTCAATCCCAAGGCTCACAGTAGCATCCCAACTGAAATAGAACAGATCGTAAAGCAACGAGGTCCATGGCACAGAGGTTGGATAAAACCTCCATCGGAAAATAGAATACTTACCGATGGATCCTCCGAATATCGTTAAATAACGATGCGGGGAGACATCCCCGGTTTACGCCAGTAAGCGTAATCAAAATTAGTCACGGCTCGTCGAGATGGACCTTGATGGGTTCTCACGGCCTCCCGTCCGACGTAGCCGCTTCCGAGAAATAGCAAACCGACGCCCCTCGTCTGACAGCCTCACTCAAGGGTTGCCAACCTAAGTGGCGAAAACTGTTCGAGCCTGTCAAAATCACGGCGCCAAAGTCGCGAACAGACCGTACGAGTATGCAAAACTAAAACGTCAAAGTCACTAAAGGTCGATTAAAGATCAATAAACAAACAAAACAAATCATGTCGCGCGAGTTCAAATAGTCGCGTGACATTACCCCCTTCCCCGAAAAAATAAAAAATAGGAACTATTTTTTATGCAAGAAGGCAAAGTACAAAAACCAAAAGTTAAACAACGGTAACCACCGAAGGATACCAACAATAGGTGAGTCCACCTAGAACAAGCGAAAATTCATAGATGAAAAAGTCAAAAACGGAAAAAATCCTAGGGTAGATATGTGTCTCTATGGGTATAGAGTAAAGAAAATAACTCCTTCGACAAAAGAAACAAAAAATCAAAAATTAATTCAACTCATAAAAGGTTAAGTCCCAAGAGTTCTATAACCCTGATTGAAACAAGAGAAATTAAATTTAAGTTAGCATAGAGTTAAGAAATGTTAGAACGGTTGGGCCTCCTAGCCACCGGCTTGAATGAAAAAAATAAGAAATAAGTTTCTTTATTATAGTTAGTAATAAAGCTAACAATTATAGATCGGTTAGGCCACCTAGCCACCGGCTAATAAAAGCTTCAAAACTCAAACTATCAGCAAGAACAACTCCTAGTCGAAGACTACTCGAAAGACAGATAGGCACCCTCGCCTCCGGCTCGGAATCTATCAACCAGTAAGCTGAAATAAATTATAAGTTTACAAAAAATAGTTAACACGCGATAACCAAGCGCATTAATTGCATTAAAGCAAATCCACTTTGTGACTGGCTCAACCCCACCAATTTTCCATTCACAAAGGGAAAAAAAGGAGAAAAATCTTCAACCATGTGACTGGCGCAACTCTACCAACCTTCCAAGCACAAGGAGAGAAAATAAATTTTGACAGATGTCAAAATAAAAGAACTCTACTATGTGTCTGGCACAACCCCACCAACTTTCCATGCACATAGAGAGGAGGATGCATCACAACAAATCGGTGATGCAAAAGAGAGAGAAAGTTCAGCGACCGCGTAGCAGATGCTACGACCAACCGGAAGCGTAAACAAAAGAGGCACTGACAGGGATCAGCTGACAGGCTAGAGCTCTACTATGTGTCTGGCACAACTCCACCAACTTTCCATGCACATAGAGAGGAGTTTGTATCACTACAAGTCGGTGATACAAAAGAGAGAGAAGGTTCAGCGACCGCGTAGCAGATGCTACGACAAACCGGAAGCTTAAGCAAAAGTTGCATCACAACAAATCGGTGATGCAAAAGAGAGAGAAAGTTCAGCGACCGCGTAACAGATGCTACGACAAACCGGAAGCGTAAACAAAAGAGGCTCTGTCAGGGAACAGCTGACAGGCTAGGACTCTACTATGTGTCTGGCACAACCCCACCAACTTTCCATGCACATAGAGAGGAGGTTGCATCACAACAAAGCGGTGATGCAAAAGAGAGAGAAGGTTCAGCGACCGCGTAGCAGATGCTACGACAAACCGGAAGCTTAAACAAAAGAGGCACTGACAGGGATCAGCTGACAGGCTAAAGTCAAAACAAGTTCGCGAAAAAAGGTGTCAAGTCCAGGGAAATCCTTATATATAAACTTAACAAAGAAATATGTACTAACGAGTACTTAAGATTAGGTACTTATAAAAAGTAATTAAGAATAGGTACTTATAAAAAGTATTTAAGAGTAAGCACGACACTCAACTATCTAACTTAGAGTACGCACACAAAAGTATGTACATAGTAAAGGCAAATGTACATATAAAATATACAAAACTCTTATATGCAGGAATGTAAATAGAGCATACTAGAAAACCTAAAATGTCCAAAGTTATTTTTAGATTAACAACAAACGAAAGTGCTTATGAGAAAAGCCTATCCAAACAAATTCACCATACACTGCCCTAACAAACAACCTAGCATTCATCACACAATCAGGGGCAATGACCCTCTCAAACCACAAACAGTGAAGTTAAAGACCAAAATAAAATTTAAGTTTTAATAATGTCTTTTACATGATAACGGCCTGAAGTGCCTTTAGCAAGGTCTTTTAAAACATAGACATTATCTGAAATTTTGTTAAGAATTTCACATTTAACAAACCTTGGAGCTAATTTAGCCGAAAAATAGTGCGCAGCACTGGACTGAACGAAATTTCGTCTCCAAACTACATCACCTACAAGATAAGAGACGGCTTTGCGACCTTTATTATAATAAGCCGCATTGCGCTTAAAAGCTTTCAAAAGAGAAGAAGAGACTCTTTCAAAAATAGGTTTTAATACCTGAAAGGAATTAGCAAAAGAATGACGACTATCTATAGTTAAGTCATCCAAATTATCAAAAGAATTACTAAAGCGATGCAGAGCGGCATCAAAAATAAGTTCCCTTCCGAACATAAGAAAATTAGGAGTAAATTCAGTAGCAAAATTAATAGAGTTATTTAAAGCCAATTGAATATGAGGCAAGAACTTAGACCATAACCTATGGTCGTCCTTCACAAAACAAGAAATACAAGTTTCTATGGTCTGGTTGTAACGTTCGACAACATTATTTTGTGGAGTGTACAAAGTATTATAAAATATTTTATTTATATTAAAACTTTTAAGAAATTCAACAAAATGTCTTGAAGTAAATTGAGTACCATTATCACAAATTATTACTTTAGGTGAACCAAATTTTAAAAATAAATCTTTTTCTAGAAATCTACAAATGACTCTAGTAGTAGCATTTGCTAAGGGGAAAAGCCAAACATATTTAGTAAAAACATCAACCACTGACAAAATGAAACGGTGACCAGAATAAGTACGGGGTAAAATTCCAATCAAATCCATAGATAGCAAAGTCATAGGTTTATCAACAATTTTGGGATTGACAGAGATACCGAAAGGAGGAGCATTAGAGCATTTATGAGCTTTACAAGTGTCACAGAGTTTTATATAATTCTGAACATCTAAAAACATTTTATTCCAATAATAATGTAATTTTAATTTATGTAGGGTTTTATGTATACCTAAGTGACCAGAGTTGACATCATCATGATTGTTCCTAATGGTTTCTATAATATTTTCTTTGGGAACTACTAATTTCCAATCTAATCGTGAATTTTGATTAAATTTGGGTTTACAATATCTATAAAGAGTTTTATTTTCCACTTTGTAATTTTTATATTTAGTGGGAAATTTTTGACAATTTGTAAATGTCTTTTTAAACCAAGTATCCAAAATTTCATCATCTGGGGAAACAATATCAGAGGGACCAATAAACGCAGCAATCTCAATGCGAGAAAGAGCATCTGGGACAACATGCAAAGAACCCTTTTTGTGAACAATGTCGAATGTATATTGAGAAATCCGAGCAGCCCATCTAGCCAAACGTCCGCTAGGATTAGAAAGACCTAACAACCATTTCAAACTTGCATGGTCTGTAATAACAGTGAATTTCATTCCTTCTATATAGGGTCTAAAATGTTCTATGGACACTAAAATCGCTAACAATTCACGCTCTGTCGTACTATAATTCCTTTCACACTTTGTAAGGGAACGGGAGAAAAATGCAATGGGGTGTTGGTCTCCAGCTTCATCCTCTTGACACAACATACTTCCAATTCCTACTGAACTACAGTCGCAATGAAGGAAGTAGGGTTTTTCAAAGTTGGGGCACAGTAAGACAGGGGCGGACATTAAAGACAATTTTAAATTATTAAAAGCATCATCAGCTTCGGTATTCCAGACAACAATCTTCTTAGAATTTTTACTACCACCTGTAAGACAAGTTAATGGGGCAGCAATATCAGCAAAATTTGAAATGAACCTTCGATAGTAAGAGCAAAGACCTATGAAACCACGAAGTTCCTTCACAATAAGAGGCTTAGGAAAATTTTGAATTGATTCCAATTTAGAGGGATCCGTATGTAAACCATAACTATCAACAACATAACCTAAGTAGCGAAGTCGATCCTTACAAAACTCACATTTTTTCAAATTTATAGTTAAACCAGCCTCACTTAAAACTTTATGAACTTTATCTAAAAGTGAAATATGATCAGAAAATTCAGAAGAAATCAAAATTAAGTCATCCAAGTATTTAAATAAAACATCATCAAACTCAGGACCAAACAATCGGTCGACTAAACGCTGCAACTCAGCTGGTGCGTTGGTCAACCCGAAGGGCAAACGAACATACTCAAAAAGTCCTTTACCTGGAACAACAAATGCGGTTTTTTGACGAGAAGATTTCTCCAATGGAATTTGTAAAAATGCCTTAGACAAATCTATAGCAGTTATATATTTAGCACCCCGCAGGTTATCCAGAATTCTAGAAGTATAAGGTAGTGGATAGGAGTCCTTAATAGTAACTGAGTTAAGACGCCCAGAGTCCAAACATAATCTTGTGCTACCATCCTTCTTGGCTACTGCTATGACAGGAGAGCACCAAGGAGATTTAGAGGGTTGTATAACGCCATCCTTAAGAAGAACTTCTACCTCAGCGTACAACTCATTTTGCTTTGCTGGGCTAAGAGGCCAATAACGTTGCTTAATAGGATCACCAGTAGTATTAATTTTATGTTCAACCAAATGAGTCGAACCTAATCCCTTCTTTTCATAAGAAATGTTTTCAAATTTTTTAATAACTTCTTCCAACTGAGTTTTTTGAAATGTAGTCAGAAGAGCAGCTGACGTTACCGAACAAATTGAAGGTGGAACGTCACTATAGGAAATATTATCAAATAATTCTTTAGCTATACCAAACTTTAACCAGAAATTAAATCCTAGTATGATGGGAGGTTCAAAGGAAGGAATAACCAAAAATGGTATAGTGTGGGTTATATTATCAACGGTAACTGGGATTTCCAGAACACCCAGAACACCTCTGGAAGAGCCATCAGCTGTGCTAGCCACAAGCTTAGGGTTCGGTCTAAGTTTCAAACCACAACTTAAAAAGGTTAAATGAGAATTTGAACCAAGAACACAACTGTTAGCACCACTGTCCAACAATCCTGAAAAAATATGATCTCTAAACCTGAAATTTAAATAAGGCCGAGAGTCACTAGTATCAACAAACAACACTGGAGCAGCTTTATGAACTCCAAAGAATACCTTTAAATGATCAAGCCAAGAATTAAAATCAGTTTTAATTTCTGTATCGGAGGGTTTAAAGTTAGAGGGAGAAGTATTAATATCTATGCCAGCCGAAACACTAGTAACTTTAGAACAAAGCGGTGTTCGACCGGAGCCTACAAGTTTTTTGAACTACTAGTACCAGGTGACACGCCCATTTCATTACAATTGTCACATGTCAAAGAGGTGACATCTTTTTTGTTACATTTAAAACAAACTATGCCTTTTACAGTTTTACAATCTCTGTAATGATGACCAGGCTTTTTACATTTTAAACATAAGAGATCCTTGTTTACAGAAATTGGATTAAGTTTCCTTACACTAGCGGTAGGCGGATTAGATAACAAATTAACAGAATTAAATGCATCAATTTCCTTGCTAAGACGAACTATGGAATCCAAATTTGTAATAGGTCTGCCTATAAAGTGCACCATGAGAGACGGCGACATATTGTGTCTAATAATATCAATCAAGGTTGCTTCAGACAAAGGAAATGTCAATTGACTAGACATGTCCATCATATCAATTATATAATCAGAAAGAGACTCTCTAGGCTTCTGCTTACGTGTGCGAAGTTGATACTCAAGTGTATAATCAAAATCATTTTTATCAAAACGTCTCATTAAAGCTACTTTCAATTCGTACCAAGTGGCAATAGTAGTACGAACAGAACGAAACCATTTCAACGCCTGATCAGATAACAAAGAAGAGAAGGCTCTAATCAGATAAGATTCATCAATGCTACGCGCAAATTGATAATCTTCTACTTGCATCAAAAATTCGCGAACGCAAGTGCGCCCATTAAAATGAATTTTAGTTTTAGATAAATCTGGCTGTTTTACAAAAGTATTATTTGACCTCAAACGGTTATCTAAAAGCATAGTATTATTATGAGCATTAGTCAAATTTAATGCATTAGGTAACTGAGAACGAACAGAACTAGTATTATGAGAATTATCCGGATACACTGACAATGTTATCAAATCACCATGAGGATGATTACTGAGCGGATCTGAATCCGTACCAATACCAGTTGAAACAAAAGTTGGCTGTTCCGTAATAGGAGCCATTGTATGCTCAGGAGGAGCGGTACCAGAAAGGATTAAGATTCCCTTCAGCAGACACTAAATGTTCATGACTATCCATTCTTAAATTGAAACAAGATCACAAAAGATAGTGCTATTAGCAAATATTGAAAGTTAATTTATATTAATTTGAACAAATATTAAAGGTTTATTTTTTAATTAATATTCAGAAATTAATTGTTGTATAAAATACAATGAACAGACAAAAATATTATCAAAACTGTAGGTTGAGACAAAAATTTAACAAATATTAAAGGTTTATTTTTTAATCAATATTCAGAAATTAATTGTTGTATAAAATACAATGAACCGAGAAAAACAATATCAAAACTGTAGGTTAAGACAATTAATAATCTTCATACACAACCACAAATAAACAATACCGCGTGTACCGACCACAAGGTTTGTTAACAGTAAGAGTTACAGTGAAAATATTACAGATACCATAAAAAACACACTCAGCATATGACCAGCAAAAAACGTCTTATGGCTGAGATAAAAAATAATAAAAAAGTAAGTACACTGTTAACAGAAAATAAAGCAGGTGAATGACCACTATTTGCACTGAACACAATTAAGTGAAAAGATGACACAATAAAATAGCCAAGCTTGAGATATAAAAGTCCAAAAAACAAAAACTAAAACAGTGACTATATCATGTCCCTGTTCGCGAGCGACATATGTAATGTTTAAAACCGCGACAAGCGCCAATGTAATGTTTATAAGGACGCGACAAATTGTAATGTTAAAAGGAAGCGACACAGGTCGTATTTATTTAGCGGCAAGCGCCATTAAAAGTACCAATAGCCAGAACCCAAAAATAAAATATGCAAATTAGCACAAATAAAGAAAAGAAAACTATCGGGCGCCAGGGTCCTGCGCTAGGCAAAAAGAAAACGGATAGCAAATATAAGAAAACGGTAGAGTACTGGAATCTTTTAATCTCAAGGCGGGCGTGGTTATAGTCAAGAGTTAAATAATTAACACAGAATTGTTTATAGACTATTTATTTACCTTCTAATTATGTTCAGGCGGTTACACAGATGTTGATAACCTAAATTCCTAGGTGGTATCCTAGCTAGAGCTTAGGTCTATAGATTACAAAGCAATCAGATCTTAATGTATAAGTTAGAATTTAAGTTTAAATTTAAATCTTGGTCGTTCACCTGGTCAGATGTTTATAGAAAAGGAAAAGATAACTTACAATTTTACAGATATCAGTACTTTAAACTCCACCAACTGCACCAGAGTCTCGAGGTTGAACGGGGCCGTTTCACGCCAACCACGTCCAGGCTGCAGAACTCCTGCTTCGCAGATCCAGCTCCATTGGTGTAGGACAACGTAGGGGGGAAATTAAATAAGTTTGAGACCGGAAGGGTCCTGACAACGAAGTTACCAAAACTAAGTAATGAGAGGAGTAGAAAAGTAGACTGGGGTCTCAGATAAAAGAAAGGAAAATGCTCATGGGCGTGAAATCATACTTCTTTACGTTCAAGCATTTTCACAAAATAAATAAGGTTGCACAAAGGCATAAAGTTCCCTAAACAAAGAGAAAAATGTGGCTTTAAATGCACAAAAAAGAATCCATATACAATGGTTAGACTAAATAGCCTAAAGAGAGTAGGAAAAAATGCCTAAAAAATGGCCTAAATGAGTAGTTAAATGAACTACTAAAAGGGAAGCTAAATGAGTTTAAATGATAGGTTAAATGGTTAGTTAAATAGGTCTTAAATGGGTCTTAAATGGGTCTTAAATGGGTGCGATAGCGCTGAAAACAAAACAAAAAAAGAAATCAAAAACCGTGCTTAGAAAAGCGACAGGTTGTCCCATTAGACAACGTGGCGGCGTGAGAGCATCTCACTAAAAAGGTATGAAAATACGTACCACCCATTTAATAAAATAAGGTCCATCGCTGGTTACCCGCTGGAGCGTCAATCCCAAGGCTCACAGTAGCATCCCAACTGAAATAGAACAGATCGTAAAGCAACGAGGTCCATGGCACAGAGGTTGGATAAAACCTCCATCGGAAAATAGAATACTTACCGATGGATCCTCCGAATATCGTTAAATAACGATGCGGGGAGACATCCCCGGTTTACGCCAGTAAGCGTAATCAAAATTAGTCACGGCTCGTCGAGATGGACCTTGATGGGTTCTCACGGCCTCCCGTCCGACGTAGCCGCTTCCGAGAAATAGCAAACCGACGCCCCTCGTCTGACAGCCTCACTCAAGGGTTGCCAACCTAAGTGGCGAAAACTGTTCGAGCCTGTCAAAATCACGGCGCCAGAGTCGCGAACAGACCGTACGAGTATGCAAAACTAAAACGTCAAAGTCACTAAAGGTCGATTAAAGATCAATAAACAAACAAAACAAATCATGTCGCGCGAGTTCAAATAGTCGCGTGACAAGCTGCTATGTCAAAACGCTCAATAAGTATCGAACGTTGTTCAGTATTTTGTTTAAATTCGTATCCATTTGCCATTAGTATTCGGCGTAAAGTCTCAAGGCATCCGGTAAAACCGATGCTTTCTTTCAACTCTGCCAATAAGCATCTGAGTGTAGGCACTTGTTTTTTTACAATATAAAATTCATTTATTTTATTTCGGATAGCTTGGATGTCAAAGCTATCCAAATTAGACACCGTGGCCTTGTGAGGTCGCTTTTTTCCGGGAGTACTAAAGACACCGTTGTTTAATTTTCCCTCATTACTTATTCTTTTTAAAGATGAAACACTGATATCTGTAAGAAGAAAGAAAGTGTTAAATAAACAGAACACCATTTAGAAATACATTGTGTGGTTGCGCAGTACAGCCCCATTGTACAGTCCGACAGCCCTAAAAACATTTGGGTTTAGGTGAAATGAAATTGCATCGGTGAGGTTCTAATCGCAACGGTTTAAGAACAAGGAAGACTCATATAACCCGAACATCTTTTATATCTGGCCGATCAAAAATGACATTAAATAAATAGATAAGGTACTAAAGTGTACACATATTTATGAAATCGACTGTACAGTGTACATTTGGTTCATAAACAACAAAATGCTGTTTGCTCCGCACACAGAAAATACATATCAAATAATATGTTTATGATATCTTTTAACTAAACACCTCCTTATTGTTTTATTGAAACTATGAGTGTCAGTTACATTAATCATCTGTCTATTAAATTAATTTAATAAAATTGTGAATGCTAAGAGATTCAACATGATATAGGGACAGACAATAGGTACCTACACCTATTATATAGGGAAAGACAATGATAATTTTAGTAATTACCGGTCATTGAAGATACTTCTTCCAAATATTTCGTCTGAGTCTGGCAGGCTAACTCAGTTTCCTCAACCTCTTTCAGCTGCTTTACGTTTTCCAGCACACTTTTGTCAACGTGCACGTCCAGGTTTTCTGAAACGAATTTAATTTCGTTTAATTTCTTAATCTCATCGTATAATAGACAGAAAAAGGTAAATTAAACTTAGGATTGCACATAGAAAAATAAGAAGTATCAAAATGAACATGCCGTACTAAAGTCGTACTAACCTATAAATTTGGTCACCGTAACTAAACAATTAATTTTTTGCATCAATAATGCTTTTCTTTCTTCTTGTTTTTCTTTGTACTTCTGTATAATAGTATACAGAATCCTCCGGACACCGCCTCTTATCGTCGACGGCATGATTACTCCGTATTTTTATCAATTTAGATCTCGAATTGACAAGTTTCTAACAACAACAAAGTCCAAACGACATATTAAATAGTGTTGCCAGACTCGTCAGCCAAGAAAAATCCAGGTTCAGCTTTCATTAGACAGACTCTACCCAAAATATAAGTCTAAAACAAATTACACGTCCGCCATCTTTTAACGTTGCAAATGGCCCCATCATCGGATTTACATATTATAAATATAAATATGTCAAGATTTGATATTTAGAAACGTCAAAACATCAACAAACTTTTTTTTTTATAGGGACTTGTTAAATCGAGATGTCATTCACTTGTAATCGAGATTACCATACGATCCTATTATTCTACCATGGAAGGCCGCGTTCGAGAAACACTTGTACTTGTAAATTGTAACTTTTTGCTCTTGTTACTTGTAAACTTGTAATTTGTAGCTTCGTGAAACGGGCCACTGGAAGGCACGAAAAACTGGACTACATGGAAATTTAAGGCTACGCTACTACTAAGAGGTACGTATGCCTGGTGGGTTGGATGCGGTTACGGGTACCTACATTAGAGAGACCTGTGAAACCGGTTGAAATTTATTTGTACCAAACGGCCCTTGATAAGTACAACCTAATAGATAGCATCACATTACCAGTGGCCCGTTTTACGAAGCTACAAGTTACAAATTAGGTACAAGTTCACAAGTAACAAGAGCAAAAAGTTACAATTATACACGAAAAGGCACAGGCTTTAGGACTTGTGCCAAATTCAAGGGATTTTTCATATACCCGTGATGTACTTCCACATTACACAAGCTTATGAAACTTCACGTAATATTTACAGACAAAATAACAATAACAACAAACTTTAGCAGAGAATTAAACTCAACAACTAACAATAACAATAACAACAAACTTTTTAACAGAAAATTAAACTCAACGACGGTACGACATGAGAGTGACGTTTAAAAACAGACGAGGTAGGTACTATAGTATGAATGATTTGACAGCGACTCTAACAAATTATAAGTTTACTTAGCTCGGAAGCTAGGTAGTTTTTTTTACTAATTGACAAGTACAAGTTCACAATGTAATTTTTTTTTCGAGAAACGTTAGTTCGATTGAAGCAATTCTAACAATAAAATAAAATAAATGTCTATGGTTCAAATTTTACACTTGTAACTTGAATTTTACAAATTGTAGAAAAGTAGCTTCGTGAAACGCTTGTAGTACCTTTTTTCACCAATGTTGCCAGTTTACACTTGTAAAATTGTAACTTGTAGCTTCGTGAAACGGGCCACAGGTGGCCATATCAATTTTACACTTTGGCGATTGTATATTGATATTTCTTTGCCGGGCCATATTGATGTTTAGAAAATGGGATAGAAACAGACTCTTACTTAAAATTTTTGGTACTTTGGTACTGGTAAACACGCACCGCTACCATGTTAAAACTATTGTAACAGTTAAAATAAAGATCGTTGATTATAGTGTCAAGAAAAATATATTGGCAACAAGAAAACCAAACGGTTGCTATGGATGTAAAAGGACAAGCTAAACGTTTATAAAAATAATGAAGAGGCATTGAATAAATCTATGTAGAATAATGTAGATTTCATACTACTCTTCTTAACAGTAAGTACCGTAAATATTTCTTACAACATAATTTGTTTAATTTGCACCGGCATCACGGTACAATAAAGTGTTTACATACATACATACATACTATCACCTGTGAAACATAAGCTACACAATTAGATATCGCATAAGTGCGATAAAGACAAAGAGTATAGTGATAAAGACGGGTAGCTAAATGGCGGCCGTGAGGGCACTTGTCTTGGCGAGAATGGCGAGCAATTTGAAACAACTACTTATCTCTTTCTAACAATAGCGTTCGCTAAGGATTGCCGGCTTTCCAATCCAATCCAATCTTGGTTTTATGGCAATCGGTCACAATAGGTGTGCGACCATTTCTGCCAATGACTTAATTTGACAACAGCACAGTGTACAACTGATTGACCAGTTTAAAATAGGGTCCGAAACAGGTAACAGACGGTGTTCGTTGTAGAACCTGTGAAGGGCGAAGGGCGAACACAACATATTATAGACACCACAAACAAACAATGGAATAACAAAATCCAGCAGGAGACAGTTAAAGTTTAATATTTTGGGAGTGGATATAATGTAAAAGCGTTTTCAGATATTTTTTATTTTTAAATGCTAGGGTAAGAAGTGATTTGAAGTTGATCGGTTTTGGGATAGTAGTCGGAAGGATATCATAAAGAGCAATAGTATGGTTACGGCAGTTAAAGAAAATATGATCCGTGGTTCCATCCTCCTGCCCACATGCACAGGTAGGGGATTGGATAATACCCAGCCTGTGCAGGTGATGAGGAGTGCAGGTGTGCCCGATCCGTAAACGGCAAAGAACAGAGGTAGTTTGTTTATTAGCTAAACGGCAGAAGTAGAACCAAGGTTTGCTTGGGATGTCAGGCTGAATATCGCTATAGTAGCGTCCCTTGACATGTTTGGAGAGGTCGTATGTACGTTGCCAGACTGATGCCATATCAAGCCTGGCCACAGCAGAGAGATCATGAGGGAAACAGTGAAAATGATCAGGAATGCCAGTAAGTGTTGCCCCTTTAGCGAAAGAATCCACCATCTCATTCCCAGCGACCCCCGAATGGCTAGGGATCCATGACAGAGTTACCACAATATTACCATGGTGACATTCAAGAAGAGACTGTCTTATGCGGAGTACTAACGGGAATAAGTTTTTCGTGGAGAACTGGTTGGCCTTGATGGCCTGTAAACTACTTAGGGAATCCGAGAAAACGATGGATTTATTTAATTTGTGCGCTTTAATAAAATTTACTGCTTCCAAAATAGCCACCAACTCACCCGTGAAAACAGAGACTTGAGGGGGACATTTAAAGCTCAAGACAATGGAAAATTTAGGGATCCAAACAGCTGATCCTACCATACTGTCGTTTGAGAGTTTAGAGGAGTCCGTAAAGACAGTCGTCCAATCGTGCCAATCTTTGCCGATTTTATTATTGAACAGGTGCTCAGCACCGGGTTGATTCTTGTAAATTCCGAAGTCCAGATCAATGCAAGGCTGGAAGATTAGAGCGTCATAGGGGGTAGAAAAAAGAGGAAACAGAGAGCAGGAAAACACTGGATGAGGAAGAGTTTTAAATTTACGAAGGCTATTAATTAGACACGGTGTAGATTTATTAACCCAGAAATAACTATTGGAGATGAGGTCAGAGAGAACATGAAGTTTAGAAAGGAGTGGGTGATCTGAGCGTTGGGCGATCCTATAGAGAAATCTGTCTGAGAGGTACTGACGACGAAGCGATAAGGGGGGATCGAGAGCCTCCACCTGCAACGCGTTCGTAGGGGAAGATTTCATGGCTCCCAATATGAGTCTCAGGGACTGAAACTGTATGCGGTCCATTTTTTTAAGTGCAACCTTATTGCAAGGTTCTAGGATAAAAGACCCGTAATCTAGGATGCTACGAATTAAGGCGTTGTACAGAAGTTTTTGGGAGTACGGGTGGGCACCCCACCACACCCCCGACAAACATCTAAGGATATTTATGTTTGATTGACATTTTTGAACCACCGAATTTATGTGGGCAGCCGCAGTCAGACGAGAGTCTAGAGTGACTCCCAGAAATTTGACATTGTTAGAAATGGGGATCACTTGGTTATTAAATGCAATCTCAATCTGGGGAATGGCCCTCCTCCTGGTGAAAATAACAACATTACTTTTAGAGGCGGACAAAGACAGACCGTGGGAAGAGAGCCACTCGCCCAGATAGAACAGGGCTTGATTGAGGCTGTTAGCAGCCATGTCGAGGTTACTTGCTTGAGTGTAAAGAGCTAAGTCATCGGCGTATTGTAAGACATTGCAGAATGGGCTAACAGCCTCTTCCAAGTCGAAGGTATAGAGGCTATACAACAGCGGACTAAGCACTGACCCCTGAGGAAGGCCATTCCAGGTAAGACGGGGAGGAGAAAGCGTGTCGCGATGTTTGGTTACTATCGATCTTTCCATCAAAGTATTGCATGTGAAATTGATCAGCTTCTCAGGCAAACTCAGCTGGAATAATTTTTCCCTGAGTAAGGAGAGCATTACGTTATCGTATGCAGACGAGATGTCTAAGAAAACCCCAACCAGAAATTCGTTTTTAGTCAGCGAAATCCTTATATCCGTGGTTAGAATAGACAGGCTATCCATAGTACCCATTCCCCGTCGAAAGCCGAACTGGCTCCCGGCCAGGATTTTCTTGTTCTCGACACACCACTCAAGACGCTTCTTAATCATATGCTCTACGATTTTAAGTAAACAAGATGAGAGGGCGATAGGGCGATACGAAGAAGCGACTGAAGGGTCTTTGCCAGGTTTTAGGATAGGAATTATTACCTGTTTTTTCCATGAGTTGGGTATGAAACCTGTTTCAAAAAACGAGTTGATAAGCTGGAGAAACAGAGCTTTCGTTATTTGACCCGAATGAATAATAAAGGCATATGGAATGTTGTCTAAGCCTGGCGCTGAATGACGTAGGTGGTCTAAGGATGCCTGAAGCTCTAGAATGGAAAAGGGCTCGTCAAATCTACTAGATGGAGAAGAAGCATTATGATTGGTTGGAAGAGAGTTTAGGTTAGGGACAGAAGGAGGAGACAGAGAGTCAGAAAAATCCTTGAGCCAACCTGAAGAGTCGTTGCTGCTCAAATCTGAGGGTACAAAGGCTCCACGGAAGCGTTTGATTGCTTTCCAAAGCAATGAAGCAGGAGTACGGGGGGATATGCTCTGACAAAATCTAATCCACCCAAATCTTTTTTTCTTTTTAAAGAGCCGCTTAGCCAAAGCTGTAAATCTTTTAAAAATAAGATAATTATCGATGGACATGCACGCACAGTATGCTTCCTCAGCTTCTCGTCTACGACGGATCATGTCTGTACAATCTAGGTCCCACCAAGGTGGTGAGAGTCGGTAAGCTCTACCTGGTTTTTTAACAGGGATATTTTTTTTTGCCACTGATGTCAGGGTTTCAACCAATCTATCGTGACAAACAAGAGCGTTATTAGGGGATACCGGGGGAAATTCACTGGCAGCGGAATCTATATCGTCGGCAAATTTGTCCCAATTAGCTTTGGAAAGGCGGAAACGAAAAATAGAAGACGAAGTTGAAGGTGGAGAAAAGGAAGAGGGGGCGGAGATACGAATAGGAAGGTGGTCACTACCACAGGAGTCCAGCAGCACAGACCATGACAGCAAAGAGGCGAGGTTGGGAGAACATAGAGATAGGTCGACTGCACTCGTGTTTAGACCAGGAGCTGTCCTGCGAGTAGGGGAGCCGTCATTAAGGAGACAGATATTTTTCTCCTCCATCAGGTCCACCAGATCACAAGCCAATGAGTCACAGACTGAGCTTCCCCACAAAAAGTGGTGACAGTTAAAATCCCCCAAGATTATGAAGGACCCCGCAAGGGCAGAAAAGAAGGGTTCGAGATCGGCAATTACGACTGAGCGTGGATCGGAAATATATATAGAAAGCACACAAAAATTTAAAATTTTGGCTGCTACTGCATTGATTCCTGAGGGAATCGGTGGAAGAGCTAAACGGCTAAAAATAGTAGATGATTTGATAAGTAAAGCAGTACCAGCATAACCATCCCCTCTGTCATCCCGAAGACACACATACCCCGGAACCCGGAATCGGGAACCCGGGACCAACCATGTCTCCGAGATGGCAAAGGCGATGGGATCATATAAATTAACCAATTGATGTATTTCATGTATCTTAGGACGTAGGCTGTGGCTATTCCATTGAATCATGTTGAATGTTAACAACATTCAAGAGTAGTCTCAGTTTGTTGGCAACGTTGGACGGTATAGGGAAGTCGTTCATTTTTGTGAACATATTGATAAGCAAAGAAAGCATGACCTCTATTAAATTGTCATTAGGAGCAGATTGAGACGGGTCATGGGATGACAAAGGGGACTGCAAAGCAACCCCGTTGGCAGGAGGTGGGGGGTTAAACTGACCTATAATAGTCTGATGGGCTGCACGATCATAACCCTGGGATAGGGGTTGTCGAGGGGATCTGGGGGTATATACGGTTTTTCTGTAACTTTGGGAGGAGGAAATATGGGTTGGGGCGGGGGGAGAAGGGGATGCAGTGACGCGTTGGGAATTTGGGGGGTTAACGGGAGCAAACATAGTCCTAGCGGCATCTGAATAAGAACGCCTAACCAGTGGAAACCTTTCCGAAGCCTCTGCGTATGGAATGTTCTCTTGGGCCATGGTAGCCTTAATAGCCTTTTGGCGACCTTGCTCTGGGCACGTCTGACTCGTAGCGAAGTGTCTGCCTGAGCAGAAAAGACATGAAGCTAACTCTTCCTGAACAGGACAACTTCTTCCAATATGCTCCTTGGTACATTTAAAGCAGCGAGGTTTTGATCTGCATTGGTCTGCCACATGACCAAACCTGCAGCAACTATGACACTGGATGGTGGGAAGCTGATAGGTCTCAACAATGATGGATGTATACATGCTAAAAATCCTAGCCGGCAGAACCTGTCCGCTAAATGTCAGAACAACTGTACCTGTGGGGACCCATTCTATAACCCCCTCTCTGTGGATTTTCCTATTTAGCCTTCGTGCTTTTAAAATTTCCCCACAACCCGTTGGCAGTTCTACTGTTTTGACAAACTCATCCATGGAAAACTCTGTTGGGATACCTCGAACAATACCCATTCGGGTAACATTAAATGTTGGGATGACTGCCACAAATTGCTTTGCAGCCAGCAGAGGATCACTGAGAAAAGAATTGGCAGAGTCCCCAGATTTAAATTCAATTGAAATCCTATTCCTGCCTACACTTTTAATTCCCTCTCTTTGTATATTTTGTACTTTACAATTGACCATTACTTGGCCAAACTTGATAGGATTCAGTGTAGTCCCAGCCGCCGGGTGGGAATCCGATCGAGAGACGTGCACTAAATAGGGTCCCGTATCAACGTCACTATATTTTTTAGTCTCAATTAGGCTCGGGTGAGAAAATATTTGCTGCACCGCGGATGCGGGAGCCCTATTTTGCAGTTTTGATGGCTCTTGAACGTCATCTCGAGGATGAGGTCTTTTATTATTGCGTCTTTCAGCCACCGATTGCTCACCAGAGAAAATATCTTGCGACATTTCGATTGATGGGCAATCGGGAGCCGCTATATCGGAATCATTCTGTATATCGGGAGGTTTAGGGAGGATTGGAGCCATAGTTAGTTAAAGCTATGGTTAACAGCACACAATACGGTTAATACACTTACTGCTACCGCAGATACGACACAGGAACACAACGAAACGACTTAAATAACACTAAATTTGATTTGGAAATCTACGCACACGTGCTGTCACCAAAAAACCGCCAAGGCAAAAACAAACGGCCCTTTTTTCCACGTTCACAGCAATTCAACATTTGCACGCATTCGCAACATCGTAGTAACATCCAATGATACTTAATTATAATAATTATAAAATTTTCGATAGAAAAATCACGACCGCTTCAAATCAAGTTTCCCGCTCTTTTTTTCGATGAATATTGGGACCTTGAATCGATTGCCGGCTTTGTCTGTAGACATAATATGGTAACGGAGCAACTGTCAGTAATTGGTGACGGGTTTTAAATGCTTTTAGTATGAGCATAACCATAACGTATATAAAATATCATTAGAATCGAAACATTTTAAGAATATCTTAGCTGCCTATACGTATATATATATATATATATATATATATATATTATATATATATCAATGGTACTAGATCAGAAATCTATTATGGTGCTTCTAATCAGTCCGCATGAATAATCCGTGAGAGGGCTCTCTTTTCCCAAGATATTATTACAGACATTATTTGATATACAATACAGTGTACTGACATTGACACTAAACTTGACAGATGAATGATAGCAAGTGAAAAGCAAAGCCCAATTTAAAAACAACAGTTTAGAGATTTACTTTAAAAGTTAGAAGTAATCTACTTAGGTTTTTGTATAAGATTAAAGAATTGTAAGTTCTTTATTAATCGTTCATACAAATTTGAACCAGGAGAAGCAGAGCACTACCCGGTTACGGGGTTGTTTTTATTTAGAGATTCTATAATTACTTGTTATAAATGGATTTATTGAAAACGCCCTCTGTACAATCATTATATGACTCTGATTTAGAATCAGTGGAAAGTCTGCAATATATGGATTTTGAAGAGGTATGTTAACAATTTCATTATCTCGCATCCTCCCATTGTTGGATGAATCCTTTTGTTCACTTTTAAATAATATTTAAGGTGCAGTGAATAAGATTATTTATGGCCCTAAATTATTGAAGTGGTCATTTATATGCATGTTTACAATTTACTCTGCTACCTGCAGGAGACAATTTCAATGCATTTGGTGCAGCATGCAGTTATTTAAACCTGAATAAACCATTGGTTCGGGTGTGTTGGAGGGTCAAAAGATTCATTTGACTTGCACTTGTTTAGGTATTATAATTGTAGATATTATGTTTAATATTAATATTTAAAACCAATATATTTTCACATAATGACACAAGAGGAAAAGCTTGAATTGCAGGTAGATTCACTTCTATTTTGAAAATCAATTTAAAAAAAAACATCTTTGCAGCCCTATATATTCAGGCCGATTGAAATATGCCTGGCTTTTACTTTTGTTAATTTTGATTTACTGTTCTATTTACTGAATATACTCTCTCACTGAAACTGGCGCAAACACTTGGCGAAATGTTTAAATTGTTTTTTCTAGTGTTGTATGTTAATAATGAAACTTAGATATCAATACAAATGATGGGTACATTTTGTAAAGGAGAAGAGGCTGATTGAAAAATATCTGATACTTCAACTTGATTACTTTTGATTTATTCTATTACTAGAGACTATTAGAGATTGTGGTGGTGGTGCAACATAGGGTTTGTGTATTTCTTTTATTTCACACTATTTTTTGTATAGAATCATCTGAAAAGACAGGTGCAGACCCACCATACCCCTAGCCATACCCCTGCGGGTAGGGTGGGACTGAACCATACCACCGTAGAAGTGCTGGATATAGGTTTAGGTTATGTTAGATTTTCAGCCGGCCCGAAGGGCCGAAACACTCAGGAATAGGAGCTCCGTGGACTCTGTTAAATTGGATGTTAAAACATGAAAACCTGAAAGCATATTATAGTGCACAGCACTACGGTGGTATGGTTCAGTCCCACCCTTTTTTTGTGTACCTCCCCTACCCGTAACGTGATGTTTTGTTTTTTCTCGTCCACCCCATAGCGTGGGGTGTCGATGGATAGGTCTTTCATAAATATTGCGGGTTTGTAAATCAATTTTTCGATTAAGGTATCCGTTTATGAAATAAAGGGTGTCCCAAAAAGGACGCAAGATTTGAAATTGATGAAAAACACATATTTTTTTTCGTTATAATATATTTGTATATAAAATCTTTAAATACATAAAATAGGGTTATTTGTGGAATAGTACATCAGGCAAATGTCCTCCGAGGCTTTGCTGGCACATACGCACTCTCTTGACAAAATTTTCTATGACCATTTTGCATAGGTGCGGCTGAATTTCTCCAATGCAGCGTCGAATTTCCTCTTTTAAAGCATGAGTGGTTGTGGGCTTATTGGCATAGACTTTAGACTTTCAATAACCCCATAAAAAGAAGCCTAAAGGCGTTAAATCGCAGGATCTAGGGGGCCAATTCTGATCACCGAATCGAGAGATCACACGACTTTGAAATGTTTCATGCAGTAATTGCATCGTTTCTTTGGCTGTGTGGCAAGTAGCCCCGTCTTGTTGAAACCACATTGCTTCCATATCGATATCCTCTAATTCGGCTAGAAAAAACCTTGTTATCATGTCGCGATATCGAGCTCCATTTACTGTTAATGCAACTGCTTGACCGGCCTCATTTTGAAAAAAATATGGTCCAATAATGCCTCCAGCCCAAAATCCGCACCACACAGTGACCCGTTGTGGATGCATTTGTTTTTGAACAATCACATGTGGGTTCTCTGAGCCCCAAATGCGGCAATTCTGACGATTAACAAAACCGTCGAGATGAAAATGTGCTTCGTCGCTAAAGATGATTTTGTTTGAAAAATCTGCATCGCTGTTTTGGCGGTCGATAATCCATTCAACGAACTCTCTTCGCTGTTCATGATCATGAGGCTTCAGTTCTTGTGTTATTTGAACTTTGTAAGCATGGAGATGTAGATCTTTAGTGAGTATACGTTGGAGTCGTTGGAGAGAGCTTCTTGAAATTTGCAATTCTTGTCCACGATGCCTAATGGATGTTCCTGGATGTTCACGGACATTCTCACGCACTGATTCGATATTGCCATTTGAACGGCTTGTTTTTGGACGACCAGTGGAATGAACATCATGAATTGATCCACTCTCCCTGAATTTTGCAACCACTCTGCTCACAGTTGATGAAGTCAAGTCAATATTCCGACCATATTTTGCACGGAATTTTCGAACCGTACACGCCAAACTTTCATTACTTTTGAAATATTGTTCAATAATAAAAACGCGTTGATCTTTCGTACAACTTCTTCTTCTTCTTTCTTTGCCCCCGCGGCGACTTGAACAGCTACTACCGCGGGGATATGGCGTTTCCACGTGAAGTGATTTCGCCAGTGTCAAGTATATATAAGTATAAATCAATATAGCAATAAAAAACAATCCAATCTTCTCTAGGAAGATTGGGGGCAACGTTGTACGGTGATTTGTAGGTCAGAGGTCAAGATAGTTTTAACCTCTGCACCACTGCGAGTCCACTTGAAACGAGAAGAAAGATGCCAGATACACGAAATAAGTCCAAGTCTTCATCACTGTGCGACACAAAGGCATAAAAAGTACAAATCACTATCAGAAAAGAACTTTGAACACCTAATTACTCAAAAATTAAAGTCTAAAACAAATTAAACGTCCGCCATCTTTTAACGTTGCAAATGGCCCCCCATACAACCCGCCATTTATACAAACCCTAAACATTCAGCTGTCAAATAGTTTTTTTTTCAGGGTTGCCAGCACTAAAATACAAAAATGGCGGCAAAATGAAATCTTGCGTTGCGTCCTTTTTGGGACACCCGTTATTAAGCTGTAAAGCGTTAGTTTTTGTTAGAGTCGTCCCCCCCCCCCCCCCGCCCCCCTCCCCCCCCTCCTACAGCTAAAACTACTAATACAAAAATTCTGAAAAATATCTTAAATTAAAGCACATACAGTCGTGGCCCACTAATTAAGAACGGCCTTAGTATTACATATAACTATAAAATTTCTAAGTGTTACTTTTATATTAAAACTTTTATTTGTATTCGTTTACTATTATTTAATTTGAGTATATATGAAGTTGATTGAAACAAGTTTTAGCAATAAAAAGTTTATAGATAATAATAAAAAAGCCATTTGAAATTAACTTATCCCATAACATTGAAAAATAAGTTGGCACACTAATTAAGACTAGACTAATTAAAATGTGTTTGTCCCTAATTAGTGGGTCACGACTGTATAATGAATTTAATAGGAAAACTATCACTACTTAGTAGACTTCAGTAGTGGTTCTTGAGTTACAATCGCTTTAAATGTTTAAACCTACCGAAAACTTATTTGTGGTGTTGGTAAACTGACCGCAACCTGTGTCGATGTATGGGGATAACAGTTTTCCAACGGCAAGGTTAAGTTTGTCGCGAGGTCTAATTTGTTTGTAGTAACGGGTACGGAACCCTACACTGAACATGGTCCGACATGCTCTTGCCCAGTTTTTTAATATCAAGATCAATTAGCGGGTTCGCGTCCGCACCTTGTCAATTTAGATTTTTGTAATATTTTTAAATTTTGAGATTTTGTCGAAGAATAACAAATTTCTATGCGCGAAGTGTCCTAATGCTATTACAAATAGTGAATACTTGAAATGTTCGCAATGTAAGAAACTCTTCCATGTCGCTTTCACGACAAACGTAAGTTTGCGAAGATTTTTCTTAATGTCTAAAGAAACAAAAACTGATTGGAAATGTCATATATGTGTATCCTGCCCATCTTCTAGAAAAAAAGACAGTCAGAGTTTGCCAAACACTTCTCAGGGATCAATTGATAATATAACCGTTAGAAGAGTTAATCTACTACAGAAAAAGGGACTGTCTCTGGATGATTCTTATGAAACGGAATCGGAATTTAGCTCTCCAACGTCATTATTGATGAATGAAACATCATGCAGCTTGCCTAATATAACAACAGTGGACGACTTAGAAATAACAGACCTTAAGCTGGAAATAAATAGTATGTCGACTCAGCTAGCAAGTGCTCATGAGGAAATTGAACGACTTAACTCTGAAATTATTAGTTTAAAAAGGGCGCTGGATGAAAAACAAAAGAGATTGGATCTTTTTAAAGTATTTCTCACTGAAAAGTCGTCGCGAAAGTCTACAGCTTTAGCAAAACTACATGGTGATGGAAATGCGGTGAACACCACAATTGTTGAAGAAAAAGCAAGCAACAAAAGAGACGATATTACCCCCCCAGCTCATTGTTCTCCAATCATCCACATGTTACCTTTATCGCGAATTAACATCCCAAGTGCCGAGAAAACAATCATTCAAGGTCATAATGGTACATGTGCTCTATGTCCTCCAATGGAAGAAAAAGTCGTTTCTCAGAAAAAAAATGATAATACATTACCCAAGATGCCCTTTTTGCCCTCTTCACCCAATTTGTCCACTTTGCAATCAAAAGTCGCACCTTCTCAAACTGAACGGGTGCAACAGATTACAAGAAGAAAAATAATATTTTTTTCAGATGAATACTGTGCTCATTTAAGAAGATTTCTTCAGAATTGCCTAGGGGATTCTTTTGTGGTCACTTCTTTTTATAAATCTGAAGCATCTACCGATATGTTATTGGAATGCAGCCTGAGCTTATGTAAAGACTTTACTAAGTCGGACTATGTCATTATAATGTGCGGTAATAATGATAAAAGTTTAATGAAGTTGCAGTCCGTGCTATACAACAGTTTAGTTAATTTAACCCATACAAATGTATTGCTAACTGACATTTTTTGTAACAATGGATTGATAAGAGATATTCATAAAATAGAAAGAAGAGAAATGTTTAAATTAATGTGCAAAGAATTTAAATTTCATAAAACCTTCGTAAATGATTATAGGCACAAACAAATTACGTATAAGTCGCACAAGTCGTTACTAGCAGAGCTGCTACTGAAACATGTATTGCGTTTAAATTATAAATACAGTTACTATAATTTCTCGGACCGCCAAACAGAGGTTAACAAAACTACTGACCCTGTAATGAAGGTGTGTGCTGCAACTCAAACAGAATGGCAAGCGGAAGTTGACCCACCTCCAGTACAAGCTAGTTTAGAAGAAAAATCCGTTTTTTTTCGTGATTGAAAACGGTACTTTTAATATGTTTCATCAGAATGTGCAAGGTTTAAGGTCTAAGATAAGCCAGATCGAAATATTAGTGGATGCGACAAACATTGCGTCTGCAAAACATTTGTATAAGGTATATTTTTGGTTTGCGGAAGTTTGATCATATATCCCAGTACCGTGTGCAACTCAAATGGTTGCCCATCCGCCGTCGCAGGGACGTGCATATTCTTTCACTCCTTTTCAATGTACTTTTCACTCCTTCTTCTCCTTTGTACCTTTCCGAAAGGTTTAGTTTTTTGGCCGATGGTAGTGGACACCGCCTTCGGTCTAGTGCTAACCTTTCCCTTGCCGTTCCATCCAACATGACTCGCACCTATGCTAAATCTTTCACGGTACACTCTGTCCAATTGTGGAATGAGCTTCCATCGTGCTTGAGGCAATCTAAATCTGTCGGTTCATTGAAGGAAAGATTAAAGAAGTTGTGGCTAAATAAACAGGATGAGCCTGAGTGTTGATCCTTCTGTTGTAGGTTTTAACTGTTGTTTACGTATGTGTGGTAGTATTATATTGTATATTATATTATTTCTATGTTTAGGTATGTATCTTATTAAGGAAGATATTTTATTTTCTTCCAATTTCTCTGTTGTATGTACTATTTGTTATTTCCTGATTTTTTGTTAATTTGTCTATCCTTCAGCATTGTCCTTGCTCTTTCTACTCCAAGGTTGACTGGAAGAGATCCCATATGGGATAAGTTCGCCTATGTACATTATTTATATTATGCAAACATGTCTTGTAATTGTTTATGTGCAATAAAGAGTTTAGATACATACATACATACATTGATATTTTATGCTTTAATGAAACTTTTAAAAAAAATAGTGAAACCTTAACGTTGCAAATCGATGATTATAAAATAGCTTCATATTTCTGTCGGAAACGTAAAACAAGAGGTGGCGTTTGTATTTACGTTAAAAAATCATTGAATTATGTGAATTTAGAATGGATTGGAAAAATGTCAATCGAAATACATTTCGAGGTGTGTGGTATTTTGATTTCGGAGTTAAATTTTATACTGGTGTGCATTTACAGAACCCCCGACAGTGATTTTAAACTTTTTATTGAAAAATTTGAGCTCCTTTTATGTAAATTAATGTACCGAGCTCGAAATTTAAAACGGAAAGTATTCATAGCAGGTGATTTCAACATAAACATTATGAATGATGACAATGCATCTGTAATGTTTATGTCGACATTGGCAAAGTTTAATCTCCGCCCAACTATACATGAACCCACCAGAATAACGAATCAGAGTCAGTCGTGTATTGATAACATTTTAACTAATCAACGCCAGTACACAGCTGACTTCATGAATTTACGGATATCGGACCATACAGGGCAAATAATTAAAGTACCCACTAGTTTAAGTTTTCATGAAAAGTATTGGTATGTTAAAATGAGGAGAATAGATACTTACTTAGAAATATTTGTTAAATACTTATCCCAATTCAATTTTGCTAGTATATATCAATATTCAGATGTCAATTCAGCTTATGAAAATTTTATAACTTCATTTAAATTAATTTATGACCTATGTATACTAGGGTGATTCATCGGAAAGCAAAAAAAATATTTTTTTGTTTTCTTTTGCTCTCAACCCCTAATAGTGGTCTATCCAGCTAGAAAACACTTTGTTATTTTTTTTGTATTTTTAAATTAATTTTTAAGGGTCGCTACCGAGTAATGAAATTTGCAAAATTAAACGAAAGGAATTAATTTTCAGATAAAAGTTTATTAACATCTAAAACCTCTTTGGAGAGAAAATAATAATAATTAAAACTTGCTTTTCATATAATATAAAAGATAATAAGGTTTTTTTAAATAAAATTTGCCTTGTTCACGTTGAGGTTTTTCTGTTCCTCATCGTTTGTATGTAATTTATTGTATTCTTCCATCAAAGCCACACCGCGTTCGGCTATATCGTTAACAACTCTCATGTTTAATACAATTTCTTTAGCTGACCTGAAACTTTCTTCTTCTTCCCATTGCTGGGGATCTTTTTCAATAAAGTTACATGAAATTCCCGTCGTGTGAAGAAAATTCATTGTATTTTGTGTAACAAAATCTTCGAGATTTTGGTTAATGATATCATAATTTTCCAAAGAAGCTTTTTTAGGAATGCTATCTACCCTTCTTTCTTCAGTGCTGAAATCATTTTACGTTTCGTTTCAGTAGAAACTCGTTTATCAAATAAAGCTAGAGCAACTAGCTCTTCAGAAAGATACCAAAGGTGACCCAACATATTTTTTAAGGCGACTTTGGCGATAACTTTATTGTAGTTCTCGTACTCAATCAAGTCTTTTAAAATTTGCAGATCATTTGCAGGGGCCATACAAGCTGCTGGCACTGTAAACCAGTATTTAGAGTAAATTGTTACCACAAAAATGCAGATTGCTTTTCAGCCTTTTTTCCGTGGCGGTGAACAATGTTGGCTCGAAGAGGGTCCTGCCTGAGGAGAATCAAGACGACTCGTGTCGCTATCACTGCTATTGTCATCTGCAGAAGAAGTGGCTGATGATGATAGTAAATCGCATTTCTCTGTTAGTCTATTTATTGCCTCCCTTTCCTTTTCCTTCATTTTTCTCAACTTTGCTTCTTTTTCTAACTGTATATCAAGTTTTTTTGCACATTGTTTGTCAATGTTACCAATTCGTCCAGAACGGCTCATTTCCCTTTTGTTCAACAGAAATTGCTTGTCTTCTTCAATTGTCATTATATTCAGAGCATCAAAATGAGCTATATCAAACAGAACATCTAAATTTGATTGCCACTTGTTTTCTTTTTCTATGATTACTGCTGAACGCCTTGCTGTATTGTGTTGATTTTTCTTTAAGTTTAGCCATTCATTAAAATATTTTAGTATTTTTGTGATAACATGTTGCTTTTCTTTAGTAGGAATACTTGCTTTTTGCCATAGAGCCATCACATCACCAGCAGTTAAGGACGCCGCTTCCCTATTTAGGTACTCGGTTCGTTACATTTTTATAATGAAAAAATAGACTCATCACTTCTTTCACTGAGGGTAACTTTGTTTGTACTAATTCCTAACAGGTTGGTCCAACTAGCCATATTTCGGTTTTTGTTCTTGTTTTCATACTTGACATCGTTGTGGGAAAACAATTATAACAATAACCAAGCGAACTTGTAGTAAACAAACAGTACAAACACTCGTAAAGAAAATGCAACTGATTTCGTTTGAGCTGATTGTATCACTAAAAATGAAGGTGGATTTTGATAACGAATTGTGTATTTAAACCCGCTGAATGTTTTTGACACTACGTAGTATATGGTGGTATGGTATGGTGGCTAAATACCATAATTGAACATTTCAAAAGTAAATCATATCCTATCTCACAATAAGTGCGTTTTTGCAGAATGTTTTAAACTTTGGCAGGTGGTAGCGACCTTTAAATATTCATCAAAAAATCTGAAATTAATTACTAATTAATCGTTTAGTAGGTAGAACGATATTATTGGTTGAGAGTAACAAAAATCAAAACTTGATTTTTTTGAATCACCCTAATGTATACCCCTCGAAAAAATCAAAATTACACATACAAGAAGACCCAATTGGAAAACTACTGGTATAAAAAAAGCTAGCCAGATTAATCGTAAAATGTATCTAGAGTTAATAAAATGTAAAAATAATTATAATATACCGAAATATAAAAAATATTGCAAAATTTTACAAAAAGTTATTAGGAAGTCCAAAATCATATCAAATGATACATTCATAAATAACTGTAGTAATAAATCAAAAGCCACGTGGGGTCTTATAAACATACCTGGGATAACTCGGGGCAAGTTCTAGGGATTTGATATCGATAAAAATGATGTCGATATAATTAAATTAATACAGGGTGGGCCATAAGGGTGTTGGCGGTTTAAATTCGAAATTTCTCGGAACCGCTTGGCGGGGTGAGGCGGGGGGTATACTGTTCGGAGCGTCGCTTCTTGGAAATTTAGTCGCCATGGAGCGGTACACGGGAGCGGAGCGTGCATATTGTGTTCGAGCGTTTTACGAAAACAATAAATCCGTAATTATTGCACGGCGATTGTATCGACGAGAACACGGTTTGCGTGATTTAAGTGAAGTTCCAAGTGCCAATGTGATACGCAAATGGATTAAAATGTTCGAAGCAACTGGATCGACAGTCGCGATAGTTCATAGCGGACGTCCGGTTTCTGCGAGAACGCTCGATGTTGTGCAGCGAGTTAGGCGTTCAGTTCGGCAAAATCCGCAACAATCAACTCGTAAGAGATCTCAGGCTTTGAACATCAAAAGAACAACTTTGCGGAGAATTTTAAAGCGTGATTTGCATTTGAAGGCGTACAAGATCCAGCTTGTCCAAGAATTAAAACCACATGATGCGAATAACCGACTAAATTTTGCCAACCAGATGCTCAACCAGTTTGACAATTTCAACAATGTGATGTTCAGCGATGAGGCGAATTTTCATTTAAATGGTCACGTGAACAAACAAAATTGTCGGTTCTGGTCAGACAACAATCCACAGCGGTTACATCAACGTCCTCTTCATAGCCCTATCAATGGGTGTGGTTGGGCCATACTTTTTTGAGGATGAAAGGGGGCGTGCGGTGACTGTTAGTGCCAATAATTATTGTAACATGATAAGAGAATTTTTGGTACCAGCTTTGCAAGAACTTCGAGGCGATACCTCGAGGATGTGGTTCCAGCAAGATGGAGCCACATGCCATACGGCTAATGTGTCAATAGGGCTACTGAAAACTGTTTTTCCCGGAAAACTCATTTCCAAAAGGGGTGATATTGAATGGCCGGCACGCAGCCCTGATCTCTCCCCATGTGATTATTTTTTGTGGGGTTACCTGAAATCAGTAGTCTACGAGAATAATCCAAGCCATTTAGAGCAACTCAATAGGAACATTATCCGGGAAATCAACAATATCCCGAGAGTAACCTTTGGCAGAATTTACCAGAATTTGCAACTCCGCCTTCAGGAGTGCCAAGCCACGGATGGACGTCATTTGGACAACATTATTTTTAAGTCATAAAATTTCCAAAAAATCTATTTTTTTTAAATAGTAATAAAAATATTGTACAATTAGTAGTTTTTTTTTAATTTAATTTTCAAACCGCCAACACCCTTATGGCCCACCCTGTACATGTGCACATTGAACATTCTCGATTACTGTAAAGAGGTTCAATGTCATATCTGATATCGAGCCTCTTAAGATAATAAAAGTATGCGGATGTCATTTCAATCAAAATGATAAAAAAGATAAAAGATAAAAGATGTTTATTCAGTAAGTAGGCCGCACGGGCACTTTTACACGTCAAAAATCTACCAGCGCTTCACAAGAGACCACTGCTGAGAAGAAGCGCCGCAAGAAACTCAACAGTCAGTCGTTTTTTTAATATTGCTTATATAATAATAACTTTAACCTAGAATTATACACCGTGTTTTTTTTGATTTCCGATAACTTCAAGGAAATATTCCTTAGTTTAAATTAAGTTAATTTCCCTAAGACACTTGTATTCTAACTCGCACTATTTTGAGGATATACAATTATTTATTTAAATCAATTAAACTCCCAACACAAGTCTAAAAGGTCCTCAAAATTTATTTTTAATATTGTGAGTAAAGAGTTTAAAATTTTCAAGTATGTACCTATGTACATAAAAAAGTTTACATTGTCATGTCATGTCAAAGTGCGAAATTGACAAACCATAATAAACACATTAGGTATTTAATTTTGAATTGAAATTGGTACTTGGGAGGCCATTTGCAACGTTAAAAGATGGCGGACGTGTAATTTGTTTTAGACTTTAATTTTTGGGTAATTAGGTGTTCAAAGTTCTTTTCTGATAGTGATTTGTACTTTTTATTGAAGACTTGGACTTATTTCGTGTATCTGGCATCTTTCTTCTCGTTTCAAGTGGACTCGCAGTGGTGCAGAGGTTAATACTATCTTGACCTCTGACCTACAAATCACCGTACAACGTTGCCCCCAATCTTCCTAGAGAAGATTGGATTGTGTTTTATACTCATATAAACCTTGACACTGGCGAAATCACTTGACGTGGAAGCCATATCCCTGCGGTAGTAGCTGTTCAAGTCGCCGCGGGGGCAAAAAAAAAATTAAAAAAAAATGGTACTTAAACTTGCTTTCGCTTTGTGGTTCATGCCATGCCGCGTTATAATTATGCACCGGACCATCAGGCTGATATTCATTTTATTTACGGGTTTTGTAATGGAAACGCCTCTGAAGCGGCGCGAGAGTATGGACGACGCTACCCCAATCGTCAGACGCCGGACCCTTATACGTTTATTAACGTAAGTTTTGTACAAAAATGTACTCATTGTCATTACTTTCAAACTGAATTCTGAGACGCGGAGATAAGTAGTTTCTGTGATTGTTACAGATTCATAGGCGTTTCAGTGAACTCGGCTTACGGCCAACTCCCCATGATAGAGTTGTGGATTTAACTGTGGCTGAAGAGGTTGTAATTATGAATCTTATAATTGAGGACCCGACCCTATCCACTAGACGCGTAGGACGTATTTTTAATTTTTTTTTTCAATTCAAATTCAATTCAAATTCAATTATGGCAAAGATATGGTTTGCATCCTTATCATTACCGTAAGGTTCAAGGCCTATTGCCAAATGACAATTTCGCACGCATTGCTTTCTGTCAACGGATGAATGAACTATTGTTGCAAGATCCGCAAATAATAGGAAAATTTTTGTGGATGGATGAAGCACAATTCACGAGGGCAGGGATTGTTAATTTAAAAAAATTGCACCAATGGTCTGAAGACAATCCAAAACTTGTGAAAGAACACTCTTATCAGCACGAGTTTTCTGTGAACATGTGGGCAGGAATATTCAATAACCAGCTTATTGGTCCTATCGAAATCCCATCAAGACTTAATGGCGAAAACTATTTAAGTTTCTTACAATCTATTCCAAACTTAGATTTTTTAGCGAGATTACGCGATATGTGGGTACAACATGATGGTGCTCCCGCTCACTATGCTATACGAGTTCGCGAGTACCTAAATGCAACCTATCCTGGGCGTTGGATTGGCCGCGGAAGTCCGACACTTGCATGGCCGGCTAGAAGTCCTGATTTGACGGCTCTTGACTATTACGCCTGGGGTACGTTGAAAGAAAAAGTATATTCGAAACGCATCGATTCTCGAGAGCAGTTGTTAACAGAGATTGAACGTGTTGCTGAAGAAATGCGTGGTACCAATGTGAATTTAAACAGACAGACACGAACGCGTTTAAATGTGTGTTTAGAGCAGGGCGGTGGGCATTTTGAAAACCATTTACATTAAATTTACCTTTTTTAATAAAATACTTTAAATCGCTAATTTTTGTCTTTTAACTAATCTTATTACCAGTTGTAATGGGTTTTGTTTCTTATCAATTCTAAAAAAACACTCACTCTCTAATAAAAAGGTCTAAAAAATAAAAACAAACACCGCACGACTGGGAATCGAACCCGTGACCTCCTACACAGTGAGTAAAGGTATCTGCCACTCGGCCAATAAGTTGTTTACCTGTCAAATGTTATCTTTACTTGTGTGTGTGATGTCATTCGGACATCGTCATAATTGACAACATTTCAAAAAAAAAAGCATTATTGTTTTTTCGCGTTTATAATAGCTGGCAAAAAATTAGACTACCCGTATTTCTTGGTTTTTCTTTATTTAACTTAAATTCGTCGTTAATAATTTATTAAAGAAATAGTCATTAAAAAGACCGTATATACAAAGTTAGGAATACTGATGTCGTGATCTTAGCCTGATATAAAGTTTAAAAAAGTAACTTTAAACTGTAAACAAAACTGACTGTCATGTCATGTCAATCATTCGCTGCCGTTCGTTCACAAATTTGCTATTTTGCGTAATTTAATTAATTACGTAATTTGTAGACGCCATTAAAATAAATAAACTATTTTGCGTAGTAATTGAAAGCGTGTCGTCAGAATCAAGTAATCCGTCAGACAGATAAACAATGAACATGACAGTTGTATATTTTTTTGAATTCCTTTGGTAATAAATGGACTAAGGGCACTATAAGTGTATTCCTAACATTCACAATCCAACTTTTTTTACTGTTTTTCCTAAATATAAAAAAAAACTACTGCATAAAAAAATCCAAAGATATTTTTACTGTAATCAGCAGTGTAAAATATAGAAACGGTATTTTATTTTACTACCTTAGCACAAAATGAATTGTTGTCAATTGACACTAATTTTAGATTAACTCAAGAGACCCCTTTACAATAACCGTTGATGCAATATTTAATTAGTATGTACTAAGAAGTGAAAAAATTTACCTTACGGACACGAAATTTTTTAATAGCAATTTTATTTTTATTTCTTGTATTCAAATTATGTACATCACAATTCTTAACAAAAGAGTCTTGATTTTTAATGACATAAATAATATTCTCATAAATAAATTGTGATGCTACTGTCAAAATATTAATTTCTTTAAATAGTACTCTTAAGGAATCACGGGAGTTTAGATTATATATAGAACGAATGGCTCTTTTTTGCAACACGAATATAGTCTGTATGTCAGCAGCTTTTCCCCAAACCAGAATACCGTACGACATAACACTATGAAAATAACTATAATAAACTAAGCGAGCTGTCTCAACATTAGTAAGTTGCCTGATTTTCCTAACAGCATAAGCTGCCGAACTTAATTTACCTGCTAGTACTGCTATATGGGGACTCCATTGCAAGTTTTTATCTATAGTTATCCCTAAGAAAAGCGCCTTATCTACGATTTCCAATCTCTCATCATTAAGAAATATACTAGATTCTACCGGTCTAACATTAGGCAAAGCGAACCTAACACATTTAGTTTTCTTAGCATTGAGTAGCAAATTGTTACTAGTAAACCAATTAAATACTTTACCTAGTGTAGCGTTTATCCTACTGTAATCGACGGATTTTCGGTCTACCTTGAAAATTAAAGATGTATCATCAGCAAATAGCACGATATCACAAAGGTTATCTACCGTGGGTGGTAAGTCATTAATATAAACCAAAAATAAGAAAGGACCTAATATAGAGCCCTGAGGAGGCACACCTAATTTAACAGCTGTTCCAATAGACTTTGTTTGGTTTACTTACAACAACCATTTGCGTTCTATAACTAAGATATGAAGACATAAGATTTAGAGAATTATTTGACAGACCATAATGTTCTAATTTTAATATAAGAGTCGCATGATCTACGCAATCGAAAGCTTTAGAAAGGTCACAAAAAAATCCTATTGCATCACAAGATTTCTCCCAAATATTGTATATATATTTAATGAGTACAGATGCTGCATCAGTTGTGGATCGCCCTCTGGTGAAGCCAAACTGATTACTGTTAAGCAGTTTATTTCTATTGAAGTGACCTAACATATCTTTTAACATTAACTTCTCAAAAACTTTGCTTAAAACGGGTAGAATGGAAATGGGACGGAAATTCGTTAAATCACTCATATCGCCCGATTTAAAAAGTGGTATGACTTTACTATATTTCATAAGATTTGGAAATACCCCCTCTGAAATACAATTATTGTAGATTAAAGCTAAGTGAGGTGCAATTATATCTATGATATGATGGATGACTTTAACTGACGTTCCCCATAAATCCTCGGTTTTTTTTAAACTGATTGATTTGAATACTTTAACAATTAAAATAGAATCTACGTGGCTAAAATCAAAGAATGCGTTACATTTAGTAACATTAGCACAAAGTAATTTTTGAGCTTCAATCGCAGATGATTGAAGACATTTCGTGGTATTAACGGCTATGGTTGAGAAATAATTTTCGAACGCTAACGCCACGTCTTTGTTTGTCTCCCTTTTTTAGGGTGACTTGATTATGCCGAGTTTTAGATTTACCCGTTTCTCTATTTATTATTTTCCATACAGTTTTCACCTTATTGTCAGAAGCTTTAAGCTTAAGACTTAAAAAGTTTGACTTGGCAGTCAAGCAAACTTGCTTGAAAGTCCTCGAATATTTCTTAACATAAACTAAGAAGTCCGCGTTCTTGTTCTCCTCCCTCTCTCTATATAATTCATAAAGCTTATTTCTACTTCTATGAATGCCTACAGTAGCCCATTCACTAAACTTAGTTTTTGACCCAGAAATAGTTTTCATCTTAAAGCTTGAACACAGTAAAATGTGGGCACAAGTAAATGATTATATATTTTTATTTATACAATATGGAAACTTCTTAGTATTATAAATAAAAACTATTTGATATCATGAATAAAAACTTTTATGACAGCGTTCCACTTTGATCATTTGTTTTCACGATGGCGAGTTATGAACACAAGAAACGTGAAATTATTTTGCGCAAACATACTGAAAATCCCCATTTAAGTTATAGGGCATTAGCAAAACTTTTAAAATTACCGCAATCTTCCGTATGTTTAGTTTTAAAAAGGTTCCGAGAACGATTGACAGTAGATCGCAAGCCGGGAAGTGCAGGTAAGCAAGGCGCAAAGGATAAAAAAAAAGAAGCCCATGTCTTGCGGCTTTTTACAGCGAATCCGAAGTTATCGTCCCGTGATGTCGCAAAAAAGGTCAAAATGTCGCAGTCATATGTACAGAAAACTAAGTCTAGAGCTGGATTAAAGTCGTTCAAAGCACAAGCTGCACCCAATCGCGACGCTAAGCAAAATCTGTCTGCAAAACAGAGATCACGAAAGTTGTACGACAATTACTTGACAAAATTTGGATGCGTTGTATTGGATGATGAAACATACATCAAAGCAGACTTCCAGCAGATACCGGGGCAAGAATTTTATACTTCTAAGAATCGTAAGGATGCCCCAGAAGATTGCAAGATAAAAAAGAGATCGAAGTTTCCAAAAAAATATCTTTTATGGCAAGCTATTTGTAGTTGTGGTAAAAGAAGTCGTTCATTCGTAACAACAGGCACAGTAAACGGTGAAATCTACAAAAAAGAATGTTTGCAAAAGCGTCTACTGCCCTTTTTACGCAAACATAGCTTACAGCCATTATTTTGGCCAGACCTTGCGAGCTGTCACTACTCTAAAGCAGTAGTTGAGTGGTATAAACATAACGATGTCGCAGTGGTACCTAAAGAGTGCAATCCTCCAAATTGTCCTGAACTGAGGCCGATTGAAGAATATTGGGCAATTATGAAAGGGATTCTAAAAAAAGGAGGCGGAGAAGTTAAATCGGCAGCTGAATTGCAAAACAAATGGAAATGGGCTTGCAAAAGATATCCTGACAGTGCTGTGCAAGACTTAATGAGCCGGATTCGACGCAAAGCACGCAGTATGGCATATAGAAAGCAAATTAAATAATTGTATATATTTGTAAAAATGGTTATTAGTCTAGTAAATAAATGCAATAAAAAATTCCTTGAAATATGTTCCATAACATTTTTATTTTTGTTACTTTATGTGCCCATGTTTTACTGTGTTCAAGCTTTAAAATTATTATTAAATTGATGAAGAATTACACCAAACAAATCTTTATAAATACCATTAGAGTCATTATATGAAAAGGATAACCTACAGAGATTATTCTGAACTTTATTTTTGAATAATTCCAAACGATTGCTAGTTATGGGTCTGTATGTTATTGTCTGTGGTACTTGATGAAAATCATTTAAAAAAGAAGCCTTTTGACCACTATGATCAGAATTAAAGCAGTTAAATATTGCTTTATCCAAACATTCGTAATTACAAAAAATGTTGTCTAAACAGGTAGCACTTGAAACACCTATCCGTGTAGGTTCAAAGAACAAATTACTTAAATTAAAAGATGTAAATAAACTTAAGATCTTAATAGTATTAATTGACGATTCCAGTAAGTTAACATTAAAGTCTCCACAGACAATAACATGCCTTTGAGTTTTGCCGGCTAATTTTAACACATTTTCCATAGTAGATTCAAATGTGTTAAAATCGGCTGATGGTGGTCTGTAAACGCAAATAATTTCTACAAGTCTCTCTATGGATAGCCTAACTATATCCTTCCTTTCTTTGGATTTTAAGGTACTTTTCACAATTATTAAAGAACCACCATGAATGGCGGATTTTCTGGCAAAAAAACTAACTAATTTAAAATTAACAAAATCAAAAATTAATTGATCTGGTCTAAGCCAATGTTCAGTAACACACATAATGTGTACACTTTCAGTATCTAAAAATAATCCTACTTCTAATTCTTTGCTGGAAATACCTTGAATATTTTAGTGAATTATATTTATATTCAATGGTGTTTCCGCTGTCTTATACTTTAGTTTAAATGATTAGGAATGGCATTTGCGCCACTATTGAATCTATTTGGCTCTATATTAAAGGCCAAAAGATCTACCAAAGTCAAAATATATTTCCTTGAATTCCAATGATAATTTACTGTCAGTACCATTCATATTCGTACGTTTAGTAGTTTAAAGTGGATATTTTCATCTAGACGGCAATCATTAATACCGACGAATATGGAAAAAATATTGATTATATATTATGAAAACTGTTATAAAATAAACATAATTATAAATACACGTGTTAATTTGTTTATTTTTTATCTAAAAATGAGGAGAAAATAAGTAAGATTTATTTATGTCGAATAACATTTAGATGTTGGCAGTAACATCGATATATTTTATGTCGATAAAATATTTTGCTACATCACTTTCGTACAGATGCCCCGAGTTATCCCAGGTATGCTTATAAAAAAACACACGACCACAACCAATACAATATCTACTTCTATTGAGAATATTAAAAAGGATGGTAATACTATATCTGATCCGATTCAAATAGCAAGTGCCTTGAATAATTATTTTATAAATCAGAATATTGATAATGCTTTGTTGTCATCTGAATATACTTTAATTGCAGAAAAAATAAGCAAAAGTATTTTTATGTACCCAATTGATGCTTGTGAACTTAGAAAGATTATTAAATCTCTCAAAACCAAGACCAGTTGTGGGCACGATGAGGTATCAATGCGACTCATTAAAGCATGCATTGATCACATTGTCGACCCTCTTGTTTATATAATAAACCTTACTTTAGAGACTGGAGTATTTCCTGAAGACCTAAAAAAAGCAATCATTAAACCGCTGCACAAAAAAGGATCTAAGGATGATATGAATAATTACAGACCTATTGCATTATTGCCAAGTTTTTCAGTATTCAGTATTCAGTATTTATTTGCAATAAGTATGGTTTACATTGGTCTTATTGTTATAATATTGGAGCACACACTTAGCTAAATCTAGCATGCAAATTTTATATTTTATTATGTCCTAAAGTTCTAAGTGTAAACATGTCAATCCATTAATCTTATAAATTATAATCAAAAAATAAAATTAGTGTCAAGGTTAAAAAAATCTTGCATTGAGTAAAAACACTTTTCCCTCAACCATGCATTTAGCAGAGCTTATGTCTAAATTTTCTATTTGGCGTAATTTGCCTTAAGCAGTGCGGTAAATGATTGTAAATTTTTACAGTCATCCCGTGACAATTCCTATGAAACAGTGCACTTTTGCACGTCGACACATTTAACCTCGTAGGGTCCCTAGGCCTCAGCTTTGCGTTTAGTAGAGGTTTTTTGTACAAATCTGGATAGTTCGTGACAAAGATGCAGGCTTCCAAAATGTACATGCTAGGCAATGTCAGAATATTTAATTTTTTTAAAAGCGGTCGACATGATTCTAGCGGCCCAACATCACAGACAGCTCTAACACACTTTTTTTGACATATCAATGCTTGCCGTATATCGGTGCTGTTTCCCCAGAGTACTAGACCGTATCTAAGGATCGATGATACGTATCCATGATAGGCTGTGAGTGCAATTTTTTCCCCCGCTATCCGCTTTATACGCCTTAATGCAAAAGTAAACCTCTCTAGTCTTGAGCATACATTATTAACGTGCGATTTCCAGTTACAGTGGCGATCAAGGATAAATCCTAGGAACTTAATTTCATCAACTTCTTAAATTTTTTGTACTCCATAGCAATAATCATAATAATAATGTAGCAATGGTCTTTGTGTCATGTGATTACTAAACTGTATACATTTAGTTTTCATTACATTTACAGATATATTATTACATTCCATCCAATTTTTAATAGCATTTATAGTCATATTTATTTTATTAATATAAGATTTATTCATTTCGTCATCAGTTATAATAATTGAGATGTCATCTGCAAATAATACAGTTTTGTCAGTAGTTACATTTGGTAAATCATTGATGTAAATTATAAACAGCAAGGGACCCAACACACTACCTTGGGGAACACCAGTTCTATTTACCTCGTGGGAAGAAAGGTATCGTTTATCTTCCATGTGTTCATCCAGTTTATTAATTTCTACGTATTGTGTTCGGCCAGTTAAGTAACTCTCAAGCCACGTAAGAGCATTGCCCCTTATGCCGATACTCTCACACTTATTAATTAATATGTCATGTCTAACAAAGTCGAAAGCCTTACTCATGTCAAAAAAGATACCCGCAACTGGTAGCTTTTTGTCAATGCCTTCAGTAATTGTCTTTATTAAAGAGTAACAAGCTAAAGTTGTAGATTCAGTGGCGGTACTGCCATATAAGCCCAAAAGCCGGGCTTGCCTTGCCTTACAAAAATAACTATTCATTAAATCCACGTAATGTATTAGATAGGTATTTCACCTTCGCGCGCCGCGCGCTCTCACTAAATTCTTCAAATCAAATTACATGCAACAGTAGTATATACCTACAAAATTTTACCGCGCACCGCCGGCCGCCACCTACGCAGCACAGCGCTCAGCGCTGTGCGGCAACCAGTCGAACTATTCATGACGCGGCTAGCTCGTATCTCGCTCGCACGTATTGGCTTGCAATCGGGCTTTCATATTCTCTGTCTTACCCACCGAAACGGCATATGCCCAAAAACGTCTGCTCGTGTATTAATATGGCAAATAGTATGAGAGTAAAAAGCCAAGCTTGCGTATGAAGTTGTACACGAGTCCATAGTAAATGCGAAATTCGCTTCGCGCAGGCGCGGAGCGCGCGTTGAGCCGCCATTGCTATTTGTTGACAAATGCTTTTATTCACGTGTTGAATAGTTTGTTTTGTTTTGTTTAGGCGTTGAGAAGCGCGGCGCGGTCAGTGCAATAATACGTTTTTTTTTGTGGTGTTGTGAGTTGTGATTCAATTAGATTGACAATGGAGGAAGTCCCGTGTGACTGTGATATTTTAAAGTGTGCACAAACTTTGCTTGTCGACGGAAAGGTAAAATGTTTTGACTTTGCAGAGAAAAAGGTACTTATTTCTTCGGCAAAACCTACGCCTGACTTGTGTATTTCTCAGAGTAGTAAATCGCACAAAAGGCAGTTTAACAGGTCAGTGTACAAAACTCATTGGATTGTTGGTTGTTCGCACTCTAAGAAGTTATATTGCTGGTGTTGTATTTTCTTTTCTAACGACAAAAACGTGTGGAATACATCTGGTTATGACGATTTAAATAATTTAGCTGGCGCCATTAAAAGACACATGAATTCTCGAAAACACATGAACGCGGTAATTTCTTTTAGTGATTTTGGTAAACAGCGAATTGAGACATCTTTATCGCGCTAATTATCAAAGGAAATTACAAAACAACATGCGTGTTGATAACAATAGTAGCGTTTTTCAAAGATTAGTCGATGTTGTTTGTCATTTAGCACAACAAGAACTTCCCTTCAGAGGTCACGATGAGTCTAAAACTTCATTGAATAAGGGTAATTTTTTAGAGCTTGTGTCGCTACTTTCAAAATAGGTACGATGGCGTTTTAGAAAAACACATTCGATGTATACAAATAATAATTTAATTTAACTTTGTTGTGTAATATGCATGTACTTAATTTTTAGATAGGTAATTGAAATAAAAGTAAGTACTTATTGCTTTCTCCCTAGGCAAGCAAAGTTAAAATAAGAAGTTGGACCTTTATTTTATTCTCTCATACAAACCAAGCGGCTTTTTTCAAGGCCACCGAAAGTATGCAATTGCTGATATGTCTGTAAAATTATATCTAGTGGTAACATGCCTTCAGGGTGCTTTGGTGAGCTCGTCCACGTAAGCAAATGCCTATACAACTTCAGAGTGAAGTGAAGATTGATCAGTAATGTGGTAACAAGATAAATTTATCCATAATAACCGTAAAAACTACAAAACATATCTCTCGGCTTGCCCTATTCTGAAACCCTAGGCACGCCACTGTGTAGATTTGGCTTTCTGAAAGCCATTTTGCTCTGCGTAGATGATTTTATGTTTGTTTAAAAAATCTGTTATTCTAGCATGCAAGGCCTTTTCAAAGATTTTTGAAAAATTTGAGATTAGTGTTATAGGTCGGTAATTGTTTAATTCTTGTACGTCGTCTTTTTTAAAAAGAGGCTTTACAACTGAATTTTTTAGTCTCGCTGGAAATTTCCCATTTATGAAAGACTTGTTTATCAGGCACTCTAAGATTGAGGCTATTTTATCTGCACAGATTTTAAGTATATGAGCAGTAAAATGTTTCGAAAAGGTTATGTAGGTATACTAGATTAATACATTTCATAAACTCTAATGATGTCTTAAATCCAAACTAATTCGGATTTCAGAAAGGAAAATCCACTACTCTGGCCATATTTAAAATCTTTAAAAATATATGGGATAAATTAACGAAAAAAAACTTTGCGTCTCTCTCTTCCTTGATATGTCAAAGACATTTGACTGTGTTTTACACGATGTACTCCTACGGCAGTTAGAAAACATTGGCGTAAGAGGACACGTTCTAGATTTATTTAAGAATTATTTATCGAATAGGAAGCAAGCAACAGTAATTGTTAAATATTGCAGGAAAAGTAAAACTGTAGAGCAAGTACTTTCGAAGTTTGAGATGGTTCCAATAGGGGTTCCCCAGGGAAGTGTCTTAGGGCCACTTTTGTTCTTGATCTATATTAATGAGCTTCCAATGGCTATTAAAAATCTATGCGTATTATTTGCTGACGATGCAACTTTATTATTTACAGAAGAAAAGTCATCAGCTCCTATTGTAGAACAAAACATAAACTATACACTTAAAAATGTTATAGAATGGCTACGTAAAATTAATCTTAGTGTAAATTTAAGTAGAACTAAACTGTTACAAATTAGGAACTATAGAACTCCTCCCATACAACTAAATGTAAAAGAAGCCGATGTATCTTTGGAGGAAGTAAGTAATATGAGCTTCTTAGGTGTAACAATCGATACCCATTTAAATTGGAAGGCTCATATTACAAAGATAAATAAAATTATTTCTAGTAACTGCTACGCCTTGTCTGTATTGTCTGGAGCTTGCTCTGAAAACATAACTAGAAATGCGTACTTTGGGAACGTGTACCCATTGCTGACTTACGGTATTATATACTGGGGTAACTCTGTAAATGTCCAATCAACATTTTTGCTTCAAAAAAGATGCGTCCGTACCATATACCGCTTGCACGGTGGTCAATCACTTCGAAGTATATTTAAAGAGAAACATCTCCTTACTCTTACTGGAATTTACATATTTGAATTATGTCTATTCGTTAAAAGTAATACAAATTATTTTGCAAAAAGATCAACTTTAAAAGATAATTTACGAATGCAATATAAATTTGACTTGGTATGTCCTAAATCGAATAACGCAATCTATAGCAAGAGTGCATTTGTAATGGCGATACGTATTTTTAATAGTCTTCCTCACGAATTTAAAATGCTCGAGGGACATCGATTTAAGGTTGAACTGAAGAAGTGGCTGTATGAAAATGTGTTTTATACTTTAAATGATTTTTTTATGTACGCTGACAATTATAAATAGTCACTCAACTTAAGTTTACGGATAGAATCATAACGTGTTAACTCTAAGCCTAAATGATATTGTATGCCCGGAATGGGCAACTGTTGGGACCATAATATATTTTGTTAACCATCCATTTATACACAGTTCACAATAAATATTTTCTTATTCTTATTCTTATTAACATCTTCACAACTACCCCCCAACCCCCAACCCAACCCAACCCTGTCTGAACATTATGATTATTTGCAGCTTGACGAAGTTGAATATGCTTTACCTGCAAGTGAGGCACCTACCCTAGCAGAGGTTCTATCTACTGAGGATGAAGGTGATGAAAAAATACCATTCAAACCAGTGGAGGAACCAACAAGCTGCTCTGCCGTCCAAGTGGACTTCTTGCAAGCAGTGTCTCAGCAAATAATACATGCACAGGTTCTTTGATAATTTTACATTGAGTGACTTAAGTAAGTTATGAATCTAAATTGATGCCGAACGGCTGGCCGATTGACTCCTTGCCGTCTCTACCTGGGATTCTTATCGACCTGACATTTGTAAATTGTTTATTACTTTTCTCAAAAATGACCGGAAAAGTTGACATTACTAACTACATACTGAGACGCGAAGTACAGAGTTTACAGACAGTTCCCAAATAAAAAAAAATTTACATTGCGTGCTCGCTACACAAGCCCGCAATGTTGCATACGAATTTCATTGTTATCTAGTTTGTAACTTTTTAAAAAGTGAAAACGGCCATTATAAAATGAGGGCACAAGTCTTATACATCCATATTTTATTCAAAACGTAACTTTTTTATCTGTGTCTGGAATACGTTTAGTTTTTTTTTTTAAAAAAAGCTTGCGTTTCTCCTTGTCATAAAAATAAAGGCGGTAAAGAGTGATGTTATTTCACGTGAAGTTTCTGTTTATATGAGATTTGTATCTTTCGATTTTTGAGAAAAGCACTATATATGCCTCGGCAGGAACGGCAATTGCGGGCCTCGTATTTTTAAACGGACTCGCAAGCTCGTCCGTTTAAACCAATTCTCGGCCCGCAATTGCCTGCTTCCCTGCCTAGGCAATAATGTACTATTATTACCTTGTAATGTTACTAAATGGGGCCCTGCACTCCTTTGTGAGCAGACAGGGCGTTTCACAAAAAGCCCGGCTGGCTGTTCACAATGGAGTGCTAGCCCCTACCCTGATGTATGGTAGTGAATGTTGGGTGTGGCAGGACAAGCATGTTAGTCGTGTAAATGCAGTTGAAATGCGTTCTTTGCGTAGTATGTGTGGTGTGAAGCTGATTGATAGAGTTAGAAATGAAAAAATCAGAGAGAAATGTGGAATGAAAGAAGATGTAGTAAGATTGAAAAGGGCATGCTTCGATGGTTCGGTCATTTGGAAAGGATGGATGAAAGAAGATTGACGAAAGAGATATACAGATCGAAAGTGAGTGGAAGGGTCGGAAGGGGCCGCCCTAGGCGTACTTTTTCGAATCAAATCGGAGAAATACTGGAAAAGGGCCGAATCTTAAGTACCCGAAACCGACGTGCGTGCATGACTCGATGTATGAATGTTGAAGAAGCGAAAGAAATTTGTCAAGATCGTAGCAAGTGGAAAGAAGTGGTCTCTGCCTACCCCTCTGGGAAACAGGCGTGATTTAATGTAATGTATGTATGTAAGTATTATTGTATTTTATGTTTGAAAACATTACCTTCAACCCTCACTTGGCCACATGAGGGGTGTTTTACACGTCGGTAATATTGAGTGAATCTACTAGCGCTTCGGACACGACTATCATTTCGGAGAAGAACCGCCGCGAGAAACTCAACCAGAAAGTAATTTTTTCCAATCATAAAATACAATAATACTTACCGTCTGTAAAGTAGATACTCGTAAATTCAGATTATGTGTTTTATACTTTTTCAGGAAAGGTCATCAGCGGGTGCAGCTACCGCTTTAAGTGTTGGTGCAAATGGGAAATTGACTGTTGGCACGGCTCACGGCCACATCCTTACGTTTTGGGAACAAACACTGCGATGGGTATGCGACTCCAACACAGATCGCGGTGCCGTGTCGTGTCTGGCGCACAATCAGGACAGCACCCGTCTGCTCGCTGGGTATGCGAGAGGAGTTATCTGTCAGTACGACAGCTTACGAGGAATAGTTTTGAGGCGAGTGATCTTGGGAGGTGAAATTTGGGGTACGCTACGTGTCACATGGGCAGGGATGTCCGGACTCGCACTAGACACTGGTGGGTCCGTTTGGTTGATCAAATTTTCGCGACCTTTGGGCGTGCGCTCTGCGCGCGCGTCTTGCTTGTTCTCCGGTGCTCGCGGAGAAGTCGTCGCGATGGCAGCTCGCGACGCTCGCATCTTGGCACTGGCTACTCTGTCCAGAGTCATCATCGTGGCCGGCGGACGCGCGGCAGGTGTGCGCCTCGGCGGTCCACCAGACACTCTGCCAGTTTTGGCATGGAGCGGAACTGATGAGCGTATTTTGGTTTGCGGCCGAGCAAAAACATTACAATGGCTCGCTGTCAACGTTACTGGGTCGTCAATAATACTTCGGCCGGTACATCGAGTCGAGTTGAAAAGCCCGCCTCTATGGATTGACTGGCTCGGTGGAAATCTTGCTATCTTCGATGCGGATGAGAATCTTCGGCTATGGGGGGACGACTACGACAAACCACTAGACCTGTCACAAATCGAACCAGTCTATGCATCTGCTTTCTTTAAGGTTTGTTTCTAGCTTTACCTACGTTAGCTGCACCTGCCAAAGACAGTATTGTATTGCTTCACAAAGATGAGATACCTAATAATGTTGTGTGTGTAGTTTACAGTTTACATACAAAACTTACACCATTCACATAATAGTAGGGGAGCCCAAGGGGGAATTTTGGGATCTACTCTAGCGCGGCAGATTAACATAAGGGGGCATCCTTGTACCCTGTTGAGTGAGTACCTCCAGCATATATGAGCACTTTATCCTGGAACGTGCGTCCAGGATAACCGATCAGAAAAGTAAAAAAAACGATAGCTGGAAATAATCGAGCGCATCAGATTAAGGTAGGTTAATTACATGCAAAAAAGTATATATTTCATTAATCTGACGATTTGAGCGTGACGCAAGGGTGTGGAAGTGTCACAAATTTGCAAAAAAAAGTGACGACTTTCTCGACCGCGGTCGTTTTTATTTTATTCTAAAGGAAATAATTCAAGGATGATGGAAAAAATATATTCTGACGATTTCCATAAGCTAAAGTATCAAAAATTATCATTAGTTTAGCGCGCGTAGTCGCAGTAAAGCATGTATTTCCCACTCCGCGTCTCTCTTTCCTTTTCACTCTAATCTCAATCACACTCTCGCACCGTCCCCTCACTACTTTCCGTTGCCATGACGCCATCTCACAGCTGGACGGGTGCGTCGCACGAGATATAACAACAAAATCTATACTTTCACGTTAATAACGTTTACTCGTACAAGATATAATAAACATGAGCTACGAGTATAATAACAAATTCAATATTTGGATAAGGAATAACGGTCAATTAACATAATGGTTAATTAACATAATATTCATTTTATATATTCTTTTTTTTCTATAACACACATTGTCTAATTTCAGTTCGTATAACATACATGACGTATAACGATCATAATACGTATTATCTTTTAGTATAAGGATTATAAGATCTAATATGTGTTATTTAGGTACTCAATATGGGGTACCGAAAGGAGCGGGTACAGTCGAGTTCATAAATATGTGTACACTTAAGTACCTTGTCTCTTTAATCGCTGTGACAATTCATATACTTATGGCAGTTTAAACATGACATAAAATAAATAGACAAGGTACTAAAGTGTACACATTTATGAACTTGACTGTACCAGAACGGTCTTGCTTGTAATTTGTTTTCACTTACCAGAAAATGCCATGAGCAAGACGAATCAGGGTAGATCCGACTCTGCTAGGTTAGCTTAGCCCAACAGGTTGATATTGGGCAGCTAAAAAAAAATACGCGGCTGTTATTTTAGGCTATTCTCTAACATAATATCTCAAAATAAACCAAATCAGAGCCGAACAGTTGGGTACCTTTACTTGTTAATGAAATTAAGAGCCGGGGTAGACTTGAGGTGCGAGCAGAGGGCGACGGTGACTTGTCGAGCTTTATTGTAACTAACCCCCGTATCTCATGCCTACCCTAAACTCATTATTTAATTGAATTAAATTTGGTTGAGATTTAATGCCTCATAGTACAGTCAAGGGCATTAATATCTATATAGCCATCGCGTCAAATAACCATCATGGACCTTATTGCCAGTAGTAGGTATAAAGGAGTTTAGACATTTTTGACGTCTTGGGAACGTATAATGCCTTTGACCGTAGGTACCGATACTTAGAAAGATCATTAAACTTAACTTTGGGGTTAAAAATAATGGTAGAATGTTATGTACAGATATAGGTAGGTATTATAGGTACGTGTCTACGTGACAATGGTATTTTTTAGGGTTTGTGGACGGACGGGTGCGTGTCTCGCGCGATGTGCATGGCCGGCGGCAGCGCCCTGGGCGGCGCGTGCGTGTCCGAGGGCGCGCTGTGCCTGCTCGGGCGCCGCGGCGTGGTGCGCGTGCGCGCGCGCGACCAGCTGGCGCGCGCGCAGGCCTCCATGGCCGCCGGCCGCCATGCGCAGGCGCTGCGCCTGCTCTGCGCGGCGCAGGGACCCGCCGCCAGGGACCTTGCGAACTCCTTCATCATCAACATCTCGGAAAGACCTCACTTGCTTAGTAATAAGACTGTAGCCGACCTAGCCATAAAAGTATGCTTGAAATTCAATTTAAGGTAAGATTTTTCAAAACTACAATGTTTTTGTTATTGGCTGACTATCGACAAAAAAATTTCCTTGTGCATCTTGCAATCAGTCGAGAGACTATGAGCAGATGTGCTTGGTGTCTTTAGGCATGTTAAAGCCACTCCCCTATAGGAGCCACTCCATCGGTAACTGGTTTTTTAAATTTGGCTATCCAGTTCATCTATTATTTTTCTCTTCCGTATTCAGGTGATCAGGGATAGTCAGATTTACTGCCAATTTGTTAGGGTGGCACTGGAGCCGTTTCTTATAATTTGTTGCTAATAACCGTATTTCTTCCTATCGACTAAATAAATTAAAAATAATTTAATAATAATAATTTGCGGACGAGTTAAAGAGTCTAGACACCTTGTTTTGGTTCAATTTAATTAATTATTGTTCCAGTGAAGAATTATGGAGTTGTCTTTGGGAGCAATGTTCGGGCGAGATAATATTCGTGGAAGCGCTGGGCGAGGCGGCGGTGCGGGGCGAGCTGAGCGCGGCGGCGCCGGCGCCCGACTGCTCGCAGCAGCTGCTGGAGCGGCTGGCCGAGGCCGACGCCGGGCTCGTGGAGCGCGTCGTGGCCTCGCTGCCGCTCACGGCGCTCGACCCGCACCGCGCCAGCGTCTTCACCCGGGACCGGCGGCTGTGGCGCGGCGTCGGCGCCATCGCCGCAGCGTTAGGTAATTACAGCTCCACCGACAAGGAGGCGAGCTACCCTACAGTGCGCTGACGTCACGCTGACTGGTTGTGTTTTGCGCGTTCTCCTAAGCCGCTATGGTCCGTAGACCTAAGGGCCTCCGTTAAGTTACGAGGGTGCACGGAGCGGGTTGCACGCCTATCGAAAAATTGTATTACCGTCGCTAACTAGCGCGGAAGCGTGCGACGGATATTTCATACTATTTTTAGACGCGACTTAGCGGAGGCCCTTGTTGGCATTCTTATGACCATTGTTACCCTTGAACAATGGCAGGGATTGTGTTTGGTGGGACACCCCGTAATGTTTCGCATATAAACAACTACTATTTTTGATCTTGCATAACACAAATTGCATAATTCTGATTTGTATAATGATCAGAGTGTACAAGTAATAAATTAATAAAAATGAATAGAAACCGAATGAATAATGCCTTTAGTAATAATTATGAGTGTGCATAATAACTAGTTGCATAACGCACTAATATAATAAATTATTTTTTTAATAATATTTAAATATATAACCTATGTGTAATACGCAGACAATAACGCTGAATAAATAATAAATGAGCTGAATGAATAAATTTAACCATAAAATAGTAATTTAAAAATAAGTGTACGAACAAGTCGACGGAGCTCCTATTCCGCGTAGATATGGCGATTAATATACATTTGTAAGAAATATCTTGCATTTCAACTAATTGCCGCAATACTCGATACGATTTTTTTACATTTACGGCAGGCAACGTCAGAACTACCTACGTGGGATTATTCTGCAAATGTTAGCTTTGAAAAGTGGTTAAATGTCAATCCTTTATTCAGAAAGAAACTTGGTGTTTTAATATTTTGAAACTTCTTTTCTCAGGCCATATTAATGACTAGCATTAGATACCTTAACGGGACATTCCCAGCTTATGAAGCAAGAGATTATGGTGAGATTTCGAATTTCAGCAAAATTGATACAAAACCGTTATCTCGAATTTAGGGACACATAAAGATTGACGATTGTATAAGCAGGTCTTTAGTCGGAATTAAAGAAGTAAGGCCCGAGTTCACCAACCAATTTAACAGACGGTTAAGTCTTAATCAGCTCTTACAAAATAATTTAACCAACGACAAAGGCAAAGGGCAAGTAATGTAATGTATGTTCCTATATATAATGTAATTTCATCTTTTTTAATAAATAAATAAATAAATAATAAGCTGTGCTTGCACACAGCGCTGAGCGTCAGCCCGCGCCGACTCACTGGGATCATAACTAAGAGATCATATTTTTTTCAAGTTCATGGATAAAGGTTCACTGGTAGAGAATACCCCAAGGTATTAAGTCCATCTTTCTGTTTTAAGTTAAAATATTATTCTATTCAAACATTAATGTACCTAATTAATGAAAAAGTTCTTCGAACTGAACAGCCCATCGGTAGGCACATTTCGTCGATCATTCCAGCGAGTGCTCGTGCAAGTGTTCGTGTCTGTCAGCAGCAGTCAAGTTCGGCATATTAAGGACTACTCTTACAGCGACATGTAGTGATCCATTTTTCAAGAGGTGTGCATCTCTTTCCTGCAGTCCACTTAGGAATGCCATCATGAATGTTTCAAAATATATCGATAAACGTATAAAACTTGTTTGCACCGTTAATAAAGGTAAGATTTAATTTTCAGGCAATATGTACTATTATTTTTATTGTACTGCTAGGTTAATACAATTTTATATCATTGAATTTTACATTCATTAGGTACATTAATGTTTGAATAGAATAATATTTTATTAGCAAGAATACGGTTCACAAAATTATTTTTGTAACTTTTAATAAATCTCAGTGACAGAACTTATGGACTGACTAAGTATAATTAGCAGAGTTATATTTAATTTACAGTATATTAAACGGCATAATTCCATATGAACGTTATACAAAAGGTTGTTATGCTAAATCAGTACCTACCTATTATATTTTGTGACTGTTATGCCACAAACAAATATACATTTTGTTCTTATGCTGGACGTTTGTTAATAAAGATATGCAATATGTTTTTAGACTGATTGAAGCGCACCATTGTTTGGTGAGCAATTGACATCTCAATGTTTATATTATACATGTAGAAAATCTTTTTTACATCCATTTAAATGTGTTAAAATGCGAATAATACATACATACATACATACATACATACATACATACATACATACATACATACATACATACATACCTTCACGCCTGTAATCCCAGAGTGGGGTAGGCAGAGCTACAGAATTACCTACAACTTTAAAAACTTGTTGATAATTCTGTAACCATATAATATAATAATATTTAATTCATTATCTTATCACTCCTGTTAAGGTAATTAATTAAACGTAAAAGAAATAAAAATTAAGAAAGATTAATAAAATTAATTGATTCGGCCGTTTTGCACAATGGCCAGAAATGGCGTTTGGTTACGTTCACACTAAAGTATCAGACAGGGCAACCACAGACACAGGTTTCTCACATATTGAAGAAAACTTATGATAAGCAACAAATTTAGGCATTAAAACAATCGTGATCTTATTATGAAACTCTCCTTTCGGCTCCTTTCATAAAACCACACTGGGGTATTATGCGCCAGTCACATACATAAACTACTGTAACATACATAGACAATATTGAACACTCAGGAGCGTGCGAGTGGCGAATGGTTTATCCACAGCAACGAGCGGGGTGAAAAAAGGCCCGCCGCGCCGTTCGCAGCGCAGGTCACGGCCGAGCAACGGAGAAAAAGTCGGGTCCCGTGCGACGCACGAACTTCATTGTAGACATTGAAAACAAATGACAGGTGGGCCGAGTGGGGCTCTGCGCGAGCTGGTCCCGTACGTGGAGGTCCCGTGCGGCGGCGGCGCGGCGTGCGCGTGCGCGGGCGGCGCGCTGCTGCTGGCCGCGGCCGACGCGCTGGCGGGCCGCGGCGCCGGCGGCCGCGCGCTGCCCGGCCACGCGCAGCCCTCCGCGCGGCACGACGCGCTGCACACGCTGCTCTCGCCCGAGGTGACCGCCCGATCACCCTACACCGACATCCTATATACCCCAGTCTTAGCAATAATTACTTTCAAATAAAAATACTAGAGATTTTTTTATGATCATGATGTCGATTTGACCGACCTACCTGAATGATTCCAAACATTTTCAATCGTTTTTTTAAATTAATTAATCTCAATTTTGACACCTTCATTATTTTTTTTCCCTGTAATATAAATTTATATTTATATCATAAAATAAGGCTGGATTTTTAAGAGTCCATGACACTAAACCTAGTTCGACAGAACTACTAGATGAGATACTCGTACATATAATTAGTCACGTTATTAATGGGGAACACGAAAACGAGATGCAGCAAAGCAAAACACCTGGGCCGCGTTATCAATCATTTTTTTAAAGAAAAATAAAAAATTAGAATAAGACTCCAAAGTTTCGTTTGTTCCTCGGAACAGGGGAGAGGCAGGACTATACGATAATGCAGTGCTGCAAGCCCCCATGATTGGCCTTATCAGTGGCAGCAGCATGATAAGTGACGAGAGTCTTATCAATGTTCTCATACCAGAATCTGGATTATTTTTTTTTCTTTAAAAAATGTTTAAAACCGCGGCCAGGTTTTTTGCATTGCAGCATCTCCATTTTGTGTTCCCCCTTTAATGACGTGACTAATCACTACATAGTATAAAACAAAGTCGCTTGCGCTGTCTGTCCCTATGTATGCTTAAATCTTTAAAACTACGCAACGGATTTTGATGCGGTTTTTTTTAATAGATAGAGTGATTCTTAAGGAAGGTTTATATGTATAATACATTCCACGCGGGCGAAGCCGCGGGCGGGTCGCTAGTTATATATATATATATTTATATCTCTTCTGGTAGGTAGGCTTATCGAAATAGGTTTAGTGTCGTGGGCTCTTGTAATATTACATCTAAAAGCACGCTACGAAAAATATAGATAAATCTATTATTTTGAAGTTATATTATCGAATGCTCTGTCAACAACCGTTAAAGGGTTAAAAAATGTGCAGTCGAAAAAAAGGCGGTTCGTTTCTCCAACAGACTTCAAAAAAAAATGGTTCTCAATTAGACTGTTATTTTTAATGTTTGATACTCGATTACACCGTCAAATGTGGACCAATTTTGAAAATTATTTTTTCATTTCTTATGGTACAGTCACCAAGTCAGTATCTGATGAGGGGATCGATGAAGAATCGAGGTTACTCCTCAAATATTATAAGCATAGACATAGCGATTTTGGTATTTTCAGTAACAAGTCCAGCATTGGTATTAAGAAAGTATCATTTATAACTAAGTACGAGGGTGGATTGAAAAGTTCTGAGCCTGGTAAAAAAAAGTAACGGGCTCACTTTTTATAACAATTTTTAGCCTCACCAACGCCCGCGCGGCGTCGACGCCGCGCTCCCGCAGCGCCGACGCGGCGCTGCGGCGTCTCTCGAACGTCGACGTCGCAGCGACGTTCACGCGGCGTCGGCGCCGCTCTAGCGCCGCGCCTCCTGGACGTCAGTGGCGGCTGTCGAGCGTCGGAGCGTCTTGTCGGCGGTTGTTGTGTGCGTCGACGTTCGAGAGACGCCGCAGCGCCGCGTCGGCGCTGCGGGAGCGCGGCGTCGACGCCGCGCGGGCGTTGGTGAGGCGTCGACGTTCGGGAGACGCTAGATGTGGGGGGGCCCTTAACAGTGGAACTGATGACGAAGACCACAGATGGCCACCAGAACTCCTCAGTGGTACCTATTTCAGGGGTGGCGATAAGATATATCGATAAAGATAGTTGAGCGACTATAATGAAGTGCATTTAAATAGTTTATACCTACTATGACTATCCCGCGGCGTTGCTTGCGGCGATCCTGAAATGTTCTACATAAAACTTTTTATTAAAAAGTTTGAGAATTTGGACTACATAACAACATTAAGGGTGAATTGCTAAAATATTGTACATAGTTAAGGAGTTCATTGATATAACGTTAACTTTCTTCCATTGTTTTTCCTTTGTGTAACGAAAATTATCCATATGATTAACGGGTGATAACAAAAAAATGAGAATTATTTGCAAGGGTGTAAAAAAATAATTGTGTAACATTTTATAATTTTTTTATAGTAAGGGTTATAATACACATTTAACTATTTACAAAATTATTAATACACGTTACGATAGGGCCCGTAATCAGCTGTTCGACGCAGTTTTGACATAATGCCCCAACAAGACCGTTGGACGGCATATTTGTCCATTTTTCGCACACAGGTTTTGATTATTTTTATCAGTTGGGCACAATTTTCTGCTTCCCAATTAATTTTGTAAACCAAACTGCTCAAAAACCCAGAAAAATCTTCGATCGGCTGACATTGTGGAAGGTTTTTGGGATTTCGGATTTTCGGTACAAATGGCACATTATGGGAGTCTAGGAATTGCAATGTTTTTTTGGCGTAATGCGACGATGCCTTAATTATCTGGCCAAAACACATATTCTCCATCAGGGCGATGTTGGCGATTAAATGGTATAAGTATTTTTTCAAGCATTCACTGTATGAGAGTTTAGGATTAACTGCTAAACCACTAGGTTTGAACCACAGTTTTGACTGGTTTTGACACACCTTTATCGGAAAAAGCCACATAAATCATAACTTTCTGCTCAAACTTGTGCTTATACGTGTGTTTTATATTGTCTGGTGATGTTGAAATGTTGCTGGTATAGTACCGATCATTTCCAGGTATATGGGTTTTGCTCAAAGGGAAATAACTTTCATCATCCAAAATAAACGATTTTTCTTTGTAATTTGTAACCATCCAGCGGCATTGTGATATAATGTTACATTTTTGCTGATCGGTGTATTACGGTTCCCTTATCTTCTTGCGGCACTCCAAACCCACCTTTTTTAAAGACCGGCAAATGTACGGTTGAAAACATTTAAATATTTTCGCGGCATCTCGTTGGCTCATGGAATCACTATCATTGAAAGTGATATGGAGTTTCTTCAGTCTTCCCTTGGTCATTATTTTAGCTGGTCGGCCGCTACCACGTTTGCGAGTTGTCGTCAAGGATGCAAGAATTCTATATATAGTAGAAACTGTTACATTTTCTTTGGTAAAATGATCTACTGTGTACTTTTTCCCAATGTTTATATTTTTATTATAAAAATGTACAACGCGTTTTCGCAGAGCTTCTTGTTTCGGCGTCATTTTGACAATTATAAATGATTGAAAAAATTAAAAACAAATAAAAATCAAGAACATCAAAAGAGGTACAAATAACATCTTAAACAATTTTTTGTCTATGGCAATAGATATTTTTTTAAGACTACTGAAAATGATTCTCATTTATTTGTTATCACCCGTTATATGACAAATTTTTGATATACAAAGGAAAAAGTTAAGGATTGTTAAGGATTTTATAATTGAGCCCTTAACTATGTAGGTACACTATTTTTGCAATTCACCCTTAAGATCACTAAAAAGTATAAAATTTAAATAAGTTTAAAAAAAAAAACCACCATCAAAAACGCACGCCCATAGCATTATCCAAGTGTTGGTATCGAGTCCTCCGGCACCCGTCAGCTGTAGTTTGTCCGGCAGGCGGGGCGCGACGGGCGCTCGCCGCTGCACGTGCTGGCGCAGCACGACGCGCGCGCCTGCGTGCGGCTGCTCGAGCAGAGCGCGCGCGACCCGCCCTTCGCGGGCCCGCTCGGCAAGCAGAACCGCCTGCGAGTGGCGCGCGCGCTGCTCGCCTGCGCCGCCGACATACAGGTGACCTCGCCGTTCGATCTACTCTACGGTTTATTGTACGACCCGGTTTGAAACAGAACCAGCAAAAATACTGACTTAAAGTTAGTCACGCTCCTGCAAGAAAGCTCTGTTAAAATTGTCCGACAGTGGCTAGTTGATAGCCTGGTCAGTCTTTAATTACAGTCTTGTTATAGTCGTGCATACCTGTGGAGCCGTTAGTTGGGCGCTCGCAATCTTCAAATTTGATCAAAGTAACCGTTATTACAGGAGGTGGAGGAGCGCGCTGAGATTTTGGAATTTATTACTAGTCAGTTGAGTACCGGCGCGCTGCCGGCGGACCGCGCGCTGCTGGCCGGCGCCGATGAGCTGGCGGCCGGCACGCGCGGCGAGCGCGCCGACCGCGCCTGGCTGGCGCTGCTGCTGCGCCTGCCCGCAGCGCCGCGCGAGCGCCTGGCCGCTCGCCGCGCCGCCGCCGCCGGGCGCCCGCGCGTGCTCTGGCGGCTCGACCTTCTCCTCGAAAACCATAACGAAGCGCTAGACCAATTTTTCCAAATAGAGAATACTTCCCGGACCGACGTCGACGAGCTCTTCGAATATCTACATTCCAGGATGGAAGCCGACAGTGCCGGAGTCAAAAAGCAAATCGAGAGCTACCTACCGTCTCTGATCGAACTTCGGCCGATGGCGACGGCCGCTCTGATGAACGACCAGTTTTTAGGTGCGATAGCCGCGACGCTTCGCGCCGTCCGGAGCGACCGGGCGCTCGAGTTCGCCGAGTGCCTTCGCGAGGCCGGGCGGCTGCAAGGGGAGGCGGCCGCGACTTACTTTAGGAACCTTTGCGTCTCGCGACCGGAGGATGCGAGTGCGTTTTTAGAAAAGAACCCGGGTCTATTGCGGCCGGAGGAAGCTCTCGCGATCGTCAGGGAGACGGGCGCTCGGCAAGCGGAGCCGGCGTGCCTCGAGGCGACGGGCGACCCCGAGGCGGCGCTCGACGCGCTGCTGGAGCTCGTCGCCGCGGCGAACGGCGAGGCCTCGGCCGCGCTGGTGCGGCGCGCCTGCGAGCTGTGCGCGCGCGTCGCGCCCGGCGTGCCCGCCGCCGCGGCCGCCGCCATGTGGGCGCGGCTGCTGCGGCGCGCGGACGCCACGCCGGCGGCGCTGCTGCTGGAGGCGGCGGCGTACCTGCCCGCCGCGACGCTGGCCGAGCGCGTGTGCGCCGCGCCGCGCGTGGCGCGAGGCGTGCTGGCGGCGGCGCGCGGCCGCTGCGGCGCCTGGGAGTGCGCGCGCCGCGTCGCGCAGCAGGAGGCGCACTCGGGCCTGGCGCGGGCGCTGGCCGCGTCGCGCCGCGGCCTGGCGGTGCGCGGGCGCTGCGCGCGCTGCGGGCGCGGCCTGGGCGCGGGCGGCGCGTGCCGCACGACGCACTGCGCGCGCGCGGTGCACGCGGAGTGCGCGGCAGGCGCGGCCTGCGCGGCGTGCGGCGCGCGACTCCCGGACGCGGTGCTGTCTCCGCCGCCGCGCCCGCCGCGCTCCGAGCCGCCGGCGCCGCAGGACCACGCCTTGCGACTGATCGCTCCCCCTAGACCGGATCTAGAAGGCGTCGTATGATTTGATTGCGACCTGATGTGGAGCGATCTGATAAGTTTGATACTGATTTAAGAAAATCGACGAACTCACAACGGATACATACGTATATTAAAAAAATATATATTTATTATGTACCCTTAAGATGATTTGGTAAATAAATATTTATAACCAAAATGTAAACTGATGCCAGTGTTGACAATCAACCATATTATAATAGGGCATTTTTTTTTTCTAGTGTACCTAGCGTTTTTCACGTGTCCGACAACTTCATTAAATGTTTTTTATATGATTATGTTAAAAACTTTGACTTCTAGCTAAATTACAAGATAAACAATACTCTTACGTTTAAAATGATGCTACTAGAAGTATTCAATAACGTTAAATTTACAGTTTTTTTGTTATTTTTGTTCCCTAAGACCCCCAATTTTTTCCGCGTCCAGGCCTGGTGTTACATTTTCGAACTTCAAATAAACAAGCTTGGAAACTTTTGTCGTAGATGACAATACTTGTTTTTGGGAGTCTAATATGTGAATTTACTAAAAACGCCCTTAATTTGTCTCCTTTAGAGTTAATATTTAACAAAAAAACTAGTTTAAATCGTGTCCACCACATTCGACATAAGGGGAATTCCCCCTTTCCGTTACCGTATATTAGGCTTAAGGTATCATTTTTATTACCAAAATATATCTTTATTTTCATCTAACAACATTTGTTTTCACGTACCGACACAATATTTGTCTTCAAACGGTCAGTAAACGAAAAAATTGTGTGTTGAAGGGTCGTGCTTTGCGTGGTTCAAAAAGGGTTCCACCACTCCGTTACCAAGATTTGAAGGTAAAATCTTTATCTTTAGTTGTTGTGATACATTTACCTAAATATTTTTTTATATCTAAACTCAATTTAACTAAAATATCTTTACAATCAAGATCGAATGCATAATTAATTTGTATTTCAAAGTGCAAAACATTACTCCCGTTACTTCCCCTTTCGTTGCCATGTCGGCAGTCATGTATAAGGGGAATCTAAAAAGTAACGGAATGGAAACATAAAGTTATGATTACACTGAGATCACATTTGAATAAATTATAGTATTTACATAGGTAAATTTATTTGTACCTCTAAAGTAAATCATCTTATACGGTTTGCAAAATTATCTTTAGAATAATGCAACGTGTTATTTTTAATCTGCTGCGTAGTTGCAATAACATTAATCGCAGATATGTCAATTAAATTTAAATAATACGACTAAACTACCTAGTACCTACATTTGTTATAGAAATGGCTCCTCTAAGGCTGCCGAAAAACAAAAACGGTATCGGGAAAGGATTAAAAATGACCCTATTAAATATGAAATCCAAAGAAAAAAGGAGTTGGCGAGAATAAAAAAATATATATAAAGGCAAGAAAAATTGCAACTACCAAACTATCAAACTATCCCGAAAAATGAAGCATCCACCAAAGAATAGGTACCTACCTAATACCATAATAAAATTTGCGTGGCGCGAGGCGTGCTGGCGGCGGCGCGCGGCTCATAATAAAATTTGCCTCTCAATAATCAGTATTGGTCAGGAAAGTCTAAAATGTAACCACTATAAATATGCGATAACCATAACCCTCATTTTGCTTTGGTCAGTCGGGTTAATAAAGCTTTTGTGGATTTGTGATCTTGGTATAACTGCAGCCTTATGATTTCGTTACCATTATTTTCGTTACCGTCCTTTGAAAATAATCAACATTTTATTTTATTATTAAATCCCCAATTGATAAACATTGCAATTTGTGTATTATATGGATAAACTTTTTACTAAAGTATCCACGTATAAATAAATTTGTCGGGTAAACCTCATAACCAGGGATCGGAAACTCGGATCGATATTTACCTAAAGTTGGCAAAATACCGGAAAAAGATAGGCAAACATGGCGTCGGCTTCTTAAAAATATTATTTTAATAATATAAGTTCCGGGATTTTGGGATTCTACAAAATGTTAATATAATAATTACTTTACATGTAGGATAAACCATTCATTTTTGCTCGTATAAATTCGTTAGGTTAATGAGTTACAGGTAAATTAAATAACATTTGGTAAATCTATACATGGAAAATAACTTCAAACAGTTAATATAAATAATTGATTATGAATTAATGCCGGTGCAATTTATTTATTTTGTAATCCCAGAAATTTTAGTAATGAATTCTATGATTGAGTCCGCCTCCATACAACTGAACAACAAAGCCGATGCGAAAGTATAGGTAAATATCGATCCGAATTTCCGATCCCTGCTCATAACGTCCAACTGGTAAAGAAAATTGTAAGTAGTTTTGGTCGTCTGGTAACGAAATAGTTACAATAATCGTAATTTCTTTCAAATTAATTCATAATGTTTTAAAAATAAAACTTATTTTCATAACTTACTATATTTTCAAGTAAGTAAAGCATCAATAAATGTAGGAAGGGAATCAAATATGAGCCCGAGCCACTTTGAAATCGCTGTACTTATAAATTTAATTTCCGTATGTTTTACAAAACCATTGCTAAATTAAGATACCTAAGACTACTAAAAATGCTTCAACACCCTTAAAGTTCAACAATTAATAAGTTCGAAAAAAAATCATCACAAATCTGTTGGTACAACTTTGAAAAAAAATGCCCAATAGTGTCCAAAAAGAAGTTAATCTTATCACTGCTTCTGATTGGTCGTGATGGAATTGAAATTAATATTTGTTAAAAATTTGATTGAACCTCTTCTAAGAAAAAGTTTTAATTTAATACTTTTAAATACTCTGTACCATTATCTGTTCTGAGTATCTTTATTGATTAAGTTGGTTTTAGGACTTAAATTCTTCAAATTTATCAAATATTATACATTATTATATTATACCTACTGTGGCAAAGTAGCGCACTCGTCCAAGGGACTGGATCTCATTTAGACCGCAGCCATCAGATGTACCAGGTGTAGCATGGCTTTTACTTGGGACCTTGCAGAAGGAAAATAATTTCTTAACTGAAATAAAATATATCAGATTGTCTTCCTTCTTGTCTTTTTTCAATCCTGCATTTTGAGGCAATTTCTTCACAACTTCAAAGTCCGGCTTTATCCGGCCGCCTGGCAACGATATATGCAGCCATTACGAAATAACCCGGATTTTCGGGTGGTCTGGAATTGTCCCTGGACTCATCATTTTTGTAAGACAATGCCTAAAGAAAGAATTCGTGACAATATCATACAGCTTTTTTGTTTATTTTCATCACACTTGCTCGGAAAGGGTTTTATAACACGCAGGCGTATAGGGCAGTTATAGCCGACTTAGCTCCCGCGGGAGTTATAGATTTTCATAACTCCCTAGGGAGTTATGAGTTTAGTTTTAAAATATAGAATCCACTTGTACATCATTTCAGACCACGGAGGTGTAAAATCAGCCAAGGTTTATTTCCTATATTCAAAACTTGGCTACAAACCAATTTTACTGTTTAATTAAACTTATACGGCACATTTGTCTGCATTATATTTCTATTTTACCATTATTTCAGAGACATTCGCAATTATTTTATTAAATTTGATTTTGAAAATTTGGGAATAAAAATTCCCACTAATCCGCACCTCCGGCAAGTGGTGCGAACTACTGGGAATTTTTATTCCCAGTAGTTCGCACTGCGGACAAATGGGAAAATCAAAATCCCAGTAGTTCGCACTGTTTAATTCAACATAACTGTGTTCAATTTCATATGGTATTATAGGAGCAGGAATATAAAAAAGTAATTTTAATTTAACACATTTATTTAAAATTAGACTGACAATTTAAAAAAAAACATTAATTTTACGAAAAATTTAACAAATCAACATAGTTAAGCATTTTTACTCTATACATATAAAATTAATTGTTTTTTTTTTAATTGTCAGTCTAATTTTAAATAAATGTGTTTTAAATTAAAATTACTTTTTTATATTCCTGCTCCTATGAAATTGAACACAGTTATGTTGAATTAAACAGTGCGAACTACTGGGATTTTGATTTTCCCATTTGTCCGCAGTGCGAACTACTGGGAATTTTTATTCCCAGTAGTTCGCACCACTTGCCGGAGGTGCGGACTAGTGGGAATAGCCCAAAATTTGTACAATCTGGCAAAATGGCCTGTATTTGTCAAGTTTAAAAAAAAAGCAATTCTAAGCATTATCTGTGGAAGAATAAAAAAAAGTTGTCAAACTCTTTTAGCTTAGCGAATCGAGTTCGTTTAATTTTGTTTGATTGTTGTTTCGCGTATTTTGTTTATTAAAGGTTTTCTTTTCTATTTGTTTTTTATTTCCTCGCTAATGTGATGAAAATCATTGTGTGTATCATGGGCAGTATGGAGATTGCAAACTCGAGTCATTAAAAGCCCTCCGCCTTCGGCGTCGAGCTTCTAATAGTCTCTCGTTAGCAATCCTCTTCTTACCGCCCTTGATGCACAATGTACTATTTCCTCTCAGTCGAAATGAAAAGTAGTGTTCGAGTCGGGTGAAAGTATCGATTGCACCGTCTAACTTTTAGCGCACATGCTAGCACTCGTGCAGCTTAAATATCCAGGCGTTTTCTCGTGGTCCTACTGATTTGTCCTATTTGTAGGACCACGAGGGAGACCTATTTCTCGTAGTCCTATTAGTATGTATGCTTGTGTTAATATTCGTCCTTTATAATAGTATACGTAGGTGGGTAAGGACCAAATTTTTGGACCGGTCCAGATGTTAGGTGTTGTCCACCTTATTGGTGACTGAATATTTCGTATTCAAACATTCGAAAACTGTTTTTGAAAGTTCCAAATAAAATTATGACCTATTAACAAGATATTACTCAATTATTGAATGATTACCTTGCTTACTTTTTCCGTAAAGAATTAACAAACTTTATCGTATTTTTGTACCCCATACAAACTAAGGATGTCCCACCTCCAACTTTCTGGACATATATATATTTTCTTTTTTTTCTGAATGGTTAGCGTTTCCAATTAAAAGTTAATAAACTCTCCAATAAACAACACAAATGATATTATACTTTAAATTTCAAAGCATCGCTATTTTCTACTTTAATTTTGAAAACAAAGAATGTCCCAAAAAATATTTCCGTTGTGACACAGTGGTTGTGCGACGTTATAATTTCCAAGCCTGCAACGCAAAACACCCGCTTCTTATTTTTTTAGCATGCCAACTTTGGCTCCTAGCAATCAAAATGTGGATAGGACCACCATGTTTTTTTGGCTGTTACCTGAGCATTCGTTAGTTTCGGCAGTGTGCGTCATTAAATTTTTGTGTTTAAAGTGGAAAAAAAGGTGTTGTCCAAATTTTCTGAAAACGAAAGGTAAATACGAACTATTATATATTAACAGTTAAACTAATCTCGAAATAGCCGACATTGTGGTTATATTTAATGAGCTGCATCGCTTGTTAGGTTATGTAGTGAACAATTTTCGTTCCGTTGTGCGACGAATGACTTGAATGAATTTTTCCAGTGTGACACATTCCAGTGTGATTTCCGTTGTGCAACGGTGACAAAAATTTGGTCCTCTCAGGTAGGTTTAGGTTATGTTAATTTTGCAGCAGGCCCGGAAGGCTAAACCACCCAGAAATAGGAGCTCCGCGGTAGCGGAGCTCCGTCGACACTGTCTTATTGATTTGAAATTAGGGGTAAAAACTGAAGTAGGACAGACAGAATTAGGGTTCCCTCGTGGTCCTACTAATAGGACAAATCAGTAGGACCACGAGAAAACGGGGAAATATCCCTGGATGCAATTGATCACTTTCATCCCTTGGTCTTCTTAATTAATACCTACTCAAACCTACAGACCCATTTTCGGAATTGCGACCGGCAATGTTCTAGACAAACTTAGATTGCCGATAAATAGAAAACTGGTATTAGATTTGAGTACTGGTAGTACATTTACGAAACTGACTACCAGTACTTAATTAACATAGGTAGGTTTACAGGACTTTAATGTGATATTATGGTGAGGGATAGGTAAACGTAGTCAAATAAAACGAATGGTAATTGTTATAAACTATTCCTTTATTTTTCGGACCTAAACATTAATTACTTACATCGGACACGCCACAAGTAAGAAAGTTAACACCCTGAGATACAAATAAAAAACATTCAATTATCTCATCGATAAACATAAAATAGTAAAACTTTGAACTCTTATCGTGAATTAGACAAACTAGGTACAGAATATTTTAATGCTCATGATTACTATGGTAAGTAAAAATAGGTATCATGTGCTGTATCGCCTTAAATAGCCAATGTGATAGAGCTATACAATATCTGTATCATAAGTGTGCGTTAGCCACATGGCCAATCATCGCCTAGCCCTTAGCTCAAGAACTGAAACAAACTACTCAATATCGTATTTTGGTACGACATACGTGTTATATCACTTGGACTAGATTAGGATGTTTTTTAACAAACGAGGATTGAGACGAATTTGCCATTTATATACAGTAAACGTACCGGAATATACGTATACAATAAATATATAGTAAAATATACATTTAAATAACAATTTTATCTTTTTTGATAACTCTTCTCCAACGTATTTAAAAACGCAAAAGTGAGAGTAAACAAATAATATGACAGTTAATTCAACACCATTTCGCACCGCCTCTAAAAAACTGTCATAACACAAAAAAGTGCAAATTTTAACCAATGATACACAAAAAAAACCACTCTTTTTTCTTTATTATCTACAAAAACGCCATATTCTTAACTCAAAAAATCGCGGTTAGTGTCTGTTTAATCCGGAGCGACATTGACACGCCGCCAATCTACAACAGTGCCCTAACAGTGTTTGCCGGCGGCAAATTGCCGCAGGCGCACGCGTGTCGGTGCGGGTGAAAACCGGCATAAGGTATTATGCGACTTTATTGCAGTTAAGTTCACACACTGTATCACATACTTTATTTGTACATAACAGTCGTAACATAGAATATGACTCTTTTATATAACGTTTTTTTCTGATACTGAATGTAAATAAGAGTCATATCACTGGTTATGACAAATATAGTATCAAACTACTTTTGTTCGTGCCTATTGCAGTATACAGCCATATCATTTTCATGAAAAACTGTCATAACATATGACTTTTAATAATTAATAATAAAAATAAAAATGATAATGTATGACAACATAATTTTTATTTAACTACCATTATAGTTAAAAAGTACATTTTACAGTAGTGTGAAAAATAAAAATAGTATTAACTATTAATAAACATTCACAATTAAACGAAGAAAAAAAAAACTTTAAATGCAATTTTCTCAAAATCCCTTTTTTTGTGTTATGTATGACAGTTTTTTAGAGGAGGTGCGATTTGCAAAACTCTAGCTTCTTATTTTGCTAGTAAAATATTTAGATATATTATTTATATCGTACGGCTGTTCAGCGTTACTTTGCGACTAATCAAATCAAACAAAAAAAACTTATTTTGTAAGCTTCCGACGACATCCTTGTCTGTGACTCCTTAGCTCTAAATACATAACTTTGGAAGCTCTATTGTTTATACTCCATCGTGAGAAAGAGATTAACGAGCTAACTACTTCGATCTTCGATTTTTGGGAACAATTAATCCATACGTATAAAACCATTAAACTAAGTATGTATCTAATCAAATTTCGTAACGATGGTGATGTTCAAACCACTAACACATTGATCTAGTGTACAAGAATAACAAAGAATGTAATTAAAATAAAGTAAGAATAGGAGTGCAAGATTCGTTTGTGAAAGGTGTATTAGTAGAAACCAACACACGCGTAATTATTAGCTCGTTCCTTAAATACCAAAATTGGGAAATACCAACCATTTCCGAAACACCCGATTTTTAGGAAGTATTGGATCGATAGTATTATAATTAGCATATTGTTATAAGCTACGCTTCAGAACATTCTGTATTAACCTTTCCAACGCCATGTCAACACATGCGCATGCCACCTAAAACGCGCCTGAATTTCAATCTTACGTCACTCTCTATTTTACACGCTTTTATTTAACTTGCAATGTAATTACGTGCATACCTTCGCGCCCGCAATCCCGGAGTGGGCTAGGCAGAGCTACAGAATTACAACTTAAAAAGTTGTTGATAATTCAGTAACCACAATTTGCACAAATAGGCAAATAAAAAAGGTTTTATTTAAACTGCAATTTCAATTGTATGTATGGTGTGTCAAATCTTGCAAGTTAAATTTGACCAACTTCCCGTCAACGGAATGGGCTGAATTGGACCACATAATGTAAACCCGATTACAATGCAATATCATGGTATCTAAGAGCTAATCTGCCGAAGGAGCCGGAAGGTGGCGACAGGATGTCCGCTTCTTACCGTACAACGAGCACCCAATGTGTTAGGACGCAATAGTTTGGTCTTGATAAGCAAATTAAGTATTTGCATAAAAAAGTACAGTCGGCTTAGCTAATAATACTGAACTAAGCTTATTTAACAGTCATCCATAACCTATTTATCCACTGATTTCGTAGAACCGGTCGAGCGAATATAACCTTTATGGCGTTGGAAATTTTAAGGAACGTCCAGGGGTAAGTCACGTTAAATAGCGTGAAATAAAATAAGTTTAAATTATATTCAATTCTGATAATTAGAGAACGAGCGCAATTATACCCTACATTTATACTACAATTATTCAAATACATTTTTCTCATCGAGATTGTCACAAGTAATCACCTAGTCGATATTTAAAGAAAACCAGAAAAAATCTTCAAATATAGTCAAAACTTGATACATCAGGTATTTTTAACGCGTTCTTTAGGCAACTTATCTGCGCAACCAATTACATTAAAATGGCTTAAGAATAAATGACAAATTGTAAGTAAAGACTGCTAAACACTCAAATTATTTCGTCGTACTTGACAACTAAGCGCTCAACTTATTCGTACTCAAGTTTATTTGTATTTATTACAGGTTGGCAATGAAGAAGATAAAAACTGCCAACAGCATTTTTATTCAAATTTCAGATGAGAATCACGGTTTCTTTATTTAAACACTAAAAAATCCTTAAGTCTATAAAATAATAACTATGCTAATAAAACGTTTCTTAACCCCCAACACAAAAAAGAGAGGGTTGGCTAGCGTTTGTCTGTCTGTGTCAGTTCCAGCCCGAACGAGTGAACAAATTTCGATGCAGTTTTTGTTGGACAGGTTGTATTTCAGAGATTTATTATCAAACTTATCGGCTCTGAAACGAGCTTGTGTAGAGTTTTAAAATTTATTAAGCTTTCATATTCTGCCGTTATATGGCATGTTCCGCCGTTAATACGGCTTGGAAGCAAAGTATCTTTTGCTGACGTTATTTTTTAATTTTCCAAGTACACTTTTCGAAATAAATCCGCCATTTTTATTAATTTCATGTACCCAGTCAGACCGGCCACCAAAAGCCACCAATTTTACACCAACTTAATATCATATGATTTAGGCAGTAAAAGTATGTATTATATTATGTAATTCTGACAATTGCGGTAATACTATAGCTTGGCAAATTTAGTCGTGACAGTCACATGGTCCGCGGCGGCGGGGACGTGCGTCAGCGGCGGCGGTCTGAAGCGGCCGTTGGCGGTCAATAAGTGTAAATAGGCGCGGCCACACACACAGTTTGACTTTGACAAGGTTTTATTTAACTTACAATGTAGGTACCTACCTATGTATCAATGTAAGGGTCAAATCTCGCAAAATAAATTTGACCCACTTCCCGTTAACCCTTAATTTGGCAAAAATAAAAAAAGTCGGGAATTCAAACCCTTTTTGATTTTGAATTAGCAAAAAAATAAAAAAACATTCCAAACATTAAAAGTGAACATTATAGTATGTTCACTGTGATGTTCACTGTGATGTACACTGCCAAATTAAGGGTTAACGGAATTTTATTTTTCATGTTCAACGGAATTTCATGTTCATTTTATTTTGCCCATAAAATTTAAGTAATTCTATCTCTGCGTCAGGGTTTTTTCAGATGTTATGATTAATAAACTTCGGAGATAAGGGGGCAACAGTCATGTTTTGTACATTTTTGGCTATAAGTCAAAAAGTAAATAACAGGAAATTAAAATATATATATGTATTTTATTGTGCAGATTAAGACCTTTCATACGACACACCATTTGATATAATTAAACTACTTTCATTTTTCATCCTCCCATTCTAGACCCCTTTTCAATTATTTATAATATTAATTTCATACATACATACATAAACTCACGCCTTCATTCCCAGAGTGGGGTAGGCAGAGCTAAAGAATATTTTTTACTAAAAACTGATGTGGGCAAGCCAGTTAACTATGCCAAATTTCAAATTGATAATATTTGTAGTTGCTGTGAAAACATGCAGAACAGAACAGAACATACAGATATACAGACAGACAGACAGACAGACAGACAGACAACATAGTCTCACATAAGGGTTCCTTTTTTACCATTTTGGTACGGAACCCTAAAAACATTGATGAAATGGAATGTGATGACAGTGAAGAATTTATTTAGTTTTGCTACCCTTTCTTTTAGTATGGTAAAATGTATAGTACCTAAGAACATTAATAATGTTATTTATTAATCGATATCACATCTACACAATATTCGTAAATAATAAAATATCGCATTAGGTTAATGCAGAATATCGTTCGGGATATAGGCAGATATATCCATAACATAATTTATATCGTGTGTGGTGGAGAGCTGCCCTCTCCCCCCGAGCGGACCATGGAAGTGTCGTGAAAGAATTTGCCAAGTTATAGTATAACTTTCGTGTGGTATGCGTGACAAGAAATTATTCTTATTATGGGACGTTTACCTTACTCGGTTTGGCCGTACTCGACTGCAGCATTCGGTCAGTCTAGTGTAAACAGTTTTTTCATAGTAAATAACGAATACAGTTAAACCTATTACTACCGTTCGGTCACCGACTTAATGACAACGCGGCATTAGTCAAAACAAATATTTTGTCACCCAGCGTAAATATTTTGTAAGAGCTCTTTTCGGACTCTGCGGTATTCAAGTAAAGATAGGTAGTAAATAGTTAAGCCCATTAACAAGGAAACGTGCATCCACCTCGGCTTGATTATTCCGCATCATCATAGCGAACTCTGAAAACAGACAAGACAATAAAAGCGCTTAATATCTTCTTCTGATTGGTCAAATGACTCGCAGCATAGAATTGGAAAGACAACAACAATATCTTTAGCAAGCACAGTGTGTGGAAGTTTCACTCAGAATTAAAAGATTTTGTCTTCATATTTTTATAATGTATCCCTGTTTGCATCCCGCTCGGACAGATCATTGCAGGTTCGAAACTCCTGGAAGTCCCTTTTCGGGTTCTCGTCTTCCTATAGAATGACTGAGCCTTGTCTAAATAATTGTCAAATTAGACGAACACTACTAACGGGTTTCTTATGACTTAATCCTATTGAGAGAAAAAAAAAGAGCATAATATTATGCTTCTTAAATATATTTTTTCTACTCGCGAACTATAAACCGCTAATATTTATATCGTTAATGGTATCAGAATACCACCTATTGCGTAACCGAGGCGTGAAAACAATTCTATACTGAGCATTGCCATGGTAATAACAGTTCTATAATAATGACTATAGCATTGTTATTACCATGGTTATGGTTATTCCGGATATCAGTCTTGACGTTTAGAACACTTGACATCCTTATTTGTTTAATAAATAGGTATTTATTCCATTAAAAATATCTTAACACCAAAGAAAATTACGTATATTAAAAACAAAATTATTTTTGAGACTAATTATGTGTTTAAATTTACATTTTTATTTAGTTACTGAAAATAGATGATTAATATCCATCAAATTGTTATTTGTTTACCATGTTTACGTTCAATATGGGTATCAACAAAATGGCGTTTCGTTTGGCATTCCAACTTTTATGACAAATTGTCAGAACTGTTTTAGTAACTATTAAAATTTGCATGAAAGGATCATGGGCAAATTGGGTGTGCCACCAACAGAATTGAAACCTATATCATTAAAAAGATTTAACTTTAAGCATAATTTCTTAATATTGCCGCAAATATCTAGCTCACCGGAGAACAAAAATATGGGCACTTGAAAACAAGATATATCGTCCGTAGAAACTTCGGCTAATTAATGTATAATTGTTTATTATAGAACTGCATGTAGGGTAAGTATTTGATGTACAAAAATATGTAAACTGTAGGGTTCGTGCTTCTCCAGAACTTGTCTAAAAAAGTATATTTAAAAATATTCGTAACAACACGTTACTCGCAACATAACCTTCGATTAAGTTACTTAACTGAAAAAAATTACACGAATTATTTTTTTATGTAGGTATTGAATGTATATTATAAATGGTGTATTTATCTGTACGAAAAATAAACTCTCTATTTCAAGAAAATACTTCAGTTTGTTAATGTATATTACCTAAAGTTTATATGGACTGTCTTGTTTTCAAGTGATCATATTTTTGTTCTCCGTTGAGCGTTGTATTTGCGGCCATAATAAGAAATTGTTTTCACTAAGTTCATTTTAAATATAAAGGTTTCAATTATGTTGGTGCTAAACCCAATTTCCATACAAAAATGCCCATGATCCTTTGTTATCATTTAGCAATAAAATTCACAAACTATTAACGCCAATCGGAATAATGAAAAATACTTTGCTGACAAGTAATTTAGCAGAAAAATCGAGGAAAGTATAAAGGAAAAGTAAACAATTGTTTATTTTTGTCATTATCATTTAAAGCTTGTAGAAAAATAATAATTACATAAAGGTACATAATTAGCTCTTAAGGTACTCGTGCCCGTAATTAGAGCGCTCGCGCTCGCGCTCTAACCTCAGCACTCATACCTTAAGCTTCATTATGTATCAGTTACATAGAAAAACATTTTTAGGTAGCTTTTCAAAATCTGATTATTAATGACATAATCTTACCTCTGTCTCTGACCACGCCTCTTACTAAGCCTGCGACCGGTAGTGGGATCTTGCAAGGTGAACCGATTTGTGGTGCCAGGAGCTACTCTTAAATTGCGTGAATCACTAGAACGTGCGACATCAACCTGTTATAAAATAAGAATAAATAATGAAAATGGGACAGTGACATTATTTTCTATAACACACATTATATTATTTTTTGTTATTATGAACTGTGTTGATGAAACGAAATATACACTCATGGACAAATTTAGAGGAACGCAAAAATACAACTAGACTAATAAAACGTATTTTATACGTTGTAAGTCAGATAATGAAAAAAGCTTGGGTCATTTAAATAAATGGGTTATTATTATTACCTTAAAATTTATGTTTTTAATTGTTTTCTAATACTTCATTTGTTTTTCTTTTGCATTAACTTTATGCGATTTTTTGGAAAATTTCAGTTTGTGCAACATAAATTGTATTTTTTTTTAAATAAACGAGTATTTTTCGTTATAATTGTTAAAAATGCACATTTTAAAGAAAATAAAACAAAACATATTGTCGCAGAAAACGACAACAATAATCCAAAAAATATATAGCATACTTAAAGGGATAGTCATTTGTTTTTTGTTCATTTTATGTTTACTGTAACGATACACAATAATCTTCCGAATTAATTAAAAAATAAAATAAAATAAAAATCATGTTTTTTTGTTATAAAATTATTACTTCTTCCCGTTCCTCTAATTTTGTCCATGAGTGTAGTTATTATCTAATATATAAAATTTCCATGTCACAATGTTAGTTACCGTACTCCTCCGAAACGGATTGACCGATTCTTATGAAATTTTATATGCATATTCAGTAGATCTGAGAATCGGCTACTATCTATTTTTCATTTCTAATTTATAAGGCAAAACAACGTTTTCCGGGTCAGCTAGTTTGATATAAAGCACGAATAAATATATATCGATCATGGGTGGAAATTTGAATTTATGTGGGGGAGAAAATACCAAAAATGTTTATTTATTCAGCTTGATAGTTATTTTTTCCCCCGTTGATTGATCACTGACGTTTTTATGATTAAAACCGCTACTGGCACAAGATACTAATTATACTATCGGTTATTTATTTTATAATTTCCCCTTACACCACTTTACTGTACGTCAAAATAAAATCATAAATAGATATCACTTTGTATGGGGTGCATTGGCTCTTTCTCTCTTGCAACCTTATATCTGACGCTCATTAATTTTCACGTTCTTTATATCCTTAATTTCACCACGCTTTTTTAGGGATTTATTATGTCCGTCCTTGCATCGGTCCGTATGTCACAGGCGTTTTACTCAAAAGTACTAGATGAGATTTGACGCAAATTACACCTTATCGATACGAGACAAAGTATCTTTTAATCTTGAACTTGTGACGGCTGTAGCCGTCGTGGCGTCAGTAGCAGGAATTTCAGCAGTCTGTGGCGTTCAAAAGGTTAAATTATTGTCAGTGTATTAACAGTGAGGCCAGTCTACATCAACACTAAAAATGGCAAACATCGCAAATGCGCATGTAACAATTTTTTTTTCATATGTTGTTAGGTCCCTTGGGAGTAGTTAACACCCAAGTTTGCAACCCTGAAAACCCTGTGCAGCCCTGCACGCCCATTGCGCTCAAAAAAACTGCGAAATGTAGGCACTTGTTTCAGTATTTTCGAAAAAACGATTGTTACGCCGATGGGATAGGGCGTCTCATTTTCAATCGTGGATTTTGGTGCTTTAGAAGCGTTTTGAGCAGGCTGAAATATCGTATCAGTCCGTTTCAGAGGTAGCTCTATCACATACCAGATTATCAAAATTTCGACAACTACCCGTGGTTTTGAGGCGCCTGGAACATGTTTTTAGTCCGTTTCAGGCATGATTACCCTCTATCAGATTAGGGTCAATCCACGTAACTCGGACACAACAGCGAAAAAATGAAGAGTCGATTTTGAAACTTTTTTGAATGTAGAATAAACAAATGAGGATAGGAGAAAACAATAATACGTCATAAGTCAATACCAAGTGCTGAACAGTTTGCCAATGCAGCAAAGGAGTCTTCTGTACAAGTTATCAACCTCTCTCCTCGGGAAATCGAAGCTGTTTCTAAAGAAACTGATTTAGATACAGTATTTTCTAAGGCTCCAAAGGTTATTGGCATATCTAAGTGCCATATAATGTACTGGCAGTGTGGAAAATTGCAGAAAGCTCAAATTTCCCAAGCATTTGACAAAGGGGTAAAAGTAACACAAATATCGCACTTGCAGAATTAAAAAAAAGAAAAATCAGCCTTTTGTACTGTAGAGTGTACCATATTTTATGATTTATGTTTAAAAAATATGTTTGTTTGCTAGAAATAATATAAATATTTAACAGTGTTCTAGTTAGTCGCAAGTAATGCGAGTCACGAAATCGACGTAACGCGAGTTCGTAATATTTAATATTTTAATTAAATAAATGTATATATTTGATTTAATTTGGTTAAGTATTAAAGAAGTTTGATTGTTTATATCATTGTTTTGTCATTTTGTCAGTAATTAATTCATTCAAAAATCAAAGGGAAATCAATAAACGTATAAGGTATTAAACCCCGTGTCCATTTCATGTAACGCGAGTCACCGAGTTATTTTCCACTTTTTTTCGATTTTAATAATTTGTTGGGGGTAAAGTTCTTTGATTTATTCTTCACACTGATATCCTTTGTGATATTAACATCATTTTTCGGTATAGGCAGCAATAGATTTGAAACATACGTCAAGGTTGTCACGTATATAGTGACTATGAAGTAACGCGAGTCACCGTGGATTGACCCATTACACCATAACTTAAAAACCCATTTTCAGGCGTTTTCAGGACCCCTTATGGGCCATTGAAGTACATTTCAGTATATGCAAATTTTCCAATAAATGTGAAAGAGATAGCAAGATTAGAAAGACACGCCGATACTGAGAACCATCGCGAAGGGTTTGACAGAGATAACACGATTGATAATGAGACAGCAATACGCGGAACATTCTAGACCCGTGAACCAAGCACAACGCGATTGAAAACAAAAGGTAGAAAGGCGTAGAACATTTCAGCAACGAATGGTCTCGATCATGTACGTAACACTATATTTAACTGTATGTGCAGTTTAACTGCTGCGCAAAAGCACATCGCGACATAGCATATCTGAGCACAGCGTTTAGCTCGGTTGGCTGTTCCATTAATTTCCGTTCAAAGAATAAGATATAAGACGACAGAAAGCTATTGATGGTGGAAATTTCATTTATTCTCTTAAATCAATTAAAATTTCGACCATCGATATGTAACCATCACTATAATATGCACAAATTGTTAAGTACAAAATTCCATTCAGATGTGCAGTGTAAAGTATAATCAGTTTTTTTTTTACCTTTTCCATGAATTTCTTGATTAGCTCTGAGCAGTTGAGATTGTTTTCAGGCTCCCAAGAGTCAAATTTATTGGACCATCCTTTCCAGTGAATAAGAAATTCTCTTTTCCCATTCTTCTTATGATGCACTTCTAAGATACGTTCAACCTGAAATCATATGTGGTTAAATAAATAATGTTAAAATCAAGTAACACAATTTCCAAATAGATATTTTGTGATAGTGGATGTGGATATTTTGTTCCTGTATTTACTCACCTCATATTCCGCATTTTCATCAGCAATTTCACCATCCCATTCATTCTTAGTATGCTTAGCCTTCTTAGGACTAGCTTTTGCTTCTTTCTTTGCCCCCCTTTTCTTGCCTTTCTTTGGAGATGGGGTTTCTTTGGTTTTAGAATTTTCCTTCTGCAAGAAAAGGTATATTAGTAGTGAATAGGCAAGGGTGTGATTAGTCAGAAGCCTAACTGAAATCATTAAAAATTGAGCCTTATTGTAGCTCTTTAACACAAAATCAGATGACCTAGTTCAGAAAAGAGTTGGATGAGACGAGTGCAGTACCAGACACCTTGGCTCGAGAAAGCGGAGGATTATGCCCTGCACTATACTATCCGCAAAATTAAGTGGCGAGTTGGGTCATAAATCAGCGGACTCATGCTACCTCTTTCGCACCTGCACGGCTTTATGGAGCGGGCCGTGCAACAATAGTGCAGGTAGCGTTAACCTTTTCAACGCCATATCAAATACTAAAGACATCACTCACACGCCAATGACAGCTTAAAACCAGAGCTAATGTCAACCTTACGTCACAAATACTAGGGTTTATTTTGCACTGTATATGTGAGCCACTAAAACGGTCGATGGCGTGGTAGGCACGACAGTACACGACCACTTTAGTGGTTATTGGCGTTGAAAAGGTTAAGCACAAAAAGGAAGGCAATTGACGTTTATTCGCCACTTAATTTTGCGGATAGTATAGGTAAATGTGGGATGATTTAATGGATTATTTATGGTAATTATTTAGCTCTGCCTACCCCACTTTGGGAATGAAGGCGTGAGTTTATGTATGTATGTATGAATGATTTAATGGATGCTTAGAACACAATCAAGTGCTAAGTCGTACTGGAACACAAAGGGTTCCATACTTATACAGCGTGGTTGTTTTTTTAACTGGTACAACATGGGGAAATCCAAAACCATAGGAGATACAGGGAAACTATCTTAGAAACACTACGTCTTTTTTTTATGTAATCAATTTTGGCATCACAAATGTTCATGGAGGCGCGCACCGACGGCTTCCACGCCGTCGTGGGTAAAAATGCCGTTTCACTGCTGCACAGGACGCGCGGCAGTCCCCACTCCCTTCTCAACGTGTTTGAGGACACATGATTCTCCCATCCTCAAACACCTCAACCAAATGGTCACCAGTACTTGGTTGACACGAAACCGGTAGTAGGTACGCTAACTAGTAATATTATTATTGTATGGAGTATATTTTACTATTATCATATTTTTCTATTGTACTGCCTAACTTACATGTAAAAATTGTATGTACTAACACATGGATCTAGTTATCTGTATAAAAACATTTATTATTATTACTCAGATATTATAAAATTTTCTGTAAATTAGGTTTTTTACAATAAGTATTCAAATAAAAAGGTAAAATAACAATTGTCGCCGACACAAGAAAAAACGCACGAATAAATATAGTACAAAATAGTACAAATATGTTGAATATCGAATTATTTCCACGGAAAAGGTAGCATTGTAGCGGAAAACTTCTATAAGAACCATTCAAAGGGCAGCATACGACGACAGCGTGGACGTGGACCGTAAGGCCGGTTTTATTAGTAAAACCATTGAAAAAAAGATAATTGCAGCTTTACAGAACAATCCTGCCCTTTCTCTACGAGACTTGGCTTAAAAGTTTAAAACATCAAAAGTAATTCTATAAGAACCTATAAGCAGACTAAACAACAAACTGCGGCGAAATCTCGGTCTGGAAAACATTATTCAAAAATTACCAAACCCAAGTATTGTATAGTAATTGATTGACGAAACATACGGCAAACTCGATTTCAAGTCACTGCCTGGTTATCATTATTTAAAAAAATAGTAAGTGAAGAGTTTAAGGTGATTAAAACAGATAAATTTGCCAAGAAGGTTCTCGCATGGCAAGCAATCTGTTCCTGTGGCAATCGTCGTACACTTTATTTTCATAACATGGTACATGTCTGCCAGTTCCTACAATTAGTCTGCAGGCTGGGTGGGTAGCTAGTTAGTATGTTCATTACAAAGAAAGTCATATGTAGCAAGAAGTTTATTAAGTATTGTGAAAAAAAAAATTGTCACATCAATTGATTGTTTAACAAGCTGCTATAATAGATAAAAGCCGTTTTCAAAAACTCGTAAAAAAAGATTTGTTCCAAAGATTTTTTTTCTTTTATTTAGAGTGGCGCAACTTAAATGGCAATGGGCCGGCCATGTTTGTCGCGTAGATAACGAGAGATGTAGCCAAAAAACGCTGAACTGGAGACCCCGAACCAGAAGCCGAAATAGCCTGCCTGCGTCGGACGACGGCAAGGCCGACATGGGCCAGAATAGCCGCATCAAGGACGTTATGGAAATCCATGAAAGAGGTATATGTTAAGCAGAGAACGAGTATAATCTGTGCCAATTGAAATTGGCAAAGATGTAAACACAATCAAAGGAACCAATTTAGAACCAAAGGAACAAATAAACAAATATCGGGGCATTATCTCTAACAAATTGACCTAGTCACAAACTAAGCTCTGGGCTTATACTGTGTAACACAGCAATATAAGTGCATAGGGAAATAAATAATTTTATTGATATACATGGAAAACATACTAGACTCAGTAGCAAATATTGGTGCTCATCACATAAATGTTTGCTAATACCAGGAATGGAACCCAGGACCTCTGGCTTCGTAGGCATGGTCACGGCCAACTAGGTCACACAGTCAACACACACACTTAGACTAGTGTGTTGAATTATTGTATTATTGTTGCCGTGTGGTTGCCGGGTTAGAATAGTGCCACTCCATGTCTTCTCGTGGATGTCGTAAGAGGCGACTAATGGAATAAAGGCTTGCAGTACTGTTAGGCGATGGGCTTGCCACCGGTCACTAATACACTGGGAAACATCTTAGCCTACTTGTGCAAAATGTGGTTACAGAATTATCAAGAAGTTTTAAGACTTGTTGGTAATTCTTTAGCTCTGCCTACCCCACTCTGGGAATGAAGGCGTGAGTTTATGTATGTGTATGTATGTATGTACAAATTAATATATATAAATAGATTTTAAGTGTTTTCTTTAATGTATCAATTAATAATAATATTAACTTATAATGAACAAAATTAAATTTAAATGTTGTTTATCACCTAAATAATATTTGAATAAGCTGTACAGTTTGGCTGTAAGCCGCATCTACCTAGTCGCATACGTTACTGGTTGCCCTAGCGTCTTATCTCCCCAATCTGCGAGCATCTACCAACTAAGCCAAATAACATGTTGAATATGTTCTTAATTAGCAATTGCACGTTTTACCTTAACTTTAATGTTGTATTATTGTCATGTAATTGATTTCTTGTTATTCTAATGGGAATAAAGATTATTTAACCATATAACCAATTTACCATTATTACTCGATAATTACATGATTTTAAAGATCAAGTGAGATCTTAGCAATGAATTATGCACTTGATCTTTACTTTAAAATTAACTATCAATTATATTTACATACATACATTAAATCACGCCTGTTTCCCAGAGGGGTAGGCAGAGACCAATTATATTTTATTTTAAATAAAATCACTCTTGATGAATATTTGAGGTTATGTGTCAAACAGAACAAATTTGTTTACATCTAGGGCAATTTCAATTGACACAGGCTATATAAGCTAATATGAAGAAACAAGAGAATTTATTCTGACTTAGGATGATCAACTCGCTACTTACTCAAAAAATTAAAAACTTAATCATATAATTTTGCAAACTTAGGAAAGTTTCAGGACTAAATTATAAAGCAGCAGTGACATTTAGAAACATCAAGCTATATGGTTAAATTAAATTAGGTCTATCAAAGTACAGCACACAAAAGGTTTATAAAAATCAAAACGGCATACCATCACTGGGCGTGCAGAAATTGCCGTGTTATTTTCTATGAGGAGCGTATTAGATCTTAGACAGCTTAAATAAAGTTTGAAATCCTTTACGTGAAAACAAACAGCAATTTTTGTAGGTGCAGTGAGGTTTAAAGATTGTATCATTGGCAGTGATCGGAATTGGTAGTGCCATTTCGCGGTACTTCGGTACGTAAGATTAGTATGGATATAGTTTTTAACCCCGGGATTTAATATGAAAAAAATTAAGTTTGTGTTTAAAAAATATTTAAAGAACATTTAATGTGAAATGATGTATGGAAAATGAGCTTTCAGATAATCATCGAGGTGGTTTTAACTCGTTTACAGGAACGTACCAAACTTGAAGCGGTCATGGCTCGAAATCCGGATTTAGACACTTTAGACAATACGCTGAAATTATTTCAAAAGAAACCGCATCTGATGACATTTCGTTTTATAAATTTGCCCCGCTGACATCAGTAGAGGTCGAAAGGTCATTTTCTACATATAAATGGATATTAGACGTTAAAAGAAATAGATTAACAGAAGACAGTATAGAAAAAATTATGGTTTGCTACTATAATTTCGAAAAAAAGTAAGGAATAAAAGATGTTAAATAAATTTAATAATGTTCATTTCATATAGTGATGTTGATGTTTTATGTTTTATTCAATAATTGTATTATTGTCAATTGTAACTGTTAACTGAAAGTAATTTTAAATGAATTATGTATTTATAATGACAAAAAAAAATACTTTTGCGTTTTGAAGATATTTTTTTTGTGAAAAAATACGAATCCCGGAATCCCAAGTCTTATCCATGTTATTTACAATGTTTAAGGTCATTCACCCGAAATGGCACTATCTATTCCAATCATTGATCATTGGTAACATTCGCTGCTGCCATTTGGCAAAAGTATGATATTATACACCATTTGAAATATAATCTGCACCTATTAATCTTAAAAACACTATGACAATGGGTGTGCAGATTATAATTTATAAATGTTTGTATCTTATAGCAAGCTGGTGGACCCTATGTAACATGTCAAAAACACAGATACATACATGGGAGCATAAGGGTAACTGAGAAATGAGTTATTCTCAAGATGAATACTTTGACATATCAATTTCTACAAGGTACAATAATCCCCTATTCCATTATATTTATCAAAATGTATTTGTCTTCTAGAAGCCAATATAAATACAATGAACCAAAACTTCCAGCAGCAGATCCAAGCTGGGGGCTATGGGGATCAAGTCCCCAAAAAGCAAAATAATAATTAGACATACTCAGCTGTCATCCTTGTTTCGAGGGCATCCAGGGAGACTCAGGAAGAGGTTTTCAAAAAGAGCCCAGGTAAACCCTGGAAGACCCTTAAAACAATGCTCATTTATACCGAACTACTAGTCATACTAACTATATGGGTAACTATTGTTACACAGAGGAATAAATTAAGTTAAATAAATTGGAGTCTGAAAAGTAGCATAATAAGTAAAAAGAACTAATCCATACCAAACCTCCTTATCATAATTTTGTTAATTTGATGACAAAAAGAAGTGTTCCTAATTAATTTTGGTATCAGACTACCAAAGATCTTCACTCTAGGCAGTCTATGTAACTTTAGAAACTTACCTAAGAAAGAGAAGTCTAGAATTTTAACTGTTTTATTTGTTTTAGTCAATTTTGTTAATTTTTGTTTAAAATTGTTCAATATATTGCAAACAAGCTGTAGAAATAAATACTTAAACTAAAATATAAAACTGATTTTAATATAAAAACTCAGTTCCACCCCAACATCCCGGGTTTCGTTAGTTTTAGTCCAGCATCTGCAAATTAAGTGATGGCAGCCCTAGGTCAAGCCCCTCCCAAACCACCAAAATCCTGAATCTACTACTGAGAACTTTTTTGAAGACTAGGCCTGTACGGTCCATACACCGTACATTGCACATTCAGCATACTTAGGTATTTGCCTGATATTGTGAAATTATGTTACCGCGCGTTAGTTCACGAACAGCACTCTTTCCGCGTGTACTCATATCATAGCATTATTATAATTACCTTTAATCGTTATTGTTTATGTGATAATAAATTTATCATTACGACACATCTCGATATCTTAAGGTGAATGGTGTATGACGCAGCAGCCCGTACAAGGTCCTAGGGTTAAGATTTCTCCAAAGATATTTCTGACACAGGACCTCCTTCACAGGAATCATCCTACATGGACCGAATTATAGCACCTTTGGTCATAAAATTAACACCCCACATAATATACACCCCATGTGTTAAGGTATTTGCCGAGCATTTACATACTTACTTCATCATGATATTTGTTTATCAATTCTGGACATGAAAGAGTGTTTTCAGGTTCCCAGGTATCACTATCTGCAGAATATCCTTTCCAACGAATCAAATAATGCAATTTTCCTTTAATCTTTTTGGAGTCAACAACTTTTTCCACCTTGAAAAACACAGAAGTACTTATTTGTAAAACAATAACAGAAAAGAGCTAAGATATGTGATCTTTCAAATTAAAAGAGGCAGCTTAAGGCAACCGGCGTTTACGTTATTCGGAGAAACATTAACCTGTTATTCATATAAAATAAAAAGAATAACCGACAAGAAGCATAACAATCAGGCAACGTAAGACCATAACATAGACAAAATTAAAATCTCTAGACTATATTGGTCTGATCAAGAATGGCTATACATACCTCGTATTCTTCTTCAACCTCTTTTTTACTATCCTCTTTCTCAGATTTCCTTTTTCTACCTTTACTCTTCGACTTTCCCTTTTTAACCACGTCCTTTTCTACTTCCTCAGAGTCATCTGCGCTTGGATTAGCATCAGAATCCGGTTGCTTGTAGTTGCGATCATTGGACTGTTGTGTTTCCGACTGATCATCATTTACCACAGAGCCATTGGCAGACGAAAGTCCATCATCGTCCGTACGACTCTTAGATACTTTACGCATCGTGAATTTCTTGAAATAAACAATTATGACCAAAGCTAACCCCGATCAATGTAGTTGGGAATACTGAGGACAAGCAGCAGGTTTTATTATTATACTATAATTGCGACAGAAATATACACCGGGCAGAGAATACGCAGTAGGAGGGAAACGAACGAAACTTGGCTTGGCTTGGGATTACTTTTTTTTTAAATTATGTGTTTTCAAATACTGTCATTTTGGCCTAGAAAAATATTGATAGCTTCCAAATTGGTTACGTTGTACTTTTGCAACAAAATAAAAGCTTGTTAATAGATTTTACATATACGATAATAGTTGCTAATTTCTCATTGTTATTTTACCGGTGAAATAAAGCAACTAAAATGAGTTAAAACAATATGAAACTCTTCACTACAATTTCTTTTATAACGACCACACGGCTAGATTGGAGCCTTATTATAGAATAGCACACGATTGTTAACCTTAATACTTTCTATTTATTAGGAAATGTAAGTCCGAATGTGTAAGTATTACGTCAGAGTTGCCCTAAATACAAATTTCCCTTTTTGTTATGAGATTCTGGTAGACGTATACCTCAGAGGTCCTCCTAGGCGTTGGCGATGCGATAACGCGAATCGCGACTCAACTCAAAACTTGCTTGCTTAAAGTTAAATGTAACAATAAATAATTTATTTGCGTTTTGAGATTAAATATTAAAAACGGATTTTAGCAGCGTGCATCTACAAGGCACTATTTAAGGTTTCTGTCGCCTTCTATAATGTACGCAAAACCAACTAAAAAATTACGGCACGGCCTGTCACCCTTGTCAGTGCGTGACGCGTGTACGGGACGGGAATCAGTGTAAAACTAATAACCTAAATGAAGTGTTTTCCAAAACAAAATCATGACTAATAGAAGTGATTATAAAAATAATCGAATGAATTATAACATTCAAAATGAGTTTCCTGAAACGAAAGGCACTAAGCCTACTCCAGAAGCTTCATCAATCCTGGAAGTTCTCAGTTTAATGATAGTGCACATTTGCAAAAAGATACTGTTCTTCGACACCAATTTAAAAATAGCAGTCTATCTCGGAGCTCTCTTCCTACTTTCTGTGATGGCGGACAGTCTTACTTTTCCGAAGTCTTATTTTTCGAGAAGTGATAACATATTTAACCAATACTTCGTAAAAATCGGATGGTTTTGGACATTATTTACTACAATCCCGTATATTTTATTGACATCCTACACCACTTGTTGTGGAAACAGAAGAGTTATAGTCACGGCACATTTATCGAGAATAGCAATTGCCACATTATTTTGGTACACATGGACAATGATGTTCAATGTTATTGAGACAAAGTATGGACGTTGCAATATGAAGAATGTTGATAACAAAGTAGTTTGCTTGAAAAATGGAGGATTTTGGAATGGATTTGATTTATCTGGGCACTGCTTTATTCTTATCTACTCTAGTTTAGTAATGATAGAAGAGGCTAGAGCCATCAATGGATGGGAAAGGATAAAAGACTACATCAGAGAAGAAAAGTATGCACGAAGTATAGATGACAAGACTATAAGTATGAATCCATTAAGAAAGATATCTAAACAAGAATTAGAAGTTTTACAAAAATCTTATGAAAAATGTACACCTTATGTCAGATCATACTTGATAGCAATTGCTCTGCTTCAAATTTTATGGGATGTGATGCTTGTATCAACAATCCTGTATTATCACATAATGGTGGAGAAGTTTTTAAGTGGCGTCATAGCAATCCTGACATGGTATGTCACCTACAGGGTTTGGTACACTATACCCTATGTCCTTCCAAACTTACCAGGAAATGGAACTTTTAAGTATAATAAAGAGAAAAATACATCAACTCCAACATTAAGAAAGAGAACTTCTACAAATGGTAAACATTTTATGGGAATGCCCATTACTAAACTACAAGATACTACAGAGGCAACTTCTGATGACAAAAAATAAACAGGATGATGGATAATTCAACAGGGTGTTAGCTGGGTTAGTGGATGAAATGTACTAATTAAATAAAAGGCAATGGTCAACACATCACGGTGTAGTTAGTGTGGCCAAAATGGGTAAGATAAGTAAAATATTTGTTATGGAAATATCTAAGAATCTGCACTTTTTCTATTTACATCTAAAAAACATTTTAAGATTAGGTTTTATTTATTGATTGAAAATAAATTATTATTAAATAAATAAAGTTCTTTTACAAACTACTAATACTGTTTCATTGTAAATACCTAACAACACAGTTAGATAAAGGAATGTCATTAATGTATAAGTTTTTTGAAGACATACAAGATAGCAACTACAACTCCAACAGAGACTGCACCTGCTGCACCTATATAAGCCGGAGGTTGAGATGTTACAATCATCTTTATGTGCAAAGGGAGGTTTGGCACAACCTTTTTGAAAGATTCTCTTTGTTGGACACGATTATAGTAGTTCTCTGTGAATGGGCGCTTTCCTCCAGTCCAGTACCTGCCTTCAAGGCCGAGTTCCCATAGGCGATGTAAAAGAACTGCCAAGTTAACATCAGCAATGCTAAAGTTTTCACAGCACAACCACATATCTGAAAACAAAAAACATTGAGCTCCACATAACAAATGTTACACACCTATTCATTCCAAATATTTTACCTTCACTTTGTTCTTTTAACTGCTCTTCAACGTGTGTTAAGACTTGATCAACCACATTCAAGATTTTCAAGTATTCTTCTTCATTCGTAAGTATTTCATGTTTTCTATCCTGAATTCCTGCTTTATAAAGCAGCATTTCTCGAGCTTCAGGGTTTTCATCAGCTAATTTTCTTAGGTTTTTTGAGCTGCCTAATTCGCCATCTAGAATCATTAGGTTTAAATTGTATTATGTTATGTCATATATACCAACGTCACCTTAATGTAACAGCTGAGAAAACATCCATCAAATGTATTTTAATACTTACTTTTAAGAACTTCACGGACAGGCAGAATAAAAGGTAGTTTCGGCCTGCCACACAAATGGGGATGGAAAAATGATCCCACAGTTATGACACCTGCTGGCAATGCTTCAATCAGGTCACGGAATTTATTAATGTTATTTAAAACCTTTCTATCTGATGACACATTAATTAGTGGAGTAAGTCCTAGAACAATGAACATTCAAGTTATTGAAGCAACTGTGTAATTAGTTACTCAAATGTTACATTAATTACTATTGGTAAAATTAATTACCAGGTTCCAGATAGTTGTCCAAGTAATCTAGAATTCTCGTGGAATCAGGAATAATCTCATTGTTTACTTTAAGAACAGGGATTTCACCACGGGGATTCATTTCGAGGAACCATGAAGAATATTGTTCGCCTTTGGTAATATCCAGCACTATTGGTTCAAATTCAACATTCTTTTCATACATTGCCATCAATACCTGAAATATTAAAAAGGAACCCGCTAGAATCACATCCCAACTAAAATCAGTTAAAGTGACAATCATTCTTTTATAAATAAATTAAAATGCATACATGGTAAAATATGTAAATCACTTAAGTAAAGAAGACGGAATTTCTGATTTAATATCTAGAGGCCAATTACACACTTGTTAACCATATTGACTTACCTTTTGGGAATAAAAACTGTAATAGTTACAGTAGAGCAAGATATTTGATCCACCTTTAACGGTTTTAGTACTTCCTTTTGGCATTGGTAATTTTTCAAGATATTTTTGAATATAATGCATGGTAAGGCTTTTGTTGATATAAGCACGCCAAACAGCTATCAGTTATAACTTATTTACCTACTTTAAGCTATAAAAACCCATGAGTATTGAAGTTTTGTTAGGCGGCTTTTTCAGATCAAACAACTAGTACCAACACACAGAAACCAAAGTCAGGTGACATTCAAAGAGACTACGAATTCTATTGATGATATCATAAAGCGCGTCACACACGGAGGTATAATACACACACGGAGGTGTTTTTTTGATTTACGATAACTTCGGCATATTACTAGGTACATCCATAGAAACTAAATGGTAGATTAGATTTTTAAATAAGGAAAAAAAAAAAAAAACTGTTTAGAATAAAGTAATTAAATGTTGTATCTTTGGTCATTCTAAAAGGCCTTTAGAGTTAACTCATAGTCAGTGTCAAATACCTACGTCAATGTTGGCGTGACATACACAGACAGTTAAGAGCCTTTTAGACCAGTTCAACGTGATTAACTGATTAAATTTAAAAAATAAATATCTTTAAATAAAAAAAATAAAAATTTAACTGTTTATTTCCAAAAGCCTTATAAATCGTTAAAAACGTTACCTACAGTTATCATTTGTCTGTCTTCGGGAAATTAACTTTATTTAACCTAAAGAACGTTCCCTTAAAGTTATTGTAAATAAAAAAACCCCGGTGTATATTTTATTATGCCAAATACAATTCTTTAAAACCGTAACAGTTATCATTTGTCTGTCTTCGGGAAATTAACTTTATTTGACCTAAATAACGTTCCCTTAAAGTTAAAACACGGTGTATATTTTATTATGCCAAATACATTACATATTATAGGCGCTCCATATTTGCACGCGAACGCGTGAAAGCGTGAATGTGGAGCCGATAAACATATTTTTCGCAGGTTCGCGCCTTTTTTGACGGATTTTTGGCCCACGTCAAAGAGTCTGAGGCCATACTTTGAAAATTGAAGTTCGAAGTTACGTTAACTGCATCTCTGCCACTCGTCACTCGAGACCATATCGAAAGAAAGAGATGGAGCTAACGTTACTTCGTACTTCGATTTTCAAAGGATGGCCTCTGAAAATGCGCGAAAGTAGACACAACAGACTTCACATTCGCGCGTTACTTTTATAAAACATTAGCCAAATACTGAACGAAATTTTACAAACCTTGTTCTTTTACGAAATTACGATGAATACTCGTCATTCATCATCTTCGTTTCATTTCAACCATTTGTTTTTAATTGGTTTTCATCATCGAGCGCGCGAACTACACTGTGAAAACAATGTAAACACTGCGAATGTGGAGCCAAGAAGATTTCAAGCAGGATTCTCGCCGCGATTCACGCCCGCGATTGCAAGCGCCCTGTACAGCTGCGTGTGTGAAGAGCTTAAATTAAGGCAGGACATAATTGTTACTTATTAGAACATATTGTAATCTGAAAGTCTTGAAATTAAAATGTTTTTTTAACTATGAATAGGGTTTAAGATTGTAACAAATCAATGTTGTTGTGTACATGCGTGCCCGCGCGCACCGCCATGCACCGCACGCAAGATGTTCAACATCTACACTCCTGTATCGAACTGTTCAGTTGACGCGGTTTGGAAAATGGAGGATTAGGTATCTATTGATTTGCGCAAACCCACAAGCAAATGGCCTCCTCCACGTCCATTCTTACTGGATGTTCACGCTAGACTGCCGCGCGCAAGCCGCCGTCACGTCATGTGAACAGTTGAATCGCGCGTCAACGCGCGTTACCGCGCGTTCATGTGAACTTAGCCTTACTCTAAAGGGAAATTGAATATGCTTAAAATATAACACTATCTGTATGGAAAAGTAAGGTTTGACACATTTGTAAAAAGTTCACATTAGTGTCTAGACATAGGTCTAGTCAATAATATCGATATCGACTCTACTCGATTGTGACTTGGTAACACAAAAACAAAAAATAAAAGGAATATAATAAAACTTTATTTACAACTTTTCAAAGTATTCTCCCGCTACAACTGCATTTGACTAAACCAACGTTCAAAAGAGGAAAAAAACCGTTCTTGCGGAAGGTCAAAAAAAAGTCGCCTGAATTCTTCCACTGCCTCATCCGCCGCCGAAAATTGTCGTCCACGTAATGATTTTTTTCCGTGAGGAATAAAAAAAAACACACGGAGCCAGGTCAGGGCTATAGGTAGAGTGTGGTAGAAGTTACACTACTGATTTGTTAAAAAAAATCCATGGTTCTGGCAGCCGTATGAGCAGGAGCGTTAGGAGAAGAGTTCCACTACTTGGACGACTGACGATCAGCTCCTGGAATGCTTGTGGCAAATAAACTTCGCTTTACCATTGGCTGGTGACCATTTTCCGATCTACTTGTGGAATTAAAACCACAGGCCCACATTGTCGAAAAAAACGGCCACCATTTTTTTGTTGACGCTTCGGGCGCGAACTACTTTATTGGGTAAATCATCTTCTTCAAAGACTCGTATCGTCAATTGCTGTTTTGTAAATGGCTCGTAGCTGTATATCCAAGATGTCAAAATGTAGGTCACTTGTTGTAAATTGCTTCCTTCGAATTTATTTAGCATTAATTTGCACCAATCGACACGTCTACCTTTTTGCTCCTGTGTGAGAGACTGTGGTACCTATCCATTGAGACGCATCAGACGCAACCTTCCGAACTTTAAGCTGATCATGCAAAATGGTTGAAACTATCTGGGATCCAACCTTCAGTTCGTTCTGAATCTCTTACTTGGTAATGTTTCGAGATTACTTGATTGGCCACTCCATCCTGATGACGTTTTTTGGAGAGACTGCCGTTGATGGTTGGTTGTCCGGTCTAGGATCATCTTTGAAGTCGCTCCGCCCACTCTTAAATTCACGGAACCAGTAACTGACAGTGGCAAAAGATGGGGATAATGCCCTAAAAGCACTGATTAAATTTTCAAGAGAATCCTTGTAAGTTAGCCTTCGTTTATAATCGTAATATATCATAGCACGAAATGCTTTCCGCGTTACCTCCATCATACCCTTATAATCTGTGACCTCCATTGTTGCGAATAAAAAGTGACACATGCTTTTTTTTCTATTTTCATAAAAAATAACTGAATATTACTGGCCAGTGACATGACAAAAAAGAGTTAGTAATGGATTGTAGAAATAAAAAAATCTAGTAATGTGTTAGTATGCTGCAATAAAATTTAATCAATTAATAATAATAATACGCCGTTGACTAATTTTTTTTGGACCGGCTCTCGTATGAGTACAGCAGTATCCAATTATTAAAGTATTCCAATTATTTTTAACACATTGAACTGGCAATTTTAAGGAAGCTGTTGGTTGCAAAATGTTTTGAGCACATACAGTGATGATTTTTCCAGGACCAATTGGCTCTGAATGGCCGCTACCAATTTTTCTCTTAAAAAGCTGCCCTCTGAAAATCTAAAACAAAAGGTAAAGTATTTATTAGGGCACCAAGTCAAATTGGGTTCCATTTCTACTAAGTTCTATATATTTTTGTTCTACATGCAGTGCATGGTCAGTGCATTAATATAGCAATAAAACACAACCCAATCTTCTCTAGGAAGATTGGGGGCAACGTTGTACGGTGATTTGTAGGTCAGAGGTCAAGATAGTTTTAACCTCTGCACCACTGCGAGTCCACTTGAAACGAGAAGAAAGATGCCAGATACACGAAATAAGTCCAAGTCTTCAATCACTGTGCGACACAAAGGCATAAAAAGTACAAATCACTATCAGAAAAGTACTTTGAATACCTAATTACCCAAAAATTAAAGTCTAAAACAAATTACGCGTCCGCCATCTTTTAACGTTGCAAATGGCCCCCCACAATAAACTTAAAACTAAATATAAGATGACAAGCACGATTTAGTCGATGACATTTAATACAGCAAGTTTCTTCTTTGATGGGTTGGTCTAATATGTCCATAAGTAGATATATGTTAAATTAGACAGGTTTTACACCACGGTGGTCTCAAATATGGCCGATTTAGGATTTATGCGTGTATTGACTATAAGGAAATATGCCGACGTATAAAAATGTCTACCTTTAAAACATAAATTAGTCGAAGTATAAGAAAGCCGATACTTCAAAACGTCTAAGTATTTTTAAGTCGAAATATAGAAATGACTACTCTCAAAATATAAAAATGTCTACTTTCTTAACCTAGGCCAAGGATTATAATAATACATATTTCGAAAAGTATCCGCTTAACTACGCTAAACTAGAGGCATCTATTTACTTTTTAATTTATCAACTTTCTCTATCAAACCAAAAAACAACATGGACAAGCGTTAGCGTATATGGACGGCGTTTCGACTAACAACCAATAAATAAGCTGAATTCGAAATATACCTAGTTATCTATAAATAAAATTAAAAAATAAACTTCGGAAAACATTCTAAAAATAAATACTCTATCAAAAATACACTGCGACAAAATTATTCAAGTGGACATTTTTATACTTCGGCATATTTCCTTATAGTCTATTGTCGTAACATCTTTTTACGTCGTCTAATATATATGTGCACATTTTTATACTTTGACCAAATTATGCACGGACGAAATTATTCAAGTGGACATTTTTATACTTCGGCGTATTTCCTTATAGTCAATACACGCATAAATCCGATTTAGGCCGAAACGCGCTGCTATATACCTCTTTGTTTACCTCATTATCAATCTGCGTTAAAAAAATTGCGATTGATATACTTTTCAAGTGTGCTTCTCATTAAGTTCCTTATATGAGAATCCTACTTCTGTGTTTTTAATTGATCCAAATAGTTAACATACAGGGTGGGCCATACATTTTTGCAAATAGCAAAACTGATTTTTTCGGACTCTGTCAGAGTGAGCGGCGGGAAATTGGTGGGAAACTATAGGTCACTTCGTGCAATTTTATTTATAAAGGAGCGTTTCACGGGAAAGCAACGGGGTTTTTGTATTAAACAGTTTTATAAAAACAACGATTTGTATCTTTCTGTACGACGCCTACTTAGAATTGAATAAGGATAACGCCAAGTGAGTGAGTGTCCAAGTGTTAGTTTAATTAAATCTTAGGTCAAAAACTTCAAGCAAACTGGTTCGACACTGAATATCAAACAAACAGGGCGTCCACGTTTAACAAGAAATGATGAGAACATACGGCAGGTTTAAGTTTCTGTAGAGAACGATCCAGAATTATCTACGCGTAAACGTTCAGCAGCTCTAGCAATACCAAGAACTAGTCTACGGCGAATTTTACATCTAGATCTGAAACTGCACCCACTGCATGAATTTGAAGGTGACCAGAACATGGATGCAACAAGATGGAACAACATGCCATACGTCAAACATGAGTTTACCGGTGGTGAAAGAAATGTTTCCGAAAAAGTTGATTTCTCGCAGAGGTGACATCCCAATTCCCATGGCTGCCAAGGAGCCCGGACCTAACCACCTTGCGATGTTTTCAAGTGGAGATATTTAAAGAGTCGAGTGTACCTTAATAATCCGATGACAATACCCCAGTTAAAACAAAACATTCAGAATGAGATAGCTGCGATCCCTCGCAGCATGCGTCAGCGAGTTTTCCAAAGTGTTTGTGTAGTCGACTGCAGGAGTGCAACGACGAGACGGAGGAGATCTGGATGACGTTATTTTTCAAAAATAAATTGCATTTATCTGTTACTAGGTTAAATAAATAAAATATAAAAAAACATGAAATGTTAAATTTTTATCGATGTTTTAAAAGTGCAAAAAATTTTGGGCCACCCTGTACAATATAAATAATAGTCAGAGATCGGAAAAATTTGCGACATTGTGTGCAATTATGTGGACATGACTCCAAAATTAATCAAAATGTTAATTAATTATTCATTGAAATATAATTTGAATTTTTGGAGATAATAGTTATATTTATAAAGTGCTTATAATAACTTTAAATAAAATGACGTTACGACGACGATGAATTACATAAATAATTATTAGCAAAAGGTTCGTATTTAAAATGGGTATCGTTTCCGTAAATATTTATATAATAAATAAATAACGATTTTAAACTGACACGATTACTTAAACTAGAAATAATACCCAATAACTACTACATGGTATATTACGCTATGGTTATTATTTCTGACAAAGAAGTTTTCTAGTTCTACAGATATAAAACCTCCGTAGATTCACTTTTTCTTAATATATATATTTTGACGTTTATAGTTGCCAAATTAGTCATAATTACCGTACCTAAATTACCCTCCGTAGGTATCTATAAGGTAGTAATATTAAATAATGGCTTGTTCTTTACAATCTTTACTGATGGGTACTGAATATCGCCAGTTTAATAACGAATCAATGGCGAAAATAGAAATAAATATAATACGACGTGGAAATGGTATACAAATGCGTATTTATATTTATAGTGATATAAATTCAAACAAGTATGCAGATACAAAATTAAATATATTTTTGCAGGAATAAAAAAAATTGTTTATGCCGCTGTTATCTAAACTTTAAAGAAAGGTGTTTGAAGTTTCTCTTGAAACTAATCGATTCATCAAAATTCGATGAATCGCTCTCATTCGTAAATTTCAATGCAACGATGATCAAGGTAACTTTTCTACATAACTAAGTTGGAAACAAAAAAAAAAAAATTGGAAAAAATACTGACTATTTTTTTTAATAAACCTATACTTTAACAAACTTTTGTATTTATTGACTAGGAAAAGTAAAAAAATAATTAACTGAATAACATTTTGATTAATTTTGGAGTCATGTCCATATAATTGCAAACAATGTCGCAAATTTTAATTTTAATTTTTTTTGTTCAATATAAAATAGCACAATAAAAAATACATTAGACAGGCTAGATATAATACCTACTATATTGCTGTGCTTTATTATGCTATTTTATAATGTAATTTAGCTGTTTGGATAAATTATAAAATCATATTAATGTTATGATTTTCTTGACAGACTATACGCGACAGTTTGAGATGTAAAATTAAAGTCAATAAAAAACATTTTCGCTTTGACTTTGTGGTCAAAGGCTGCTGGGGCCCTACTTTGAAAATCGAAGTGCGAAGTTACGTTAGCTCCATCCCTGTCACTCATTATTCCAGATTAAATTGAGATGATTGTATGGAGCTAACGTAACTTTGAACTTCGATTTTCAAAGTAGAGCCTCTGTACCTATGCTAAATCCAGTCTAAATGTATTTTTATGATTTAAATTATACCTAACCTGTGGGTTTGACACCTTTGACCCTATGATATATGTCAAACTTAGGCCGGGGTCGCACTGGTAAGGCGACGGCGATGCGACGGCGACGACAGTAAAACAAACACATTTCAAGCTATGATGGCGGCCGCATTGATTAAGCGACAAGCGACAAGATTTTGATCTCATTTTGATTTCGTCGCTCATAGCATTCAAATGTTTAGTAATGTAGTAACATGTCCGCATTGCATGTGTAGGAACAGCTACAAGCGGCGATATTTTGATTTTCGTAAAGTGACGGCGATTCGCGGCGATTCAACGGCGATCAAGAAACAAATGTAAAACACCACGTAAAAGCGGCGCACTGCAACGTCACTTGAGCGACAGAGCGAGAGCTATTTCGTGCGACTAGAGGCGAATGAGAAGCTTAAAAATTAGTTTGAATTTGTCGCTCGATTGGGACGGACGCTCCTTCTAGTGTGCAATCTAGACAACCCATCTGGATGACAAAGCATCCGAAACAAGTATAGACTGTAGAAATAATGGAAGGAAATACAATTAATTTACTATACAAGGTTTTTTTTCATGTTTGCACCTTGTGGTAAACTATCTCAAGTAATTTTTATTGTATACTATTAGTAGGATTGGTACTAAAAACTAGGATTCCACTTTATAAGGAGTTTCTAGGCACTGCCGAGATACTGCCCGCTTCTCGTAGTCGCGTAGCTGCATAGGTGTGGACATCATTTTATAATCCGTCGTGATGTTAAAATCGTGTCGCCTGGTCAATGCGGCCAGCCAATTCGCGATGTATGAGCGATTCGCTTGTTCATCGCTACTGTTAATGCGGACACCAATCAATTCGCGTCGCTGTCGCGTCGCCGTCGCATCGCCGTCGCCTGACCAGTGCGGCCCCGGCCTTACTTATAATCAGCCTCTGTGCCTTATGATTATGAATCTTATGATCACATATTATAAGGTATGTCTAAAGATGGTCTAAAGATTACCCTGATACCCTCTAATCTGTGCTCATGATTGAAGTGACACAGTGACGACGATAACGACGACATAGGTACTATAACAAAAAATAGATTGGATTTTCCAGGATTTCCATTGGTTACTTGGTCACTATAGTGAAGTAATTTATTTAAATCAAATTCGTCTTTCTACTTTAATAGAATTAATGAAATTCTCATGTCTAGTTTGTCTTACATTTGTGACTACGGATCAAGTTCAGAGGATTGCGACGCTTCGTCAGAAGATAATGTAAATAAATTTAAGAAGTACGTAAAAAACATTTTCGGATTCATAGGAACCCTGGATTTCATTTATAATTATTATCTTTTACTTCCAGAGCCAAGTTACCAACACCAAATTTGAAAAACGTTCCTGTTGTTGCAACTGATGATCATTTAGATAACCCAGACTTACACAAAGGTCGAACTCGTTCTTTTGCTCATGTAAGAGGAAACTGGGCATCATACGTTTTTATCAAATGTATGTATGACAGCTCAAATTGCTAAGCTTGTAAAGATTGGGAGATTTCTAGATCAGCAGTAAGATAGCGATGTCATGTTATAACCAACATCTTGTTCTAGTGAAATACGATTTTGCTTTCAACCATACTAACATTTTTTTAAATCAAATTATGAAAATAGTTTAACTGATGGTTAATGGTATTGCTAACCAGTTTCTTTACACTAGCATTTGGTAGTAAATCCCCCTGCATATTTAGTTTTAATGGGACTTATTATTTTTTATGAATTTTAATTATTGTAGGTTATTTCTAATCTTTAATCTTTGGCCGAATCTTAAGTACCCGAAACTGACGTGTGTGCATGACTTGATGTATGAATGTTGAAGAAGCGAAAGAAATTTGTCAAGATCGTAGCAAGTGGAAAGAAGTGTTCTCTGCCTACCCCTCTGGGAATACAGGCGTGATTTAATGTATACATGTGTGTATGTATGATTATTTGTACCTATTCAAAATTCTGATTTGTAACTTTGACAGGTATATCAAATTGTACCTATACAGTGTGTCTCCGACCTTGGGGCTTTAAATTCAACGATCGATTCTACTCGCTAAACTGAACTACTTTTGTTCTGCAACATGAAAAAATAACTTAAATTTAGATAACTAATTGATGTTAAAGTCTAATTGTAAAATCAGTGTATTACATACTGGCCATGTAATCACTATCTCATGGTACGGGGGCGACATTACCTTGGTACGAGGGCTAAAGGAAAATGTAGAATTGGATCGCGTACATTGAAAATTAGATTTAACTTGTATGATAAAAAATAAATTTAAACTGAACATATTTTTAACAACTTACAGAACAAAAGAAGTTTAGTTTCAGGAGTAGAAATGATCTATGCAATTAAAGCCCCAAGGTCAGAGGCACCCTGTATATAGCCTTTGTTCATAAACATCGGATAAACAATAACACTAACTTAACTTATGCTTAATTTTAATGCACTCAAGATGAGAAACCTTGAAACTAGGTAATTGAGTAGTAAAAAAGTCACCTGTGACTCAGGAACCAATAAAGTCTATTTAGTGATAGTTTACCTTTTATCGTTATTCAGGGTTTGCTAACATGTGATGTTAACTGTGTTGTAACACAACATGTGTTGTGTGTAACTTTTTTCTACTGGTTTACAATATAATTCCAACTTTGGTTTTTGGACCACCCTATTGTAAATAGAAACCATTATAATATAACAGTAATAATAATGAAATCAAACTAGTAGTGCATGAAATTAAATTGTTATATATTTTTTACTAGTCATTGAACAAAGGCTATTTGAATTTGAATGTAAACCATACCATGTGTACCATTTGATGCAATTCCAATTAACAGTTAAATTTAGAACTCATTGGGTGCTATAGTTATCTCATGGTTCATGGTTGGTTTGGTTTCAGGTTTGGATGGACAAAAATCCACAAAATGTAATAATTTCTAATAAAATACTTGATTGTTCTTTCATCCATCTAAATTTTGGTATTTTACAATACTTCACAAACTGCATTAAATGGAATTAACACTGAACATGATTGATTAATACAAAGAAGAAAAGCAGCTTTAACATCTTTTGTATTTTTTTTTTAATATTGTGGCACTTATTCAAAATCAAAATGGGATGACTATTTCTGAATGGCAATACTTGAAAAAAAAAAACAAGAATAAAAAATAATTTGTTACTCATAATTCGTTTATAATAATTAGTCCCTGGATGACCGACCCTTGCTTGCTTTTTTTTTTGATAAGTTTTCTATAATTTGAGCCTAGCTAGATCGATTTATCGCCCCTGAAACCCCCTCCATACTAAATTTCTTAAATCTAAATTGCTTGTTTAAAGGTATTAGATTAACAAAAAAGCAATTTCCCTATTAAAGCACCAAAGTATTGTTAAAATGCAACTTCTGCTGGTTTAGGTAATTAATTTCTTGATGTACTTTCAGATCCCGAGGAAGAGAATATATTGAATTTAATATCAAAATTATTGGCTGTTTATGCTACAGATGACTTGCATGTGTGTGATGATTTCCACATTAGTTTATCTAGGACTGTAACTCTGATGTATCATTTGATAACTCCATTTACAAAGGCACTACAGACTGCTGTTGATGAAATCGAAAGGTAAGATTTGCTAATACATTTGTTATATTTTACTGCACTGTTTTCGATATTCTCATGTATTTTCTGATTCGCACGATACAGGTTATGCGCCTAATATGGGAGTCACTGCTATCCTGTAAAATCTGAATTTATGCTATACATTGTACCAGTCAGCTGCAGAGAAATGGATACCCCCCTCCTGGTAAGGATTGTTTTTTTTCGAAAACCTGTGGTTAGATTTAAATGATTTTGAGTTTATGTGTAGACAGTAGTAAAATCTTCAATTCACCGAAAAATCATATAAATTTAACCACAGGTTTTTGAAAAAAATCGATCCTTACCAGGAGGGGGGGTATCCTCTTCTCTGCAGCTGACTGTACAACAAAAACGACGCCGCGCCGATGACGCAAACTCCAAACGTTGCGTCCAAACTGTTTATGTAAATGTATGGTAGCACGTGAGGTTTTGTTCATTACTTTCATGAGTAAGGCAGCGGAGTTGAAAGTGTAACACCAAACTTTGTCAAAAGCAGAGTTCAACCAAAGTTGAACCTTAAGCACAGAGCACAGTGAGTTTACTGGGCCACCTGGACTGGGTTAAGGACTGTTCAATTTACTAAGCGGACATCAAAAATAGGTTCATTTACGGATTTTTTATAACAAATATATCTTTATTACGGTGAATATTTATTTACAACATAAAAATAAAGTAATATATAACACAAGACAAAAATAATTAATTACAACGGTAAAAATTTCGGACTTTAGCCCGGATTCGTCGCATAAGTGTTTGCACATCGCTTTTGGATACTTTTCTACAAGCAGCAAACCACATGCGTTTAAATTCTCCCAATGTACTAGCTTCTCGGCCATCCTTCCTCAAGTATCTTTTTACAATGGCCCAGTATCGCTCGATGGGGCGGAGCTCCGGGCAGTTTGGTGGGTTGTCTTCTTTCTTAACAAAATCGATGTTTTTTGAATTTAATAGCCCCACAGTCTCACCAGCATAGTGAGCACTCGCTAGATCAGGCCAAAACAAAGGGGGAATACTGTGATGAATGGGAACCGTTTTGTGATGCATTCCTTTCTATAAATTACGCCACCAATAGTTCCAGTTGCAAAATAAGACGTACTTTTGAGGCCACAGGAACAAATTGCCTGCCATACAAGGACTTTCTTCCCGAATTTGTCAATTTTTTTGGTTTTTTCGGAATCGGGTACAATTTCTCCTACAGCCGCATTGTAATACTGGGGCCCCGGTTGTGTCAAATTTCACGTACGTTTCGTCGTCCATGAGACTGCATCGAGATTTATTATGCAGCAAAATATCGTATAAATTGTGGCATCTTTTTTTGGACCGTATTTGTTGCTCGGCACTTCTCTTCGGCATTTTTTGTCCGTATATTATTTCTTTTCTTGATATTTTGTACAGTGCCTACGCTAATACCTGCTTTTTTAGCAATTTCACGAACGGACATTTGATTTTAACAGCCGCACGACTTTTTCTTCGACATTTGGGTTTGCCGGGCCACTTCTCCGCCGCGATTTTGGTAAATCGTCGAGCGTATAGTGCTCTCCAAATTTTTTTATGATTTGAAACGGCTGTCTTGGAACATTTAAACTCATTCGCAATTTTCCGCAGTGAAAATTGGCCTGTACACCATTTTTGCAAGATTAATTTGCGTTCTTTAATATTAATTCGCTCCATCGTGAAAAATATTTAGACAATTAAAAAAAAAAATGACACTTGATAGACTTGTCTATGTTTATTTTATAACCAGCCACTGCCTATCAGTATTTTTTTAATTGAAGGATTAATATTGAATTAAGTATGTCCGCTTAGTAAATTGAACAGTCCTTACCTTGGTTACATTTATTTTATGCATATAGTAAGGTAGTTGTCTATGTGTTTGTTAAAAACTTAAAAAATATTTATTAATCTCCGTCAATAATCCTCCTCTTCGTTTTTTTGCGGGGATGGTATTATAAGGACTGATTCGCTGCGGATTCGCCAAAATCAACCCTCTTTTTCTTGACCGTCTTCCAATATTTTTTCTTTGACTGTTCATCATGGGTATTGCTAATGTCACCAAAATAGCATGTCAACAAATATTTTTTCGATAAGCTCTCGGAAAAACGAAAAATGAACCATAGGGAACGCCGCGAGAAAATTATTGCCAAATGGCTGTCAAATATTAAGCGTCCTATTCATTTCACCGCTAAAGAATTGAAAATTACGCGCCTAAATTACTAATTAAAAAGTTACTTAAAGACCTTGTCCACTGCTCAGAAGCCGAAGGTTAAAGAACACGAAGGCCATCGTGACCCTGAGCTCGAGAAGAAAATCATTCGGACGATTCGTTATCATCGCTGTATGTCTGAACGTGATGTAGCACAAAAAAATTAAACTAGCCAATCCGTGATTAGACGTACATGAAAACTAACTGGTATGAAGACTAAGAAATGTCTAAGGTGCCTAAAACTAGGTACAGCAAAAGGCCATCAAAATCAGAGCACGAAAATTGTATGACTTTTTGTGAATACACTTAATACTTGTTGACGAAATCTAAGTCAACGCCGATATTTTAACATTACTAAGTAATCAGTATTACGCGATAGCTGAAGGAGAGGTTCCTCTTGATTCAAAAACGACTATTGGAGTTGAAAAGTTTGGCTCCAAATAGGTATTTAGTGTGGCAGGCAATTTGTCAATGCGGTGATCGCAGCCAAGCTTTCGTCTATGCTTATGCCAAACAAATCGTGCCTAAAGAGTAAAGACCTTAACCCACCAAATGTGCCACATTGTCGCCCCATAGAACGGTACTGGGCTCTGGTCAAGGGAGTTTTACGTAAGACCGAGTCTGTAAGAGACCAAAAAGATTTCCTCACCAAATGGAAATCAGCCTGCAAGAAAGTGACAAACGACACTGTCGCACGTTTAATGGGGGGTGTGTACCGTACGCCAAAAATTACGACAGGAGTGGGAAAAAAAGTTTAGTAAGAAATTTACAGACGCATGATAATTTGAACATATTTTAATAATTTAATCATACTCAGAAATTAAGCCAATAAAAGCTGGAGTACCGCAAGGAAGTATATTAGGTCCGGTCCTGTCACTGTTATACACATGTGATATTCTAGTGTTAGAAAACAACACCATTGCAACTTTTGCAGAAGACACGGCTATCATGGCTGTAGGGATCACCCACGAAGAATCAGTGGAAAATGCTAAAGTTGCTGTTAACGTCGTCTATGATTGGACAAAGAAATGGTGAATAAAACTCAATGAGGCGAAGTCAACTCATATAGATTATACTAACAAGAAAACCTCATATCACCCAGTATTTATAAAAAACAAAGTAATACCGTACGAAAATACAGCCATATGGGCATGACACTTGACACCAAGCTTCGCTGGAGAGCTCACGTCAAAAAGAAATGCGACGAACTAAAACTTCGCTACAGGAAGATGTACTGGCTTCTCGGGAGGCACCCAGAGTTGTCAGTACACAATAAAATACTACTGTACAAACAAGTCCTGATGCCGATATGGTCTTACGGTATTTAGCTGTGGGGCTGTACCAAACGACCAGCACGACCTCCACCGGGACCTCGAAGTGGAATATGTTAGCAATATTGTCAAAAGATACGCCGAAGCCCATGAACGGCCATCCAGCTCCTCGACAACACTGATATACAGCAAAGACTGAAAAGGACAAAGCCTTCCGAGTTTAGTATAGTGATAGTTTAATTAGTGCAGTGAGTACTACACACAAAGAACACATTCAAAAAGTGTCTTCCCCTTAACAGAGGCTATATAAAAAGTGTTAATGGACACATTCTTAGCTTAGTCTATATTACAAGTTTATGTCAGATTTAAAATACTTATTAGTCATCATAAGACTAGATTGTATTCCAATGGAATATTTGATAAGATATTTCATTTAACCCTTAATTTGGCAAAAATAAAAAAAGTCGGGAATTCAAACCCTTTTTTATTTTGAATAAGCAAAAAAATAAAAAAACATTCCAAACATTAAAAGTGAACATTATAGTATGTTCACTGTGACGCACATTGCCAAATTAAGGGTTAATAAAGAAAAAACAAAAAACAAATTTTAAAATGTATTAAACGGTTGAACTCATAATGAAATGGTTTTTAATTCAGCGAATACGCAGCGAATCAGTCCTTAAATTGATTTCAACATTAACAAATATTTATTGTATTTACAGCTTTCACTTGGGATTTGAAAGTGTGAAATTATATTGCAATGAAGAAAATAACAGGACATTTATATCTTTAGTTGTTGATCACGATAGCAGCAGACATTTGCTAAAAATCGTGAAGAAAGTAGATGAGATCCTTGAAGACTTCAAGTTGCCTACTTTTTACGATGTAAATATTTTGAATTCATATTGGTTTAAGTTTTTCTAAGATATCTTTTATTTACTTGTGATTGTGCATATTGTTGAGACCGGTCTGAGTGGAGAGCCTTGGGGGAGGCCTATGTCCAACAGTGGACGTCTATCGGCTGACATGATGATGTGCATATTGTTTGGAGTCACTGTACTTGCACACATTATTTCTTGTATGACTTTGTATGATTGGTAAAGCTTATTTTCCTTAATATTATGCTGCAAGCTGGGGCAAGTACAGACTGACAAGGACTCTGATGTAGTATTTGAGTCAAAATCTGGACTCAGTTTGGTCATCTTAAAACTGAGACTTGGACAGAAAATGAAACCATGACATATTTTCGGCTCTCCTTTATAAAATAAATTTGCAACAAAAAGTAGGATGTGACTCAGTTCTCTAGTTAACTCCTCTTCCCTTCTTTTAATGATCATGTAAACTGGTTCACAATCCGCGAAGATATCGTGTAACGCTCACACATCAAACAATTACTTTCTAAGTAATTATTTCTTCGGTCATACTCATAATACATAAACAAACTTGCTAATGGATTTTGTATTATAAGATTAATTTTCATTGCAGGTACCGTCAGTACACATGAGCATTTTATGGGCTAATGGGAACAAAAAGGCAGAATTTGCTGGTGCCTTGGAAAAATTAAAAGATATTCTTCATCAAGAGATTGATAAGTCGCTAAGAAGTACACAAATAGACAAAATTAATTGTAAAGTAGGCAATAAAAAATTCCAATATCGATTACAGTGACCTCGGTTAATATAGGAATATGGAACAAGGACGAAATAAGGTTTATATAAATCCTAATTTTAATAAAATGTCCAATAATAGTGGTCCAATTAAACAAATACCTGTAATGCATGTTAATCCCAACTTCTGTCATAATCCACAAAGTACTGGGACTGGATCAAAAATATTCATTAATCCCAATTTTGTTAGACCAAATGTAACAAGAAATCAGACCCCACATTTGAACGCACACTTTCATCCTAGTCCACTTAAGGACAGCAATAAGTTGTTAACTGCACATGTTTCGACCGTGAAACAACCCGAAGGCGATGGGCACACGAGATTAGTTGCAGCCAACCCAGCTGCTACTCATCCTTTTCAAGCCAACTCTCGCTACTCCTTGGTAAGACAGAAGGGAAGTGAACCATTACAGCCTAAAATGATCAACACTCCGACACATACAGTAAAAATAAACAAGTATAAATCAATCAAAATTACAGATATGAAAAAGAATCTTGAATCAGTAAAATTTCATGGAAAATCAATACTTATTGTTAATAGCCATAAATCAATTACGCATACTAAGACAAGTGGAAAGAACATCAATCCTCACACCCTGATTACTCATGGAAACAAATATACACTTGTTAGCCCATCAACTACTGTTAATAAACCTCAAATTAAAAGACATACTTCCATTAATTCTAAAAAAACAATTTATAATAGCAATAAGACAAAAACGGATGGGGTATATACAAAAAATAATATTCCTTGCCCTCAGTTCCGTAAATATGGTAAGTGCTTGAGAAATATACAGGGAAAGTGTGTATTTCTTCATGACAAAAAACATGTGTCTATCTGCAGAAAGTTCCTCACTGGTGCGTGCCATGATAGTAAATGTCTTCTTTCTCACGAGCTTTCTCATAAAAAAATGCCTACTTGTTACTTTTATCTTAATGGCATGTGTACAAAAGACGGCTGTCCGTACTTGCATGTCAAACTGAATGAAAAAGCTAAAATTTGCTCTGACTTTGTGAGAGGGTACTGCGATAAGGGTGCAAAGTGCTTAAACAAACACATAAGTAAAAGTCTAGCAATCGATGCAAAACTACGACTTAGCCTAAGGAAGCAGTCTCCTCAGAAATCAATGAAGTATAAATTGGATAAAAGTAAAGTAAAAACTACTGTAAAAAATACTCAGAAGAAAAAAAGTAAAGTACAAATAACACAGGAACCTCATTTAGAGAAAAATAATGAATCAGGTGAAAGGTACTACAAAGGGTCAATAGAAGATTGCATGGAAAATAATGAAGTTATGAAACCATCTCGTTGTAAATTGGGCGCCTTACCATCGTTTATCCAATTGTAGTCTGTGACACGGGTACTACCACTGTAAGGAGAGTTAATTCTTATTAACTGGCACTGATGTTGCCAGTTGCAGGCAAATGATTTTGTACGAGGACACGTAAGTACAAAGTTTCAATCACATTATGAAGCATTATTAGTAGAAGTTGGATCATTGTGTCCAAATCACTCCAACAAACGTTTTTCAACACCTTGTGTTTGCCAAGCCCTACCGTAATTGGAAAAATGAAGACCAGTATCTCCCAATTAAACTCCATTTACAGTCATGATTCATGACATTAGTTGGTATAAATATGTTGTACAAAATGTATTTTTTAAAATAAAAGAGTTTATGAGTACTGATATTTTTTATTAACTAGAAAAGCTCCTAGACACGTAAAAAATCAGCCAAGTGCGAGTCGGCCTCGAGCACCGAGGTTTACCGTCAAAATGTGTCTATTACCCAATAAAATGTATTTTAATATTTTTATGACGATTTCTCGAAAACTGCTTGTGATGAAAACGAAACATTGTTTTTTTCTGATATATTTACATAATCAATCTTTATTAGTTTATGGCATCCGTGGCGGTATATTTACATAAACTTTTTGTTTGACAGATTTCAAACTATGTCGATGATAATATAGTATTATAATTTTGTTTGTCGGTTTTGTAATTTTTCATAAGTGGGTTAAAACGAAGAAATGTTTGGGAATGTCCAAATTTATTTTCTTAATTATATCAGACGACGGCATAAAAATAAAGTTTCCAATAAAGTTGGGTACCTAAGCAATTTTTAAAACTATCTGAAATAATGGTCCGTTTTTAAGTTTTTGAACGGTACCTTAAAAATTACAATATTATAATTATATTCTTCACACATTAATTATATTCTAAAATGCAGAAGGATTAAATAAATGTTCAATTCCTGAACCACCTTGGCACTTTACTATTTTTTGCTGATGAAGTTCCAGCTCCAGAGGCCTGAGAGTTATCCGTCTGCTTTTTCCTACTGGGAGCTCTGAAACAAATCAAATTAATAATTACAATAAAGAGAGAAGTAAATTCGGGTATAGGTGGGGATACGATCGCCTTCATATGGTGCCAATAACTGTGTTTACTACCTACCTTACTGCGAATTTACGTATTATCTTGGAACGAGAGAGAACGGTTTAAATTTGAATGAACTCAAACAAGAAACAATTGTATTTAACAGAAAAATTGATTTATTTAATAGTGTTGTTCAATTTATTCAAAGGTTATTTTGTATCGTTTAGGTAAAATATAATTGGATTTTCGACGTCGACTTTAGGGTTTTTTTTTTTACCGTCTTATTTCCTCCTAAGGCCCAACGAAGAATTCAGCATGTAGTCACTACGGCCCGTAGTCCAGTAGCACTATTGTTTTCAGGGATCGGAACCGGTTTAAAAATACCGTTTAGTATTGCTCGTAAACCGTTCAAATTTTCGTTCATTTATAAACCGGTATACTTCAGTAACGTTTTCATAAAGAACGAAATCATTTCAGTTATCGTTATTCAAGAGGAACGGAATTTAAAACGTTCCGTGTAACGTCATTGAACTGGTAAATAAGATGACATACTTTGTCAATTAATTTACTTATCTATAATAGTCTCTTCAACCAGCAATGCACTCCTATCGCATGAAATAGTACCTAATTAATTAATAAGCAACTGTCTTTTGTAAATATTAAATGAAAAGTACATCTAAATGTAACAATTATATGCAGTTTAATTAACTTCAATTATTTTTTCTAAAAGCACATCGTGTTTGCAGGTTGAAGCAAGAGCATTTGCTTATGAGAAAAATATATTGTTTTAAAAATTAGCCCATTTCACCCCATTTCTAAGCTCGAAATTAGAATTTCATAAAGCATCATGTTAATGTTTGTTATTAAAGTGCTTGATTATACATACACCTAAAAATAAGAAATAAGATAAGTATAAATTAATAAAAATAAGTATTTTTTTTACATTACATAATTTTAATTAAGTCCTACATAAAGGCCTGTCGCGACATCTACCTAAAGATTAAATAACAATACAAGTTAGATATAATCCGCTTATCCATGCCATGTATTTTATGTATTTTATATACAAATGGGAACGAAGGTCGCAGAAAACCGGTTAATTTTGTTCAACAGAAACGAAACCTGCTAAATAACGGTTTTAGTTATAAACCGTTTAAAAACCGGTAACCGAAACCAAAAACGCTATTAATTTCGGTTTGGAGTGTAGAGCCAAAACCGGTTTGAATTAAAATACCGGTATCCGATCCCTGATTGTTTTATACTCATTCAGATCCAAGTACGTATAAGACAAAATGGCGGGTTTTCTATTTAGTCCTACTGGTACACAACACACAACACTCACACACTCAAATGTCGAAGGAGCTGGGTCTGAATGAAAAAGATAATAAGTACTAAGGGTAGGACCTTGGAAGTTAGGAGGATAAAGGCGCATTATTACCGATTACTGAAAAAAAAAGGTTTCATTAATCTCAAGGTCTCAAGGGAGCTTCCAAGCCCATAAGGCTCGTAAGTCGTAAAAAATAGGTATAAAAAATAAAAAAAATAAAAAGAATTGCATGTACACGTTGTTTTTTAGACTTTTCTTTTTCTTTTGAGTATTAAAAATAAAATTGTTTTGTTTCCTAGAACGTAAACGAAACCCTGTAGGTATTGTCGCATGTTGCCAACTATATATATTTTTTTATGTCCTCAGTGAGATATGTTTAAGGAAACAACTGTATCTAAATAACTTTGTAAATTAGTTCATAAGTAATGCATTGTTTGTTTCTGTTTTATCTCCAATAAAGTAAATAAATAAATAAATAAATAAGTCATTTCGTCGATTTCGAAATGTGTTGGTGTAATTTACAATTTCTATAGCAGTACCTGTATTTAGAAGCCATTATACAGGCTGCATCGCAGGCGGTTATCTCTGAATATATTTCTTTCTTGAGATAGGCTGGATCCGGTTCCTCTTCCATCCACTTAAAATGCATGTGCACACACGGGACAAATTTTGCTTCAAGCAGTGTCATGTCTGGATTCAAGGTTTCTTTGATCGGAGTAGTGACTGCAAAATTAAATTGTTCCCACTTAAAAGGATTCGTGCCAAAATAGTAAAAAAATACATTAAAAGCTACTGTACATATAGTGATGGCCACAGGACTAGGAACGCTTGCATATTTTCAACAAAATTGGGATACAAATACAAAGACATTTATTGCCAGAACATAGTAGTTATACAGATCTTCGTGGAATAGGATGAGCCTATGTTCTACCTTAATTAGGCATGCAATGTTATAATACAGATCGTTTTTCATCAAGGAACTCCCGAACGGAGTAAAAACATTTTTCCAATAGCCACTTTGTGATTAAATGGTCAAATTTATTCAAGGGACATTTCTGTATTACAAATGGTAGATGATTGTACATTTTAATAGCCATAAAGTAAGAATTAACTTTAAAAATACTACATTTTGGCCAAGTGTATCTTATGAAGACTACAGCATGAGTAGCAAATATAATAGGGTTTTTCCTAGCAAATAATGCAATCTGCTACGGAATTGCCCCACATCAACAACACGTAACTAAGCTTAGAAGTCACATAACCGTGGTAAGCTGTAAGTACAACTTCTTTGGAGAAGGTACTACTTAATCTTCTTAGAGCGAAAACAAACTTATGAGTTATGATTCAACTTCTTTGACAGGTTCATTTTTATATTCTATATTTAAATTGTATGTGCGGCTTCTGTGGGTTCTAAATTGCATTAAATTGGTTTTACCTATATTAATTCTTAAATTATTATTATCTAACCAGTCAACTACCTCCTCTAAACCATTACTAATGTTATTATTAAAATTATTTATATCGTCCGCTTTAATTATTAATGTTGTATCATCTGCATACATTACACAACTATGGCTTAAGTGGTTTGGCAGATCATTGAGATACAATAGAAAGAGCAAGGGGTCCCGAATGCTTCCCTGGGGTACCCCGCAATAATTGTGTCTAAAATTTGACCTCGTGATTTTGAGTTCGCCTTCTCTTATACAGAGTGCCTCGGGAGGAAACCGCGTAACTTTGCCACCGTGTTCCCGACCATGTTTAGAGAATAAAATGTCGTATAAAGTAAGCTGGATTCGGTTTAGTTTGCGAGTATTTTTGTTTTTTTGTTTTTAACAGAATCCAGTATATTGCACCTTTATGATAGCGATGTTGCAAGACCGCGTTACATTATCTGACTGACGTAAACTGCACAGGTTTGTTCCTGTCACTATCATTGTTTAAAAGTAAAAAAAGTTAAAAATCACGACCTCAGCTATATGCGGGTAAATTTATGCGGGATCCTCGCGAGCACCGTGTATTATGTATTTCAGTACATTGTTGGCGGTCAGACAGATAGCTGATTCATAGTATTAGTGATAATTTTCATAAGATTGAAACACGCCAAAGTGGTCGAGCTACCCTAACGGAAACCATACTGTTGATTGTTTAAGATGCAATTGGAATCCAAAAACGAAATTAACCTGCCGTACATAGCTCGACATTCGACATTATTGGAATGAGGGCTATGGGTCTATAATTATTCATAAAAGACTTGTCCCCATTTTTGAGCATCGGTTTGAGGTTTAACGATTGTCCGTTTTAAACCGTTAGGAAAATAGCCTTTTGCAAACGATTAATTCATTATATGCGTTAATGGTTTTGCAAGATGTTGGGCACACAATTTAATTATTTTAGTACTGATACCGTCTATTCCAGTTGCATTGCTATGTTTAGGGACAATATAATTTTTTATAAGTTGTAGGTTATTCTGTAGCTCTGCCTACCCCACTCCGGGATTACAGGCGTGAAGGTATGTATGTATGTATGTGTTACGGACGGCGACCAAATTAGACCATAAGAACATGTAAATATAGACTTAAGTAATGTATTATAATAATAAATGATTTCTTAGGTTAGTTAGATTATGGTAAGTTAAGAAATAACGTTAAGTAAAGTTTAAGACCCTAGAACTAAGTCTAGATTTAAGTAAATAAATGTTTTCTGATCATAGTGTTATTTTAGAACCCCTAAGGAACCGAAATACCGGAGCATCCGAACGAACGGCCGCACGACCGTCGAACCCGATCCCAAAAACCAATGTAAACATTGGCGCGGCGTGCGGCGAGTTTTGTTCGGAACTCCGTATTTATAGTAGGGGTGGGGGTTGTGGAAAAACTATAAATAATTTACGACGCACTTTGTCGCCACACTGGATTAGCTACTACTGCAAACTTGTACACGGATGCACACATTCATCATCATCGCGAAACCCTTAGTCTTTTTCCTGAGGAAAAACAGCGACGGGATTCACCCGGCCGCAACTGGTCGGCGGAGAGCACTGTACACACATCTGACACACCACTACCACTCCACCGGTTTTCTGCCCTCGCTACACGCCCCGAACCCGGTCCCGCTAAAACGGAAGCCCCGGGCGAGGGAATGTGGAGGACGGCGGTCAACCGTCAGAGTCGGCAAACAGCGTCGTACTGCGGTAGCAAACCCCACCATCGCCCTCACCTGTAAACATGGACGAGAAAAAACGTGCGGGTAGTCGGGATTCTTCGGAATCTCAACTACCCACCCCAAAAAATCAAAGGCCGACGTCACGCAATATTACGGACGAGGAGGGTAGAAGGGATCGGGAAGGTTCCCAGATACCCCCGGCCCGAGTTGCCGCTTCACCAGGCTCCGAGGACTCCTTCATAGGGGTCTTGGATAAGGCTGGCCAGGAGGTTCGCGCCGTCTGGCAGAAGCCGCCTGCAACCGAAACCCCCCGGACCTCACGCCCCGGGTACCCAGCCCACACTAAGCCCGGCTCATCGCTCGACCGGGCTGACTCCGAGGCCCTCAATCTTGATAGATTGGCGGTCGAGGAGCTCAGCCAGTCCGGCCGGGCCTCTGACGGACTTGTAAGCTGGAACGAAGTTTACCTTCGCCTTATGGCGCATAAACAGGGAGACCTAGACGCACTGCAGCCGGGAGACAGGAAGATTATACAGTACTTCGAGCTACTGAGCAACCTCCCCAACCCCACCCCCACTGGAAAGAGGGGGAGAGCAGAAATATCGCCCGCTTCGCCAACAGCGAAATGTAAACAAACACATCAACAAAAAAAAATGAAAACAACGACGCCGAACCAATACACTCCCGACGTTAGAGACCCGCGCCTGAGGAGCCGAGGCCGATCACTCAGCGAGGGCAACATCGCCGAGTGCACCGAGGAACCCACCGGCAAGGAGAGCATCCCAAAGGCGTCGACACCGGAGGTGCTCGCGATGCTCACCGACCCGACGAGCCCGACATCCACGCCAACGTACGCGGACCGCGTACGCACTACCGCCCCTATGCAACAGGCGGACGTTCCGCCCGCCGCGACCGCCGCCCCTACCACCACCGCGAAGAAGCCGCGATACCCGCCGATAGTGGCGGAGACCTTACCAAACTGGTCCCGCCACATCGCGGCTATCAAGGAAAAACTAAACCGCCCTCCTGCCGCGCACCCGTATGGAAACGGGCTGCGTTTCACGCCGACGACAGGGGAGGAGTACCGCTACGTGGTGGACTACCTCACCAAGCTGGAGACCACTGAACCAGCCGCCAAATGGTTCTGCTATTCGCTGCCGGAGGATAGAAAAATGAAGGTGGCGATCAGAGGCCTCCCCACGGATGCAGACCCGGAGGAAATAGTAGTCGCGCTGCGAAATAAGGGGTTCGAGTGCGACTACGTAAAGCCCATCCGGGCAAGAAGCGGCCGCCCTGGCTGTATCTACTTTGTGCAGCTGACGGGTAGTACAGCCAGCAACAAGAATATATATCAAACCCAGGAGCTGCTGAACATCACCGGAGTGAAGTTAGAGGCCTGGCGGGGCAAGAAAGGCCCCGCACAATGTCACCGGTGCCAGGCGTTCAGGCACTCGTCGGCTTGCTGCCACAGACCGATCGCCTGCGTCCGATGCGGGGGCCCGCATACCGCAAAGGACTGCACGCGCCCGCGGGAGGAGCCCGCTACATGTGCAAACTGCGGCGGTCCACATCCCGCAAACCACATCGCCTGCCCCGCGTTCAGAAGGGAGGCGAGGAACAAAAAGGCGGGCACAGTCGCCCGCACCATGCCACCCAGACCCGGCCCAACCACCAAGGCCACGGACCCCAAGAAAATGGTGCAGGAGACGGCGCCGGCCTCCCTGATGGCACCGGCGAATGCCCCCAGCGCTAGGGGAGCCATAGCGGGGAGCATTAACGACAACAACACAGCGAAGCCTAACCGGAAGGGAAAAAAGAAACAAAGCAAAAAGGTAAACAAAGCAGTCAAAGAGCCAGCAGCGAGGCGAGCAGAGACAACTGCCCCAGAAAAGGACAGCATACAGGCGCCCCCCGCACCCAGCCTGCAAACCATACTGGAGCAACTGACGGCGCTCACCAACGCGCTCACCGCAGCTACCGCCACCCTCCAGCCCCATGTTCAACGAACTTAAACTGAGGGTGGTTCACTGGAATGCTCAATCGCTGACCGGCAAACTCGGCCTGCTCCGGCACTTCCTCAAGGAGCAGCGGGTCGACATCATGCTGGTCAGCGAAACCTACCTGAGCCCCACTGCCACTCTCAAGGCCAACGGCTATGTGGTGTACAGACGGGACGAGGCCGACGCCAGGGGTCATCCGTACCGGGGCCTCGCCGTACTGGTGCGTAGAACGATCGTGCACCAGCCCGTCGACCACACGCCAACAGCAAGCGTCTACACCTTGGGGGTGGACATACGCCATGCGGGGGAGGACTTACGCCTATATGCGGTGTACCGCCCGCCGGCGGACGCAGCTAACCTGCTCCATGATGACCTGAGGAAGCTACTGGGGTCAACGAGGCCGACCATCCTAGCCGGTGATCTCAACGCCAAGCACACCCAGTGGCACGCTGCAGTGACCAACAGCGCGGGGCGGCAGCTGCACCAAGCCACCGTCGACCTCAACCTGGATGACTCTGCGCCCGAAGAGCCGACCCACTACCCCGACAGCACGGGATGCGGAGACATCCTGGACATCGTGGTACACAAGGGCGTCACGGTACCTCTCAGTCAGGAGGTGCTCCCCGACCTCCCCTCAGACCACCGGCCGGTGCTGCTCAATATAGACGGCGCACCAATCACGGCACTAAGAAGAGAAGCAGCAAGGCTCATCTGTTGGGAAACCTTCAAAGGCCGCATGAAGGAGATGCCACACAGCGGACCAATCTCCACGGCAGAGGAGGTAGATGATGCCGCGAACGCCATTGCCAGCAACATTAATCAGGCGCTAAACTCAGCGGCGCGTACAGCTCCGGCTAGCCAGAGGTACACCCCCCTCCCTAGTCGGATCTTGGAGCTTATCAAGCGCAAGCGCCTGATACGGCGGCAATGGCAGGCCAGAAGATGCCCCACCCTCAAAACCCAACTCAACGGGCTGGTTGAGAAGGTAAAGAGAGAGCTGAAGGACCATGCAGCAGCCACCTGGGAGGAGCACATCCACTCCATACGGGAGGAAGTTCCGTCCATCCACCGCCTATGCCGACAGCTAGGCACATTATCCACGGCGACAACCCCACTGACAGACGCCAACGGCCAGCCTAGGTACAAGGCGGAGGACAGAGCGGAACTCTTCGCCGACAGCCTGGAGAGCGCCTTCCAGCCGAACCCATCACCCGATGTGGGACACTTCGCAGAAGTCGAGAGGCACATCGAAAACTACTTCGCGGCACCGATCGAGGCGGGAGACGACCCGGTCGTTTTCTCACCCGGCCAAGTGCAGCGAGCATTTATGCAGAGCGACCCCAGAAAAGCCCCGGGCGCAGACCGGATCCCCAGTCGGACGCTTCGTCACCTGCCGCAGCGCACCATCGCGGCGGTGACCAGTCTGTACAACGGGATAATGCGCTCGGGACACTTCCCGAACAACTGGAAACTTGGCCGGGTCATCCTGCTTCCCAAGCCAGGGAAGGACAGGAAGAGACCGGAAAACTACCGCCCGATCACAATACTCAGCGCCCTCTCGAAAGTGTTTGAGAAACTCCTTCTGCGAAGACTCCAACCCCACATCGAACCCAGACCCGAGCAGTTTGGCTTTCGCCCGGGCCACTCCACGACGCTGCAGCTAACAAGAACACTGCATCACCTGACGGACACAAGAAACCAGAGGGAGCACGCCGTCGCAGTGTTCTTGGATATGGAGAAGGCCTTCGACAGAGTGTGGCACGACGGCCTGATCTTCAAGCTGTCCACATCCTCGGCTCCTAGACGCATGGTGCGCGTCCTACAATCATTCCTGACCCAGCGGAAGTTCGTGGTGGCGGTCGAAGGAGCCATCTCTTCGCAACGACCGATTCTCGCGGGCGTCCCCCAAGGATCCTGCCTCTCACCGGCCCTATATGCCCAGTACACCGACGACATTCCCGTCACGGAAGGCGTCAAGCTGGCACTATACGCGGACGACGCGGCGTACATTGCCGCGTCAATTAACCAGAAGCACGCTGCAAAGAAGTTGCAGCGCACCCTTGACGCCTTGCCTCACTGGCTCGATCGGTGGAGAATGTCGGTGAATGTGGGCAAAACGCAGGCCATCGCCATGGGACAGAAGAGACTTCCGCCACCGCTGAAACTGAGGGGTCAGGAAATAAAGTGGACCAGCGTCGTCACCTACCTAGGGGTGAAGATAGACAGGGGTCTAACCATGAAGCCGCACGTCGACGAGGTGGTGCGCCGCACCAAAGCCGCAAGAGCGCTACTCCGGCCAGTCCTAGCCAGCAGTCTTCCCGTTCGCACGAAGCTGGGAATATATAAGACTTACGTCCGATCACGTCTTACGTACGCGGCCCCGGCATGGTACGCTCTACCATCCGAAACAAACAAGAGACGGCTGCGTACGCAGGAAACGCAGACGCTACGTACGATCGTGGCGGCCCCACGCTTCGTGCGAAACAGTACCATACAGAAGGACCTCCACTGGCAAGGACTGGACACCTTCATCAGCCACCTCGCTCGAAGAATGTTCGACAGAGCGGATCATGGAACGCACCACACGCTCCACGGGATAGCGCCGCTCCATGCGCGACCCCCGGACGGAGCAAGAGGGAAGAAGACGAGGCCTCTACCAAGAGAACTCGTCGTCCCCCAAGAGTCCCCTGTCCATCACAAAGGCAGGACGCGAAGAAGAAGCCTAGGTGATACAACATCATCGTAAAGCCGCTGAAAGGCCGATGAGCCCCGCTAAGCCGCAGAAGAGCTAGGGGCAACCCAAGCCACTGAGAGGCCATAAATCCAAGATTGGTAAACCCAAGATGGGAAAAAGACCAGCCCGCTAGTACGGGCTGCGATAGCAGCCGACTTTAGAGGGCCATAGCGCCCTGAAAAGTCCCCCCCACACCCCACCTCGCTTCGCGAGGCGGTGTGTGTGAGAAGATCGTGTGTGTTGTCGCCACACTCCCACCCGACCAGCTACAGCGTGCGCACGTATGGCGGCGCGTAGCCCTGATGGTCGAGATTTATGTTTTAGGTTTAGATATAAGGTAGTATTAAGAACCTAGATGCCATAAGCCGTGTAACATGTAAAAGTAGGCGTTGCCCGACGAAAGGGAAGGGATCAAGTTCTGTATAAAAGGCGATACGAGTCGGGCAACGTCGTGAGATCATCCTGAACCTTCACAACTGAACAAGAACCAACTACGATCCTCGACCCTGAACCTCGGATTAGTTTTGTTTTAACCGTCTTTGTTAGTTTTAAAAAGTTTTCACCGTAAAAATAAATTCATATACAGTCCACTAAATTTTTAATTTGAACAACCGAACAACTGAGCAACGAAGAGACCCCGTTGTGTGCACATCGCCAACATCGCTTGGTCCTTCGAACCGGATCTACATCAGCATCAACATCATCAACAACAATGGTTGTTACCCGATCACACGCTGATCACACCGACGCGCAAGAGCGTCTACGAGAACTGGATACAAGATCCGAACCACCATCCACCGAACACGCCGCTTCAGAGTCGACGATAACAGCTGCAGTACAGCGATCGAACCTCGCTGGACCTTCTGCCCTATCCGAACCTCCCGGGGTAGAAGTCGACCCGACTGCCCTTATCAGCGATCCATTGTTATGGCGCGCTGAGCTCGAACGTCATCTGAATTTCTCCAAAGGAGATAAGGCGCCGGCACTCGTTCCCGTCCTCGGACGAGATGGCTTAGGCCATTACGAGTGCTCGGTTGCCTGCGATCAAAAAGCGCCAGCGCACGTCCCCGTCCGCGGACGAGATGGTTTAGGCCGTTACGTGCGCCAGGCTGCTGACGCTGCTCCAGCGCACGTTCCCGTCTTCGGACGAGATGGCCTCGGCCGTTACGTGCGCTCGGTTGCTGGCGGCGACGATAACGCGCAAGTGCCCGACACCGTTTCACGAGGCGATTTTAATCGTTACGGGCACTTGGACGCCGTTACGTCAGAACAAGAGCTGAGCGCCCCCGAACCCGTGCGCTCCACGCGCGACACTAACGCGCCGTCACGGTCCGGATTAAACGTGACTAAAACCGTTGTTTTCCGGCAATCGCCCGCAGCATCGAGATGCTCTAACAATACGGCGATGCTTATGCGACAAGCTGAATACGAGGCGGATCAAAAGATGTTAGAAATCAACCGCCGAGAATTACAGCTGGAAAAGCAGTTAATAAAGAACCAGTTAGCTTCGCAACTAGACTTATTGGAAGCTGAGGGCTCGCAGAGAGGTAGCGCACTGGGGCAACCAGAGATCGAGCACCAAGTAGACTCGTGGCTGGAGCAGTGCGCAATAGATGCGAACCCAGCGAACCCGTCGAACCCGAACCGAACCTCGAACATTTATGAGTCGACGCCTCGACGCGAACCGCGACCGTCGACACGAACACCGACCCGCGAGCGCAGCACCAGCGGCAATCGCGGTATAGCTCAATTAGCTGAGGCTATTGAAAAGATGTCACGCCAGCGACCAGCCCCGCGTCAAGTGTACGAGCTACCAACGTTCAGCGGGGTGACCGGCGAATGGCTGCCTTTTCAAGCGGCATATGTCGAAAGCACGAGGGCATACTCATTCAAACCCACGGAGAACATGGCACGGCTGAGAACATGCCTAAAGGGGGCCGCACGCGAGGCCGTTTTGGCATTGCTGCATACGACCTGCGATCCAGACCAAGTTATGCAGACCCTCCGGCAATGCTACGGGCGGCCCGAGATTATCGTCGACAGAGCGCTCGACGATTTAAAAAGATTGCCACGACTGGGCTCGTCCGCATCGGACCTTAACGCTTTCGCGGTGAAAATACAGAATATAGTGACGGTCGTGGCAAGTGTGGACAAGAGGAAATATTTGTACAACCCGCTGCTCACAAGGGAAATACTGGATCGAATGAGCCCACATTTGAGATCCAGATTTTGTGACTACGCAGAGCTGAATGTCGACACATCGGGCGGTCTTCTCGGTCCGCCTGAAAGGCGGACGAGGAGCCGGTGTCGAGACTGTTGTCTCCTTACCGGGGAAATCTGCGCCGGCCGAAAATACGGCCGGGTCCTTGGTGAGCGGCGGGGGGGGAAATTTGGTTAGGGGTGGATATTGGGAGGGGGGGGGGGGGGGCGTCATGTCCGGGTCTACGCTGCTCGCGAGGTCGAGCCAGCTGGGTGAAACCCCGTTGGGGGAGGCCCGGCTAGCGACCTACGAGCAGAGCAGCGTCTTCATGGGTCTTCACGTGGGTGTCGTCGTCGCCTTGACGAGGTCGCGAGGGTAGGCCTTGCCGTCGGGGGGTCGCGCGTGCTGCGGTGCGATATCCCTCAGGTGGGGGAAGCGCGACTCCTCAGCTCGCGCGAACATCGACGTGGCAAGGCGTCCGACAAAGTCGTCCAGGCTCTCGATCTTGAGGTCCCTCTGAATGGTAGCATTCCTCACGTAGCGGGGGGCATTGGTGACGGCTCGCAGGGACAGATTTTGCTGGGAGTTCAGCTTTTTTCTGTGCCCTGCGGCCAAGAGGGCGTACCAGGATGGTGCGGCGTACGTGAGGCGGGGTCGTATGTAGGTCTTGTAGACCCCGAGCTTCACACTCAGAGGGAGGCTGGACTGGAGCACTGGACGCAAGAGTGATCTTGCTGTTCTCGCGGCGGCGACGACGGTTTTCGTGTGGGGACCCATGGTGAGTCGCTTGTCGATAGTGATCCCCAGGTATTTAACTACCGGGGACCACTGAATGTCATGTCCGTGAAGAGTAAGTTGTGGAAGGCGGCGTATGCAGTTGCTCACGAAGATCGCTTGGGTTTTCGCCACGTTGACGGATAGCCTCCACCTGGAGAGCCACGCTGGTAGGGCATCTAATTGTCGCTGCAGCTTGATGACGGCGTACTCTGGCTTGTAAGAGGAGGCAAAGTACGCCGCGTCATCAGCGTACAGGGCCAGGTGGGATCCGTCAACCACCGGTATGTCATCGGTGTAAAGGCCGTAACACACCGGCGATAGGCAGCTGCCTTGGGGGACTCCGGCTGCGATGGGGCGATCTTCGGAGATGGCGTCTTCCACAACCACTCTGAAGGTGCGGTCCGTCAGGAACGACTGGACCACCTTCGTCAGTCTGCGGGGGGCCGAGGACAGTGCGAGCTTATAGACCAGGCCTGCGTGCCAGACCCGGTCAAAGGCCTTCTCCATGTCCAGGAATGCTGCGGCCGTGTGCTCGCGCTTGTTCGCAGCGACAGCCATGTAGTGCAGCACCCTGGACAGCTGGAGCGTTGTGCTGTGTTCAGAGCGGAACCCATGTTGCTCGGGACGAGGCGTGATGTGCGGAACCAGCTTCTTTAGCATCAATTTTTCGAGCACCTTCGAGATGCACGGGAGGAGGGTGATGGGCCGATAGCTCTCAGGCTTCAAGATGTTCTTCCCCTGTTTTGGCAACATGATCACGTTTCCAGCCTTCCAGTTTGCTGGAAAATGACCGGTGCGGAGGATGCCATTGAAAAGGTGTGTTACCGCCGCGATTGCTCGAGGCGGTAGATGGCGGAGGGTGGCGTTTGAAATGCCATCCGCACCGGGGGCCTTTCTGGGCTTTGTCTTTGTGATCATGTGCCACACTTTGCCAGGGGAAAAGAAGATGGGGTCCTCATCGGGAGCTATCGGCGATTTGAAGTAGTCTCGAAGGTGCTCTTCCACGGCCGCGATGTGGTCTGCCTCGTCGGATGGGTTCGGCTGGAACTGCCGCTCCAGGCACTCTGCAAATATTTCCGCTCGGTCCTCGGCCCGGTACCTGGGGGTACCGTCGGTGTGAGTCAGGGGGCGGACGGGCGTGGGGGCTCCGCTAAGTCGGCGGCATAGACGATGGATGGAGTTCCAGTCGTCCGCCGCGCCGGCTAGCGTTTCTTCCCACTGCCCTGTCCTGTGGTCCTCTAGGGCTGCCTTGACCTTCGCTGTCAAGGCGTTCAACTGGGTCTTCATCCCCGGACAGCGAATGGTCTGCCAGCGCTTTCGGAGGCGCCTCTTGTCTCCTATCATCTTGGCGATGTGCGCTGGCAGTGAAGGCAGCTTGTTGGTGGTCTTTCTTGTGTGTGATGCAGCGGACAGAGCTTCTCGGATGCGAGTGGTTAGGTCGATCGAGAATCTGTCGATGTCCGCTGCATCAGTGAGCTTGTCTTGCGGGACTGGGGCATCCATGCGCCTCGAGAACTCCTCCCAGTCTGTCACGGGTCTGGGAGTTCTCGGGGTGGAGACTGCGGGCGCCGCAGACAAGACGAGGAGTACGGGCTGGTGGTCGGACTGGACCTCATCGTCCAGGGTCTCCTGGAGGAGCTGTCCCTGGAGTCCGCGGTGCACGGCCACGTCCAGGACGTCCGGAGTAAACGCGTTGTTGAACGGGTAGTGCGTCGGAGTCTCCGGACCGTCCACGTAGTAGCCGTGGGCCTCAGCGTCCAGGAAGAGTCGATGTCCGTCCTGGTTGACGGTAGAGGAGTTCCAAGCCGGGTTCTTGCAGTTCCAGTCGCCGGCCGCTAAAGTAGGCAGCGGCGAGTCTAGCAGAGCCCTGACCTCGTTCAGGTCGAGGCGTGAGTTCGGGGGCTTGTAGACAGCATAGACTCGCGTGCGGGCGGCGGCGACCAGGATCTCAACACCTAGGGCTCAGAGCCCAGGTGGATTTGCGGCAACGGTTGGTGTATGACTCCTCTACGGACCAGGACGGCCAGTCCTCGGTATGCCCTGTTTGGCCCTACCTCGTCCTGTCGGTAAACGTGGTAGCAGGGCACCTTCAGCGTGACGGTCGGGGACAGCATGGTCTCCGAGATCAGGGCTATGTGTATCCTCTGATCTCGGAGAACTTCCCTGAGGAGCGAGGTCTTATTTTTCAGGCCCGCGGCGTTCCAGTGTATAATCCTCAGAGGGTCCATTAAACCAGCCGAGTGATCCCTCTGAGGACTATGGCGACGATGTCTGCGCCGGTGTGGAGGGCCATTAGTACCTCCTGGAGGATCTCCAGGGCCACCTTGACCGTGTCCGCCTTACTGGCCCCACTCAGGCCAGGCCCCTGTGCAGGAGCAATAGTGGCCTGGGGTGCGGTCTTGGTGACAGCTGGACCGATGGAAGTGGAGGTGGTGGTTGCAGCAGAAGTAAAGGGGGCATCGACCTCAGGCGCGCCGACTTCGCCTTTGGGGGGCTCTCCTCGTTGTCTCCTCCCCCTACGCGCGTTCACGCGGCGGGGGCGTGGCTGTCCAGGGTTGTTGGCAGGGGCCATGAGGGTGGCGCTCTCCTGTGTCGCCTCCACGGTCCCCACTCGGGTCAGTTCTGAGCCCTGTCTGGGCTTCGGGGGATGGGCTGTCTTCTTTGCCTTCCGGTTCTCCCTTAGGAGAACCGGGCAGGCAGTGCTATTCGCGGTGTGCGCGCCGCTGCAGTTCGCGCACGTAGGTGGGTCCTCCCTGGGCCGGTCGCAGTCGCCGGCGGCGTGTGGTCCACCGCACCGCACGCAGGCTATGGGGCGGTGGCAGTTGTGGGAGGAGTGCGCGAACTTCTGGCAGCGGTGGCACTGCGCCAGTCCCCGTTTTCCCCTCCAGGGCTCGATAATGACCCCCGGCATACAGAGGACTTCTGTGGTCCGGAAGATCTTGGCGGCGGTGTCGACATCACGTTTTATTTGGGCGTAGAATATGCACCCGGGACGGCCTTGGCGGGCCCTTATGGGCCTGACATACTCTACGCCAAAACCCTGCTCCGTCAGGTCGCTCGTGATGTCCTCTGGTGCGGTGTCCACAGGGAGTCCCCTGATCGCCACCTTGAGGCTTCGCTCGCTGGGCAGGGAGTAACAAAACCACTCCAACCCGGAGTCCTCCTTCTCCAGGTTGGAGAGGTACCTCTGTACCTCCCGGAACTCTTCTTCCCCCGCCGGGGAGAAGCGCACTCCGGTGCCGAAGGGGCGGGCGTTTGGTGCATGCCCCAAACGGGCCTTTAGGGCACGGAAGTGGGTGCCCCAGTTTGGTATCCGCTCGACCACTATCGGCGGATACCTTTTCTTCTTTATGGTGGTGGTGGTGGTGGTGGTGGCGGGTGGCAGCTGATTTCCACCTTGGCCTCCGGCGGAAGGGGAGGGTGGAGAGGCGACCGCGTCCGCAAAAGACAACCGCAGGGGTGTCGGGAGCGGCGGTGAGTGCAGCAGCGGCGGCTGCTGTGGTTTGCGGGGGGCGGCGGGAGGAGAAGATGTAGATGGCCCCGCCGAGTCCATGGGGGACAAGTCCAGCCTGGGGAGAGATAGCGGTGGCTGCTGGTGGTTTGGCGGTGATGCAGCCGCCCGCTTCGGCTGAGACGGAGACACGCCGAAGGGGGGCGGCGATTTGAAGCGCGCCGCGGCAGTCGAGCGGGGTGCGCTAATAGGCTGTTGGCGCTTGGGGGTGGCCAGACGCGCCGACTCGGTGGCCTGCCTCACACGGGCGAGGTGCGCGGCCACACACGCGGGAGGGGTGGGGGTCGCGGTCACGGGTGCGGTCCCGGTCGCGGACGCGGTCGCGGTCACGGTCGCGGTCGCGGCCGCGCGCGCGGGCGCGGCAGATGCAGAGGCTCTCGGGGCCTCACCCGCGGAACTCGCGGGTTCACGCGGGGTCGCGGGCGCCTCACGGGGCGCGGAAGCGTCTCGCCGGGCAGTCGGCAGCCCTTCGGAGGGGCGCGTCTTGGGCGGACGCTTTTCCCGCGGCTGCGGGGCAGGGACATCTGCGGAGCCTGATTTTGGTGCTGCGCGCAGGGTCGATGTTTGGCCCTGCGCGAGTTGCTCGCTGAGGGCCGGTTGTTTCCCCGGGGAGTTTGCGGACTCCGGGGGAGCGGTATGCAACGCAGGGGGGTGCCTGCCGATGTTGGCGTCTGATGATCTCATCAGAACGACCTCCCTGAACCGGGTGTCGTCCTGGATGGTAAGGGGGCCGAAGCGCACCTCGCCGGCTCCTTCCTCCGTCGGGGTGGTGACCGGGGCCTGGGAGGATGTGAAAATCACATTTGCTGTTTGGAGCATCTGCAGAGTGTCTTGGACGTTTTTGTCTGCTCTCCTAAGGGTTCTTATGGTGTTTTTGAACACCCTGGGGCGCGTGTGTTTACGCACCGTGGGGTCTTGTGGGGTCTGCATGGTGGGTAGCCCTGAAAAGGGCTTTTAGGGTGTACCCCCACCTTTGCGGGCTCGCAGAAAGGCGGGGAGACAAAAGAAATTTGTGGAGGGTAGATGTTTCCGTGTCCGTTTCTATCTACCCTCACGATTTTTCCGGAAAAAATTACTATTTTTTCTCCGAAATTGGGATTTCAGAAGTGGGGGCTGCGACGACGCGACCGCTGTGCGCCGTCCGATTCGCTTCCCTTCCGTTTCCCCCGTCCCTAGGGACTCGGTACTCGGGTCGGTAGGCTTCACGGGAAAACGGCGCTAGGGTTCAGCGCGTGTCGGTCCGAGCGTCAGAGGTGTTTTTGCCGGTTGTTGTGGCTTGGGTGTTGTTGCTGATAAGGTTCACTTTCCCACCTCAGGTCGCCACAGATGACCCAGAGGTCGTTATATTAGCGAGATTTTTGATGCGAGAGGCAGATCGCGCCTTACGCTTCACCTACTCGACGGCCGCAACTGGAGTGTCAACAACAGCAGCCCCGCCACCGAACCGGCGGGAGTTGCGTCCCGTTAAACCAAACTTCGGGACAGTACCGCGCCGACCGAACCCGGTTTACTCCGCCGAACAAAGCGAACCTTGCCTGAGCTGCGGAGGAAACCACGAAACAACAAGGTGCAAGAAACTGCAGGCGTTAACAGTTGCCGCCCGATGGAGTTGGGCTAAGGAAAACAAGGTATGTTTCAAGTGCCTGAACAATAAACATCGGCGAGACCAATGCCGAGCAAAAGGATGCAGCGTAGATGGATGCCCGCATTCGCATCACGAATTGCTGCACATGAACTATCCACCGGCGCCTAGATCGCAGGCGCCGGCGGCGCCACGAACACAAGCGCCGGCGCCCCGAACCCAAGCGCCGGCGCCTCAATCGGCACAAGCGCCGTCACGAACATTCGAGGCACCTGAATTCGTTACGAACATAACGAACTTCGCTGCTGACGCACCGACCGTGCTACTGAAGGTAGTCCCTGTCACATTATACGGACCCAAAGGACGGGTGGAATCGTATGCGCTGCTGGACGAGGGCTCGACCGTCAGTCTTATCGACCATGATCTCGCCTTAGAAATAGGCGCCACCGGACCCGAGGCGCCACTCTACATTAAAGGCGTGGGCGACATGACGCAGCAACTAAAGAGCCGCAAAATAGAAGCTGACGTCTGCGGCAGATACGGTGGTCCAATGCACCGTTTAAAGCTGCAAACCGTGCGCGGTTTGAACCTACACAAGCAAGCTATAAGCAAGACGCTTTTGATGAACCACGCCCATTTAACGGGACTCGACGGAGCATGCTACAACACTGCTGCGCCACGACTGTTGATTGGGGCCGACCATTGGCACGTTATGGTCTCTACGGAGACCCGAATCGGGCGTGCAAATGAACCAGCGGCGGTGCTGACCGACCTTGGATGGGCGATATACGGGACGGCACCGCGCACAATAAGGACGCAGGGCTATGAGACTGCCCTACACCTAACGATCCAGGAAGACGAATTGCACAAACTTGTGGAGCGACACTTCGCTGTGGACTCCTTAGGGGTGGCCCTGACAACTAAAGTGCGGCCCCTAGACGAACGAGCAATACAGATGAGCAACGTCGCAACATTACGCATACCCCGTCCCTATTTCAAGACGGGGGGAGAAGCGCGTCCGCAACTACATGTGTTTGTCGACGCTAGCGAACAAGCTTACGTAGCGGTCGCGTACTGGAGAACCACAAATTCGAGTCCTGAGGTCGGGCTAATAACCTCAAGAGCGAAGGTCGCGCCGATGAAGCAGTTAAGCATCCCGCGGCTCGAACTACAGGCCGCGGTGATCGGCGCGCGCCTTAGCGAAGTCATCAGAAAGGAACATCGGTACGCGGTCGATGACGTCACCTACTGGACCGATTCGCGGACTGTCCTGCATTGGGTGCGAGATGACGCACGCAGATACAGCCCTTTCGTCGCCCACCGTCTCGGCGAGATAGCCGAGAAAACAAAGGCAGAACAGTGGCGGTGGGTGCCGACCAAAGAAAATCCGGCTGACGACGCGACACGCGCAGACTGCGATCGCGCAATTAAAATCAGCGACCGCTGGTATACCGGACCAGCATTTTTACAATGTCCGGAAGAGGACTGGCCTCAGGAACCCGCGCGGCGTGAAGAGCCCGAACAAACGTGCGCGCACACAGCAAGTATAAAAGAAGAGTACCCGCTACCGGAAATAAGTCGCTTCTCAAATTATAAGCGGCTTATAAGAGCCACCGCCTACGTACTACTCTTCATAGAGAGGTGCCGCAAAGAAAGCAATACGATGCAACCGCGGCACCTAGAACAAGCGGAGCTGTTGTGGCAAAAGAAAAGCCAAACCGATGACTTCTCCGACGAGATAAAGGTGTTAGAGCACGGAGGGAGACTGACAAAGAAAAGCAAATTATACGCTTTAGACCCCGTGCTCGAAAACGGTTTAATAAAAATGCATGGACGCATAAATGCCGCTCCAGTGCAAATGAACAAGAATCCGGTGATCCTGAACGGAGGACACCCGTTGGTGCGCCTTTTAATCTTACAGGCGCACTGCGACGCGGCCCACTCGTCGCACGAACGGGTGGTGAACGATCTGCGCCAGCAATACTGGATCCTGCACCTGCGACCTACGGTGCGCGCTGTCGCACACAACTGCCGCATGTGCCTCATACGCCGTGCGCGCCCGCACGCGCCGGCCATGGGGGATTTACCACTGGCGCGCCTCGAACCTCACAAGAGAGCTTTCACGAACTGTGGGGTCGATTATTTCGGCCCACTGACCGTCACCATTGGACGCCGCCATGAGAAAAGATGGGTGGCTTTATTTACATGCCTGACAACCCGAGCTGTACACCTGGAGCTGGCAGCGAGCCTAACGACCGACTCAGCTATAATGGCGCTGAGACGTATGGCGGCGCGCCGCGGTTGGCCCAGAGTTATATACAGCGATAATGGGACCAATTTCCGCGGCGCCGACGTCGAACTACAGGCCGCCTACCAAGAGTGGTTGCCAGCGTTGCGCGCCTACGCGACGCAGCGCCGAACAGAGTGGCGCTTTATCCCTCCCGGCGCGCCGAACCAAGGCGGAGCGTGGGAGCGGCTAGTACGATCCGTGAAAACCGCACTCACCGTGACTCTGCAAACAAAAGCGCCAAGGGAGGAAGTACTAGCGACGCTACTCGCCGAGGCAGAGAACATCGTGAACTCCCGGCCCCTAACACACGTCTCCACCGATCCCCGAGACGACGAAGCCCTCACTCCCAACCACTTTCTGTTGGGGAGTTCAACGGGGCTTCCAGCGACCGGCCCATGTGAGGAGAGCGACAGAAGAACGTGGAGAGCCAGTCAAGCTCTCGCCGACCATTTTTGGTCGAGATGGGTCCGGGAGTACCTCCCGACGCTCGCACCGCGACGATCTCCCAGCGGAGGCGAGCGCCCGCTTCAAGTCGGGGACCTTGTCATCGTCGTCGACTCCACGCTGCCTCGAAACGTCTGGCCCCGCGGCGTCGTGATCAAGACTTATCCCGGCGCAGATGGCGGAGTCAGAAGCGCGAAGGTGCAGACCAAGGGAGGAGAGTTCCGGCGCCCCACGACGAAGCTCGCCGTCCTCCCGGTGACACAGGATGGCTGCGACTAGCAGTCTTCACCGGGGGGAGAATGTTACGGACGGCGACCAAATTAGACCATAAGAACATGTAAATATAGACTTAAGTAATGTATTATAATAATAAATGATTTCTTAGGTTAGTTAGATTATGGTAAGTTAAGAAATAACGTTAAGTAAAGTTTAAGACCCTAGAACTAAGTCTAGATTTAAGTAAATAAATGTTTTCTGATCATAGTGTTATTTTAGAACCCCTAAGGAACCGAAATACCGGAGCATCCGAACGAACGGCCGCACGACCGTCGAACCCGATCCCAAAAACCAATGTAAACATTGGCGCGGCGTGCGGCGAGTTTTGTTCGGAACTCCGTATTTATAGTAGGGGTGGGGGTTGTGGAAAAACTATAAATAATTTACGACGCACTTTGTCGCCACACTCCCACCCGACCAGCTACAGCGTGCGCACGTATGGCGGCGCGTAGCCCTGATGATCGAGATTTATGTTTTAGGTTTAGATATAAGGTAGTATTAAGAACCTAGATGCCATAAGCCGTGTAACATGTAAAAGTAGGCGTTGCCCGACGAAAGGGAAGGGATCAAGTTCTGTATAAAAGGCGATACGAGTCGGGCAACGTCGTGAGATCATCCTGAACCTTCACAACTGAACAAGAACCAACTGAACAAGAACCAACTACGATCCTCGACCCTGAACCTCGGATTAGTTTTGTTTTAACCGTCTTTGTTAGTTTTAAAAAGTTTTCACCGTAAAAATAAATTCATATACAGTCCACTAAATTTTTAATTTGAACAACCGAACAACTGAGCAACGAAGAGACCCCGTTGTGTGCACATCGCCAACAGTATGTATAATTTTATAAACTTCATCTACGCTTATTGGATTAAAAAATAAGGTCTTCGGATTGAATGGAATCGAATTCCTGTAATTAATGGCAAGATTATTGCATGAAAGATTATTTGACATATTAATAAAAAAAACATCAAAAAGTTCTGCTATGTCAATGGCATCAGTGTGTTTAACTGTATTGTGTTCAATAAAATCTACATTATTATTTCCCATAAAATTATGTCCATTAATAATTTGCCAAGTAGCTTTGGATTTACTCTTTAAATAAATCTCATATTATGTAGCTGTTGAGCTTTACATACGCACTTTTTCAAGATTTTTGTGTAATTTTTGTATTTAAGTTGATTTTAACCATGTATGAAAATTCTACGGGAAAGAGGCGTGGTTGTATGTATTTACGTATGTATGAAAATTTGAAAACTGCTTCGAGTATTAAGCTTCTCTATAATCTCTTCAGTTCTATTTAATAACTATTACATTGATAAAAACCCGAATAAAGAAATTAATTTGACCCCTAAAAGCGGTCCGAATTGTGCTATATCAGCCTTTTTTGTGGTTTTATATAAAACATATTACATCTCTTTAATATTTTGCCTTATGAGTACAATTTAGATAACTAGCTGACACCTATAATATATACATTTGACACATTAACAGCTGTTGTTACGTAATATTGAATCTGTTGGGGAAACATATTTATTTGGCCTCATACCGTACATCGTGCCATTCGTGCCCTGACTCACTCGACATTGGTAAAAAATATTTCTCAACACTTCTTATAGGGTAGAATACCTAGCTGAAAAGCTTTTTTTTCTGTCTTAAATATGAGACGTCGGCGAAGGGAGCTACATATTTTGTTGTCTTATATTTCAGACGGCGGCGGTTAAAAGATTAGGACTTTCATTTACGTAATCATCTTCAAACAATATCAGTGACAGAAATGAAATCGTTATCACTTATAAGAAATAAATATCGCTAAAATTCTGAAAAGGGGCTAACATATTTATTTTTTACTAAAAATGGGGTCCTAATTACGGGGTATACCCACCCACTTGTTAACATTCGTACCTATATAACTACTAAGAATAAAAATTCCCAGTTGTTACCGCTAAGATGAATATTGGTAACCGAGGGGAAAAACCATTCCCAGTAGTTACCACCACGTGCTTTTTAATAAAAAAAAAGGGAAGAACGACGAATGAGTCTGAGAGTGAGTGATATAAGCAGTTGCAGAATTTGACCAAATAAGATAGTGACGGATAGCGAACAAGAAGAAGACGAATACAGAATGACACGAAGTAAAAATTAAACGAAAAACAAATGAGGCAAGATAATAGGGTACCTAAAAAAATGCTCGATCTTTTTCAATGTCTCGACATTATACTTAATACAGTTGCTCAAGAAGTGATACACTTTGTAGCTGGATATCGGGCGGAAAGTTAGATTTTTCGAAATAGTGTTTTTTTTTACATATACTTTTTTTATTTGTTGTTTCAAGCCATGCATCTGACCAAAGAGTTTGCCTGTTCAACTATTTCTAAGTCAAACTATAAACTTGCCCAGAAAAACCTATAATATTTCACCCAATTGTTTAAATCGCACTGTGATTTTTTATTAGACTAAGAATTAAGAAAATAGTCTCTTTTAATTACTGTTTTATTTCTGTTCCGTAGTAATTTTTCGCAAATTGAAAAACACCGCTTGGTGCACGTGTGAACTGTCATTTTCACTCGTCCCGAGTCTCTTTACGCACTTGCATCAAAATGTACTATTAATAACTACACAAACGCATTTGAAATAAAAAATGTTTGACAGAATTGGGGTACACCTGATTTCAACAATGTATGAAAATTTAAAAATAATTTCTAGGCATCTCGAATAAATATCTGTATTTAGATTTAAAAAGTGCTAACTACTGGTAACAGAAATTCCCAGTTACCCCTTGTTCGTTTTAGCTGAAGAGCTGGGAGTTTTGATTCCCAGTAGTTACTAGCGGTAGCACTTGGCAATTTTTTGATGGTTATAGGTAGGTATATCCCCGAATGGTCGAACAGAATATTGTATTATAAATATTATAATATAGCACGGACACTTTAAAGCCCTATTTATTTCATTTCATCTAGTGACAATACACAGTTTTATTTCACGGTTTCGATGCACGAAAGAATTGAGTGGCCGAATAATGCATTTCATAGATAATGCTCGGGAACAGTGATTGTTTGGGGATAAAAGGTAGCCGTAACAAACATATTAACTCATACACACACTAATTTCACATTTATAATATTAGTGTGATATGATATACAAAGGTAAACTTACACATATGGAAAGGTTTATCAGGCGTCTGCAAGTGGTTCTTAACAAAATCGATGACATCCTGTATAGTATCGGTAGGTGTAAATATACCCTGAAGCACCACGTGATCTGGGAACTGAACTCTCACAACCACATTCTTATATGCACTGAGTCTCTGTAGAGAATCCTGTAAAGAACACAAAGATTTATTTATTTAAATCATAAATTATCGTTCCTTAGGGTACCTATCATAGCGAGGTGAGGTGTCTTTGATTATAAACTATCGAAAATTAATACCTTATATTGTAAGCAGTATAGTACCCACAGTTCACAGTTTACAATCTCGCGAGATAAAGTATAAACTAACGGTGATCTGATCACTATCATAGCGCATACGGTGACAGACAGAATGTACAGCAGTTATACAGGGTATTTGGTAGAGCGTTAGAGAGTTGTCAAAAAGAAACAGGCGAATAGAAGAGTCCATTAGTTATCCATTTCAGGTACTTTAACCCTTTATTTGTCCAGGGGCTATTTAATACCGATTAATTTTTTATTTTATTAAAAGTTACCAAAATTCGACCTTGAAACCCCGAAAAAAAAAGGAACTATTTGATGTATCCACAAAATTATCACTTTGTTTAGAAAGTTAAATGTTGTAGTGTTCGAATAATAGTGTTATTGGAAGAGTATAGCAACAGTAAAAAAAATGGAGGCTCTCAAAGTTTCAGAAATCAGTAAATAAATTTTGCAAGATTAACTTTACAACGAAATTTAAAAAAAAACGAAAGTGATACACATATCTAAGATGAGAATTAATTCATTAGAATTTTATAAGTCAAAATCTGAGGCTATTGAATCAAAATCCCCAAAATGAGCATCGAACTTGAGCATCTGGAAAGTATGGTCAGTGCTTCGGGCTGATGGAAGACACGCTTTTCATTACACTCCTGTGCAAGGTATTTACAAGTTGTTCAAGATTAAGGCGACGGGGCGGGCAATTGACCTTGCTCATTCGGCCAGACGAGTAAAGTTTTAATTCGCGCGCCATCTAACAAGTAAGCTCTGCGATCGACCGCATAATGCTGTTTGTCAAACAGTCAGGCATGCATTTACCGTTAGATGGCGCTTGATTTGATCGACCAATATGATACACTTGTGTTTTTCTAAATACTATCTCAAATTCAGTAACGAATGTCCAAAATAGCTTTTAAACAAATAAGTAAATACATAAATAGTTAATTATTTAACACGTAAAGGTTTTTTCATGAATAGCTGGCACGAATAGATCAATGAAAACTTTGGTCTACTAGGATTGTGTGAGTGCTATCAGTTACAGTTTATATTTCGAACCAAAAATTTAATTAATAATAAAGCATAGGGATTAAATTGTTTCAATAATACTACTTTAAATGTATTAAATTTTGACGTGGTCTACGACAAGGCGGCGATTAATCGAGAATATCGGGTTGGGGTATAGGTAGCAAAGGGGGCGCAAGACTTAATTTTGTTTTGATGGAAGTGGTGTCATTATAACACCTATTTTTTATGATGCTATCGTATAGAAGACGCTTAAATAAGCGTGTTTTGTATAGGCAACTTTTCTCTAAACTTGATATTTACCGAGATATTAGGGCTTCAAATGTCAGTCATTTTGAAGTGATCTGGGACTTAGAAATTTTTTGGAGTAGTGAAATTGATGTCAATAGGGTAAGATGGGGGAATAGCGGTCACTTAAGCAATTATTAATTTTTTATTTTATTTTTATGATTTACGGTATCGGAAATTAACTTTTTACATAGCTTATATAGTAGTTTATTGATATATATGAAATACATTATCAATATATTACGGGTTTCTTATTTATTGATCATTTTGTGAAACCCTTCGTTGACCCGCATACCCGGTATTACCCGCATTTGCGGGTAATACCGGTCTACTGTTGGGGTATTACCGGTATTTTTTTGCTTAGTCACGAAAAATGTAAATAACTTTCATAAAATCCAACAAGTACATACAATACACTTGCAAACGTACAGTAATTAACTTTAAGAAAGATATTAATTGGTATAAATCACTTTAAGCTTACCTTTCATCAAATTTTCGATTTTATTACAACAAAACACGTCCGAACCTGTACACAGCTGTCACACTCACTGCGCGCGAAAGACAATGGCGTCGCTCGGTAAATTAGTTTACTCGGCCGCATACTAGATGGTGACACTAGTAGCGATTGCATAATGTTGTTGGAAGTTTTATATTTTGACGTGACCGGCATTGCCCGCTGACTGCCATTCCCCCATCTTACCCTATAACCCTCATTTTTGTTAATAAATCCTATAAAACATGGTAAAATAAGCATGTTTTGTTATATAAACTTTTTTTCTCCGACCAATATTTACCGAGATATTGGGGTTCAAAGGTCAGTAATTTTGAAGGGCAAAAATTTTGGAGTCGTGTAATTGATGTCAATATAACCCATCATTTTTGTTAATAAATCCTATAAAACATGGTAAAATAAGCATGTTTTTTTTGTTATATAAACTTTTTTTCTCCGACCAATATTTACCAAGATATTGGGGTTTGAGTGAAGTGGTCTTATTATAACACGAAGTTTTTATGATGCTATCGTATAGAGGACGCAAAAATATTGATCATTACCGAGATATTGGCTCCTAAATGGACATTTCCACACAAGTCCGAATTTAGGGCTCTCGCTGGTTAGGACGCGTGCCGACACTGCGCGCCCTAGAGTGTTTTTATAGAGCCGGAGATACGGAAAATATGGATCGTAGGAAAAAAAGTGAAAGAGCAAAATATGTTTCTTTTAGCATGATTTACTGGATTCATTCATAAAAATGTACTTAGTGTTATATTGACCTAAATTTCGCGACACCGAAAATTTTGTAAGTCCCAGTGAAAAAAAAAATTTTTTTCACCCTCTTGAAACCCCCCCCCCCCAAATACCTATATATAGTTGCGCCCCCTTTGCTATACTCGTATAACCGTATAACCGTATCTCACCGCATAAAACACGAAGTTCAATGTCAATAACAATAGGTAACAGGATATTATAATAACAAAACAAATAATTAACACAACAGAAACAAAACAACAACGCCAAGGCCGAATTATAAAACCACTGCAGTAGGTAGTTACTTGTTCGCACGGAATAGTAGAAACGCAACTGATTCAATTCAACTGAAATGACAGTGACTGACCGTTGGGTGGGAGTCAAAACAAAGTTCGAAACATTCGAACTATCAACCAAACCAACCCAACGGTCTGGCAACGCCGCGGTAGGCCGCCACACGCCAAAACCCAAACCGAGCACGCAACGTCGCTTTCATCGCTCTGTAGTTTTGAGTACCTACCTAGTTATAACTACACAACTTTTATGATTTTTTACTGATCCAACGTGAATGCAAGTTCAAATCCATTATCTAACACTAAAATCAACTTTTATTCGAAACAATTTGTTTTTTTTCTTTATATAGTTTTGTTTATTTTTTGAGTATTTTAAATTCTTATTTTAGTTTGTGTATATTTTTTTGGCCACATTCAACAAAAAGCTTCAAAACGCCTAGTCATAGTTTAAGAGCAAACATTTAGTTCATTGTTTCACTAGGAGCACATAGGTGTTGAGTCTATAATCTGTAAATTCTTATTAAAGCTAATATATTCAAGTTCACGCAACACATTAAATCCGTAAAAAGAAGTGTGGAAAGTTTGGCTGCAAACTAAATCGCCCAGCCGGAATAAAACGAATACGAACTTTTTAAAAACGGTTCATTTAAAGTGGTATATAGAGCTTACTATCAGTTAGATAACTATATTAATGAGTCAGAGCAAGACTTGAGGATATATGTCTTCAGATTATCATCATTTAAAACTGCCACTTCCTATATTTTTCCCAAAAAAAATATCCAAAAACACCTCGATTTCGTAATTTTGCCCTACCCTTCGCCTTAAGTGATTTGCGTTTGTTTTTTTCATTATTATTTTCTGAATTGTTAAATTTGAAACATTTTTGCAATTTTAAATGTTTTACGAGTGCCCGCGGCCAGCCTACCTTACCTCGGCTGGCAGGCCTATGTAGCTTTTACAAGACCAAGTCATCAAGTCCGATCATTCATTCTTATTCTTAGTATATTTGTTTTAGGCCTGGAGGATAATGATTATAACGACGTTTCGAGGTTTGCCTTTTGTTATTGCACACGGACGTTTTACTTATAAAATTCTAATGAATTAATTCTCATCTTAGATACTTATGTGAATTACAACGAGAAAACATCTAACTGCGTAAGACGCGGTAACTGAGTAGAGAAGTTAATTCTCCCAAAAATCGCCACCTTCACGGCCGGGTGGAAGTTATTAACGAATAACTCAAATTATTAAGAGCTTTGTAATGCATGTGGCACACCATTAGAATCGGCATAAACTGGAGATGTTTTTAGGAAATTTGAAGAGTTGTAATCACTTTCGTTTTTTTTTAATTTCGTTGTAAAGTTAATCTTGAAAAATTTATTAACTGATTTCTGAAACATTGAGAGCCCCCATTTTTTTAAAATGTTGCTATGCGCTTCCAATAACACTTTTATTCAAACATTACATTTAACTTTCTAACAAAATGATAATTTTGTGGATATATCAAATAGTTCCTTTTTTTTCGGGGTTTCAAGGTCGAATTTTGGTAACTTTTAATAAAATAAAAAATAAATCGGTACTAAAGCCCCTGGACAAATAAAGGGTTAAAGTACCTGAAATGGATAGCTAATGGCCTCTTCTATTCGTCTGTTTCTTTTAGACAACGCTCTACCAAACACCCTGTATATACGTATACGTATAGTATTACCAGTACCTACCCACAGATCACCCCCAATAGATACCGCTTATTGCTAATTTTGTTAAACGTCTTAACTGCCATACTCAGAGACGTCAATTAAATTTAATAGATTTAGGTGTTATTTTTTCCTTTTCTCTCTCTATCTCTCTCTTAAGATTTTTAGTGTTTTCCTGCAGAAACTGCGCAGGTTATTTGATATATTTTTTAATTTACTATTTATAGATTTATATAATGCTAGACTAAGTAGTACCATTGTAATATTAAATAAATATATTTAAAAAAAATACTGACTGCTGAGTTTCTGGCGGCGTTTCTTCTCAGCAGTGGTCTCCTCTTGTGAAGCGCTGGTAGATTCTTGACGTGTGAAAGTGCCCGTGCGGCCTACTTATCTTATCTTTAATGCTTGATTAAAATGGCTGTTGTCACTTTCTCTGCCATAGCAATAGAATAAGACAACACGTCACTAAACAAGCATTAATTTCATTGACGTCTCTGAGTGCGACAGTAAATCACCAAACATGGAGGTACGCACGGGATGCGGGGAAAAAGTAGCGACGACGTGATTGGCTATTTAAAGGTCGCTCGATCTTTCACCGACCGAGTAGTGATGCGACATACTTATTGTGATGCTATGTCTTATCGATAAAGATTCACCCTTTTATTATTAGTAAGTATACTAATAAAAACAAAATAGGGGCCACGCTATGTTCTACATACAAAAGAACTGATTTCGGAGAAGGATTATTATAACAAATCTTAACCTGTAATTTTTGAATTTACTAACATTCGAAAGCTGCAATGTTCAACTAACTTACAAGCTGTGTTTTTTTTAAGCAATTGTTTTACTGAGTACACTACGTCTATTTGTTTCGGAGATACAGAAAGTCAAATATGAGCAATTTTTTCAAAAAGTGAAATGTTGTGTCTTTTTCTTAGACACGTACCGACTGAACTAGGTAAAATTTACAGAATAAGAATTTGTAGGGAATTTAATTAGCTTCAATTAAATACCAGTGTGGTGCCTCTAGCTCTCATACTTTCTTCAAAAATATATTTTAAAAAATATATCGGATTTTGGTTAAATGATAAAAACATTGTACTGAATAATGAATGTATTTCTTAAAAAAAAACGAATAGTGTAAATTTGACTTTTAAGATGGAACAGTGGTATCAAAACAAATAAACATACATACATAAACTCACGCCTGTCATCCCAGAGTGGGGTAGGCAGAGCTACAGAATTACCAACAACTCTAAAAACTTGTTGATAATTCAGTAACCGCATTTTGCACAATAAGGCTAAGATGTTAACCAGTGTATTAATGACAGGTGGCAAGCCCATCGCCTAACAGTACTACAAGCCTATATTCCCTAAGTCGCCTCATACGACATCCACGGGAAGACACGGAGTGGCACTATTCTAACCCGGCTACCATACGGGTAATAGTTTAGACTTTCGGACTTTTGGAAGAACCAGGTCTCATCCAAGTGGGAGGGAGTGGCGGAGGAGGGATAATGTTTTCTGGGGGTGGAGCCGGGTCAGCATATGGTGTTGGGTCGTCCGTATCCTCGTCCTCACGTCCGAAGATAGGGATGACGTTGTTGCAATTTCGCCCGTGGCAAAAGGAACATTGGATAGAGCACTTGAGCCCAGGCTTTCTGCAAGTAGCCTAACTCTAAGCAACCACTTTTTGATTTGCAAGCCACCATTTTAAGCAGGGTCCGAGGAGCGGGCTCTGCGCACTTTGCCCATCTTTGACTTACTGTATCTCGGCCACCAATGAACATAGTGTGCTCCGGATACGTTCAAATTGTAGCAAATTTAGTTATCTTTATTAAAGTGCTGAATAAATATACTTGAAAAATGCTTCCTTGGTGGTTTTTTCGAAAATACTGAAACAAGTGCCAAAATTTCGTACAAATATAAAATGTGCTTACTGTTGAACGTTACACAATCTTTTTTAAAGTATTTTGTTCTTCACACCATTTCACCGTTTCCATTCTGAGTATGTTTCTGTATTTTTTTGATGCCATGTTTCTAACTCTCACATAGGTCTAAAACATGGTTGACACTGACAGCGCAATTTCGCATATGAGTTGTGAACATCATCGGTTGCCTTGTAAGCGGTATCTATTGTGAGTGATCTGTGCTGTGCTAGTACCTAAATAGCAATCTTTTCGTTTGTCTATAATACAGGCAGGAGTAACAAATATAACGTTGCAAGTGCAAGTATGGTAGTGATATGACAATGGTAACCAGAAGAACTCTAATAAGAAGCTAGGTGTATTGTACAATCACAATCAGGTTTGTGAAATAGGGGCAGTACGTCATTACATAATGCTAAATGCTAACGCAAGACATACCTATGAAACATAAAACGACTGACTTTTCGTCGAGTTATATTAAAATCCAGAACTAGCAAGATCACCTTGATCCTAGATCCTACTACCTACCTCTGTCCGCAGCTCTTCTATCTTAAGTGAGACGAGTTACGCCTAACCACCGTAAAACGGTCTTATTTTGGATGCGTTGATATTGGGCGCCTGATCGTATTTTGGTAACGCGAAACGCTTTTAAATAAAGTACTTATATGACGCGTAACCACCTTTGTATAGAGCAGTGGTAATGGTAAACTCGTTTAACTGTATTTAAAAGGTAAATAAAACTCTAAATAGAAAAAGTTAAAGGCCCCCGGTTCTTAACCCTATTTAAAAGTAATTTAGCTAGAAATAATGTGTTGATAAATTTAAATAACAATTCCATCCTTGGTTTGTAAAAAAATGTATCGGCGTTTTTCTCAAAACTTACTTTTTAAAGATCAAAGAGATTTAATATCATATTATAGGTAGAAGAATAGAGTGGCCATTGGGGACGTTGTCATAGAAAAACTTTGACCATAAGCATCAAGAATGCCATCTAGCGTTTAGTAGCAAACGCATGAAGTAATAAGAACACTTATTTCAGCTATTGGACGGTAGGTGACGCTCATGTGACGCTAATTAAATGGGGCGTAAATAAATTATATTGAGGTAAGATATTGAGGTATTAATACTATCGATAAAGATATCGCTATCGTATTAAGATTCATTTAAAAATTGCGACTTTGTCAGCGTAGAACTAGTTTTCCGTTCTTTCTCAATATAGTTATATTTTTTCATAATATATTTTTGTTTTATCTTAGTTGCAAAAAATAATACACCTACCCCCTTACTTATAAACATGGAATAAGCTTGGAATAGTTTATGCCATGCTTTGTCTTTATCTGTAATTGTGACATTTGCATCTGACAGAAAGTGGTTATGGCATAAACTATTCCAAGCTTATTCCACGTTTATAAGTAAGGGGGTTAATATACAAAAGGCGAACTTAATACCGTTGCATGTTCTACATTATTTATAATTTCTCCATAGTAAATTAATAGTTTTCTATTTGGACGAACTGTATTTCACGCGCTTTTTTTCAAGATTTCGTTTTACCACTTTTTTGGCGTGACTAATATGTATATTCAATATTCATGCCAAATTACAGCTTTCTAGTATTAAGATTCTCTGAGCTAGGCCGCGGACGGACATGGCGAAACCATAAGGGATCCTAGTTTGACTACGGAACCCTAAAAAAACAGTAACAGCAATACTTCTCCCTATTTACGTAATAGTTTATCTACTCAACAACGGAGGGCGCTTATAACAAACTAATTTACTAGAACCATCTATGAAAATATTTTAATAAAAAAACGATTTATTAAATAAATACATGGCAAATAAACTAAAATCACGTCCAATCGCTAGTATCGCGATTTACAATGATATAATACGAAACTCGGCATGTTTCCGTTGAAACATCGACGTCACCGGCGGCCGTGTCAAGTAGACTGAACGACTTGTTACCTCGAGGTAACAAGTTTTGGATCACACTTTTGGCGCTATGCCTCGTCTATTACTACTAAGTACATTTAATGTCTTTGTTAAAGATAGAACCCGGGTTGAATGCGTGATTTGAGCGTGACTGAGACCTATGTAAATGAATAAAATAACTCGAGTAAAATACCCTTAGTAGCTAAAAAAATATGTCCAGCCTCTTGTCTCTAAGAGGGTAGGGGGTGCTTGTGACATGTCACATGAATATATACTGACACATCTGGGATATTCAAAAGTTAAAGTTAAATACCTTAGAATTGTTGTCTTTTTTAGCAGCAGTCATCAGAGGTGTTTCTTCTAATTGTAACCGATGATTCTGTAGATCAGAATACAACCTGCGCACCTCTTCTACTGTTAACTCATAAAAATCATCTGGTAAGTCTAAAAATTCATCATCCTTCCCTTTTGGTATAAATGCAATTGCTTTGTGCTCTCCCAACTGCAAAAATAGTTTATTTCAATGGCATGAATAAGATTAAAATGGATTATTTACATGCATTTTAAGGTTCCATACGCGAAGGGTAGCCCACAGGGCCTCTATCAATATGCCTACACTGTCTGTCAGTCCAATAGTCCGTCCGTCCTTACTTTAAACCACTGTATCTTTTGAATCGTGATAGATAGCGTTTTTTTTTCAGAATGAATTTTAGGTGCAGCAGATTTAAGAAAAAAAATATATATACAAAGTGCGCAATAATAAAAGGGGTCTCCATACATGTTTTTTTTTAAATCGTATTTTGATAAACTTTAAAACCTACAAGTGTTGAAGAAAAACACCAAATACTAAAAATGGTCAAGTGTGAATTGGGCTCGCGCTGATTCCAATCGAAACCGAATTCAAATCGAAATATAATAATACCTACTGCGTGGCGGTACGGAACCCTCGGTGCGCGAGTCCCACTCGCACTTGACCGGTTTTTTTCTTACAAATTTGACTTCTTCTTCAATTGTCAGTCTTCTTTCCAAGTTTGTTTGTGATTCTAGTGATGAACTAGAGCTCTTATCTCTAGTTTCAAGATTCTTGACTGGCTGGATCGATGGCAGTTTTACCTCACTATCTTGAATTTTAAGTGGTCTCTCTGCCTCAGATTTAAGTTTTGCTAATGTCTCCTTTTCTTTTTTAATTAAATTAAGTGGGTCAATTTTTTCAGTTGGATATTTTTTATGAATCTCTGAGGGCCCTGGTGCTACCATTTCTTCATTGGGGCTTTTGGATGGTGTATAAGTAGCAGCTGCTATATCTTTGTCATCTTTCATTGGCAATGGTACTCTATAAATAGCCGACACATTTGCCTGCCTAAAAACAAGATACAGATGCATAAATTGAGAATTGAGATGAAAATAAAATACTAATGGTGCTGCCACTGCGGCAGTACACCATATATTGTTATTAAAAGTTTTTTAATATGACAAGTCAGGAAATCCTTGTTTCTGCCGGGGCATATATAATTTTTTTCTCAAACAATGCGAGGAAATGATTGATAAATTCGGAGAGAATGTTTGTATTATTAGTTAGTATTAGTTAAGATAGATCGACACACAACAAACCGCCGCCGCCCCCCGCCGCCCCACACTGCCCCCACTAGTTGAAGGAAAATGTGGCACTTCGCGACTTCGTTTTTCAAAAGAAAGGCCATCCTTTCCGACCATGTTTGAGAAAAAATATTTTATAGCACTAAATAATGTGACACATACATACATACATACCTTCACGCCTGTAATCCCAGAGTGGGGTAGGCAGAGCTACAGAATGAGTGATTCCCATCTTCCAACCTAGCCATCCCACCCAGGTTGGATATTGGAACATCATAGTGCCATCTTCCAACCTGCCTCAGGTTGGATAGTGGGAATAAAATTTATTATTTGTTTTTCTTCTCATCTTCCAACCTATACTTTTGTACAGTCAATAACAAATAAAGAATACAATTAAATGTTTAGATTGCTTATAAATATGAGTACTCCCTTCAAAGTACATTACTGTTTTTTTTTTTATATATGTTTATGGGCCAAAATTATTTTTAGTCATAATGTGTTTTAGGTCATTATCGTAAGTCATAATCATGACGTATTTTTTCAAGAAAATTTATTTTCTAGATTTTCTTTTTGATTGACGTAATAGATAAAATAAATTATATATAAAAATATTAACCCAACTCTGCAAATCTAGAATCAGACAAATATACAAACTTATTTATTTATATAATAATCATCTAAATACACGAACGACGTGACTGTAATACCTTCGCTTCGTCGGGTAAAGCACAATGATGCCGGGATATTCTCCGCGACTGTACCCTATTCCGTACAGGTTGGATAATGGGAAGAAAAATTTATAAGAATTTTCATTCCCACTATCCAACCTGAGGCAGGTTGGAAGATGGAACTATGATTTCCCAATATCCAACCTAGGTGGGATGGCTAGGTTGGGAGATGGGAATCACTCTACAGAATTACCTACAACTTTAAAAACTTGTTGATAATGCTGTAACCACATTCTGCACAAATAATGTGATTTGTTACATAAACGCATTTTATCTTAGAAGATAATTTTCTTTTCGCGATTTTTCCCAAACGTGATTATTACCAGTCGCCTTTTTCCCGGCATTTTATTTTCGCATCCCTGTAATTACCCTTGCGAGTTTTATCCAGTAGATTCTTTTCCTAGCATTATATACTCACTGATGTATGTTTCCCACTCGAAAAATCAAACTTGACAGAGTATTAAAGTATTAGAGTATTTCTGAGTTATTTGGCCCTCCAGGGCTGCTACAATACTAACATAACCTAAACGATGAAATTACTTTTGGGAAAAAGAGAGAATGGGATAGAAATTGATCAGGAAAAAATGCGACTGGGAAATAAGGGGAATATGAAAAATAGCAACGGTAACAAAATCAAATTAACCTCCTAAGTCCTGTTTTCTTAATAACGGTAGTGCTAAGTACCGAATGTACTTTACCAAGTACATATTCAGAATAATGCTTTAGAGTCTTTTAATTAGTGCTTTAGAGTTCAAAATATTTTATACGATAGTGAGTAGTCAGGTCTGAACTACTGTCATTAATTTGTACTTGTACAAGTACGCGGGGGCTTACGAGGTTAAGAAAGGGAAAAAATGGGAAAAGCTATAATGATTTTGTGAAATTTATCTAACAAGTCAATAATGATTTTATAACGCCGTATGGGAGAAATGTTTCCCAAGTGTGCTCATATAAATAAAAACTATGCACGCAAAATAATATAATTTGTTATTACTGTTGACTTACATAGGTTGCTCTGATTTATTCAATAACCTCAAAACTGCCCGTCCTCTAATTAGGCCAAGTTGTCGCAAAGTCTTTCCTTTGAGAGCAACCTCCCCTTTAACTTCTTGCCTCATGTACAGTATACTTGGATGAGTTAAGGAATGAAACTCATCAGGGGCCATTGAGATTACAAGTTCAAACAGAGATGTGTTAGGAGAAAATTCGGCTGTCCGTCTCTCACCTGCAGTCAACATATGGGAAAACAATCAAATATCATACAATGAGTTTGGGATTGAGAACTTAAAACACACATAAAGTAAGGTTTATATTACTAACCTAAGGACCAAACCAAAATTTTGTTCTCTTGATTGGAATGCACAACACTATAGTATCAGACACTTAACTTTATGAAAAACATTAGTGTTGGTTTGTTGTTACATTGACACATGCATCAGCTGTTTCAAACAAACACTGCATAACACTTACTGCAGCCTTGTGCATTTGGATCAAGATACCAAAGTTTAAGGATGTCTGTCAAGAACATTTAATTGAGGATCTGTCTCTTATGATAGGCAAAAGCTGCCTAGGCTATCTGCAACTATCAATTAACAATGACATGAATTACCATCTTCTAATAATAATCCGATTGTGACGTTCGTTTCTTGTCGTGAATTCTCCGCTTCTACCATTTCCAGAGTAGCTTTATTTGGCAAGTTAGACCATCGAACAGTAGATGACAAATCAATAATGTGATTATGATGTTTCAAATCGTAATTTTTAGGCTGGAAACCATGCTTCGCACAAACATCTTCTAATACCTTGAAAGTTAAATAAAAACGTAAATAGGTAATACAAGGTTTACATTTGTTTCGTATTAGGCGAATATCTAACCTGTAACATGCTTGTATTGGGAGAACACTGAATCTTCTGTCTTCTTCCATTAGGAGTTACCACAACGATATCTTTAGACATTTTGCCAAAACTTTTGAAAATATCGCAGTGTAGTTTAATTTCATGAAAATTTAAAACTTGATTATCATCGGCAGTAAAGAAATGCTTTATGACAGATCCTATTTTGCCAATAACTGTTCCATATGATTTACTGCACATGCTACACTAAATTAAACCTTATTGTTACTATACTGTTGGTTGTAATTATCTTGCAACGATTCGAAGTAATAAAATAAGGTAGGTATATGTTGCAGACAAAGTTGTGTCACTGTCAATGTCACATAAAATAATAATATCACAGACATGTTTGCTTTAATTTACCCCACAAGGGGAATATCATAACACAGACAGATCAATACAGCCGATACATAGTCTCCTAATGATATTCTATTCTATTCTATTCTAATGCCGGGGTCACAATTCCTAATATTCAATGTACTCTATGGTCACAACTACGTAATTCGACCAATATTGTGGCTGGCGTTTTCCCTTCAGCCGTTTTCGAAACCGTAGGTTCGAAACCAGTAGAGAAAACGGAATTATTTTTCTTTTTTGGAAACCTGGTTTCGAATCAAGAATAATAATTCTGTTTTCTAAATTGGTTTCCAATACACAATGTACAGTCTTCTTTTGAAACTCAGTCATGGATATAACAGATATGCATTAAAACTATTTAGTTATAGCTTTGAAATTCAAAGTTACAAGAAATAAGAACTTTACTTCTTAGACGTCAGATAGCTAACCATTGTGCGTGGAATTACAAATCTGGTATTTATTGAACAAATTTATCTCTTTAACCAATATGGAAAACGCAAATCCGTTGAGGAGAGCAATGTTGGAAGAAAATAAATGTCTCCAACGGGTGCTATGAAGTAAATCTCCACCGGCCTTCAGATTTTATAGTGCATAGTTCAAGAATCTATTAAGATTCGATGCAGATACTATTCCCATTCAGTTTCTACCGTGGACAAATAAGCCATTCTGCTATCTTATAAACAAAACAATTCCTTAATCTAAATAGAAACTCAATTGCACCACAATAGAAACGTAACGATAAGGCTAGACTAAACAAACATGTTTGAGTGTTACTAGTACGCAAAAAATAATTACTACCAAATTAGATTTTGTCACTTTGATCATAAATTTGAGATTTTTACATTATTTCACATTCATTATTATATATTATTTGATATAATTAGTTAATCTTTAAAAAATGAAGCGAAAAATACTACAAAACCTTGATCGAGCGACAAAAAAAACAAATGAAGTGTCAATGTCTCGTGTCAAAATTCAAAGTTGGCGCTGAAACCATAACACGCAATAACACGATCGTGATAAGTTTGTGCTTAGTTTTGGTAAGTATAATTTATATTTATTATTTCCTAGGAATCAATATTTAAAGCATTTATTTTGAAATTATTACTTTGATCTTTTCTCTGTAGGTTTAAATAAGTACCTAATAAGTGTACCTAATCATGGAATCAAGGAATAATGTTCATGGATGAGCACCGTGACTTAGAATTTAGGCAATACAAGAGCATTTCTAAAAAAGTTTGTACATTTCATTTACGACTTCGATTTGCAAAAAAAATTGCAGGTTGGTAGGGTGAATGAAGCTGAGCCTAAATAACATAGTCTCCCAAAATGTCCTCATACATTTGTATGAAACTTTCCTTTTTTGTTACTAACTTTCTTTGGTTCATGGTAACAAAAAAGGAAAGTTTCATACAAATGTATGAGGACATTTTGGGAGACTATGTTATTTAGGCTCAGCTTCATTCACTCTACCAACCTGCAATTTTTTTTGCAAATTGAAGTCGTGAATGAAATGTACAAACTTTTTTAGAAATGCTCACAAGTGCTTTAGAAGAAGCTCGGGCATCAATAGCACGAATTGAAGAAATGCGAGCAAGAACTGAGGAGGCAACTGCTTTGGCCAACTTAAAAAGTGCTGAGGCAGATTTGAAAAATGCTGAATCTTTTGGGAGTATTGCTCAGTCCTTAAGAATTATAGCTGAGAGCATTCAAGCCTATTTGCCACATCAGGTTAATCTTACAACTTATTTTTCAATGGAATAATGTGTAAAAAACTTTTACTTCTTTATCTTTAAGTAGCTGCCTGATATGAATAATGAATTATAATAAAGTCTCCTAGTATAATTAAAGTCAAAGAATTATAAATAGCAGATTTTAATAATGCATTTTACCAAAAGCATTACATCACCATGCTTAATATTTATTCAATCATTACTTATAAACTATAGACAATAAAATAACCCAGTGCTTTAAACAAGGTTAGATAATTATGGGTACTTTTTGCCATTAGGTATAATGTAAAATAAAGCTTTAAGTAAAGTATGTAAACCCTAGATGCTGCTAGAACTCTAGAACTGTACTATATTAATATATTTAAGAAATATAAGAACAGGAACCATTTTTTGTATATTAATTTACTTTACTTTGTTTCAGAACACTGAATAAATAAATAAACAACAATATTCATATGTTCTATGTTTTATTTAACTTAACTCCTAGACTGCCACAAGCGTTGCACCAAACTATGTTGATAGTCGCGCCCTTGCTGCAGTTCAACATTAGTCTGAGTCCTTTGTCGACCAGCTCGCGTTGATATGTTGTAGTCTTCAACACTAGCATTGGCTTGTCCCTCAATTGCCTCTTCTTGCGAGGTATTCTGGTCTTCCTCACTTTCAACATGCTCTGTGCATTGCAGTGCAATGTTGTGCAGAACACAGCAAGCATTTACAATTCGAGCAGCCGCTTGTGGCTTGTAATGGAGCCTTCTATCAATATGTAAACATCTGTGACATAAATAAGAAATGATAAAGTAATGACTGTGTTAATATTATTAATAAAATTAACTCGTCTGTGTGTCTTTTCATAGTTAAACTGCTGAATCGATTGAATTTTGATCAGGAGTTTATATTATTGAGGAAGGATATACAAGATAATTTTAATATTATTATAAATCTAAGTAAGTAGTTAGGAGGACTATTAATTGGGCAAAGGAGGAGAGTGATTGAGCTATTGAAAGTGAACAGTAGTTTCACATGGGCATAATATGGTGCAGGCACCTGAGTATAATTATTTAATTTTATATTGGGCTTACCTAAAACGAGCTTTTAGAATGCCTATACACCTTTCAACAACATTCCTAGTTGATGCATGTATGTCTGTATAATATGACTCAGGAGAATTAGGCTCAGTGGTATTTAAAATTGGTGTCATCATTATTCTTCCTGGGAATCCTGAATCACCTAAAAAAGAAAATATGATTAATGAGTAATTAACAGCCATGTGTATAAATAAAATAGGTGCTTCTTTTATATGTAGTAAAACAAGATAAACTAAAAACATTCCAGTAAAAGGTGCAGATATCATTGCACATTTATTCACTGAAAGGTATGCAATTATTATGCTGATATGAAACTATTAATTATTATTTATATTCTGCTAAAGATTACAGAAATAATCACCTAATAAATAGAAATCTTCTCCAGACCTCACTATCTCATTTAATTTATCATTAAGTGGATTATTATTCCACGCTGCACTGTCATGGGTTGAACCAGGATTACTGCTGTCAACACACATGATTCCAGCATTTGAATCACAAATCTGAAATAAAGGTTTGTTTAATATTAAGATTTAATCAACTCGTAAAATGCCTAACAACCACATAAATACAAACTTACAATCAAGATGTTTAAGGAATGATATCCTTTTCTATTAAAATATCTCTCCTCATGTTCAGCAGGAGGTACAATGGCAACATGTGTACCATCTATGCACCCCAGGACACCGGCCATCCCAAACTTCTGATAAAATCTGAAAATCATGTTGGTTTGACTCATGTAAACTAGACACATTTTACTAGACTTAGGTTCCTTATTTCCTTACAGCAAGTAAATAATAACACTCACTCTCTCTTGATTTCATCCCGTGCTTCCTGTGTACTTGGGAACTTTACATATTTATTAAAAATATGAGGTAAATTAATAACCTCTGTCACTTGGCGTATAGCTCGTGAAACAGATGGCTGGGATATGGAGTGGCTACTTGACTGCCCTACTAAGGTCTGATATGAACCACCGGCATAGAAAGCCAGCGCCACCAATATCTAGAACAATGAATATTTGTTGGTTAAGGAAGACAGACAAGTAGATAGAGAAATGAATTTTCAAAATTCCGGGTCAATAGAAATAACAAAAGATGTAAACTTGACTCATAACTTCAACATTTCTGCAAACTAGTTTTGATTGAAAAAACATAGAAGTAAGTAGTTAATAGTTATTTAATCTTAGAGAGAATGTAAAAGTTACCATCAAGCATGTACATCATTAAATATACTTCACCCAATGTCCAAAAGTAAGTGATTATTGTGTAATAATAGTATTATTATTATTTATTTATTTAATGGCAACCAGTCGCAATATCGAGCAACCATTTCTGCCAATGTAAAGTGGATATTTTACATTTACAAAAACTCATAAGGCAACATTGTACGGTGATCCTCTAGCCTCCGTGAAGCGATGTAGGTAGAACTTTACGAAGACCAGATGGGATTTTCTTGGAGCAATCCTTCCAAAGGCGATTCGTGTTCAAACTTGAATTCTTCATTATACTGCACATTTGAATGTTGATTTACTGCATATTAATACATCATTACTATCCATTAAACAACAAAATATGCAAAAAATTCAAAACAATTAAGAAAGCGACGCCATCTTGTCAAAAAACCCAAAGAGAATCCCATAATAATAGTAAATACGGCCGTTTGGTTTTGTTTACAACTTCTGTCATTTCTGTTGACCCCAAGTTTAAATCTTAGTGTTTACTCACCTTGGTCTCGGTATCGATGCCATCTGATCGAAGACTTACAGGCATATGAACACTAATTTCATCAATTAATGATGTCGCCAGGTCCTTGGACAGCCTGTAAGTTTTGATAAACTCACGATCCGTAAGATCGAAAGCAGAATTTCATGTCCTTGTCGATAAATTCCTGCTTCGAACTTTACCACGGTCCACAGCATTCGCAATATCAAGGTATTCATAATAGTACAACATGATTTCACCGAAAATAACAATATTATTGAACGATCGATCCACAAAAAGCTGCCATTATTGAACTTTATCCCAACCGCTAATTATGACAGATGAGACGCTGGGGTTCGGTTGTGTTCCGATCGACGTGCGGTTGACACATGTGTCAAATTTTTAGTAGAATAGCGTTTAACGTTTCGTTTAAGTTCCATTGTGTTAGGAGAATACGACGTGTCATAACTTCGATCGATCGTTAACTTTGAGTTGAAGTCGAACTACAATTGAATCGTTACTTGATAGTAGAATAATAAAGAGCGTTAAACTTGCCGTCCAACTGAGTTTCTATTACGATCATAACACAATTTTGTTAGTAGAATTGACCCCCAGAATGTCATGACTCATGAGTCACGACGCCTGTGCCACAAATTTATGTGGAATGGAAATTAAAAAAGACTACTTTGCCGGCCTATGCCTGCACGATTTGTATGAAATTCCATTAACAACCTCTTGTCCTAGCCGCACCTGAAACGTCATACTTCGCAGCCTTCTAAGGAACATAACATCAATATTTCATAGCATGTTTGAGAAAATAGATATTCATATGCACTGTACATGTTAAATAAAATAGTTAATAAATAAGCTGTTCTAACAGCATACCACGCATATGTATCTTCGACTCTTAGATATGGAGTTATATTCTGGGGTAACTTAATAGATCGGGACCTTGTCTTTAAAGCCCAAAAAAAGCTTGCGTGCTGTGTGTAGTCTTCAACCTACAGAACCGTGTAAACCATATTTCAACAGTTTAAATATTTTAACTTTTCCATCTATGTACATTTATGAAGTAACCTTTATTGTTAAATGTAATCCAGTTATATCAGAATTTCAACAATGAACGACACCGCAATAAAGTGCGCGCCATTTCAATGAATACAGCTCTCTTATCCAAAAGTATTATAGGAATGGCTCCAAGGATTTACAACAGCCTGCCAAATGAAATTAGAGAATGTAAACATAATTATAGAGTTTAAAATATTTGCTAAACAGATTCTTAATTAAGAAAGGGTTCTATTCGATTGTTTGAATATATAAATGACAAAGTCTGATGTGCCATTAGCATTACATTAATAATAATTTAATAATAGGTATTAGGTTGTATCTATAAATTAATTTAACGTTAAAAATTAAGTGTATTAATACCTAGTCATTTCTAAGTATCTAGTATTCAGAATTATTTTATACAAGTTTCTGCCCGCGACTCCGTCCGCGTTGAATTAGTAATTATGTCATCCCACAGGACCACTGATTTATAGACGCTTGCAAGAACCTGTTTTCCAATTTAGTTATTTTTAATTATCGATCCAGACGTAGAGACCCCGTTATGTTGTTCTCCTAGTCATCATTTTTAACTTTATTTTATTGACCTTACATTTGTAATGATTTTATTTGTGTTAGTTTTAAAAATAATTATTTATTACTCTATTACCTTGTAATTCTACTTACTTTTAAGTATTATTGTTTTTAATAAGTGAAAAACGGCGTTTCTTCCCCGCAATGGTGGTCTTGTCCGAAGCGCAAGTAGATTCACTCCATATTACCAACGTGTAAAAGTGATGTGGCCAATTACTGAATAAATATTATGAATTTTGAATTTTTTGCATTTTGAATTTCGTTAGTTCGAAAAATAATCTTGTGTCGGTCTACTAAAGTCAAAAGTCACTTTGACAAATGTCCTAAATTTAGGACGATGGGCCTTACGAGGAGATTACGATAAATAAATAAATAAATAAATAAATAAATAAATAAATAAATTAGTTGTACGAGTATTAGTTGACCGAGTCCACGCACGCAGCTATAATATGTATTATTTTATTAATATATATTATAGCAAGGTATCTTAAGATACCTTCCTACCTTAATATACCTTGCTATAAGAATTTTTTTATAATGAATGGGACGGATATATATTTTCATATCTTAGTAATGTCTGATTCTTTGCTATAAGTAATGTAATATACAGGGCGTCCCACGGCTATGCCACATGGAAGGAAAGTACCTTGAATATTGCAGATGGAACATTTTACTGAAAGAAGACATTATTTGAATTTTAAAAACAATTTAAACTGCATTCAAAGATATTTAAATATTTATTGAGTCAGCTCGAACACGTTGGGATTCGTGGAACAGCCCTACGATTAATTCAGACGTATGTCACAGATAGGCTTCAAGCTACAATTTTAGACGCTTATGATAAAAATACAAAAACAATAAAAAAATTACAGTCGAAATATGAAAAAAACTTGCAGGGGTACCCCAAGGAAGTGTTCTGGGGCCTCTATTGTTTTTATTATATATAAATGAGTTCCCAAAAATAGTCAACCACTTGTGTGTCATGTTTGCGGATGATGCTACCATATTTATAAGTGAGGATAGACTCAATGGCTGTGATATCTCTGAAATATGTAAAACCCTGAGAACTGTAATCAACTGGCTGTCATCTATAAATTTGAAGGTTAACTTAGAGAAGAAGAAACTTGTACAATTTACCAACTATAAACAAGAACCGCAATGTATAAATATAATAATAAACAATGAAAAAATAGAAAAGTGAAAAATACTCAGTTCTTAGGGGTCAAAATAGATAGCAATTTAAATTGGAAGGCATATATTGACAAAATTAATAAAAGAATTTCGAAGAGTTGCTATGCCATGTCAATATTGACTAATATAACATCAGCAGTTGTCGCTAAAAATGTTTATTATGGAAATGTTTATCCTATATTGACGTATGGCAAAAAAAGACTGTATGGCATAATTTTTTGGGGCAACTCAGTAAATGTCCAATCTACATTATTTTGTTCTGCAAAAGAAATGTCTACGAATAATTTTTAATCTTAATAATTTGGAATCCTTGAGAACTGTCTTTCAAAGTAATAACATTTCAACTCTAGCATGTACATTTATATTAGACATCTGTTTATTTGTGAAGGAATGTGGTAATGACTATTTTAATAAAATATCTGACTCTACGAAAAAATTACGAACACAATATAAACATGACTTACGTATAGTTCTAGTCATGACTTACGTATGACTTAGCACTAGCCATATTCTGAAAAAGAGTATCTACTTATGTGACTGGGATTAAAATATTCAATCATTAACCGAAATGTATTAAAGCAATAGATGGTGCAAGGTTTAAAAAGGAACTTAAGGAATGGCTAATAACTAAATGTTTTTACAACGTGAATGAATATTTTTCTGTTAATTATTAAAAATTGTTATCCAAACGAAATACTATTGTATCTACGCCCGAAATGGGCAAGCTGTTGATTCCATACGCTGTATATTACTTAACAACATTTGTACACAGTTATTGACAATAAAATTATCTTATCTTATCTTATCTTACATGGTTGAACCGGGAATCGAACCCGTTACACGAGAAAAATAATTACCCTGTAGCTTTATCATACCGATCGAAAGGCTACATCATAAAACGTGTAAATTATTTTGTCCATTGCAATGCCGCTGGCTGATTACTTATAAAGAAACTAGCGACCCGCCCGCGGCTTCGCCCGCGTGGAATGTATTATACATATAAACCTTCCTTAAGAATCACTCTATCTATTAAAAAAACCGCATCAAAATCCGTTGCGTAGTTTTAAAGATTTAAGCATACATAGGGACAGACAGCGCAAGCGACTTTGTTTTATACTATGTAGTGATAATTCAAAAATTTGTTCCATTTTCAAACTTTTATTCTTTTGTTTCTGTGATTTTCATTGTACGATTTTTGCATTGTGTTGTGAATTTTTTACATAACCATGGCGTATCAATGTTGATTAATTTTGTATTAAAATGTTAAAATTCATGGTCTTCCTCTTATTTCTGACACTATGTTATTTAGCAAAAAATAATCCTTATGGTGAAGCCTTTCAATCGGTATGATAAGGTAATTATTTTTCTCGTGCAACGGGTTCGATTCCCGGTTCAACCATATAATTATTGAAATATCTTTCAATGCAGTTTAAATTGTTTTTAAAATTCAAATAATGTCTACTTTCAGTAAAATGTTCCATGTACAATATTCAAGGTACTTTCCTTCCATGTGGCATAGCCGTGGGACGCCCTGTATACTCCGGTATATTTATTTATATTATAGCTCCGTTTATGATGGGCTTTAGTCTAAGAATAAATAATAACTACATAGAAAAGAAACTCCCGCTCCCGACACCGACGAACGATGACGGCGCCAGGGGGTGCACAGCTAATTACCTCATCGATTTTTTTTTTTTTTTTATATATGACGGCGCACGAGAGAATTAGCTTGATGGCGCTAGTATTTCCTACTTGATTTTTGAACAATCCCATTTTTAAGTGACGTAACACCGAGCGCTGAGGAGGCGGCCATAAGAAAAACAGAACTGACAGCTGTCTTTTTGAGCGATGGGGAAAAACGGCGCTCGCTCCTCACGTGCTGCGGTGGAACGTGATAATTAATCGTTATTTCAAATCATATCATCCATTGGAATTAAGAAGACTAATCTTCTGTTCGCACTTGATCTAATTATAGCATAATTGAAGTATACGAAGCAGCTTGTTATTTCTGCAAACCTTTGTCTCCTCGCCCGATTACCCACCTAAATGGATCGACCCGATAAAACTCAAATTAACTCGGATCATGACTATGTGTCTTTATTAGAAGTGGGATGCCGAGGGCCTGATCATGAGGAGACAGGTGAAAACTCCGCCGGCCCCACGAGCACGGACAGTGGAAGCGCAAACTTTTTTTGGCAACATGGAGGCACTTTTGTCCCGCTTGCTTGCGGCAACACAGAATACACCTACGACCAATGCTCCGGCAAATCTAATCAAGTTCGATCCATATGAAGCTGATGCAGACATACAAGGTTGGTGTAATATAACCGAACTAATTGTGAATAGCCGAAATCTTTCCGGACCCGAGCTGCTACTTGCCCTGACGCACGCTCTAAAGGGCCGCGCCGCTAAATGCCTTACTGCTTTAAAGGCATCGGATTTAACATGGCCTAACATAAAACAAATCCTGCTTGCCAAATTTTGCCGTCACATGTTAATGCAAGATTACTTTGATGAAGTCCTAAAATTTCAAATAGGCAGTAAAGAAACCGCGGCGGAAGCGGCTGCGCGACTGTGGAACCTTATTGAGCGTATTCCGAAGGTTGAAATGAATGAAGAAGTCATGACAGGATTCGCAATTTCCGTGCTATCCCAGAAGGATTTGTTGATTCGTAGAGAATTGAATTCGCACGTAATTTCGACAAGAGCTCAACTTTGTAGGGTCCATGGTGGCATATCACTGAAGAGACGCCACGATGATTCTGAAACCAATGAGACTGATATCAAGAAACCACGTTTGAAACCCAGTAGCGCGACGGATATGCGCTTTATGGGAGCCTGTCATTTTTGTGGTAACCGTGGACACAAGTTGGAAGACTGTCGTAAGCGCCGTGATACCTTGAAACCAAGAAATGACGTGAAATCATCGGACAAAGAAAAGAAGGAGAGGATTTGCTACACATGTGGGAAACCAGGGCACATGAGTACTAGCTGCCCCGATGCTATGAAGAAGCGAGCGAGTGAACCGATGACGTCAAGGGATGTTCACATCAGCGAGCAGCGGTCAACAAGAGGTACCCTGTCGACGTCGTCTGGTGAGGTCATTACGTTCCTTTTTGATAGCGGTTCTGCCTGTTCATTAATTAACAGTAGTTTAACCGACAAGCTAACTGGCACGAGGCGCAATGATTCAGTTGGTTTAATGGGGATAGGCGGAGATAATGTTAGGTGTACGGAACAAAATTTTAGTACAGTTGTAATTCAAGACATTTCCTTGCCCATTTTGTTTCACGTTGTCCCCGTTAGCGCGATACCAGAAGCAATTATAATAGGTAGGGATGTCCTCGAGCTAGGTATTAATGTCGAAATCAACAGTTATAGCCTTCATTTTTCAACCCGCAAGAATAGGTATGTGTGTGAGAGCCAAAGTACATTTGACTTTAGGGAAATCGATACTGTTCTGGTAGGTGCTGAAAAAGAGGCGTTGTTAAGTATCCTCAAAAAGTATAGTGAATTCTTTATTGAAGGCGTTCCGGCTCGCCGCGTCACAACGGGTAGTTTAAAAATCGAACCTATAGATCCACATAAGACCGTTCAACGTCGACCATATAGGTTATCTGTAACCGAAACAGAGATCGTGAAGGGTAAAGTAGGGGAACTGTTAGAAGCTGGTGTCATTCGCGAAAGTCCTCAATAATGGCAGGTACGAACTGAAAGCTATCACTGGTGGTAATCGCATCTATAAATATTCCCATGAAAATTTACGGTTGGTACCAAAGGGTTTCGAGGGTTTGGTCGAATTCGCTACTAGCTTGGTAGGCAATGAGGAGGCCGAGACGGCGGTTAATGGGGAACACGCTGACCATGACGATAGGGACAGTGATACACTCTCGGTATCTAGTGACCGCACCATGACCGCCAGCTCGATGAAGAGTGGTTAGCTACCTCTGAAAAGGAAGGGCGCGCAAATAAAAGTGAGTTTTATCAAATGGTATAGAATTTAATTATAAAAATAGGCGGAAATCTCACATATAGCTTACACTAAGTCATAAAACACCCGTGTTAGTCTTCGGGCAGTTGTAGAAGTAAGTAGAATCCTTCACTTGTTACCTGTTGGCAGAAGAGGCTGTGAGTACCTGCGCCACGATATCCGTTTGGTGCTGATGGTGATCGATCAAAAAGGCTCTAAGTGCCTGGTCCGCTTCAGTTGTACGCAAAGCTGGTCGAAGGGGCTGTAAGTGCCCGGTCCATGCTTTGAGGTGGGTGGTGGCTGATCGAATGGGCCTCGCGCGCCCGGTTCACGCCATGCCATAGTTAGAGGAAGGCTGATCGAAGGGGCCCCGCGCGCCCGGTTCACGCCATGCCATAGTTAGAGGTAGGCTGATCGAAGGGGCCGCGAGCGCCCGGTTCACGCCATGAGTTAAGGCAGGCTGGTCGGAAGGGCCTAGTGCGCCCGGTTCACGCCATAAGTTAAGGCAGGCTGGTCGGAAGGGCGCCCGGTCCACGCTATTTTTGAGATGTGAGCTGTATCAGTCAGGAGTGGTCGAGCGAACTTAATACTAATCCTATCATTCCTTTTTACTCATACTCCTTTCAGATGCCCCACGTAAAGGAGACTAATCGCGCGAGGGCGCGCGACTGTCAGGGTTGGCCGTGACGGCGCATCGAGAGAATTAGCTTGATGGCGCTAGTATTTCCTACTTGATTTTTGAACAATCCCATTTTTAAGTGACGTAACACCGAGCGCTGAGGAGGCGGCCATAAGAAAAACAGAACTGACAGCTGTCTTTTTGAGCGATGGGGAAAAACGGCGCTCGCTCCTCACGTGCTGCGGTGGAACGTGATAATTAATCGTTATTTCAAATCATCCATTGGAATTAAGAAGACTAATCTTCTGTTCGCACTTGATCTAATTATAGCATAATTGAAGTATACGAAGCAGCTTGTTATTTCTGCAAACCTTTGTCTCCTCGCCCGATTACCCACCTAAATGGATCGACCCGATAAAACTCAAATTAACTCGGATCATGACTATGTGTCTTTATATATATTATTTAATTTGAAATAATTTGGTTGGTATTGACGAGATATTAACAGTACACTTGGTGTCGAGGAGGGTCTGATGACGGAGTCAGGAAGTGGGACTGTGGATTTCTACATACAACTGTTACTTATTATTGGGCTATTCCCGGTTGGCTTTGACAGTGTGGAGTTGTCCACACCTAACTTTGAGGGTGTGGACAACCGGGAATTCTTATTCGCAGTTGTCCACAGTGTGGACAAAGGGATGTGGCCAACTGGGAATAGCCCTTAATATTATTAAATCCGTCGAGTTTGAACTCATTTCATTGGTTTGACGAGATCTAATACAGCGTGTTTGATGACGAACGGGGTCTGATGATGGAGTTAGGAAGTTGGACGAGGAACTCTTCAACTGTTATTGTTACTAGTAATGCGCCTCACGGTTTTAATTTAGTCTGTTAAAACTCCCTGATTATTACCTAAGTACTCCGTTGAGGCATCGGACATAAGAAGATAGTACCTACTGCGCTGTTAGTATTATATTGTATGATTTCTCATCAGATGTCAGAATTTCAAGATGGCCCAGAAAATTATCCTAATTATCTTGTAGTATTCGGTATAGCTGATGAATTAAAACAAAACCTGTGCCTCTTAGCACAGGTAACTTGATTACTTAAAAAGAGGCATCAACCACGGTTATTGTAATATTTAATGTGCTAAAGAATAAACGTTTTTTCATTTTCATTTAAAAACCTAAAACATAAAATGTTCTTTTTACTCCATGGTGCCATTCAAATTTTCAATCAATAAGTCAATTATTGTTAGTTAGGCAGGGCTGTTCTATTCTAACCAGAGTTGAATATAACATCTGCGCTTTGCCTCCGCCGCCAGGCCAGACCAAACACGTCTCATTACGTTTGTAGAATTCGAATAACCGTAAAGGATTTAATTACCGGCGTTTTACTTGCCTTACAATAAAACGCTTTTTAAATACTAACCTTATTCGAAGCCTGCCTGGTGGACAATGAGCCAAAACGAGGCAAGGAGCGCTCGACCACATCCAAGATGGCTTGCTCGCCGAACTACCGGTTATGGAGGGGGATAAGAGGTATAAGTTCCGGAAACTGTATTAAATTATAATGATTACGGTTCCTTTAACAAATGGAAGTGCCGCTCTCGTTGTGTTTGTATGCTAAGATAAGAAGGTAAACATTTTGTTGGTGTCATACCGTAAGTAAACAAAATAATATTGTCCAAAAAATATATTTATTGTATAGTAGATAACATGAGGGCGCGCGCCCGGCGCCCAGCCTTGCCCCGCGCGCACGTCCCGCAATAACGTTTGCTATCTACGTCCAGCTCTCTGATTTAATAATTGGAATAATTTATTTAATAATTACAACGCTTTTTTATCTGTCCATATTTTTAACATTAGGTATAACTAACTTCGTCTTGTATAACTTGGTGTAAGAACAGCCTTAAGGAATTGAAATAGGGTGGCGCAATATGCGCCTCACAGCACTGTTTCCATTTCGACTCGCGTCCGCTCTCTGCAACAGAAGTACAGTTTATTTATATAAAGGAGTCCCAGAATACTCATCGATGGTTTCGTTTTTAAGATAGAAAGGTAAAATTACGTTCGGGGAAATACTTTTTAGGGTTCTGTACCCGAGGGGTTTCAAACGGAACCCTTTTACTAAGCCTACGCTGCTCGGTCGTTCGTCTGTCCGTCCGTCTGTCAGGGCGGATTAGATTCGTTGTACAGTTTTGGCTAATACCTAAATCAAAAAGTACTAAAGTTACAAAAATATAACAAAGGAAATAGTTTGTCAAAAATAGATGCGGACAAGCAAGTTACACTATTATTCACTATATCAGACAGATACTATTGTTGTTATTAGCATTATTGCGTACTGAACATAAATGACAATGTAGAATCCTTACTGAATAAATAATTATGAATTAGTATTTTTTTTAGCCTAATTGTGCAAAGTGTGGATAACCACAATTATTATTAAGTATAACCACAAGTGTGCATATCAACAAGTTTTAAAAGTTGTGGGTAATTCTTTAGCTCTGCCTACCCCACTTTGGGAATGAAGGCGTGAGTTTATGTATGTATGTAGTATTTTTTTTAATAACAACAATGAAAAACATATAATAAAGTACTAAAAATCTCTACGAGAAGATGGTATAACGAAAAATGAGGTAGTAAGCCGGGGTGGTCCAGCCATACTTACTGACGATTACTTACGTCTGAATGGCTGGACCATTTTCAAAATTTCTCCGTATTTAACAATTTATTTGATGTCAGGTACCAAATAGTATCAAGTGAGTACAAAAGCGGAGCTCGAATTGAATCTCAAAAATGTGTCGTGGTCCACGTTATAAGCGTACCTGGCACGCAGGTCACCGCAGGAGAGCGGGCGTTCGAGGTCGGGCAGCAGGTCGGCGGGCGCGCGCAGCGTGCGCGGGCGCGTGGCGTCGCGCGCGCCGCCGGCCAGCAGCTCCGCGGCCGAGGCCAGGCGGCGCGGCGGCGGCGCCAGCCCGTGCACCGCCAGCGCCGCCGCCAGCTGCCGCGCGCGCGCCATGGCCGCGTCGCGCTCGTGCCGCGCCCGCCACACCTGCACACAGAACCAAAACTCAATGCAATCATTACAGCATAGTTTGTACTACGTTGTAGAAAACCTATAAATATTGTTTGACAAAGCAGCGAACCAACGCCACGCCGAATAGACTACTCTTAGACTGATATCGATCGGGTCTAAACTCTAAACTATTAATGACGTCGCTGATGCGCCGCCGGGGTGCGGTAAGTCACCGCCAGAGACTACATACATACATAAACTCACGCCTTCATTGCCAGAGTGGGGTAGGCCGTAGGCAGAGCTAGAGAATTACCAACAAGTCTTAACTAAGACTAATCAATAATTCATTACTTAGCACTTAATCTATTTTACCTAATTACTGAAAACGGCTACACTTTAATGGGTGCGACGGTGCGACCGCACCGCTGCATAACGGTGCGTCAAAAACGGCGCCATGTTGTTTTGTTACTATGACCCCGACTTTTGTTTACGCAGGGATTGGGTCTTGGGTCGCACCTTAATGGTCACTTGTCAAAACCCATTGTATGTCAAAGTAACAAACGGGCGTTTTCCAAAAAAAGTGTACATAGCAAAATTTGAATGTCCCGCCGATTCAAAGATGTTTTGTTTTACTTTCTACGTTCTATTTGGAAATATGAGTGATATAGTTTGATTTCATAAGTGTTTGGCATTCGAAATATATTTATAACACGATGAATATATTCTAATTTATAGATTTATCATGAAAGAAAGAAACAAAAAGTGCAAAATTCCTTATGTCCCACGTCGATTCTCAATATTCAAACCCTAAAATGGAACGTAAAATAAACTTGTATGAATATTTAATGTGGTCACACAGATACTTTATGAGTCCAGATACAGGAATGTGTGCTTCATTTATACGTAAATACGGTCTATAACTTTAAAAAATTGTCATTTTACTTTGAAAAAAATTTAACGTACCGGAAAATCCGGTTGCGTCACAGCGATTTTAGACGACTTTTGCAGCCAAAATTCCACTAAAGGAGTTAAGGATGCTAGTTAATACGCCGCCATTGGCTGATTAAGCGTCAGTTTCAAAGAAGTTGTGACGAAAGGTGGTCGCTTTGTGATGGTGTAAAAAAAGTGTTCCGGTAAAGTCACAGTAGTTTCGGTAAGTACAGATGATTAACTTTCGTGTAATACAATTAAACATTAATAAACTTGTATAGTATCCGAAACAGGAAAGATTTCACGGTTCAATGGGTTTAGACCATTAAATATTGTGCTTTTAATTTGTTGTGGTGTAAATCGTCACATCCAAATCGTCACGTGATCTACTACTGGAACGATTTTGTGACGAACTGGAATTATAAAGCTTAGTGCAGAATCGAAATTTGACGGTGTAATTCATTTTATTAACCGACTTCAAAAAAAGGAGATTCTCAGTATGACTTGTATGTATGTATGTATGTGTTATTAAAATTAAACGTATATAGAGTAGTCATTGCAACTGCGGCTGTGACTAACTTAACATTATCCTAGTTACCTAATTATAATTACCTAGACATAAAAGTGAGCCTTAACTCTGCTAGACTGATTAGAATTATAATTCAGTGTTTTTGTTTTAGTTTGTTCGGAGAAAACTAAATTAAGCGCGGTGAGGGATGAGTCTGGAGACTTAATATGTGAGGAAGAAAAAATGCTTGTGAGATGGAAAACTTATTTTGAAAGCATGTTTGAATGCGAAGATATTTGTCGTGAGCCAGAAAGCATGAGTAAAGATGCAAGTAGCGAAGATGAAAGTGTGATTAGTATGAGTGAAATAATGAAAGCTTTAAAAAGTATGAAAGCGGGAAAGTCAGCAGGTTGCGATAGAGTGTCGATAGAAATACTGAGGAGAGGAGATGGCGTGGTGGGTAGTCTGTTGTACAGTCTTTTCAATGCATGTTGGAGTAGCGGCCGAGTCCCGGAAGATTGGGTCAAGGCCGTTATCGTCCCTCTGTATAAAGGAAAGGGGTCACAGCAAGACTGCAAAAACTACCGCGGTATCAGCCTCCTTAGTGGTGTCGGCAAAGTATATACGAAGATTTTAATTGAAAGGGTATTGAATGTTACGACAAAATCTGGGATGTACAAGCGGGATTTCGAAAGGGAATGGGATGTAAGGATCAGGTATTTTCACTACGGTCCATCACAGAAAAGTTCTTGGCTGTGAACCAAAAGGTTTTCTGTGCTTTTGTGGACCTGGAAAAGGCCTATGATAGGGTAGATAGAAAGGAGTTGTGGACGGTGCTGTCTATGTATGGAGTGAGCAGCAACCTGGTGCAGGCTTTGAGGTCCCTTTATGAGGGTTCCAAAGCCTGTGTCAGAATCAATGGGGCATACTCTGCCTGGTTTAACATCTCTAAAGGTGTTAGACAGGGCTGTGTTGCCTCACCATGGCTGTTCAATCTATTCATGGACAGTTGTATGTGGGATTTGAAAGAGTATGATAAGGGTTTGCGTGTGCAAGAGTTGCTAATCAAATGCCTCTTATATGCCGATGATCAAGTTATACTTGCCCCATCGGTACTTGAGTTGCAGGAGATGGTGACAGTGATGAATGAGGGATTTAAGCAAAAGGGGATGAAAGTAAATGTTACCAAGACCAATGTCATGGTGATAGAGAAGGATGAGGAGATGACTGAGTGCGTGATAAATATAAATGGTGAATTAGTAGAACAAGTGAGCGAATTTGTGTACCTGGGAAGTATGTTTACAAGAGATGGTAAGTGTGAGAAGGATATCGAGAGGAGGGTGAATGCAGGGAATCAAATTAATGGGGCCCTATACTTGTTTGTGAGCAGACAGGGCGTTTCACAAAAAGCCCGGCTGGCTGTTTACAATGGAGTGCTGGCCCCTACCCTGATGTATGGTAGTGAATGTTGGGTGTGGCAGGACAAGCATGTAAGTCGTGTAAATGCAGTTGAAATGCGCTCTTTGCGTAGTATGTGTGGTGTGAAACTGATTGATAGAGTAAGAAATGCAAAAATCAGAGAGAAATGTGGAATAAAAGAAGATGTAGTGACTAAGATTGAAAAGGGCATGCTTCGATGGTTCGGTCATTTGGAAAGGATGGATGAAAGAAGATTGACGAAAGAGATATACAGATCGAAAGTGAGTGGAAGGGTCGGAAGGGGCCGCCCTAGGCGTACTTTTTCGAATCAAATCGGAGAAATACTGGAAAAGGGCCGAATCTTAAGTACCCGAAACCGACGTGCGTGCATGACTCGATGTATGAATGTTGAAGAAGCGAAAGAAATTTGTCAAGGTCGTAGCAAGTGGAAAGAAGTGGTCTCTGCCTACCCCTCTGGGAAACAGGCGTGATTAAATGTATGTATGTATGTATGTTTTAGTTTGTTGATTTTAATGAGAGTAAGTTAATTTAAGAGTAAATACTATTTAAAACAACTAAACGTTTGTTTGTCATTATAAATAGGTAAAAAATAGGGTGTAGTATTTACCCAGTGATAAAAGATCACACAGATTTTTGTTTCTTTTTTATTGAAAGACTGGTTGGAGTGTTTTTGTTATTATTTTGTTTTGTTTTATGTTAATGTATAATTGTAAAAAATATTTGTAATAAGAAAATAATTGCTTACAAGTTGTAAAGTAACGTGCAACCCATCTGTGGAAAACTTAGAAATAAATAATACATCGTAATTTGTGAGAAAGATTATAAAAACGATCTAACACTTTTAGATTTATTTACATTAAAAAATACAACATCACATCAAACACATTCGTTTGTTATTTTTACTTCCATGTCAAACCTAGGTGTGTACTATGCCTTACATTTTCCAGATAGTCACATGAGATTCCGCATAGTCACTGTCCCAAGATTGGAATTGTTAAAAACAATTATATTTTGCTGGAATTATAACAATTCACGTTTTTTTAGCGTTAATAATTCTAAATGGATATTCCATTATGTATATTTAAATATTGTTTAATGACATGTATCTCCTTTACACCAAAAAATTTAACGTGTAGCAGCCAAAAGAAGGCTGTTGTGACGAAATGGTCACATACTTATTTTATCCTTAAAGATTATTTGTTCCATTAATTCTATAAAACAAGCCTGTTTTAAAAAGTTTTTGATTTTATTTTTAATGTGTAAACAATAGATGGTCCATAAAATAATACTTTCAATATATAATGAATTTTATATTTGTGACGAATCCGAACTAGTTTGACCACAACCTGAAGTAATAATGTCGTTAATTTCTGTATTTCTCAATATTTTTATGTCATTTTCTCAATAAATATACTTTAACTTATAATTAATCGAATAAATAGTCAAATTTCAAAATTGGAGTCATAAAAATTTTACTTCTCCGTTTCGTCACGTGTACACTTTTTTTGGAAAACGCCCACTAACCTTTAAAAATAGAATCACAAAGAATGATGGGCAAAAATGTATGGAACCCAGCCCAATCACCAATAGTATTATAACCAAGGGGCGGAATTTTGATAGCAAAAATCAAACGTCAGAGGGATTGACCATACTGTTTTATCGACTATCAATTTTACTAGATAGGATTCCGGACTATGACAAAATTCGCGATTTTATAAAAAAAGTTAATACAACCAAAACAGTGCTATCGGGTACTACGAATATGCTCTTGTTACTTCAACTAAGGTAGAACGCTCTTTTTCATCGTATAATTAGATCTAAGTTGAAAACAGGATCAGTTTAAATGATGACAATGTACAGAAAATAATGACGTTTCTTAATAATGCGCACAGACAAGATGAAGAAATAGTTATTTGTTATACAAGTGGGGAAAGTTGTATTTTACCGGCGAGTGTTCATTTGAAACACGAGCTAGCGAAAGGATTCTATGATTGACCACGAGCGCGCTTCGCTGCTTGCTTTGTTCAAAAATAGAATCCTGAGCGTAGCAAGTGTTTCAAGACACGAGACGTAAAATAACTTTTCACCCGTGTATAACACAAAACTTTTCACCTCACTACAGCGAGGAAGCTAAGAAAAGGGTTTGTACTGTAAACTCAGTTCCGCATTTTGCACGGTTTTCTGTAATTCCACAGGTGTTAATACGTCTTTATCACTCGAATCACTCATTTATAATAACAAAACAAACTAGAAAACATGCGAATATTTTAACGTTGACGACGGCTTAATAGAAAAGTTTTGACGTAAGTTTTTTTTTGTATTATTTCGGATGCGTTTTGTTTGCACATCGACTTATTTGGACTGTCAGAACATTTTATCCGTTTTTAAAACAAGAATGAAGGTTAATTTTGAATGCTGATATTTATGAATTAAAATAAAGTAGTAAGACTGTATTTAGTGTTTTTTACTCGATGCAATTCATTAATTGTGATGTTAAAAATTCAGCACTTGTAAGGTTTTACGTTTGGTTAGCTGTCAAATATCACTTAAGGTGCCTTCAAATCTCAAAACTCTTCCCTCACTTGTGGATAAAAAGCGATTTTCTCAATAGATATCAAACAAACAAAAAGGGCTTTCCGAGCTAGTGAGATGAAAATATAATTAGTACAGATATTACATTTCCTTATTCTGTAGCTCTGCCTACCCCTCTCTGGGATTACAGGCGTGAAGGTATGTATGTATGTGTATGTATTTCCTTACCTACATTTCGATTTTAGTTATACCGTTTAATATTTCCGTTTTGATTTAATATGTAAATTGTAACAAAATAAAACATGTTTCTGTTTTATTAATTTGTTTTGGTAACCTTCATACACAAGTCTATGTTTTTTTTAGCCTATAGTGTCCCACTGCAGGGCATAGACCTTCCCCGTTATAGGTCTAATTTCATTACCTAAAAACATGTCGTGCTAAGTTACAATTAATCATCGATAGTCGATAAAACACAATGGTCAATCCCTCTTTATGTTTGCTTTTTGCTATGAAAATTCCGCTCCTTGATTATAATGTATGTAGGCTTATTGATCCCACTATTTGCTGTAATTGTTATTATGACAACTAGACTGTGCAGGCTGGGAGAATCGAGATATTTTATGATGAAATATTTAAGTTCGTACAGACCCGGAATGAAAACGTGGGTAACTTTCAACTCTATGGGGATGTGTTAAGGACAAACCCTCTCATTCAGCAATTATGATGGGCAGATCTCGCTTTCCTTAAGGCTCGTAACTCTGTGCTATGGCACATTTTGAAGATTTGATTTGCAACTATTTAATTAGTGAGATTGTATGTATTTTTAAGAATAAATCTATACTAATATAATAAAGCAGAAGAGTTTTTTGCTTGTGGGTTTGTGTGTTTGTTTAAACGGGTTATCTTTCGAACTACTTGTCGGATTGGAATGAATCTTTTTGTACATGATAGCCAGTTTCATAAGAAATAGTTCAGTCTAAAAAAATCGCTCAAGCGTGAGTCGGATATACTTACGGTAAATAGCATTGTATTGTAACGCATGCGGGGTACAGCTAGTGCAGTAATAAACGTTGTGTGTTTGTGAATATTTGAAGGCTGATAACTGATAACTAGACCTAGAGATTTTCCTAGCACGAACGACGTGTTGTTAGCTTGACACAATACAAACATCGACAATCCTGTTATCGATAAGTACCACTTCAATGTCATAGAGCGATTTTCACTGATGTAAAATTAAATTAATAAATTGATAGTTATTAACTTATCATTCTTATTTTAATTTTTAAAACGCACCACGTTGTTATAAGAATCATAAGACATATGATTGTAATTGTTTTCCTGTTAGGTACGTCAATGAGTTTTAGGACATTGTCAATATTTTCTTAATAACTATTATAATGAATAATGTAGGTACAATTATTTCCTCTATGATGTTGAAGTGGTGATTATCGATAACAGGATTGTCGATGTTTGTTTTGGGTCAAGCCCTAGCAACACGTCGTTCGTGCTAGGAAAATATCTAGGTCTACTGATAACTCTCTTCTCCAGGGTTTGAACTTTGTCCCCTTATTAGAAAATGAAGCTTATGTAACTATCTTTCACGTGGTAGGTATACATGAGATTTGTATTGGTTATATGGGCCAATTTGCCCATCATTCTTTAAATATAATAAATCTAAATTGAATAAATTGGCGTTTTATTTATAAAATGTATTAGGTACGCGAAGTTAATTCAGCATATTTTTTGAACACGATATGTTAAAAAAAAAGAAAAACTATTTGATACAGTTTTAAATAAGCTGTAAAAACTGTTCGAAAAGGGCTAATTTTCTTAGTCTATGATATTTAAAAAAAGTAATCATGGGAGAATGTTTAGGTACCTGTGCCGCGCAAACGGCAGAGCGACAGTGGCCACGTCCTCCCGCTCCGAATCCTTTTTGTGCCGCCTCCACCACGGCCCCGTGAAACGACAGGGATTGTCCTGTAAAAACATTGCACAAAACGTAGTTAGCTAGTTAATGCCTGCTACGCATTTAATGAACTTTAGTCAATCAAATCAATAATGGCTGCAGAAAAGGCAATGGTCTCGCAATACAAGACATGTTTATAATAATAATTAATAACAAATAATAATAATAATCAATTTTTAATTCGTGCAACGAGGGCCATAGTAACGAATACCGTCAGACGGACGTACTCCACCACGGCGTGTATGACTGCACAGCTTGAACTAAGGTAACCATAGAAATATCAACAGATCAACTGAACATCAACAAAGTGATAATATGATAAGGTAACGGCGCCTATTACCGTGGTACTTATGGAAGTTTTCAAATAATTCCAATAAATTAAGGTTATCAAAGCTCCTTAATAATATTTAGCTTTAGCGACTCAAAATATTTTATTTATTTAAGAGTGTTTATTGAACTTTTAGCGTCGTAACTTTTTGGACTCATTTTACTTTATTATACCTAGTCGGTGCTAAAGTTCTGTCACAAATAAGAATAATGATAAAAACAAAAGTACCAATCAGTTTTTAATCATTTATATACTTACCAATTTAAAGTACATTTAATAGAGAATTAATATAACTTAAAATTATTCAAAATGACTTCCCTTGTTTTTAATACAGGCCAATAAACGCCGCGGCCAGTCGTCTATCGCAGCACGCACCATATGCATGTCTATTTTAGTGTCTGCTTTTCTAATAGATGACTTCAGGCTCTCCAAATTTGTATGTGGTTTAGCACAGACCTTCTCCTCTAAGACCTGCCAAATTTTGTAGTCCAAAGGATTAAGGTCCGGACTGGAGGAAGGCCAATCTTCGTGTCTTATAAAGTCGCTTTTTTGACGCTCAAACCAGGCTTGAGTGGTCTTGGCTTTGTGTGCAGGTGCAGAATCCTGCTGGAACACAAAATGATGTCCTGAAAATAGCGTGTTGGGCAGATCTTTGACAACCTGATCCAAAACCGTCTCTTGGTACACTTTTGCACTGATTTTGACCCCTTTTTCGCAAAAATGAACCTCAGTTGGCCCGTAATAAGATACTCCCAACGAAACCATCACTGATGATGGATGATGTCCATGTTGCACCCGCGGAGCGGTTTTTTTTGCTTCTTCAGAGCTCTTAGCGTACACTCTATCATTCTGTTTATTATACTTTTCTTCAATTAGTATAAATTTTTTTCGTCTGTAAATAGGATATCGCGGTGTCGATTTTTCGCGTACTGTTTTAAGAACTTTCGGGATCTTTTAAGCCTGATTGTTTTTAGACGGGCATTAAGCATGTGGCCACACTTTTTTTTGTATGCTCGTAGACTAAGATCTTCATTTAAAATATTTTTGACGGTATTCCTACTGACACCCATCTGCAAAGCCATCAACTTCTGTTTTCGGACAGGATTTCTTGCTATACGGGCCTTGATCGCTTTGATCACTGCTGGTGTTCTTACGGAGCGTGGACGGCCAGTTCTTTTTTTGTCCTCAACACTAGAGACTTCATTGTACCTATCAATAGTACGGTACACAAACCTAAGCGTTATATTTAATTTTTTGAGCAACTTGAAAACGGTACTTGGCGAGTGCCCACAGCGGTGCAACGCTAAAACAGCTATTCGGTTTTCTTTCAATGTCCACTCCATCGTGAGAAATCGCAGCAAATGACTGTTTTTTGTTTTAACAAAATTGTTAAACATTCAAAAATGGAATACAAAAACATTTTCTTAAAATTATGTTCTAAATTAAAAAATAATGTGCCAGTGACAGAACTTTAGGACCGACTAATTATATTGTAAAATAATTATTGAAACTAAAATACCCAAGTCTTCTATTACCGTGGTAATACACAGGTTGTGATTCTATTACCGCGAATTCAGCTTCCATTACCGAGGGTATAAAAAACAGCAATTTTCTACCATCGGTAATAGGCGCCCGACTCACGATTTGGAACTTAATACCGTGGGTTAAATAATAAATAATGGCTTGGTTCCGTATATTATTTTTTACATCACGTTTTTAAGGAAGTATAATTATAATTAAATACATTACTATTAAATAAATAATAAATAATTAATATTATCTTGGCCTGATTGTGCAAAACGTGGTTACAGAATTATCAACAACTTATTTAAGAGTGCTTGGTAATTCTGTAGCTCTGCCTACCCCACTCTGGGAATGAAGGCGTGAGTTTATGTATGTATGTACTATTAAATAAATATAATATAAGTATGAAAAGTAGAAATAACTTATGATCACTACATATGCAATACCTAAACACGGAAATTTCCTTCTGATGAGTAAAAGTCTCAACTTTATCAAAGAAATCTGTAATTACGGTACCCTAAATGTGATTAATTTAATAGAAGACTAAAATGTCACTCGGTAATAGACACTTCTTTAGGAACCTATTACCGACCCAAACAAATATTGAATGGGTCGGTAATAGATTCCCATACATTCTATTACCGAGGGTTATCTGATCGTACCGTAATAGGCTCAATATGGTGGGTTTGAAAAACCTAATTCCGACCCATAAAAACAAACGGATACAGTTTTATTTTCATTACAAATCTAAAGTATATTTCAAAATTCAAAATCCAGAAAAAACAAACATTCAAAAAAAGACTTGAAAAAATCATAAGTCAAAAACTATTACAAGTAGGATGTTCATACTCGGCTAAAATATTCTTCATTACAACAGGTACTGACAAAAAATCCCCGAGCCCATTTGATGTAAGGGCCGACTTACTATGGAAACCCGGCTATGGCCTTTATCACCACGTGTACTATAGGTATTATCTTGAAACTTAACAGGTTAGATAAATAACGTCGTACATTGCTCTTACGATCGGCGTAGTATACATATGAGAAGGCAGGGGCTATTAAAATATCCACAGTGAATGCAGCCAGACTGCTATCGGGATGCCGGCTATGAATAGCAAGAAGCCGACAGAACTTAGCAGAGGTCGACAGAACTTAGCCATAATATAAACAATACAGTCAGACATACCCATAGAGAGCGAGACAAGGGCGCAGCAAGGGCCCACGGTGGAGGCGGCTAGGGTAGCACGCATGTAGCGGAAGTAGACGTGCTCCAGCAGTAGCAGCAACGCCGCCAGCAGGATGCCCGCCATGAGCAGCAGGAAGGCCGACAGGAACTGCTCCAATGCAAGCGGGTCCGAAGACTTGTGCTCCTGCTTGTTGGGCTTGCACGTGCCTGTCATCCAGTACCTGCCAGGTAGCCGAATAGGGTTTTGATGATAGAGCCACCATAGAGGCTTTTCGCAGGAAGTCATATTCGTTTCTTGTGTCATGACATGACAGCAGATTATTAAATTGCTGAGTAATAGTGGATCAGGGGCCCATTTCTCAAAGCGTATCAGTCTTATAATATTAGTGATTTGTCCCGTAAATGTAACTAGAAAATGAGACAAATCACTAATATTATTAGACTATACCTTTCGAGAATCGGGCCCCTGATAAATAAAATCCGTGTTGTGATAAAAGTGTGTAGTGGTTCATAATAAAATAACAATGACACTTCTGGGAGGTCACCCCACACACCAGCAACCGTCCCGTCAGCCCATCCAAAACATGCGCAGTCAGATGAAATTGTGAATTATGTGTGTAAAGAAAGGTAGTTTTATCGATTTTATTTATTTTTTATTTTATTTTATTTACCTGCGCAACCTTTCGAGGTCTCCATTAGAACGCAAATCTAATAATCTTTTGTTGAACATATTCAGATATTTTGAATTCCTCGTAAACGCTAGTCCATAACCGGACATAGCGTACCACGAGCCTACTGTCAGGAGTCGGCAGTCCTCGTCCTGTAACAGATTTGGATTATTTAAACCGTAATTCTTGATAGCATTCACAGATGTTTTAAACTTTCACTAACAATAAATTCACGTGATACCCGTACGTAAAATGTAATACCATGTACTTGTAACACCTTTATTTTAATGTACTTACATGAGAATACAATTACGTTGACGGCAGCTAAAAGTGTCCATCATTGGGCCTTGGCCATTACTGGTTCCGTCACTCATAAATAACTATGTATAAATAATACTTACTTGGGAAACCAAATAGTCGAGCACGGTGCCGTCATAAATAAAGGCATCCAACTCTGCCGTAAGCACTGAAGTCACGCCTGCACTTACCGTGCTGCGATTGTACCTAAAACAATACACGTTTACTCTTACTTAGTATCGAGTACCTATATCAACCACTTTACGCCTATTTCAACCATCTATTTGTGTAAGTACTCACTGTGCCATGTAAGCATGTGGCTCTGGGAAGTATTTGGCTAGTGTAGCATCTGTGTGAGACCAAGGCACTGTCCCAAACTTAAGTGGAGGCCGAATGGTGAGCGGCCTCGCTATGCGGTGATCATCCAGCCCGCTCAATTCATGGAACTCTTCTCGAGTGATCATAAACGCCGCCAAGTTGGCAGTGTAGATAGCGAGAAAGACCACCGCAAACATAGCCCACATATTCGTCATGAACCGGGCCGTAAATCCGCGAGGTGAATCCACGTGGACCGATGCCTGTTTATGAAACAAATAATTAAAAGAAGTTTAATTTATTACTATTATGATCCTAAGTATGGGGGACGAAGAGATCAAACTTGCCTGAAAAAGGACTGCCCAAACAATCCAGTATGTCCGGCAAAGCGAGAAGCGGTTCTGCGGCACTCTTTTTGAGTTCTGGCCTGTCGAACAATCGAATCCGCTGGGTGATAACCACTCAAAGAAGAAAATGGAGAAGGTCGCGGCCTGGATGGCCACCGCGCCCACCAGCATCCAAGACGCGGTGTCGAACGGCTCCAAGAAGGCAGTTGGAGAGATGATGCCGGTTCTCTTGGCAACTACGATTGCTACGCCGGTCTCCATGAAAGGCACGCTGAAGTCCACCACTGCTTCTCGGTCCGAGTTAATAATAAGCGAGGTTAAGACCTGCAAATACCATATTCGTAAATAACTTGTTTCTAAGTAGCAAAGAAAGTTGGAGCAACAATTTTATTTTATTAGCAAATTTAGCAATAGGCGTGGCAGCTACAGAATTTAGTTTCGGAGGCCCCGGGCATTGTAAACCGGTATGGATCTGGGGCCACCATGAGGTTGTTCTCATGATGTTCTTATCGTTACTTATTATCATTACTTCTAAAATGGGAGAAGCATGAGCTTGCTGGAATATTAACGAGCCAGCATGTTAATTACCATGTCAGTCCTCTTGTTGACGAGGTCGGCGATGAGTCCGTTCCACCTGCCGCCCTGCAGCGTGCCCCAGCGGCCGTCCTCCACACGCGCCAGCTCGTACGTGAAGCCGAGTTGTTCTGCGAGCTGCTGCAGCAGGTCTATGCAGAAGCCGCTGCAGCACTGGTACAGCGTGCTGTTTCTGTGCGCCGTGCCCGCTTCCAACCTAGCGATACGTAAGGTTACAGAATAAATAGGTACCTAAGTGTATAATATAGTAAAATTATACGAGTAATACATATATACATATAATAAAGTTGTAGAAGGGAAAAATTCTGAACATTTAAGATATGAATTTAAACACTATAGGGGGCCCCACAATGAGCAGCAGAACACGTCTCTAAAAATTTTAGAGTTGGTGTCTGTTTCTCTGTTCCATTTTGTTTCTCCTCGCATCAATTGAAAACCACTGAACCAATGTTAATCCGGATTTCAATAAAAGGTTTAAATAAATGCCGACCACGTTTATACATATATAATAAAAAACCAAGATATGACAGTAAAAACCGGCCAAGTTGCGTCCGACATGCTCAGTGTAGGGTTCCGAAGCCGTTACTAGGTACAAACAAATTATACCTCGCGACAAACTTAACTTTGCCGTTGAAAAACTGTTATTCCCATACATCGACATAAATAGTTCACCGCAAATAAGTTTTCGGTAGGTATAAACATTTAAACCGTTTGTAACTCAAGAACCACTGAAGTCTACTTAGTACCGTCGAGACCCCTTACTTCGCCTGGGTTTTGACACCTTTTGCAAAAAATCATCCAGGTTTCAAGTTATTTTGAAACTTCATGATTAAAAAAATATTTTACATATTACACTATCTATTTCTTAGGCTATCGTTACAGGCAATTAACGCTTTAAATTTCATAGCTTAACTGTCTTAAAATTGCCTTTAAAGTAGTAGGCGAAGTTAGGGAATTGTTTCCTAACTTCGCCTACACTATGCCGAAGCTTCAAACATTTACATTTGTTTGGCATACCTACATCTAGTCTAATCAATTTAGAATAACAGAGGAATATGAATCTTACATTTAGGAAAATAGGTTACATTTAAAAAAACATGCGGTAGGCGAAGTTACGTAACAGTTGGAAGCAGTCTGAAGTTGGTTCCATACATTTATTTGCTATAATGCTGATAGGGTTGCCAAAAATCATGGTAACTTACTTGACTTCGAAATAAAGGGAGTTAATGGTTTAAGTACAGTAAAAAATCCGAAAATTGTTGTAGGTATTATTTAAAATTAAAAAGTAAATAATAAGTTTCGAACAAAAACAGTAACAAAAGGTAGGTACCTATTGACAATCAATTTGATCACCATAAACTCCATAGGTAGGTTCCACTCTAATTTACATAAATATGACTACAAGTGTGAATTTCAACAATATTTTACGTAGTTATGGACTTAATTAAAAAGTCCGTAATTTAATCCTTTGTGTCACGATAATTAACCAAATGATAGTATAACAAATTTCCGTTACACAATGGAAGAAACTTAACGTCTCAATTAAGTTCTTTACTAGTTACGTATAATATATTTGAAATTCACCCACAACAGAATTGACAACTCTAGGGGTAGGCGAAGTTTGGCAGCAAGATGGCTGATATTGTACCTACCCTCAGCAACGTTTTTTTCATTTATAGCTTCTAAACGTAACTTAGATATAAAACAAAAATGTCATATGATAGGATATTAGTTGCAGGTTATAATCAAATAAAAAGCTTAGCATTACCTGCTCTGTAGTCTCGCCACCAACTGAAGTTAAACATAAAACCAAAAAACCTGTCAATTCATCCGGCGGAAAAAATGCACTGGTGACCAACAATGTGAAGTTAGCCACAAATTATTATATTGCCATAAATGAAAAATACTTACTATTTAGTAGTTTAGTTTAGTAGCTTGTCCTTCAAATATTCTGGGAATTTCAACTTATATAAAATTAGGCGAAGTTGGGTAGCACAGGCGAAGTTACGGGTCGCGACGTAGTGATAGTTTTCGTATTTCATTCATTATATGTGCTTTCATTTAACATATTTTTTTGATTTTGAGTATTTGTAGTTTTGGCTGTAGAGGAGGGGGGGGGGGGGGGAGACATGACTTAAACAAAAAAAATGCGCTTTAAAGCTTAATATTTCATAAACGGATACCTTAATCGTAAAATTGTTTACCCGCAATATTTTTTAAAGACCTCTCCATCGACATGTTTGGGGTACACTATGGGATATATGAAGGGGACGTACACAATTTTTTTTTTACAACAACTAAGAAATTAGTCCATTTTAAGGTATTTCTTTAAAACCATATTTGAGGACCGTCGATTAATTTACGTGATTACAATTACCAAAGTTTCATTCTCCGTTTTGTACATAGAAATTTAATTCAAAGATTTAAAAAAATAATAAATGTACAAAATGTTATAAACAGGCCAAATAAATTATTCCAGTTTGTTGTTGTAATAAATGTGACGCCATGATAATGTGACACCAAAGAACAGGACAACCATATCCCTAGCTCCCAGTTATGACTGGAGCGATCAAGACAAAAAAGCACGCAACATAGATTAACGTTACAGAAGCAACGTTGTGATTGAAAGGTGTCACATTATTGTTATAAAACATTGTTTTAATGTCTAATATCGAGAGATTACATAAATATTTTTTCAAAAAATAGGGGCACCAGCAAAAGAGCGTACCTAGCTTCATGGCAGTTACGCCTTTTTGTGGAGATGCGAAGTTTTTTGGAAATAACTCAAAAACGGTATATCCGATCATATTGAAATTATGTTTCTTTGAAAATATTTATTAAGCGTTAATCGCGAGGGAATAAAGATTATCGAAATCAACGCAGCCGAAGTCGCGAGCAGAAGCTTAGTTAGTTAGTAGGTGATTCAAACATGGATAATTTATTATTATTTATTTAGATACTGAGTCATTTTAATTGTTACTCTTTAATTACACTCCTTGATGGCGCTTCAACTTTTGGGAGCAAGCAAGAAAACACGCCAAGATATTACTTACGAGCTACATGTATATCTACTCCACGAGTCTACCCAAGAGTAACTCACCCTGCCACTTCCGACTCCGGGGCGACTCGACAGATGACGCCTCTATCCAAAGAACAGCGCCCGCTTATGGGATCTGGCGGCGCCAGGTTTATGTACGGTGGCTCTTCTAGAAACGTGATGCGCATGTGGAACTTCTCCGGCACCCCCTGGGGCGGGGTGTGCAGCCCCCCAGGCCAAACTATGTCCTTTATGTCCAGGCGCTCTTTCGGATATGAATTCCACGTTCCAATTTCTTCCCATATTAGCTGATAAGTGATAGATTTGTTATTATTTCCAACCGTTAAATACGTACTTAACCAAGAACTGTAAAGCAAAGCTCTCTTGGATCCTGGGGCAGAAAATGCAAATTTTTCACTTGGTATAAGGTGGAATTAATTAGCAATCTAGATAACATCGACCCTCTAATTTTGTTTTTGGTTTCCTTGGGTGCATGAGCCAAGTTACAAGCCTGTTACAAGAGTAAAAGGAATTTGATATATTTGATTTTTATGGTTAGGATTTGGGTGGCTTACCAATCTTACCATGGCTACTGGAATCCATCCACCAAAAACTCTAAAAATAGTCATCACCTGTTCCCCAATAGCCGGCCTGAGGTTCATAATTTTGAGTTCAGCTGCTCGCAGCTCGCCGTCAGGCGTGAACTCGATGTTGGGCCGGCCCGCTTCGCTCTCGACGCTGACGTTGCGCAGGTGCTGGTAGAAGCGCTCGCCGGTCGCCCAGCGCGCCTCGCCGGCGCCCGCGCCGCTGCACGACAGCCGCGTGCCCAGCGGGTGCCGCGCGTTACCCGCCTCCGACACGTACGACTCCACTCCGTACGCAAACACCTTCACTGCGGTCGCTATTTCGGCGATTAACGACGAACTTGATGTGTCGAAATGAACACCTGCGAGAGAGACCATTTTAATAGGTAGGTAAGATATAGGCGGTGGTTTTTGATGTGGTTGATTAATAAAACCTAGTTGGCCAACAAGGATTTTATATGTACCCATGGGCTTAGTATAACAGAAGCGGACCCAGGATTTCTATTAGGGGAGGCTAACCTGCACACCCTGCCATACTTACATAGGTCGGTCACCTGTCTTTAGGGTTACCCTATATATAAAGGCGATGCATCCTGGATCCGCGTCCGTATTGGCTCACCTAATTTTTTTTTGTCCGAATGTAATTTTATTCCTAATCATCGAAACTCCTAAAGTGTTTTTTTACTGAATCGGTTTTTATTTAAGGGTTTTTTATAAAACAAACCTAACCTAACCTAACCTTATCTACCAGTGCTATCTATCGGACGGGTGCTAGTGTGGGATGCAACCTGTGTAGACACGCTAGCCCCATCACATCTCCATCGGACCTCTAATAGGGCTGGTGCGGCAGCTGAAGCGGCCGAAAGCATGAAGGTAGGAAAATATAATGGTCTCGGCCCAGAATATATGTTTATTCCATTCGGCGTCGAGACCCTTGGTCCGTGGGGTCCTAGCGCTCGAAGCCTCTTCAAAGAAATTTCGAAGAGGCTCATTGACATCACGGGAGACCGAAGAGCTGGCAGTTTCCTCGCTCAACGTATAAGTTTAACCATCCAGCGAGGAAATGCTGCCAGCATCTTTGGTACAATGCCGCAGGGGCCATTCTTAGATTTAATGTTTTAACTAGTTAATTTATATATTTAGAGTTAGTCTTATCTACCAGTTAGATACTTTAAAAATACTGAAATAATAACGGTTTCAGTAAAAAAAACACTTTAGGAGTTGCGATGATTAGGAATACAATTACATTCGGACTAAAAATAATTAGTTCAACCTTGGCGCATCCCCTGGATCCACCCGTCCATAAAATATTATGTAACTTAGGTGTACATAGTAAACCGAAGACCGAAGATGAAGTTAAAGTAGCTAGCTTCAGGTGGTAATTTAGGTAAGGTAACTCACCCTTATATCCCCTAATATCATTACCGTGAATAATGCCTGCTCTCCACAAAGTATAACATTATTTTACGTAAAGTAGATATATCACCTTCAATTTTACTGTAATTGGCAGCTTTAAAATTAAGGTTTACCATAACTAGATCGGCAATGGTCGAAAAACGAGTCGTGGATTTAGCACGCTAAAAATACATATATACATACATACCTTCACGCCTTCATTCCCAGAGTCGGGTAGGCAGAGCTACAGAACTACCAACAACTCCAAAAACTTGTTGATAACTCTGTAACCACAATTTGCACAATTAGGCTAAGATGTTTAACAGTGTATATTAGTGACAGGTAGCAAGCCCATCGCCTAACAGTATCTACTACAAGCCTTTATTCCCTTAGTCGCCTCTTACGACATCCACGGGAAGATATGGAGTGGCACTATTCTAAGCCGGCAACCACACACACACATATTAACACACACACACACACACACACACACACACACACACACACACACACACACACACACACACACACACACACACACACACACACACACACACACACACACACACACACACACACACACACACACACACACACACACACACACACACACACACACACACACACACACACACATACACACTCATATTATATTTAATCAGTTACTACTTAGGTATTACCACAGATCACAGAAACAAGGGAGATATGTCATGAATGACCCGGTGTCGCCACTTTTAAACATGTGTGCGTCTTACGCTTACGCTCTATTAACTACTACAAAAACAACCTCCTCATAATTGGTCACAGCTTACGAACTAAAAACGCCGTAACGTAGTTTTGATAGTAGCAGAAAATTAAGCTTTATACTAAGTTCTCAAGGTTGACAAATGCTGAAAGATCGTTTTTTTTCCATCGTAGTTCAGTCACTGAACGTAAGGTAGCGCTTACTCGTCACTTAGCTGCCATCTATGCGACGAGTAATTAATTAATTCCTCAGAGCTAGATGGCGCTAAGATAGTAGTCCCTATGTTCAGCAGGTTAAGGACTACTCACACACAGCGACATCTAGTTATACTTTTTTCAAGAGGTGTGCGTTTCTCTCCTGTCGTCCACTTAGGGATGCCACAAGGAATGTTTCAAAATATATCGATAAACAATTCAAACTTGTTTGCAACGTTAATATAGGTACTATTCAATTTACAGGCAATAAGTACTATTTTTATTATTTTAATACTAGGTAAATACAATAACATCATTTAAACTTAATATTTTATTGTTAGAATAGAATAATATTTTATTACCAAGAATACGGTTTGCGTAAAATTGATACATAAGATTTTGAATTGGGAACGATACCTATATTAGAACGTAACAAAAAAATTGCCGAATTTCTTTGGTTAAATTTTCTGGAGCTGTTAAAGATTTTCGTTATGATTAGTACATAAAAGTCTAAATTGTAAACTTGGACTTTATGATGTTAATACAAATACACTAATAAAATGGGTTCGGTTGAGTGTCACGTCACGAGATCTCAGTTTGGGACAAACCAGTAGTTTACCGACTTGATTATGTAAACTTTATTTCATAAATGGTACAAATTACTTAAAACAGAGAGATAGACTTAATACTTGGGGCATTCTCTACCATCCAACCTTTAGGCTTGAATCCTTTTGAGAGTGAGTCGGCGCGAGCTGTCAATCAGCGCTGTGTGCAAGCACAGCTCAATACTGAGCCAGAGCCCTTTGCCTTTGTGGTTGGTTAATTTAATTTTATCTTAATTGTATGATTCGTCTACTTATATTTGAATTGCTAGAGTCCTTCGTCGTTCGTTAATATTGTAAAGAAAATTAAGTTTTTTATAACGTGAAAATTTGTTAAAATTATTTTTCTTCTGTTTTAAGCGTGTTTTGGTAGTGATAAATAACTAGAACTATTAACACATTGAATTCTATTGATAGCTGTAGAATAAGCCATTTATCGATAGTCGATAGAAATCACGTCAACACAACTTTCACAACCTTACGCTCTGATATCTATTCAAATATAAAATATTCATTTAAAAATATAAATAATGCTTAAAAACTAAATTTACCGGTGGTAAGTTATGCCCTTTGATTTTATATTAACGTTTGCACTTCGATTGTTGCACACTTTCACGCTACATATAGTCATTTTATCATTTAAACGGAGCTTCTATACTGACAGCGTTCAGTGGGTGACTATTTCAACGCTTGACACGCCTCGTGCCGATATGGTCATTTTGACCATATCGAGGCGTCACGAACCACGCCCCCATAACATATCTCCCTTGTTTCTGTGATCTGTGGGTATTACATATCAAGAGCTTATGTTCTCTTTGACGGTAATAACCATGAAATGAATAGCTACCTAGCATTCCTACAGGAAACTTATTTGGTTGCTGCATAGAGCCGAGCACACTTTGCGTGACTATCCACACAAAGTTCTCGCTGGTGAGGTGGAGGTCGCCGGCAGTGGACAGTATGTCGGCGGCCTCTTCGCGCGTCGCGTACAGCAGCATAACGCGCGCCTCGCTTGTCACCAGCTCGTTCAAATCCGACGGCTTCTTCACGACTACGGCGTTTAATATCGTAAACTTAAAGCGGTCCTGGAAACAAAAACATTGCATCACTCTATTCAAAGCAAAGATCTCACGAGACAAAGAATTAGAAAAAAGCCAACTTACTTGCAAAAGAGTGACTCTCTCGCGGACGGCTTGAATAAAATCGTCATGTCCAGCAATAGCTGACGTTACTACACTGAATTGATGCCACTTGTATCGCTCTAATATTGATAGCATGGCAGCTGTTTGATGTTCTATGGACGGGGCTAGCTGAAGACGCAAAGCCGCGTGCGACGCCCGCTTTTCTAGGCCGCTATTATCTGCGTTCCACGCAATGACCTGCAAAGGATACGAGACGAAATGATTTCATATAGTTCGCGCACGCCATGTAGCTTTGTACTAATTTCTAATACAGTGAGAGTCATCTACATAGTTATGCAACGTAACAATAAAAAGCTTTACCGGTATGCCAAGATATCCGGCGAGTTGCAGAAAATACTGTGCAGAGGCAGTAGAGCGCCCGTATTGTTCATGATTCATAAGATAAAGGATAGCAGACACGTTGACTGCTAGGAATTCTTTACATAGCGAGTCCAGGATAGCTGAAAGTTGTCAAAAAATAATTTGAAATATGTTAAATGAAATCTATCTATAAGAACTTGCGACAAACGTAGAGATCGTGCACTTACACATGGGACTAGGCGTGAGGCCTTGCATAGAAAGCGTAACGTTTAGGCGCACGGAAAGTTTGAGTTTTCGCGGTAATTTAGCGAGGGCTGCTTTCTCGGCTTTGGTGTAGTCTCGGGCGCCGAAGGCTTTGTGCGGCACGACGAGCGCGGCGGTGATGGAGGAGGGCGCGCGGGGCGGGGGCGGCGCGGGCGAGGTGCGCGGGCGCCGCAGCCCGTCGCCGCCCACGCGCACGCCGCCGCCGCGGGCGCCGCCCGCCCCGCCGCCGCCCGCCGCGCCGCCGCCCACCTTCAGCCCGGCGCCGCGCTCCGCCGCCGCCGCCAGGCCGAGCGCGCCCAGCGCCGCGAGCGCCATCAGTATGCGCGCCTGCATCGCCGAGATTGATGCTACAAACGATCATAAAACGTTTAATCCTTGTCTACTCTAATTTATAAATTAATGAAAAGACCAGGGACCCTAGACAAGATGCATTACGCCGAGTCGCTTTTCTATTCGTTTCGTTTTTAAACCAATCGCGTCACTGCTAGATCACGTGACTTTTCGTATTACGTGATCTAGCAGTGACGCGATTGGTTTAAAAACGAAACGAATAGAAAAGCGACTCGGCGTAATGCATCTTGTCTAGGGCCCCAGGCAACAGCATAAGGTTCGGCGTAATTTAAATATATGTATGCCAAATTACAGCTTTGTGTGTAGTGGTAGACGGACCGACGGAAATGGCAAAACCATAGGGATTGCTTGTCGACTACGGAACCCTAAAAACGATTTATTACTTACAACTATAATAACCCTGCAATTCGAACCTAGGTAAGTTCCATCCGTTTTTTTTTTTTATGTAACTTGCCGCCGTGGTCGTGTTTTGGTCAAATTTTACAAGGCCATTTTGAACTGGGTGATTTCCTAAATTTGAGGTAAAAGATAAAAAAAAAAGATAAAAGATGTTTATTCAGTAAGTAGGCCGCACGGGCACTTTTACACGTCAAAAATCTACCAGCGCTTCGCAAGAGACCACTACTGAGAAGAAACGCCGCAAGAAACTCAACAGTAAGTCGTTTTTTATATATTGCTAATGATATTATACAATAATAAACTTAACCTAGCATTATATAAAACAATGAATCTCACATAACACCAAAATTTTATATATTCATGCGTAGTTGAGCAGGAAAATGTGTCAAAACTCAGAATTGTCACAAAACTAATAAGCAACAGTAATATAAAAAAAATATAAGGTCAGGTGGGGTAAGGGGAACTACTGGGAAAGGGAAACACTAGTTGATATATCAAAAACTATAGACCGCAGAGTTGTGATTACACGATCGATAAAGCAGTAACTGAGATTTATTTACAAAAAAAAAACACAGATAGCGTTATGACAACTGAAACTGCGAGTGTGACAAAAACAATACTTTACTTGACAAACAACGAAAACACGAGTTCGACGTACCTTATTTAGATACTGATTTATGTTATAAAAAGCCTGGTAACAAGTCTGGAAATGTCAGTAAGTATTGATTTATAGATATATTTTGTTTGTATGCATATAATTTTTTGCTGAATATGCTATAAATATTAAATTTTAATGTGATTCTTAACATAACCTACAAATGCATAAGTGGGGTAAGGGAAACTATCATGACCGGGTTAAGGGGGACATATGTTTCTCTTTCCCGACGTCAGAAGTAACAAACATTTTGAGACAGGCATATTTTATAAAAAGTACAAATAGTCTCTTGAATCGGTAACTAACTATAAATGTTATGATATTTTACACATTGCTTGGGTACCGTGACAGCTGACCCCTCCATACCGATTATACCCTAAATGGCAAAATAGGTTATTGGTTTGTAAAAAAAAATTGGGAAAAAATTAAGTTATGGGGAAAAAAATGTTAAGTATTAAACGATTCTATTGGTTATAATTATTGGTTATCTATTAACTATTATTATATGTTATTACTTACTTATATTATGCTATTTTGTATGATGTCAAATGAAGGTTGGCGATATGAACATCTTGTTTTTAATCAAGTCTACATTATTTTTTACAAAAAAATGCCTAGGAACTATGTGAGAACAATTGCATGCCAAAGAAAAGTAATTTAAATACGCTACTTGATTTTAACCATTACTTAATAAACATTACAATAAAAAATTGCACCTACTTTTTACTTCCTTTGTTTTTAGTTGACTACCCCTGTTAGAAACTCGTACGTTTCCCTTACCCCAAATACCGATTGTGGTAAATATTTTATATTTGAAACCGTATTTCGTTAACCCTTAATTTGGCAAAAATAAAAAAAGTCGGGAATTCAAACCCTTTTTGATTTTGAATCAGCAAAAAAATAAAAAAACATTCCAAACATTAAAAGTGAACATTATAGTATGGTCACTGTGATGTACACTGCCAAATTAAGGGTTAAGTATGAAGTACACATTTAAATAAAGGTGTTTTTAAAAATGTTTTGCGTATGAATAATCCAAACTAGTATTATTACTTGTAGATTTATTGAGACTGTTTCCCTTACCCCAAAAATAGGGAAAGGGAAGAGATAGAACTAGTCTTACGAATAATCATTTTCTGGCGATGTGCATTAGAACTAGCATACAAAGTATTTTGTCCTGGAAAGCTAACGCAAATAAGTATGTTTTGTCTTTAGCGAAAAAACTTAGAACCTTATACTTTGTAGTATAGAACTCAAAATAAGATAAGAAGAATAAAGTATGTTCCCCTTACCCCACCTGACCTTATAGAAAGTATACAAGTTATACTTACCTGTGACGGTGCAAGACAGCATGCATAAAAGTTTCGATACATTCTCCTACAGAAACCGTGTCCCCTAGACAATATACAATATTTACATATTTTTTATGACTAAGTTATTATTAAATTATTTCGGTGTTGGCCAAGCATTTTTATCTGTTAGATAGTCTTCGACCCTATAGTAAGCTTTAGACATCAACGACTTTTTCAAGTAAGTTTTAAGTACTGGAAATGGTAACTTTAAAACAACGTCAGGTAATTTATTAAGGCGAAGGGTAGGGCAAAATTACGAAATCGAGGTGTTTTTGGATATTTTTTTTGGGAAAAATATAGGAAGTGGCAGTTTTAAATGATGATAATCTGAAGACATATATCCTCAAGTCTTGCTCTGACTCATTAATATAGTTATCTAACTGATAGTAAGCTCTATATACCACTTTAAATGAACCGTTTTTAAAAAGTTCGTATTCATTTTATTCCGGCTGGGCGATTTAGTTTGCAGCCAAACTTTCCACACTTCTTTTTACGGATTTAATGTGTTGCGTGAACTTGAATATATTAGCTTTAATAAGAATTTACAGATTATAGACTCAACACCTATGTGCTCCTAGTGAAACAATGAACTAAATGTTTGCTCTTAAACTATGACTAGGCGTTTTGAAGCTTTTTGTTGAATGTGGCCAAAAAAATATACACAAACTAAAATAAGAATTTAAAATACTCAAAAAATAAACAAAACTATATAAAGAAAAAACACAAATTGTTTCGAATAAAAGTTGATTTTAGTGTTAGATAATGGATTTGAACTTGCATTCACGTTGGATCAGTAAAAAATCATAAAAGTTGTGTAGTTATAACTAGGTAGGTACTCAAAACTACAGAGCGATGAAAGCGACGTTGCGTGCTCGGTTTGGGTTTTGGCGTGTGGCGGCCGACCGCGGCGTTGTCAGACCGTTGGGTTGGTTTGGTTGATAGTTCGAATGTTTCGAACTTTGTTTTGACTCCCACCCAACGGTCAGTCACTGTCATTTCAGTTGAATTGAATCAGTTGCGTTTCTACTATTCCGTGCGAACAAGTAACTACCTACTGCAGTTGTTTTATAATTCGGCCTTGGCGTTGTTGTTTTGTTTCTGTTGTGTTAATTATTTGTTTTGTTATTATAATATCCTGTTACCTATTGTTATTGACATTGAACTTCGTGTTTTATGCGGTGAGATACGGTTATACGGTTATACGAGTATAGAAAAGGGGCGCAACTATATATAGGTATTGGGGGGGAGGGGGGAGGGGGTGTTGGGGGTGATAGGGGGGGTGGTTACTTGAGGGTAAAAAAAATTTTTTTTTTCACTGGGACTTAGAAAATTTTCGGTGTCGCGAAATTTAGGTCAATATAACACCTAAGTACATTTTTGTGAATGAATCCAGTAAATCATGCTAAAAGAAACATATTTTGCTCTTTCACTTTTTTTCCTACGATCCATATTTTCCGTATCTCCGGCTCTATAAAAACACTCTAGGGCGCGCAGTGTCGGCACGCGTCCTAACCAGCGAGAGCCCTAAATTCGGACTTGTGTGGAAATGTCCATTTAGGAGCCAATATCTCGGTAATGATCAATATTTTTGCGTCCTCTATACGATAGCATCATATAAACTCAAACCCCAATATCTTGGTAAATATTGGTCGGAGAAAAAAAGTTTATATATAAGTCCCAGATCACTTCAAAATGACTGACATTTGAACCCCTAATATCTCGGTAAATATCAAGTTTAGAGAAAAGTTGCCTATACAAAACACGCTTATTTAAGCGTCTTCTATACGATAGCATCATAAAAAATAGGTGTTATAATGACACCACTTCCATCAAAACAAAATTAAGTCTTGCGCCCCCTTTGCTACCTATACCCCAACCCGATATTCTCGATTAATCGCCGCCTTGTCGTAGACCATGTCAAAATTTAATACATTTAAAGTAGTATTATTGAAACAATTTAATCCCTATGCTTTATTATTAATTAAATTTTTGGTTCGAAATATACCTAAACTGTAACTGATAGCACTCACACAATCCTAGTAGACCCAAGTTTTCATTGATCTATTCGTGCCAGCTATTCATGAAAAAACCTTTACGTGTTAAATAATTAACTATTTATGTATTTACTTATTTGTTTAAAAGCTATTTTGGACATTCGTTACTGAATTTGAGATAGTATTTAGAAAAACACAAGTGTATCATATTGGTCGATCAAATCAAGCGCCATCTAACGGTAAATGCATGCCTGACTGTTTGACAAACAGCATTATGCGGTCGATCGCAGAGCTTACTTGTTAGATGGCGCGCGAATTAAAACTTTACTCGTCTGGCCGAAAGAGCAAGGTCAATTGCCCGCCCCGTCGCCTTAAAGAAAAGGATGCATTGACCTACAAATGATTTATATACCTTACGGACACGATTTTTTTTAATAGCAATTTTATTGTTATTTCTTGTATTCAAATTATGTTCATCACAATTCTTAACAAAAGAGTCTTGATTTTTAATGACATAAATTATATTCTCATAAATAAATTGTGATGCTACTGTCAAAATATTAATTTCTTTAAATAGTACTCTTAAGGAATCACGGGAGTTTAGATTATATATAGAACGAATGGCTCTTTTTTGCAACACGAATATAGTCTGTATGTCAGCAGCTTTTCCCCAAACCAGAATACCGTACGACATAACACTATAAAAATAACTATAATAAACTAAGCGAGCTGTCTCAACATTAGTAAGTTGCCTGATTTACCTAACAGCATAAGCTGCCGAACTTAATTTACCTGCTAGTACTGCTATATGGGGACTCCATTGCAAGTTTTTATCTATAGTTATCCCTAAGAAAAGCGCCTTATCTACCATTTCAAATCTCTCATTATTAAGAAATATACTAGATTCTACCGGTATAACATTAGGCAAAGCGAACCTGACACATTTAGTTTTCTTAGCATTGAGTAGCAAATTGTTACTAGTAAACCAATTAAGTACTTTACCTAGTATGGTATCCTACTGTAATCGACGGATTTTCGGTCTACCTTGAAAGTTAATGATCAGCAAATAGCACAATATCACAAAGATTATCTACTGTGGGTGGAAAGTCATTAATATAAACCAAAAATTTACAACACATACATACATAAACTCACGCCTTCATTCCCAGAGTGGGGTAGGCAGAGCTACAGAATTACCAACAACTCTAAAAATTGGTTGATAATTCTGTAACCACATTTTGCACAATTAGGCTAAGATGTTTACCAGCATATAGTGACAGGTTGCAAGCCCATCGCCTAACAGTACTAAAAGCCTTTATTCCCTTAGTCGCCTCTTACGACATCCACGGGAAGACATGGAGTGGCACTATTCTAACCCGGCAACCACACGGGGAAAAATTTACAAAATTTATAAAATTTAATTTTAGGTACATTTGAAAACCCGATGACAATGCGATATTGTGGTATCTAAGAGCTAATCTCATGATCGAGTTGTAAAATGAGAAAGAATGACTCCACCTAGTTTGAATTCGTAAGTTTAGGTCTCGACGACCATGACTGGCAAATAGAGTAGGTACCTAATGCTACAGACTCAAACGAAAGGTTCTGGGTCAATTTTCAAAAGATCGTTTTTTGCGGTCCAAGAGCTATAATTCTAAGTAGGTCTGTACATAAAATATAGAGTATGGTTACACATATATTTACATTTTGTGTATTATAATAAAATCGAATTATAAATAATAATTTACTAAATATATGTATTATATATATATATTTTATGTCTTCTCGTGGATGTCGTAAGAGGCGACTAAGGGAATAATAAAGGCTTCCAGTACTCTTAGGCGATGGGCTTGCAACCTGTCACTAATACACTGGTAATATCTGCGCCTGATTCGTGCAAAACGTGGTTACAGAATTGTCACATTGTCATTGTGTGTTGAATCACTTGGATTTGTGTTTTTATGAACAAACTCATTAAAAATGTTTAGTGAGGTTGTTTTAATGGTATTGATGCAAGTAAATAAGATTTTTCGACATTTCTATGTCAGTATCGACATTTATATGATACCTTTTTTTAGCGTAATAAATATAATGATATTCTAGTTAAGTATTTAGAAATAAGGAAAAAAAAAGAACTGTTAAGATTTATTTTAAAAAGACAAACTATTAAAAAAATAAGTGCATCATATCCTAATAATTATAATAATTTGGTATTCTGCTCACATCACATAGATAGTTGTAGAAAAAAAAATACACATCTTCAAAAACATTTGCTTAAGGCGACGGGGCGGGCAATTGACCTTGCTCATTCGGCCAGACGAGTAAAGTTTTAATTCGCGCGCCATCTAACAAGTAAGCTCTGCGATCGACCGCATAATGCTGTTTGTCAAACAGTCAGGCATGCATTTACCGTTAGATGGCGCTTGATTTGATCGACCAATATGATACACTTGTGTTTTTCTAAATACTATCTCAAATTCAGTAACGAATGTCCAAAATAGGTTTTAAACAAATAAGTAAATACATAAATAGTTAATTATTTAACACGTAAAGGTTTTTTCATGAATAACTGGCACGAATAGATCAATGAAAACTTGGGTCTACTAGGATTGTGTGAGTGCTATCAGTTACAGTTTAGGTATATTTCGAACCAAAAATTTAATTAATAATAAAGCATAGGGATTAAATTGTTTCAATAATACTACTTTAAATGTATTAAATTTTGACATGGTCTACGACAAGGCGGCGATTAATCGAGAATATCGGGTTGGGGTATAGGTAGCAAAGGGGGCGCAAGACTTAATTTTGTTTTGATGAAAGTGGTGTCATTATAACACCTATTTTTTATGATGCTATCGTATAGAAGACGCTTAAATAAGCGTGTTTTGTATAGGCAACTTTTCTCTAAACTATATATTTACCGAGATATTAGGGGTTCAAATGTCAGTCATTTTGAAGTGATCTGGGACTTAAAAAATTTTTGGAGTAGTGAAATTGATGTCAATATATAACCCTCATTTTTGTTAATAAATCCTATAAAACATGGTAAAATAAGCATGTTTTGTTATATAAACTTTTTTTCTCCGACCAATATTTACCGAGATATTGGGGTTCAAAGGTCAGTAATTTTGAAGGGCAAAAATTTTGGAGTCGTGTAATTGATGTCAATATAACCCCTCATTTTTGTTAATAAATCCTATAAAACATGGTAAAATAAGCATGTTTTTTTTGTTATATAAACTTTTTTTCTCCGACCAATATTTACCAAGATATTGGGGTTTGAGTTTTTATGATGCTATCGTATAGAGGACGCAAAAATATTGATCATTACCGAGATATTGGCTCCTAAATGGACATTTCCACACAAGTCCGAATTTAGGGCTCTCGCTGGTTAGGACGCGTGCCGACACTGCGCGCCCTAGAGTGTTTTTATAGAGCCGGAGATACGGAAAATATGGATCGTAGGAAAAAAAGTGAAAGAGCAAAATATGTTTCTTTTAGCATGATTTACTGGATTCATTCACAAAAATGTACTTAGGTGTTATATTGACCTAAATTTCGCGACACCGAAAATTTTCTAAGTCCCAGTGAAAAAAAAAATTTTTTTTACCCTCAAGAAACCACCCCCCCTATCACCCCCAACACCCCCTCCCCCCTCCCCCCCAATACCTATATATAGTTGCGCCCCTTTTCTATACTCGTATAACCGTATAACCGTATCTCACCGCATAAAACACGAAGTTCAATGTCAATAACAATAGGTAACAGGATATTATAATAACAAAACAAATAATTAACACAACAGAAACAAAACAACAACGCCAAGGCCGAATTATAAAACAACTGCAGTAGGTAGTTACTTGTTCGCACGGAATAGTAGAAACGCAACTGATTCAATTCAACTGAAATGACAGTGACTGACCGTTGGGTGGGAGTCAAAACAAAGTTCGAAACATTCGAACTATCAACCAAACCACAGATAACAGAATACAAGTACAGATACCCAATCTCATAGAGCAAAAGCGTGCCGTCCTAATGTAGGCAATTCGGTAGGCAATTTTAGTCCCGTAGTTACACCAGTAGACGCCGTATCTGAGCCACCACTGGATGCTGGCAGCCTACCTAATAGTTTTAGTAACGTATCACCAGATGGCATTGACTTCAAGAATGAGACGTCAAGAAAATTGTTGATTTAAAATTAATATTATGTAATGGCTATAATCCTACCGGTGACATTGTGGTAGCGTTTTATTCATTCATAGGAACATCTGCCCTGATTAATGATGTCCAGGACAAAATAGGAATGTTTTAATGACATGTTCGGGAAGTTTTTTGCTGACAATAAATAAAAGAAAAAGGTAAAAATAACTGGTTTATTAGGTTTAAAGAATTTATTTTTTCATAAGAATTTTACAATTCACTTACATGAGCGTGCAATATGAGCGTGAGGGTGAGCGTATTTAAGCGTGCGTATTTACATTCACGCAAAACAAATATAAAAGAAAAAAGAAAATTAGTTAGTAGGTACCTTAAATTAATTACATACATTTTAACATATAAGATTTTAATTTTAATTTACTACTAAGACAATATGTATTATGTTTTTACGTGGTAGGTGGGTAGACTTAAATTAGTAGGTAGACAAAGTCGAGGCTGAGCGCCCGCGTAGTTGCAGCGATAAGGTGGACACAGATTAAGGTTGAATGGATGTGGCTTAAAGCGCGTTGCGGATATCAGAGCGCACTTGCTCAGTTACATAGAATTTAAGTAATCTTTTGAAATTTTGCATGGTCTTAGCATCTTTTATGCTTTCAGGAAGCTTATTTATTATATAAGTTTGCACCTTCATACAGATTTTTTTTCCGTAACTAGTACGAGGAGTACGAAGTACTAGATTATTACAATTTCTCAATTTTATTTATCGTAGGTACGACTTTTTTCTGTTTAAATGACTTAAAAAGAGGTATGACTTTACTATATTTCATGAGATCTGGAAATATCCCTTCTGAAATGGAATTATTGTAAATTAATGCTAGATGGGGTGCAATTACATCTATGATATGAAAAAGTACACTAACTGATGTGCCCTACAAATCCTCAGTCTTTTTTAAACTAAGCGATTTAAATACTTTGACTATTGAATCTGAATTTACAGGGCTGAATTCAAAGTTTATATTACATTTACTGACATTAGTGCAAAGTAATGATTGAGCTTGCACCGCAGATGATTTAAGACATTTCGTGGTCTTAATGGCTGTGTTGGAAAAATAATATTCGAATGCTAAGGCAACTTCTTTATTTGACTTGATTTGTTTGTCACCTGTGTTTAGGGTGACCTGATTATCACGAGTTTTATACTCGAAAACGTAATTAAAGTCCAAAAAAACTACGACAGATACGTCACTGTCATAAGTGTCAAAGTCACTTATGTCAGTGCCAATCGAACATTTCAGAGTTAGCCAACCTTTTTGTATTGATAATCAAATTGTTGACAAAATTTGTAGATATGACTAACATTTTCAATATCAAAAGTTATATTTAACGATAGGGAATATGCATTCAATGTTTTTTCTTCCTGTGGCCCGTTTCACGAAGCTACAAGTTACAAATTACAAGCGGAACTCTTTTTCTAGCAAAAGGAGTTAGAAAGAGACTTCCACTTGTAATTTGTAACTTGTAGCTTCGTGAAACGGGCCTCTGATATTCAATAACATTAAAATATCCCAAAACAAAATATTTTCTGGTATAGTGTGTTAAGCCATTAAATGGCGGGTGTTTGTTAAATGGCGATGTTGTCATGGATGGTGAAATGGCCAATGATTGTCATTGTAAAGCGAGCTACACACTTTTGGCCTGTTATTTTGTCGAATAGCTAAACGCATGTAATATTTAAATTGCATCTAACGTTGTTAACAACAGTTGCTTATTTATCGTACCAAATGTTATTAAGACCTGAAGTATTACAAGTGCAATAACAGTTTTGCTACCAAAAATCGTCTATGGTTAAATATTTAATAGGCCATCTTGTATTTGTGTAAATAACTTGAATTAACTGGTTTATTTTAATGGAAGGTTTAAAACTACCAATAAATAAATATTCTTAGTACGTTCTTTTAAAAAGTGGAAATATACTAACGCAAATATTTTTTTATTTTAGTGGCAACCCACGTTGGACTTTAATTACGTTTTCGAGTATAGATTTTCCCGTTTCTCTGTTTATAATATTCCATTCAGTTTTTACGCCGAGTGAAGTTTAAATGTTTGTACACAAACTGTCAGCGCGTTTTGATACTTCAATGGTTAAAGATAGCACGTTGTTCGTTCCATGTTTGTACTAACATTTTAATACACCGAAACCGCCAAAATAGTATTTTGTAATATTCATTTATATTCGTCAAGACATTATTTTCTCTATTGTTTTTTTGTTTTTAATATAAAAGAAGTATTTTGAGTATTGATTTTACGCATCAAACAAGAATTTGTAAAAACGAAACGCTTGGGGCCTGTGAGTGCATAGTAGCACAGTATATAAATAAACCAGTAAAGAAGCTACGAACAAACGCTCGAAACGACGCACTCACACAGACGCACGCCTCTACGAGACCGCTAAGAGGATTTGGCGGTGCTGTCAGTCGCGTCGCGTGTGTCGCGTCGAGACGAATGGGCTCCTTCGCATTTTACGCTTGTTCTTGAGAAAGATGCCACAAAAGTATTGCGTGGTATACGGTTGTTTGAATTCGGCTTCTTCAAACCCGGAACTATCATTTTTTAAACTCCCTGCTGGTGTTGAAAGGTAAGAATAAATAAAATATTTTTAAATAAAGAGCTTTTTATAATACGATAACGTGTTGCAAAAGTAAAAATTTAAAAATTGTTTGCAAAATCGATATCTGGGAATGTGTATGGTCTTCGACAACTAATCTGTTGGCAGAATGAGAAAAAGTAGCCGCCATCTTGAACTCTTTAGTTATTCAACCGATTGCTTCCAAAATCGATATCTGAGGATGTGTATGGTCTCCGACAACTAATCTGTTGGCAGAATGAGAAAAAGTAGCCGCCATCTTGAACTCTTTAGTTATTTAACCGATTGCTTCCAAAATCGATATCTGGGGATGTGTATGGTCTCCGACCACTAATCTGTTGGCAGAATGAGAAAAAGTAGCCGCCATCTTGAACTCTTTAGTTATTCAACCGATTGCTTCCAAAAACAATATCTGGGGATTTTTTACACAATAAAATTAAACAATAAAGCGTTCCGAACATGTCGTAGCAGACGAAAGTATTTTTCAGTGAGTAATTTGTAATAAAGGTTAAAAGCAGCCAACCAATAAATTAGGTTTGTTTATTCTTCAGTTTTATTTGATATGTATAACTAACGAAGAATACAGACTTCTTGAAATGCTAAAGTTATGTTTATTACCTACCCAATTTTATCTGCAGGGGCTACTTTTACTGATTATCTTAACGGATTCGTTATCGGACATCACACAGATCTCCAGATATCGATTTTGGAAGCAGCCTGTCGAATAATAAAAAAGTTCAAGATGGCGGCTACTTTTTCTCATTCTGCCAAGAAATTCGTTGTCGGAAACCACGCACATCCCTAGATATCGATTTTGGAAGCAATCGGTTGAATAACTAAAAAATTAAAGATGGCGGCTACTTTTTCTCAATCTGCAACGGATTTGTTGTCGCAGGTCACACGTATCGATTTTGCACTAACTAGCTGAGATACAATAAACAAGATTTTTTTTCAATTTTACAAAATGTTAGTGGACAACCCTTACGCTCAATTGGAGCGTAGGTATTTATCTTGAAAAGTAGGCCTAGTTTCTTTACTGGTTTATTTATATACTGTGATAGTAGTTTCGCGATCCGTGATGGCACCATCTAGTGACAGTACCTAATAAGGCGTAGCAAGCTTGAAAGCTTATAAGTTTTTTATGAGTTAGATGGAGTTAATATAAAATTTATTGCATTTATTAAACTTATAAAATATACCCTACTTTATGTAGAGAAGGATGTTTTTGATGTAATTAAGGTACGTTGAATTTATTAAGGTGCAAAAATCATTCAATCTTCACGATTACTGATTCAAATGTTTCGCTCGATACCTGTGGCGCCATCTATGAGTTTATTAAAGTAATAATTATACGTTGTTCGAGTTGGGAGGCCATGACCAAACCAACCCAACGGTCTGGCAACGCCGCGGTCGGCCGCCACACGCCAAAACCCAAACCGAGCACCCAACGTCGCTTTCATCGCTCTGTAGTTTTGAGTACCTACCTAGTTATAACTACACAAATTTCATGATTTTTTACTGATCCAACGTGAATGCAAGTTCAAATCCATTATCTAACACTAAAATCAACTTTTATTCGAAACAATTTGTTTTTTTTCTTTATATAGTTTTGTTTATTTTTTGAGTATTTTAAATTCTTATTTTAGTTTGTGTATATTTTTTTGGCCACATTCAACAAAAAGCTTCAAAACGCCTAGTCATAGTTTAAGAGCAAACATTTAGTTCATTGTTTCACTAGGAGCACATAGGTGTTGAGTCTATAATCTGTAAATTCTTATTAAAGCTAATATATTCAAGTTCACGCAACACATTAAATCCGTAAAAAGAAGTGTGGAAAGTTTGGCTGCAAACTAAATCGCCCAGCCGGAATAAAACGAATACGAACTTTTTAAAAACGGTTCATTTAAAGTGGTATATAGAGCTTACTATCAGTTAGATAACTATATTAATGAATCAGAGCAAGACTTGAGGATATATGTCTTCAGATAATCATCATTTAAAACTGCCACTTCCTATATTTTCCCCAAAAAATTTATCCAAAAACACCTCGATTTCGTAATTTTGCCCTACCCTTCGCCTTAACCCAATCAACACCACCATCACCACGTAATAGGTATCTACTAAGTTGTGATTCATCAGTCTTTCTTAAGTACTTATGGGCTAATTTTGATGCGGTTTTCACTAACCTTTAGCTAGATTGTTGGGAGTGAGTTTAGTATTATAATTTTATAATGTATATGGATAGTTTCTCTCTGTGTGCCTTACTTCATGAGTTCATGCGAAGCACGGAGTGGGTCACTAGTTACTTAAAAATATGAAAACCTTCGAATTGAAGTAATTTATTGGTGTAGGTACAAAAGCTCATAAAACAATTACAATACCTAATCAAACTAAACAAAAAAGTTGATATTATTAGACAATATATAATTTCGTATTTTATTCAGATTTTGACTATAACCGCCATTTTTATGCCACATTCGACATTTGTGTGGACAAAATAACCGTACAAATGTCGACAAAAACTTTTGTCGCCGATCTTTCTGACATAAGTACTTATTCGTTTTACTTATTTACTAACACAAAATTCTTACTTACCCCATTTTGCTTACAATTTTATGAAACACAAATTTTTATTTCATTCGTAGGTATATCAATAAAGAAACGCCCATACAAATGTCGTGATAATAACCGTACCAAAATACATCAAAAAGAGACACCCTGTTTCCTCCGTCAAAACTACGGGCTCTGCGCTCACTTCTGTTCTAACTTCGATTTCAACTACAGTCCGTGATCGAATTCGAGATCGAAAATGTAAAAAAACGGATTGCCATCATAAAAAAACAAATCCAAGTGATGGTAAGTTTAAAAAATTTAAAATCATTGAAATAAAAATTAAAATAATAATAATCAGGGTAATATAATATTGTGTGAAGAGTTGAAAATATTACACTAAGGCTAACAGTAAATACCCTTTTTTTCATTCGTATTTATGTTGTTTGAATAAAATGTATGGTGTTTTAATTTATGCTACTGGCAACGGTAAGAAGTTTTAAACATTTGGTTCGTTATTATAATAATTTTACTGTTAATTCAAATTCAAATAACTAAGATTCATTTGGTTAGTGCAATACGGGACATACGGCATTGGTTTTCTGAAATCTGTCGAATGAATGTGCTTCTTTTCGTTTATTCTTTGGTATCGTTGCTTTCTGTTGTTAAGTTTTTGTATATTGTTTAGTTTCGGTTGTATTTTCGTGTACGGTTTCTATTTGTTCGTGTATGTTTCTTTGGAAATTAAGAACTATGGAAGCTCAGTCGGGCCCTTCAAATAAAAAGGTCAATCTCTCAACGCCGAAGAAATGGCAACGTGGCTATGTCCGTTAGTGAGAAACTTATGGTGATGAAAGCCTATAAATATTTCTACAAAATTGGCCTCAAGGAAAGTATTGGTATTTAGGTGGTTGTGACAATAAAACTACCGATGTTCTTGGCATTTCTGCAGTGACGGTATGCAGAATAGTGACTGAGAATAAAACTATTTTTTACATTAAATATGAATAGACTAACTTTAGGTGTCCAAAAGTGTTTCATCCAATATCTTACTGAAAAGCATGTAGGTATCGGTATTTATACAGGGTTATTGGTAAGTCGACCTATTCCCGTTAGGAGGCGATAGAGGTGACTATTTGCGATAATTTTGACCCTCATATGCATTATGCAAAAGTGAACCATTTTTGAGATATCGCGTTTTTTAGTTTTTTTTTAAATTAGTCAGAAATTCAACTTGAAAAATTTATTACAAAAAAAGTATCAATTTAAATCTTTTTTTTTTTTTGATTCACAAAAACAATTAAACACTGGTTATTTATCAATATTAACACAGTAATTATCGGTCCAAATTTAAAAAAGCGAGACGGAAAACGACAATTTTTCAATATTTTTTTGCGATCGCTTTCCACTAAAATGCCTTAAAAACAAAAAAAACGTTATGAAACTTGGCTTGCAGATTATTTTAAAAACTTAACTGTTTTCTTAGCTCTCCAAAAATGCATAACAACTAGGAACTTATTAAAAAAAAACTGAAAAAAAATTATCACAAAGGAAGCGGACGGAAATTTGTATTCAATCCGAACTAGTCAGAAATGCAACTTCAAAAATAAAAATAAAAAAATACCAAATTTAAATCATTTTTTTTTATTTGCTTTTGTACAAGATGAAATTTTTGTTCTTATGCAATATTAAAAAATATATTATCTGTGCACGTTTGAGAATGCGAGGCCGAAAACTAAAAAATACATGTATTTTTATCAAACTCCTAAATTTGTTACTTTTTACATAAGTTATTGGTGTTATTTGTGTTTACGAGTATAACAGTTACTTTAAGTTAATTTTAAGTTATGTTCGGACGTGACTTGCTTTTTGCTTCCTTTGTGATCAATTTTTTCAAGCAATCTTTAACAAAATTCATATTAGTTTTAATAGCTCGTTAGAAAGCTGGAAAAACGTCAATGTTTTATGTGTAATCTGCACGCCAAATGTATTGGTAAATTTTTCTGTTTTCGTATAATTTATGTTGGAGTTTGATAAAAAAACATGTATTTTTTAGTTTTCGGCCTCGCATTCTCAAACGTGTACATATAATTTTTTTTTAATATTGCATAAGAACAACAATTTCATCTTGTACAAAAGCAAATAAAAAAAATATGATTTTTTTTCAGTTTTTTTTAAATAAGTTCTTAGTTGTTATGCGTTTTTGGAGAGCAAAGAAAACAGTTAAGTTTTTAAAATAATCTGCAAGCCAAGTTTTATAACGGTTTTGTTTTTAAGGCATTTTAGTGGAAAGCGTTCGCAAAATAATATTAAAAAATGTTCGTTTTCCGTCTCGCTTTTTTAAATTTGGACCGTTAATTACTGTTTTAATATTGAGAAATAACCAGTGTTTAATCGTTTTTGTAAATCAGAAAAAAAATAAGATTTAAATTGATACTTTTTTTGTAATAAAATTTTCAAGTTGAATTTCAGACTAATTTAAAAAAAACTAAAAAACTCGATAACTCAAAAATGGTTCACTTTTGCATAATGCATATGAGGGTCAAAATTATCGCAAATAGTCACCTCTATCGCCTCCTAACGGGAATAGGTCGATTTACCAATAACCCTGTATATGCTGATTAAAATTCATACATTTAAAAAAATCAATTTTCAATCCAAGATTATGTACCCCTGCAATGTTACTTTAACATTGACAATTGTATGTTTACATTTTTGATCTCGAATTCGATCACAGACTTTAGTTAACATGCTTTGGTATCCTAAGAATCCTAACGTAAATATCAGGGTAGGCCTTTGGACTTTGGTTCAGTGGTGTCTTCCTTGAGTCATTCATTAGTTCATTACAAAGACGGTCGCGCGCGGGACATCTACGAAAAGACTTCCCAGGATTTAATTATCATTGAATTGATTTTTTAAAATATTTTATACAATGCTCTAATAAAAGCTCTTTACAACGGTATAAGATTCTTGACGTGTAGAAGTGCCCGTGCGGCCTACTTACTGAATAAATGGTTTTATCTTTAAAAAAAGGTAGGTACCTAATCCCAACGGTTTACGACAAGTTCTATCTACAGGCATATTACGGTATCTACTGTTTACCCTCAACTCACCTATGGCACAATATTCAGGGATAAATCAGTAAATGTTCGATCGACTTTTATTCATCAAAAAAAATGTTTCCTTAATCCTGAGAGGTCCTGATTTATATTTTACGCGAAAAATAAATGAAGTTGTCAAATTTTATAGTCCTGGAAAATTTAAAAATCTTTAAAAATATATATTAAAATTTAAGCTAAACTATTATATAAGTAATTACTAAGTAACTTGAAAGGCAATTAAGTATACGAAATTCGAACAGCGCAAGTTAAATAAAATATTGTAAAAATGTTGGCCGCTGAATTAGTGGATGTTTTGAAGTAAAGGGCTGGGATCAATATATTCTTGTGGATGTGGATCTTCTTGGCAAGACGGAGCAGTTGAGATAAAGAAAGCTTTCAGCAAAAGTGAAGGTGATGCTGTGTTTTTAAATATCGTTGATCCCTAAAATTACACCTATTTTTAAGTACCTATACCATTAATACGTTTCTGGTAAAAAAAACATTTTTGTAGAAGGGTCAATTTTTGAAGACCATGATTTTTTAGACATTTGTATCTATAGCTACTTTTATTTGAAAAATATAGGTTTTAAGCGACGTCATAAGGTGGGGTTCACAACATGAAAAAATATGGTGAGTATGAGACACCACTTTCTAATAGTGAGCTATTGACGCTAAAAAAAGGTATCATATAAATGTCGATACTGACATAGAAATGTCGAAAAATCTTATTTACTTGCATCAATACCATTAAAACAAACTCATTAAAAATGTTTATTTACATATTTTCGGTGGTTATTTTATTATACATAAAAATTATCAGGAATGTGCACTTTCTACGATAGTCTATTATTTTTCCTAGTATGATGTTAAAAAATAAAGTTTAAAATATCAAGGATTTTCGAAATGGGGCGGTGGACGTTTAATTTATAGCCTAATTATTAGTAATTTGACGCCGTGTTTACTGAATCTATTATATAAATATATAAAAAAAGAAACTGACTGACTGACTGACATATCAACGCACAGCCTAAACGGCTAAACGTAGGCACTTGAAATTTGGAAGGGACGTAGCTTAGGTACCGTAGAGGTGCACTAAGAAAGGATTTTGATAAATTCTACCCCCAAGGGGATAAAATAGGGGATGAAACTTTGTATGAAACTTTGTCAATTTTAAACCGATCGGGCTGAGACTTTGCATGCATATAGCTACTATGATATAGGCCCCTTTAAAAAGGATTTTGATAAATTCCACCCCTAAGGGGATAAAAAGGGGATGAAAGTTTGTATAAATCTTCTTAGATTTTCGACTGATTGAACTGAAATTAAAGATTGGAGCTACTATGGTGAAGACGTCCGCTTAAATAGGATTTTGATAAATTCTACCCCCAAGGGGATAAAATAGGGGATGAAACTTTGTATGAAACTTTGTCAATTTTAAACCGATCGGGCTGAGGCTTTGCATGCATATAGCTACTATGATATAGGCATCCTCTAAGAAAAGATTTTGATAAATTCCACCCCTAAGGGGATAAAAAGGGGATGAAAGTTTGTATAAATCTTCTTAGATTTTCGACTGATTGAACTGAAATTAAAGATTGGAGCGACTTTGGTGAAGACGTCCGCTTAAATAGGATTTTGATAAATTCAACCCCCATGGGAATAAAATAAGGGATGATGGAGGATGTAAATGTATTAATTTGAACCTATCAGTAAGTACCTAATGGAACGAAAAGGAAGAGAGGAGTGAATGTTGAAGGATGGTCAGGGGTCAAAAAAGAACACGTTCTAGGTAGGGTTCATACTGTTCATCCAAACAATACAGAATGCTACCACCTTCGAATGCTTCTACATGAGATCAGAGGCCCAATTTCATTTGAAGCGTTGAAAGCTGTAGATGGTCACTTACATTCCACTTTCCAATCCCCGTGCAAGGCTCTAGGTCTACTCGAAGATGATCGTCATTTGGAGTCAGCTCTTGAAGAGGCAGCACTTTGTCAAACACCGCATATGATTCGAGAGCTTTTTGCTATAATTTTATTGTTCTGCCAGGTTTCCGACCCCTTATGTCTTTGGGAAAAATACAAAGAATACCTTTCTGAGGACTTTAAAAAACAACTGGAAAGGCAAGGTGACGTGGATGTAGAGCACTCATCGGACCTGATATTTAACAAATGCCTGTCGGTATTAGAGGATGCCGTATTATCATTAGGCGGCCGTCCTCTTAAAGAGTATGGATTACCTCAGCCAATTCCATCAATACAATTTGGAAATAGAGAGTACATGAAGGAGACCAGTTACGATACAGTGGCCTTAGAAGACGCAGTAAGACAAAATGAAGCATCCTTGAATGACGAGCAACAGGAAGTTTACAGTAAAATTATCACAAGTGTAGACGCAAATGACGGTCGAATATTCTTCTTAGACGCACCAGGTCGAACTGGTAAAACCTTCCTTATTAATTTACTTTGGCGAAAGTAAGAAGTACTCACGGCATTGCTCTGGCTGTGGCGTCGTCCGGCATAGCTGCTACATTACTCGAAGGTGATCGAACTGCTCATGCTACTTTTAAGTTACCACTCAATTTAATCACTGCAGAGACTCCCATTTGCAACATCTCCAAACAAAGTAATTTTGCTGAAGTAGGAGTACAAAAATAATCGAGTGGGACGAAATAACGATGGCTCATAAAGGTGGTATTGAAGCCTTAAACAGATCACTAAGAGATATAAGGGGTGATACAAAATTAATGGGTGGAGTAACAGTTTTGCTGGCCGGAGACTTTCGGCAGACTCTACCAGTGGTGTCAAAAGGAACCCGAGCTGACGAAGTAAAGTCGTGCATTAACTAATTTGTGGCCCCAGGTTAATATTCTTAAGCTCTCTAAAACTATGAGAGCACATTTAGGCGGGGATGAGTCTGCTGGTAGATTTTCTTCTTAACATCGGTAATGGTGATTTTCCATCGTTTGATGGAATGATAACCATCCCGGAAGAATTGTGCACAGTTGTTACTACGATTCAAGAATTACTGTCTAAAGTTTATCCAGACATTATTCATATACATGACAAGCCTATTGAATGGTTATATGAGCGTGCCGTTCTTACTCCAAAGAACGATCAAGCAGCAGCTATCAACGATATACTGCTCATGTCGTTTGAGGGCGAAGAAAAGGTCTATACTTCGATTGATACTGTGGTTAATACAGATGACGCTACTAATTACCCTGTAGAATTTTTAAATTCATTGAAACCGCCAGGTTTGCCTTATCATAAGCTTATTCTGTTCTGCATGTGGGCACTCCAATTATGTTGTTGAGAAATTTAAAACCACCAAAACTTTGTAACGGTACGAGACTGCAAGTGAAAGCGTTACATCGCAATATAGTGGAAGCCACTATATTAACTGGGTGAATTTAAACGATTGCAGTTTCCCCTAAAAGTCTGCTTTGCCATGACAATAAACAAGTCTCAGGGGCAAACTCTCAAATTTGCGGGCTTCTCTCATGGACAGTTTTATGTTGCTTGCTCTCGAGTAAGTTCACCCAGTAGCTTGATTGTTTTAGCGCCTAATTACAGATTAGTTAAGAATATTGTGTACAAAGAAGATTTGAAGGCCCTATTTTTTTACACACGCTAAAAAAAGTAAAGCCGCAAAAACTATACATAATTAATAATAATACTTCTTAACGCGAGCGAAGCCACGGGCAAAAGCTATGTCGATATAATTCTGGCCAGGGAGGACGTCTAACTATTAAATTACTTTAAACTATGAATGTACTTAACTGTGATAAACGAGTTCTACGCGGACGAAGTCGCGGGCAAAAGCTATATACTATAATTATGGACGATTGGTTTATAAAAAACAGAAATAAAAACTTAAGTATAACAAATATTAGTCATACTAGGTACTTAGGATTCATCAAAACATTTACGGTGCTTCTCAGGTTTCATGCCGGACGGCCGGTGGCCGGCCAAGGAGTAGGGAATTTGTTTAATTTATTTTGCTATCTTATTGAGAACAATGTGTTAGTTGTGGTATCATTACAAAAGTGAAATAGTACATTTTTTTGATACGAGTATGTAGTATAAAAAGGGTGTCATCGACTTATATTTCCTGTAATTAGTCGTCAAATAAAAATCTTCTATGATTTTTTACCGATTTCATAAGTTTAACCTTGATCATGTATATTTTTAGAATTCTATAAAAAGTATTTGAATAAGTACGTTCATGTATGCCTAAGTATTTTTTTCATTATTATAGCTTTTGTAATTTATAAGATAAAGGCGTTTTTGTTAGAAAGTTGCGGACGCGCGGCGCGGGGCGTGCGTCGCTAAACAACCTTGACGGTACAGTCTGTGGTACATACAGTACAACATATCCGGTGGTTGTGTTATTATTACCTACCTATATTATTTGTTAGCGCATTGCCTTTGGTTAAAAAACAGAATTACGTTTCTGATGCGAACACGACATTTTTGATGAGCGGTCAAAGATATTGTGTCGCTTAGTATGTGTTGCTAATAAACCTGTTTTTTTGTGATTGGCGTATACCTAGATACTTTCGATTTTTTTAACTAAGATTATGAGTAATCCTAGATTCCTAGATTCGTTTGCGAGGGATTGCAGGAATGCGCTCTGGATAGGGACGAGTGGCGAAAGAGAGGGGAGGCCTTTGCCCAGCAGTGGGACACCAAAACAGGCTACCTAGTAAAAAAAAAGAGTAATCATGAGTTTACCAGTCAATGTAAACATGGACGTTAGGTCCTGTATGTGATCGAAATCGGATGATCCACTCTAACTCAAAAACTACTGGACTGATTTTAATAAAAAGGGTTTTGATTTATTCGTCAAGTTGTGAAGGGTCATAAAGGCTTCTTAAATATAAGAGTGCCTCGTACAATCGTCTGTGTTATACAATATAAACCCTGATTTTTAATTCCGTAGAATTCTGACGTTTTTTGGTCTTACCAGACTACAAAATATTCCTTGAACCGATGGTGCAAAAATTTCAATAAAATTATATGTAGAATATGACTTCTGTGATTTAAATATTTGAATGTAAAAGTAAATAATGTTGTATTAATTAATACAAAGTAATTATAATTTAAAATCGCACAATTTACACATAATATTTTGTTTAATTTTTTTCAGAGGGAAAAGTACCTATATAGTTGTGGGTATCATTCTGATTATTGTCATATATTACAAACCTTTGGAGTTAATTATATTTGATCATCGTTGTTTTGTATTCATAGTGAATAATTTTTTTTGGAGAAAAATATTGACTATAAAATGACAGTTGTCAAACTGTCATTAGTTCCGCCAAACTAATGACGACGCTTTAGGCTATTTTATGTCCTTTTGCCGTTGACTTTGGGATAAAATGCAAGAATAAAAAATGTTGACGCACAGACCAACCTACCTAAAGTTGTAGTATTCTGCTTTATTCAATCAATCACACATGCACTTGTTAACCTTAGTTTTTCTTTGTAAGCAAATCATGTTAAGTAGTTTATGTACTTACATCATATTAAATATTATTCAAAATCTTCGTTTAAATCTTAGATACGTACTCTACCTTATGTATTTGGAATAGCAACCAATTCAAATGACGAACAAAAACTTCAGTCAGTCTGTCAATAACATAAATCAATCAATATTTTTAGTTTAAAAACATGAACAATGAAAAATATGTTCATTAGGTACTCCTGAAACGTCAGAATGTGACTGATGTCAGATGGCTGTCAGAATTCTACGGAATTAAAAAACAGGGTATAGGTTTGAGTTTATAACCAAAAAAAAACTCGTAATCCTAGCGAGTAGTAGCGTGTTTAACTCTAAGACTAAAAAGCCATATTGATACTCAAAATATAAAGCTACCTGAGCGAAGCAAAGACAAACATCTACCATTATAGCTGTTGCGGGGCATCTACACCCTAGATAAATGAATACAATATTGGTAACATTCTTCGTATAAAAGTAGAAGAAACATGAATAAGACTTACTCGTAATGATTAATTACTGAAATTGGAAGTGACGAAGAGACGCAAATAGAAACGCGTAATGTGGTACCTGACCAACAAAATATTACCTACTTACACGAAATACGCATTAAAAGCCAGAAAACTAAAGAAGGTTTGGTTTTTATTAATTCAGCTCTAACATATTATTAAATCGATTTAACATCTGCTATTATATCACTAACTTGACTTCTTCCAGTTTACTTTAACATTTTGACAGTAGATACCTACCTAGGTAAATACAGTTAAAGCACTACCAAACGTTGACAGTATTTTCCGAGCTTAATCCACCAACACTGATAAGTAAGTACTTACATCGAGCTCCACCCAATCACCAGATCACCGAATCTTCTCAGCTACTCCTAAGAGCAACCACCATATCTAGATAGCTATAGCTGCTTACGAGATATTGATAGACCGTGCAGATTACTGCAGATATGTTTATTAAATCCAATAACATTCTGAGGGATCATTTTAAAAAATATAGTTTATCCGTATTTATAAAATACCCAATCATTTTGGTAGGCAATTAAAAAAACTTAAAATAATAATAAAATCATCAAGATAGGGATTACGCAGGATTGCACAATAATTAAGAGTTGATAATAAACGTGTCGTTAAAGAACGATTAAAGAAGTTGTTAATGTTATAGTAAAATTTTGTTTATGAGAGTTTCAACTAGATATCTACAACATAACTACCTATAAGCGCGTTATTCGGCGGTGGTGGCCGCGGCGGCGGCGGGGCGAGCGAGCTGCTATCCGCATGCACTCAGGCGGCGGCGCGGGTCGACCCGGCCGACATGGGGTCGCGGCGGTGGCGCGCGGACGGAAGATGGCGCGGCGCCGCGCCGCCAGCTCTGCAGCACGTGAGCCCGTGTTTACGTAAGCGCCACGCCCCGAGCCACGCTACGGCGGTATGGGGCGCGGCGCGAAGCGCGATGCACCTCTGGTCGCCGAGCGCCGACTGGCGCGCCTCTACTCCGACTCACCCCTTGCCTTGCGCGCCGTCAGGGATCGCGCCTGCGCTACCAACTTACAACCTCCACCACGCCTCCGGTTACATAATACGATAAACTACGGCGAAGCCTAGCTGATCACCGGGTTCACGGCAACATTTATCTTACATCGTGTATGACCCCGTGTGGTTGCCGGGTTAGAATAGTGCCACTCCATATCTTCCCGTGGATGTCGTAAGAGGCGACTAAGGGAATAAAGGCTTGTAGTAGATACTTACTGTTAGGCGATGAGCTTGCAACCTGTCACTAATACGCTGGTAAACATCTTAGCCTATTTGTACAAAATACCGGGTGGAACAAAACGAGGGACTTTTAAGAAAACTGGGATTTTTAGGTCTTGTCTTTACTTTATTTTTCACCAATTAACTATAATTAATATTTCTCACTGTTTTCGAGATGCAGCTTGTTAAACAAGTATAATAAATTGATTGTAGATCACTTAGATAACACTATCAGCTCAGTGCCTCGTTTTGTTTTCCACCTGTATAGTTGCCGAATTATCAACAAGTTTTTGAAGTTGTAGGTAATTCTGTGACTCTGCCTACCCCACTATGGGATGACAGGCGTGAAGGTATGTATGTATGTATTTACGATTTAGCTTCAAATTCCGATAAAGATAAAGATAAAGACATTTATTCAGTAAGTAGACCGCACGGGCACTTTTACACGTCAAGAATCTACCAGCGCTTCACAAGAGGAGACCACTGCTGAGAAGAAACGCCGCAAGAAACTCAGCAGTCAGTCATTTTTTTTAAATATATTTTGTATTACAATGAATAATGATACTAGCTAGCATTAAGTATATAAATCTATAAATAGTAAATTAAAAAATATATCAAATAACCTGCGTGGTTACTGCAGGAAAACACACCAAAATCTTAAGAGAGAGATAGAGAGAGAAAAGGAAAAAAGAACACCGACTTATGTGCTGCCGTCCGATCACTAAAAGGCCGTTAAGCCGCATTTTTGTCAATTTTGAGTTTTATATACTAGTAAATAGAGAAAAAAAATCTCTTTTAGGCTATATATAAAACTCAAAATTGTCAAAAATGCGGCTTAACGACCTTTTAGTGATCGGACGGCAGTGTGTATATAAGACGGTGCAAGTCGACCACATAAGATTGATAATATATGTTTTCCTACATCAACGGTGTCCGCTAGACAAGATAAAGCGTTTGAATTTGAAAAAAAAAAAGTTGAAAATTAGTGTAGTATCATCGGTAAAAAGTACAATATCACAAAGTTTATATACTGTTGGTCGTAAGTCATTTATGTAAACCAAAAATAGAAAAGGACCTAAAATAGAGCCTTGAGGCACACCTATTTTCACTGTAGCTCCATCAGATTGTGTTTTGTTTACAACGACTGTTTGAGTTCTATCACTGACAGCGGCGGATTTACAAATTTGCCGCTAGTAGGCTATTCAATTTTTGCCGCCCCTACTGACCTTTGAAATTCAATACGTTAGTTTAGTTCACAATCATATTAATTACATTTATTCCGAAATTGCAACTTTATGATTTGTGTTCTATCGTCCTCATTACATCGGCTTTTTCCCGTTATTAGTATGATTGTGAACTAGGTAGGTAATGGTTCTGTCAGTTATTAAATGATTTTTGCAACCCACTATGTAGTGATGAGTATACTGTTGACCTAAAAACAGCAGCATGTACTAATCATAAGGTGAGGAAAGGCATGCCTTAAAAATACCTACACCATATGAACACAGCTCACACAAAATAATGTGTAAGTAGTCGGTAAACGTTGTTTTTGTTAAATATTTTTTATTGCACTTACAGTTTAAAAACAATACGAACAATTTCTATTAAATAACATGTTAACAATCCGGTTAATGGTGACAATGAGATCAAATAAGTTTTACATTAAGTATCTTTTTGCGAGATTTTAAATGAATTATATCGTCGTATGAAATCTTGTTCATTAGTTCTGACTCTATGCACAAAAGAGAAAGAGTTAAGCTTTTCTTGACTTAAAGTAGATCGTAAATAGTTTTTTACCCGTTTCAAGCAAGAAAAGCTTCTCTCACCTGAACAATTTGTCACTGGTGTGCATAGAGCCATGCGAAGTGCTATATCCAAGTTTGGATAAATGTGTTCCAAATTCTGTTTTCGCAGGAACAAAGATAGACTACTTAATGATTCAGAATCTGGTTTTCATGGCTCGTGCTGTCAATTCGTCCAGACACTCTTAGCGAACGGTCATGCCATTCGTTCCCTTCCCGCGCCGCAACCCAAAAACTACTACGCAAATGGGTGGATCAACTTTTTGTTGTTGTTATTCTGTCCCGTAAGCCAGGAGACAACAGTGATAGAGTTTCTTAGAACAGATGTTATAATATATACTTCCAGCACACTCAGGAGAAAGGCCACAAAATAATGGGTGTGTAATTGCCAATAAAACAGTTTTTTAGTGGACTTATATCCTTTGAAAGAAAAAAAGAGTATAATAGATCAAAGAAAAGAGTGAAAGACGTTGTGGCTAGAAAGAAAGATTTACTGAATGAAAAGTATGACAGGAGTTTCTCTGACAACTTCCAGTCGAATATTAAACTCTTTTGGAGCTTGATTAATTCGGCTCGGGGGAAATCGGAGAAAACTAAATTAAACGCGGTGAGGGATGAGTCTGGAGACTTAATATGTGAGGAAGAAAAAATGCTTGATAGATGGAAAACTTATTTTGAAAGCTTGTTTGAATGCGAAGATATTTGTCGTGAGCCAGAAAGCATGAGTAAAGATGCAAGTAGCGAAGGTGAAAGTGTGATTAGTATGAGTGAAATAATGAAGGCTTTAAAAAGTATGAAAGCGGGAAAGTCAGCAGGTTGTGATAGAGTGTCGATAGAAATGCTGAGGAGAGGAGATGGCGTGGTGGGTAGTCTGTTGTACCGTCTTTTCAATGCATGTTGGAGTAGCGGCCGAGTCCCGGAAGATTGGGTCAAGGCCGTTATCGTCCCTCTGTATAAAGGAAAGGGATCACAGCAAGACTGCAAAAACTACCGCGGTATCAGCCTCCTTAGTGTTGTCGGCAAAGTATATGCGAAGATTTTAATTGAAAGGGTATTGAATGTTACGAATGACAAAATCTGGGATGTACAAGCGGGATTTCGAAAGGGAATGGGATGTACGGATCAGGTCTTTTCACTACGGTCCATCACAGAAAAGTTCTTGGCGGTGAACCAAAAGGTTTTCTGTGCTTTTGTGGACCTGGAAAAGGCCTATGATAGGGTAGATAGAAAGGAGTTGTGGACGGTGCTGTCTATGTATGGAGTGAGCAGCAACCTGGTGCAGGCTTTGAGGTCCCTTTATGAGGGTTCCAAAGCCTGTGTCAGAATCAATGGCGCATACTCGGCCTGGTTTAACATCTCTAAAGGTGTTAGACAGGGCTGTGTTGCCTCACCATGGCTGTTCAATCTATTCATGGACAGTTGTATGTGGGATTTGAAAGGGTATGATAAGGGTTTGCGTGTGCAAGAGTTGCTAATCAAATGCCTCTTATATGCCGATGATCAAGTTATACTTGCCCCATCGGTACTTGAGTTGCAGGAGATGGTGACAGTGATGAATGAGGGATTTAAGCAAAAGGGGATGAAAGTAAATGTTACCAAGACCAAGGTCATGGTGATAGAGAAGGATGAGGAGATGACTGAGTGCGTGATAAATATAAATGGTGAATTAGTAGAACAAGTGAGCGAATTTGTGTACCTGGGAAGTATGTTTACAAGAGATGGTAAGTGTGAGAAGGATATCGAGAGGAGGGTGAATGCGGGCAATCAAATTAATGGGGCCCTGTACTCCTTTGTAAGCAGACAGGGTGTTTCACAAAAAGCCCGGCTGGCTGTTCACAATGGAGTGCTGGCACCTACCCTGATGTATGGTAGTGAATGTTGGGTGTGGCAGGACAAGCATGTAAGTCGTGTAAATGCAGTTGAAATGCGCTCTTTGCGTAGTATGTGTGGTGTGAAACTGATTGATAGAGTAAGAAATGAAAAAATCAGAGAGAAATGTGGAATAAAAGAAGATGTAGTGACTAAGATTGAAAAGGGCATGCTTCGATGGTTCGGTCATTTGGAAAGGATGGATGAAAGAAGATTGACGAAAGAGATATACAGATCGAAAGTGAGTGGAAGGGTCGGAAGGGGCCGCCCTAGGCGTACTTTTTCGAATCAAATCGGAGAAATACTGGAAAAGGGCAGAATCTTAAGTACCCGAAACCGACGTGCGTGCATGACTCGATGTATGAATGTTGAAGAAGCGAAAGAAATTTGTCAAGATCGTAGCAAGTGGAAAGAAGTGGTCTCTGCCTACCCCTCTGGGAAACAGGCGTGATTTAATGTATGTATGTATGTATATCCTTTGAAATTATAGTTTTAAAGAGTGACCCAGGAGACGTCACCATGGCAACGAGCTACAAAGAAAAGTTGATTGACCCAAATACATACGTATACCTAGTACCTAGTAGAAAATAAATATTTAAATGTTGAAACATAGTATTACTCGTTAAAATATCATTTTTATAATTAGGGTAAAAGTTACTAAATTTAAATTTAAATTAATATTGAAACGCTATTGGAATATTTTTAAAATTCATGATCGTATAAGTACCTATATTTTACAGTGCGTTTAGTAATCTTCTATATACGGATTACGGATGTAATGTGTATACATATAATTATAAGTTTTTTTTTTTCTGTAAGGTAAATAAAAAATTGGGCTAAATTTGCCGCCCTAGGCTCCAGCCTACTTAGCCTATTGGTAAATCCGCCACTGATCACTGAGATAAGAAGACATAAGACTTATAGTATAGCTTTATTAGACAATCCATAATGTTCTAATTTTAAAATAAGGGTCGTATGAACCACGCAATCAAAAGCTTTAGAAAGGTCACAAAATATTCCTACTGCATCGCAAGATTGCTCCCAACTGTTATATATACAGTGTGGAAATTAAACTCAGGCCCTGGAGGAAAACTACTTTAAATCCTTAAGCTAGCTCATTTTACTTAAAGGAGACATTCCTTTATTTTTGAAAAGAAACAAATCTGCATTAAACGATTTTTTAAACTCCCTTGCTTCGCCCGGGACTCGAACCAACTAAAATTTAAAAAAATAAACACTTGTAACATTGCTTACATACGCCATCTATAGTCCAGTAGCCAAACCAAATGGTACCGACACTCACCGCTAGATGACACAACCTACCCCACATATTCCCACAGTGAGTTTACTACAACTCCGCGATAGATGTCGCAAAAAGGGTGATTAGAAAAGTATTAGAACACGCTATCGATGTGTCGACCCAATATCTATAAGTAATCTAAGCAATTTTGTTATTTATTTTACTTTCACTATAGCTAGGATAGTATTGTGTACGATTGTATCCACCTTTGGATCCTTTGGACCTTTACTAGTTTGTTTACCTATTTTTTGTATTTCTTAGTTTTAGCTAGGCTTAGAGCAATAAAAGTTACTTTGTTACGCATACGGCTGTTTCTTCTTCATCTTCGTCCGCCCAACCGATCTACTCGTCACATTGGCGCCCAACTCAGTGGTTTGAAGTAGCAGCCCCGCCCTTCATCATCTTCTAGAAGAGTAGAGAAGTTGAGGGATTTAAATGAAAGAGGAGAAGCCCAATTCCGGAACGGAAAAACAAAGTCCCCTTCGGCGTCGCAGCAAGCCAGAAACATTTGTGATAACTAGAAAACCAAGAAAGATTACCTAAACCAAAAGCTCCTAAGGCAACGCCGAAAATGGCTATTTCTTTTACAGAAGATCAATTTCAAAGTCTGATTACTGCTATTACAACAAAGGGTCGCGGCAGTTTCGCTTCTTGCTCATCCTATTTTGATGGCAGTAAGGATTCTCAGGCTGTGGAAGCTTTCCTTGCATCAGTAAGCGTATTTAAACGCATAGAAAACATAAGCGATGAGGACGCTCTCGCTGGTCTACCTTTATTACTAAAGAAGGAGGCTAGTGAATGGTGGCAAGGAAATCGGGATGAAATACGCACTTGGAATGAATTCGAAAAACGCCTTCGGTACCGTTTCGCGCCTAAAAAACCAGCATACATTATATTCCAAGAAATTATGACGGAAAAACAAGCTAAAGACGTATCAACGGAAGCATATATTACACGCAAACGTGTGCAATTCGCGATGTTGCCGAAACCGGCACCCAGCGAAACACATCAACTGGATATGCTGTTTGGACAATTACATATAGACATTAGAGAAAAGATTACCCGTGATTCGATAACAACATACGAGGAACTTTTAAAAGAAGCACGTCATGTAGAACAGTCCCTTAGTGATAGAAGAGCAAGTCATTACGTAGACCAGAAGCCAACTACCAGTTGCCAAACGCAACCGCCTCTGAAACAAAAGATCAGATGTAAGTACTGTAGAGTGGTGGGCCATACCGTCGATCAGTGCTTCAAACGGCAAAGGTCAGAAAATGACCCAAAAGAATCTAAATCATCTCTCACCTACAAACCAGTCGAAGCTATGACACAAGCCCCATCTCCATCAATGCCAAAGTTTTCATGCTACGGTTGCAATACTCCTGGCGTTGTTCGTAGTAATTGCCCAAATTGTCATAAAACCAGACCCCAAACGATGCCAAACAATGAGGTAGGATTCTGTGCCGTTGGTATTAAAACTGATGCCAGACCGAGACCTGTTGTGTATATAGAAATAGAAGGTACCCAAGGGGTAGCCTTTATCGATACTTGCGCCAAATCCAGTATCGCCTCATATGGACTATATTGCAAACTGAAAGAGAAGGGTTATTTGTTCAAGAGTGAACATGTGTACATCACATTAGCTGATGGCGTAGAACGGATGCAACGTGTACTTACAGCGAAAGTTCTAGTTAGCCTCTGTAATCGGATCATAATGACTACGTTCCTGGTTCTCCCGGAATCGCGTAATAACCGCACGCTTTTAGGAATTGGATTTATACAGGATGCTGGAATGGTCCTTAATCTTCCTCAATTTACCTGGCAGTTTATTGATGATACCGATATGTGCTATGAACTATTTAATGAAGAGTTTGCAACATTTAAAACGGAATCTGTGCACCTGGCTACAGTAAAAACAAAAAATGAGACTGCCGCTTTACCGCAAGGAAGTAGCACTGGTATGAAAGCAAACCAATTATTTGGACCTCCAACAACCAGGGAAGTGTCCACTACATTTGGAAACAGTTATGGGCCTCTTATTGCTCTGGAAGCGTCCACACCGCCCAAAAGACTACGAAGGGTACTTTTTGATGGTTACTCGCCAGTATTTGACGCATTGTATAAAGATGCAGAAAGAGCTATGGAGGAAGAAGTCGACAATCTCTCACCAAGGTCAGCTGCCTTATTCCCATCAACTGAGCTTGCATCTGTTGATATTTGTGGGGAGTCGAGGGGACGATTGGAGGAGTTCCTTGAGGACAGTAGTTCCGTTTTCCAATCAAACGGAAAACCAACAATGCAGGCAGAGCACCGTATTGAAACAGGAAGCCACTTACCTATTGCAGTACCCCCGTATCGACTCGCACCAGCAAAAACTCAAATACTAAAGGAAGAGGTGGGAAAAATGCTGTCAGAGGGTGTAATCGAGCCATGCACATCGCCTTGGGCAGCCCCAGTCGTACTTGTTCCTAAGAAGGATGGTAGTATACGTGTCTGCATAGATTATAGGCAGTTAAACTCGATCACGACTCCAGATACATACCCCCTCCCGCGTATCGATGATATACTACACAATGCCAAAAAAACTCCGTTCATGTCAACCATTGACCTCAAAGCTGGCTACTGGCAGATTAAAGTCAGAGATGAAGACCAACTGAAGACGTGTTTCGTGACCCCTTTCGGGACGTATAAATTTTTACGCATGCCGTTCGGCCTACGTAATGCGCCGGCCACGTTTCAACGTTTAATGGATGGTTTCCGTATATCATTAAGCCATTTGAAGCTTTTAGTATACTTGGATGACCTTATTGTGCTATCTTCTACTTTTGATGAGCACCTAAACGATCTACAAGAAGTATTTGACCGTTTGAAATTGTATAACCTCACTGCCAACAAACAAAAATGCAAATTTTGTTGTCCTAAAGTGAAATACCTGGGCCACTATATAACACCTGATGGTCTCGAAATGGACCATGAGAAGGTGAGAACCATTCAAGAAATGCCTGTACCAAGATCAATAAAACACCTACAGTCGTTTCTACAGATGTGCTCTTGGTATCGCCGGTTCATCCCCAATTTCGCGAAAATCGCAGAGCCGATAAGTAGACTCACGAAGAAAAATGTTACGTGGCAATGGCTCGATGAGCAAAATTCAGCGTTTGAGTATCTTAAACAACTCCTGATTTCGGCTCCTGTCCTGGTCCAGGCAGATGAAACCAAGCCCTTTATTATCAAGACCGATGCGAGCAATTACGCAATTGGAGCGGTTTTGGTGCAGGGGGAGAAAGAAAATGAACACCCAGTTGAGTATGCTAGCCGCCTGCTGAAATCGGCTGAAAGAAATTATACTACGACTGAAAGGGAAGCGCTTGCCGTAGTCTGGGCAATAAATAAATTCAGGGGATATATAGAAGGAACAAGTGTTACGGTGCTGACAGATCACCAAGCCTTGAAATGGCTAATGACCTTAAAGTCTCCAACAGGTCGATTGGCAAGGTGGGCTCTTCAGTTACAGCCCTACGATATTAATATTAAATACATTGCTGGAAGGGCCAATGTAGTTGCTGATGCTCTATCCCGACCAAGTTGTGATCCTGAATCAGAAGGAAATTGTGGAGTTTGTAGTGTAATCGTTGACATGCCAAGGAAGAGTCCGAAGGATATAAGGGTAGAACAATTGAAAGATGATCACATTGAAAAAATAATTAGCGCACTTGAGGGCACTAATCAAGAAAATGCATTTTACTGGAGTCGAAAGGGTTATGTCATGAATAATGACCTTCTTTACAGGTACCATCAAGACTCAGACTCAGAGGAAAGTCAACTAGTTGTGCCCAAGCAAGAACAGCTACAGGTCATTGCTGCTTATCATGACGACCCCACTGCTGGACATTATGGTACCGAGAAAACTATTGAACGTATTGCCAGACGTTATAATTGGAGAGGCATGAGAGCCCAAATCGAAAATTACATCCGTAACTGTATTCAGTGCCAAATATATAAACCCTCGAATAGGAAACCAGAAGGGTTTTTGCAAACTACAGCCATTAACCAACGATTTGAAGTCATTGCATTTGACTTGTTTGGCCCTTTACCAAAAACAGCCCTCGATGAAACCTGGATTTTCATTATAGAGGACGTGGCAACCAGATGGATTGAGCTGTTCGCCCTGAAACAAGCATCCGCTGAAGAATGCGCTAGGATACTGCTCAATGAAATAATTTTGCGATACGGCGCACCACGCCGATTTATTAGCGACAATGGTACGCAATTTGTAAGTGCAGTCATGCAACAGCTGGCATTCTGTCTTGATATAAAGCACGGGTTCACTCCAGTGTACCACCCCGAGACTAATCCTGTTGAAAGACGAAATAGAGACATGAAAACGCAACTCGCCATATTAGTTGGTGACGATCATACCACCTGGGCAGTTAACTTACCAAGCATCCGGTTCGCAATGAACACAGCTTCCAACTCAGCTATCGGATATACTCCGGCTTATTTGACTTTTGGTCGGAATTTGCGAACTATTGATGATGTTCAACATGATTTCAGACAAATAGTTGAAAATGAAAGATTCATCCCTGAAATAACCCCAAAGTTATTAGCGTTGGTAAATATCATGGAGAGAGCGCGAGAGATCCAGGAATGGAATGAAGAAAAACGTAAAGAATACGTTGATAAGAAACGCCAAGCTTGTCCTGAATATAAACCTGGAAACTTAGTTATGGTCGATACGCGCCTTTTAAGTAAATCCAGCCAAGGTTTTAGTGCCAAGTTGGGACCACGTAGAGATGGCCCGTATGTGATTAAACAAAGGCATGGACCGAGCTCATTCGAAATTGCACATACCGGAACTCCTAACGAAACTGCAGGTATATACCATGCTTCTGCTCTGCGTTTGTACCAGGGACCAGAATCCACATCCCTACCTGTGCCTATGCAACCCATTCGAAAAAGAGGACGTCCACGGAAACAAGTGAATGCGCAACAATAAATAAACTACAGTTCAGCTGAGGGAAAACCTACCAAAACTGCTGTCTTCTTCGTCGGGTCGCCTGAAGAGACAGAGGGGGAGACTGTAACATTGCTTACATACGCCATCTATAGTCCAGTAGCCAAACCAAATGGTACCGACACTCACCGCTAGATGACACAACCTACCCCACATATTCCCACAGTGAGTTTACTACAACTCCGCGATAGATGTCGCAAAAAGGGTGATTAGAAAAGTATTAGAACACGCTATCGATGTGTCGACCCAATATCTATAAGTAATCTAAGCAATTTTGTTATTTATTTTACTTTCACTATAGCTAGGATAGTATTGTGTACGATTGTATCCACCTTTGGATCCTTTGGACCTTTACTAGTTTGTTTACCTATTTTTTGTATTTCTTAGTTTTAGCTAGGCTTAGAGCAATAAAAGTTACTTTGTTACGCATACGGCTGTTTCTTCTTCATCTTCGTCCGCCCAACCGATCTACTCGTCACACACTCTTTATTTTATTATACTAATCGGTAGTATTAATATTCAGGATAAAGTTTCTCTAACAAACATTTGGTCTTAAAAATAAAAATAATCGTTAAATCTAACATCAACTTTATTTTACTATCAATTTTGTAACACTTAAATTATTTAACTGATAAATTGTTCGAAATGTTGTTTATGAAACTTGCTATGAAACCGTTCAAGAGCTAAGGATTGCGGTAGAAAATGTTATTAGGGGCATACACCACAACACTGCTGAAGGCTACAAGAAATGAATTTCAACGGCGACTAATGTTGTGTAGCCGGAACGACGGGGCTCATTTCGAACAATCTATGAGTTAAATAATTTAAGTGTTACAAAATTGATAGTAAAATAAAGTTGATGTTAGATTTAACGATTAATTTTATTTTTAAGACCAAATGTTTGTTAGAGAAACTTTATCCTGAATATTAATACTACCGATTAGTACAATAAAATAAAGAGTGTTTATTTTTTTAAATTTTAGTTGGTTCGAGTCCCGGGCGAAGCAAGCGAGTTTAAGAAAATCTTTTAATGCAGATGTTTCTTTTCAAAAATAAAGGAATGTCTCCTTTAAGTAAAATGAGCTAGTTTAAGGATTTAAAGTAGTTTCCCTCCAGGGCCTGAGTTTAATTTCCACACTGTATATTTAATGAGAACAGATGCCGCATCAATTTGTTGATCGACCTATGGTAAAGCCAAACTGGTTATTGCTAAGTAGTTTATTTCTATTAAAGTGACTTAAGTGGTGGTCCTGTCAAAATTTCCTTTTAAAAGTAAATTACATAATTGCATAAGAGTTGCATTATTTAGCACAGGACAGGCTGTCCTTGCATACTGCATTCCTATTCAGGGTGGTGCTACTAAATTAAAGTTTCTGGAATTAGAGAGACCCCAGAGATCCTCTTGATTACTTAAAAAGAGACATCAACCACGGTTATTGTAATATTTAATGTGCTAAAGAATAAACGTTTTTTCATTTTCAATCGTTCCGAAAGTGGCATAAATTGCGCCCAAAAAATATGAAAAAAAATTAAAAGGTATCTCTTAATAAATACATTCAAGGAAAATTATTTTTAACATGGTCGGATATACCATTTCTGAGTTATTGCCGAAAATGGTGCGATGGAGATACGCTCGCTCGCTATTTGCTGGTATTTCTTGAGATAGATTTTTGTGTTTGTAGTAACAGCGTCGAACCCTTCACTGAGAATGGTTCAACATGCTCCTGCCCGGTTTTTTGCAATATCGTTTGTTGAAAAGAGTTTGAAAACGAGTCACATAAAATGGGTACTTAATAGATACTGTAGTTTCCGTAAAATAGAAAGGACAGTACATTTTCCTATACCGTATGTTCGGCTATTGCCCTTATCTACAGAAGTTGTTGGATCTGCGCCCCGTTCTGCCAGTACGTTTCGTAGTACTAATTTAGAAGCCTTCCTTCACTGCGGCAACCTGAACCAGTTGCACCATGAACCGGTATTCTTCCTTCGCTATATGGGATGTGAACACGAAACAAATGCGATTATCTGGACGGCGTGCGTCGTGGTACCTTTCTGCCTAAAGTGCAGCAGCTTCATTGCCATTTCCTCTGCACTCGCCTTAGATAGGTAAAATGCAAATTTTATATACTCGGCCGATGTATGTAAATTGGCCTTCGAGACATGTTTTGGAGAAACAGCGTACCTCATTTCCTAAATTTTGATAAGTTGAGATATTTTGTTTTTCGTGCGACTTTTACCACAGTATATAAATAAACCAGTAAAGAAGCTACGAACAAACGCTCGAAACGACGCACTCACACAGACGCACGCCTTTACGAGACCGCTAAGAGGATTTGGCGGTGCTGTCAGTCGCGTGTGTCGCGTCGAGACGAATGGGCTCCTCCGCATTTTACGTTCGTTCTTGAGAAAGATGCCACAAAAGTATTGCGTGGTATACGGTTGTTTGAATTCGGCTTCTTCAAAGAAAGGTAAAAATAAATAAAATATTTTTAAATAAAATGCTTTTTATAATACGATGACGTGTTGCAAAAAAATCTTGTTTATTGTATCTCAGCTAGTTAGTGCAAAATCGATACGTGTGATCTGCGATAACAAATCCGTTGCAAATTGAGAAAAAGTAGCCGCCATCTTTATTTTTTTAGTTATTCAACCGATTGCTTCCAAAATCGATATCTGTTGATGTGCGTGGTCTCCGACAAGGAATTTGTTGGCAGAATGAGAAAAAGTAGCCGCCATCTTGAACTTTTTAGTTATTCAACCGATTGCTTCCAAAATCGATATCTGGGGATGTGCGTGGTCTCCGACAACGAATTTGTTGGCAGAATGAGAAAAAGTAGCCGCCATCTTGAACTTTTTAGTTATTCAACCGATTGCTTCCAAAATCGATACCTGGGGATGTGCGTGGTCTCCGACAGCGAATTGGTTGGCAGAATGAGAAAAAGTAGCCGCCATCTTGAACTTTTTAGTTATTCAACCGATTGCTTCCAAAATCGATATCTGGGGATGTGCGTGGTCTCCGACAACGAATTTGTTGGCAGAATGAGAAAAAGTAGCCGCCATCTTGAACTCTTTAATTATTCAACCGATTGCTTCCAAAATCGATATCTGGGGATGTGTATGGTCTCCGACAACTAATCTGTTGGCAGAATGAGAAAAAGTAGAGGCCATCTTGATTTTTTTTATTATTCAACAGCCTGCTTCCAAAATCGATATCCGGAGATCTGTGTGGTCCTAACTCTCGAAATTGACACTTGAAAAAAAATAAAAATTAAAAATTAAAAGAGTTTGAGACTTGAATTAAATTAAAAGATTTTGTTTGTAAGCTTTCAGTTCTTATATTTTATTCACCGGCTTTTATTGTAAATACATTATATCTTGTTATCTTTTTCAGACGTTCCAAATGGCTTCGCTTAATATCTCGAGAAAAATTGCTGAACAAGCCGCCGCAAAACTATACCGTTTGCGAAACACATTTTGACGCTAAGGATATTTTGCAGGGAACGCATCGCAAAAAGCTCAAAACGAGTTTATTACCATCTCTCCACGTACAAAAAAAAGATGTGCAAACGACAACTGAAACTCCGATGTTGAAAGAAATATGTAGGTACACAGACAGAAGAAAACGTAACAGTTTTAGCGAGCCACAGTGCTCAAACCAAACACCCAAATCTCTTACACCGAACTCACCACGGAAAAGAAAACTAAAATCGGATCTTTCAGAAGCTAAAACACAACAACCAACAACAAACAAATTAGTTGTCGGAGACCACGCACATCCCCAGATATCGATTTTGGAAGCAATCGGTTGAATAACTAAAAAGTTCAAGATGGCGGCTACTTTTTCTCATTCTGCCAACAAATTCGTTGTCGGAGACCACGCACATCCCCAGATATCGATTTTGGAAGCAATCGGTTAAATAACTAAAAAGTTCAAGATGGCGGCTACTTTTTCTCATTCTGCCAACAAATTCGTTGTCGGAGACCACGCACATCAACAGATATCGAATTTGGAAGCAATCGGTTGAATAACTAAAAAAATAAAGATGGCGGCTACTTTTTCTCAATTTGCAACGGATTTGTTGTCGCAGATCACACGTATCGATTTTGCACTAACTAGCTGAGATACAATAAACAAGATTTTTTTTCAATTTTACAAAATGTTAGTGGACAACCCTTACGCTCAATTGGAGCGTAGGTATTTACGAGGGTGCATTGAAAAGTTCTGAGCCTAAGGTTGAATATAATAAAAAAAAAACAAATAAATACTGGCAGGTCAAAGTGCCATATTTAGTCGCCATTATGCACTATCTTTTGTTTTTTTCCTGTCACAATTTTGCATTTTATGCTCGAACTGCTAGGGTAGGGGCACCAAAAGTTGAACGATTAAGCGACTACACCAACTTAAGACCGTTTTATTCTCAGTGAAATTAACCAATTTCACCCTATTTTTTTTTTAATATGGTACAGTATATAGTCTAGATTGAAGATGACTATTATAAAGCCTGTTATTATAACACAGTATTTTTCTAAAAATCGTTGAAACCAAAAATGTGCCGATTTGCCCAAAACATGAACAGCGTGCCCTAATTCTGAACGGTTTGGACCCAAAAGTTGAACTAACATAATAAAAAACCTAAAACATTATATTTTTAAGGAAGGTTCAGAAATAAAATGCAACTTAGCGAAATCAGTCTTTATTTTTTTATTGTTTACAGATAAATTCAGTGATCGGAGTTAGGTGAGCCAAAATACCTACTTATTCTTCGCAAGAGGACATATAATATAGAGTTTTAGGGTTAATATTTGGTAAAATTATATCTTAAAATGAGACAAATAAACATGTATACATATACAGTTCCGTTTCTAGCCAGGGTTTCGTGTCTAGCGGTAAAAACATAACAAACTAATAAACAGACAAACAAAGTTACTTTCACATTTAGAATATTAGTAAATGTTTCTATAAACACTAGTAGGGTTCATATTACAAAACGATGCCTAAAAGTTGAACGACTAAATTTACTTGGTTTAACTTTAGGACACAGAATTTGTGAAATGAACGAACAAAAACCATTAAGAGTTCACGTATTGGAATAGAATCCAAAACATGAACTAGTAAATTTAACTCGTTCAAGTATTAGGCACACATTTTATTATTGAACAGTGATAGTTTTCATAGTAATTGAAACTCCGAAATCTTTGGATTAGACATCAAAAGTTATGTTCATCTTTTGGTTTAAATATACAAGAGCATTGAACGATCACTTTAAGTTATAAAGTTTCCATCTGTCATTTCAGGACGATTTATTAAAACGCTTTAAAAAAAGTACGCCTTGCCTAGTAGCTGAACACCGTTCAAGTATTGGCTTGGGTATACATTTTTGAAACCATTACTTGAACGGCATATTACTCGCTAACTAACCAAAAAAATTAAACAATGTATGACTCCAATAAAAGAGTTATTAATCAAGAATACATACTAAGCAAATCCATCTAAGACTGTCAATTATTGAATTTTATACGTAATTAAAAGCTTAAATTTGGAGTGCACTGACCTTATCTATTCTCCCATACTATCGACGTTTTCGTCGGGAAGATCCACAACGATGACCGATCACGGCCGCGGCTGTGGCGTAACTGTCAGTGAGTTTGAATTACGGCGTAGACAAAGAGTTGCCGCTTAAGACAAAAAAAAACCGAACTTCGTAACACAAGTGACGATTTAATTATGTGATTATTTCGATCGACTGTTCAGCTTTTGGGTGGCGTTCATCTTTTGGTGCCCCTACCCTACATAAGGTCACTGATTTTTCAAGTAATGGATAAAATTGAGCACCGTTCTGTCATAAAATGTTTGCAAAAGAAGGGGTTAACACCAAAACAAATATTTGAAGATATGAATCAAACATAAGGGCAATCTGCTCCATCGTATCCTACCATAAAAAGATGGGTAGCTGGTTTCAAACGTGGCCGGGAGACTGTCCAAGACGAGCCTAGGAGTGGGCGGCCGTTGACGGCTACTACGGACGAAAATGTCAATAATATATGAGATGCGATAATGAAGGATAGGCGCTTGAAGATTGTGGAGATAGCGGAAGCAATGGGTATTTCTTATGAGCGGGCACAGAACATCATCACCGATGTTCTTGGATTTTCTAAGGTGTCAACCAGGTGGGTGCCTAGACTGCTTTCAGTCGAGAACAAACGAGTACGTGTTACAATTTCCCAAGATTGTTTATGTATGTTTCAACGTGACTCCGACGATTTTTTCAATCGTTTTATAACTATGGACGAGACATGGGTCCACCACAGTACACCAGAATCGAAAGAACAATCCAGGCAATGGAAAAGACCAGGTTCACCACCACCCAAAAAAGCCAAGGTCATTTTGTCAGCTAATAAGGTAATGGCCTCAGTTTTCTGGGATTGCAGGGGGGTTATCATGAATATCATGATCTAGACTATCTCCAAAAGGGCAAAGCAATAAATTCGGACTACTATTGTGCTCTTTTACGTCGTCTGCGTGAGGAAATTAAAATAAAGAGACCTGGAATGCTGTCAAAAAAAGTACTGTTTCACCAAGACAACGCTCGCGTTCACTCTTCGGCGATATCAATGGCACAAATATATGATTGTGGATTTGTAGTGCTGCCGCATGACCCTTACTCGCCGGATCTAGCTCCTCCCGATTATCATCTCTTCCCAAACCTCAAAAAACACTTGGGAGGAATATTTTCGACAAATATGGAGGTACAAGAAGCAGTAGACTCATATTTTAACGACCTCAGCGATTCTTTTTTTTTTGATGGGATAATGAAGTCGGAGGCGAGGTGGACTAAGTGCATTGACCTTCATGGAGAATATGTCGAAAAATAAAATTGTTATAAAAAGTGAGCCCGTTACTTTTTTTTACCAGGCTCAGAACTTTTCAATCCACCCTCGTATCTTGAAAAGTAGGCATAGTTTCTTTACTGGTTTATTTATATACTGTGGAATCGCATCTCTTGGCGGCTGAGTGTCGATCGCGGGTTGTTGTCATTTAAAATAGTAAAAGTTTATTTTGAGTTTAAAATCAGTTTTTTCGTCTCTTTTCTGTTCGAATGTTATCGATATTTATTTATAAATAGTTGCTATTATTTTTAATGGTGGTGGTGTTATCGGTAAGTGGTAATTGTATTGTAGTTGTATATATAGCAGTAGTATAATTTTTTTATTCAATTAAGCGGGTAGTCAATGCCAGCGTCCTTATGGACGAGGATGCTGGCCGTGACGCCCCTGATGAAGCAAATTTCCGCCCTTTTTTGAAGGACATTTGCCTGTTACAACATGAGCATTTTGAAAATACTCAGGCGGAAACTTTTTCACCTGTAATGGGGAAAAGAGAGAAAAGGAGGCCTCGCGAGAGGAAAAAAGAAAAAAAATCTAAGGAGCGGTCGCGGTCCAGAGACAAACTCCCTTTGAGTGGCTCGGATAGCTCGGATGTGGAAATAGTTAATCAGGCCTCTAATGATACCCAACTCCATCCTGGCCAGCAAACCATGGTTCATCTGCCGACTCCACCTTCTCCGCCGGCTCATTTAGTTACTAGCCAACCTAGCGATTCCCAAACTCAGACACAAATCCCCCCTTCTCTCTTCACTCCAGTTGGGCGTGAAAAATATAATCGTACTGACCAGGGCCCATTTGTTGTACATGTTCAGAAAGTCGAGGCGACTCCAGATTCAGGGACGGTACTACATCCGGTTTCATTCGGACTTTTCTTACAAAAGAGGAAACGAGAGTTCCCTAACGTGGTTGATGGCAGCGTTAAGAGGATAGGGCGTAATAGAGCGTCAATTAACTTTCATTCAGCGGAGGACGCAAATCAGTTTATTGAGTCACCGACTTTAGTCCAACACAAATACAAAGCATTCGTGCCTTCTTTTAACGTAACCAGAATGGGCCTTGTTCGGGGCGTGCCGACGGAATGGCCGCCAGAGGAGGTACTTGAAAATATTCAGGTGCCAGTAAATTCAGGTGGGGCGCGACCTGTTAAGATTAGGCGACTTAATTTCAAAAAAAACAGCACGGATGGTTCTTACTGCTGGATGCCTTCTGAGACCGTAGTGATAACATTTGATGGCCAGATATTACCTAAGAGAATTTTCATTTGCCTGAATTCTCTTCCTGTAGAACAATATCAATATCCAACTATTCAGTGTTTCCGTTGCTGCCGTTTCGGACACACAAAGGAGAAGTGTCGGTCCCCTCCCCGTTGTTTTCGTTGCGGTGGGTCCCATTCTGGAGATGTTTGTGCTATTGAGCCACATGAAGCGTATTGCTGTAATTGCCCTCAAGGGTTGGGATTGGGACACTTTGCTAACAGTAAGGCATGTCCCGAATACAATCGTCAGACTGCTATCAAAAAATCCATGACTGACGCGAATATCTCTTATGTAGAGGCTTCCAATCTTCATGTAAAGGTAAGTCGAAAATCTTATGCAAATGTTGCCGCAGCCCCTCTCCAGCCCCAGACTCCCTCTCAACCACAAGGATTTACGTCGTACAGGAAGACAGTATTTCGTAATCCCAGATCCCAGCCGTCTCTGGATAAGGGATATGACAGAAACGCCCATCAGTCTATTATCAAAGACCCTGTAATTCATTCTAGTCCTGTTTTCCCCGAATCCGTAACGCAGCAATCGAATGAAAATTTAATAAGGGAATTGATCAAAATCCTTTCTTCTGTTGTAAAAGTACTCGCCCCGTCCAGCCCCCTGGCTGACCCCTCTTTGCTATCCCACGTTGCTCCGTTTATTTCATCTCTTTTGTTTTCTTCAAATAATGGATCAAGTAGTTCTACAATGGAATTGCCACAGTATTAACAATAAGAAACATGATCTCCTCTTTTTAATTAATAAGTATAATCCCTTTATGTTAGCTATATCGGAGATATGGCTTAAATCGGACTCTAATTTTAAGTTACCTAGTTTCATCTCTCTAATGGATTGTAGGGTGGATGGTCGTGCTGGATGCGCCCTGTTCGTTAGAGATCACATTTCTTTTTCTTACGTTCCGGTCCCCCAACATAGCACAAGTTTTCACACTGTTTGTGCTCGTGTAGAAGGTATTACTTTTTTATCTGTATATATACCTAGCCCTTCTGCTACAATCCTTAACGAATTAAAGAAAGTAATTGGCGCCCTACCGCAACCAGTTATTATTATGGGAGATTTTAACGTTCACCATTTTCTATGGGGCTGTGATAGGAATGATTCTATTGGTGATCTATTTCTGGATATTTTGGATTCAAAAAACCTTTGTTTATTAAATACAGGAACCCCAACATTACGCACTCTTCCTAATCAAGCTGTTAGTGCCGTTGATTTATCTTTGGCTTCTCCTATACTAGCCTCCCGAATTTCATGGGAAGTATTAGATAGCTCATATGGGAGTGATCATTTCCCTGTCCTTCTTAGTCTTCCGTTTCTATCTTCAAAAAGACAAACCACTATCAATCCTTTACTAGTATACAATATCAATGGAGCGGATTGGGATAATTACAAGAGTTGTCTCAACTCTGAGATTGTAAGGTTACCTCCCATTACCTCTAACTCTTTACAAATTTGCTCGGATGCGTTGATCTCAGTTATAAAGTCTACCGCATATAAAGTTTTTCCCCTTAAGAACAGTTGTGGGTAAATTGGCATCTCCTCCTTGGTGGGATAAAGAATGCACTAAGGCTGTTAAAGTTAGAAAGAAAGCTGAGCTTACTTATGCTGCTAACATGTCGGTTGAGAATTTCCAAATATTATTAAATTCTATGTCTGAAACAAAATTGTTGCTCAGTAGCAAGAAGTCCGATAGTTGGAAATCTTTCTGCACTTCATTGAGTCCTTCCACACCGGACACGGTGTTTTGGAATAACATCCGGAGATTTAGGAGATCGTATAATACTCGTAGTTGCTCCTACCCTACTTCGCTACAGTGGGCGGAATCTTTTCTTGCCAATATAGCTCCTCCGCATGTCCCGGGTGTACTCGAGTTTCCTATAGGACTCCTTAATAATAGTTCAACTGACCCCTTAGATCAAGTCTTTTCAATTCAAGTGCTTAAAAATGTCCTTGGTTCCGTTAAAGATTCTACCCCGGGGCATGATGGAATTCCATATTCTTTTATAGTTAAAGCGGGAGATTCTTTTCAGAAATATTTTCTTGACCTAATGAATTACATTTTACTTTCCGGCCACCCACCCAAATCTTGGAAATCCCAGTTGATTATACCTATACTGAAAACAGCTAAAGACCCCAAAGATCCGCGCTCATATCGCCCTATAGCTCTGTCTTCGGTCTTGATGAAGATTCTAGAACATCTAATTAAAAACAGATTAGAATGGTTCCTTGAAAGCCAGGAACTATTAGGAAAATCCCAATTTGGTTTTAGGAAAGGAAAGAGCACTATGGACAGTCTGGGGGTTTTTACTTCAGACATTAGGCTCTCTTTTTCGAAAGGTGCTTCGACTGTAGCTGTTTTTCTGGACGTTGAGGCTGCCTACGATAATGTCCAGCTCCCTATTCTCAGGGAAAAACTCCACAAGCTGAGAATTCCGGTGAGGCTGGCGTGCCTTGTGGCCAATCTACTTTCAGAACGGCAAATCACTTTTCGAGGAAGAGACCCCCTAATTAACCCATCAAGATCTGTATGGCGGGGCCTACCCCAGGGATCTGTACTGAGCCCTTTACTTTACAATATTTATACACATGATTTGGAGTGCTCAGTTAATGGTTGTAAAATTTTGCAATATGCGGATGATTTACTAATATACTCATCAAATAGTAATATTGAATCTGCCTGCAATACGGTCGAAAACTCTTTACTATCACTTAATTCTTGGCTCACTTCAAATGGCTTGGGTCTTTCTCCATCAAAAAGTTGTGCTGTTGTTTACACTAGAAAAAGAGTAATTCCTATTGTTAGTATATCAATTGATAACGCTGAGATTCCTGTTCGTTCTTTTTATAAATTTCTTGGGGTTATACTTGACTCTAAATTGGATGGTACCCAGCATTTCGAGTATTTAATTAAAGTGTGAACGGGGTCTCAATACCCTCAGGTGCCTTTCGGGGGTTTGGTGGGGGGCTCATCCAACCTCCTTAAGATTACTATACAATGCTACGATTAGAAGCGTACTAGATTATGGTTCCTACCTGTTGGTACCGGGGAACAAGGCGGGACTGAGAAAGCTGAACCTTATCCAATCTAGAGCTTTAAGAGTTATCTCGGGAGCAATGAGGTCTAGCCCTATCAATGCCCTGCAGGTAGAATGTGCTGAGCCCCCTCTCAATCTGCGTAGGCAATTTATAGCTTTTCCGTGCCCTTCAATTTTCCCATCACCCTATCATACATCGGTTGTTTGATCTTAAAGCAGCTAACTGTTGGAGTCATAAGGGTCCTCCGTGTCTTGTTAAAAGTTTAGAAAAAATTCTGTCTCTTAAGGACCCAGTATTTCACTCCCCGAAACTTCCCCTTTTCGAATTCAGCTACGAAACCATAATTCACAAACCTCGCGTAATTCTAGATTTTGATATTTGCTACGACGATCCTCACACTGACGAGTATCTTCGGCAGATACTTTCCCGTGAGTGGGCGGACTGGAACACAATTTATTGTGACGCTTCCAAACTGACTCCATCTGGGTGCGTTGGGGTAGGGATTTTCCACTCCCAGTATAATATAGTCCAAAAAGTCAAATGTCCTCCGGAAACCTCTGTATTTACTGGTGAATGTATAGGAGTGTTAGAGAGCATTAAATACATTTTATTGGGTAGGTTAAAAAAGTCTATAATATTTTCAGACTCCCGGAGCTGCTTACAAGCCTTGCTCTCTAATCCTTTTTCTGTAAAATTTCACAACCCAATTATTTATCAAATTAAAGAGGTTCTCATAGTTTGTAAGCTTAGAGGGTACGAAGTCGCCTTGGTATGGGTCCCGGGACACTCGGGGGTGTCTGGCAATGAGAGGGCGGATCAGGTTGCCAGGGAGGCGGTGGTGCACGGCGACAAGACTCCTTTCAAGAACTATTGTCATGATGTGGTTGCCTTAGCGTCCAAGTCCTTAGTTCAGACGTGGTCTACTGTCTGGACTGCATCTAGCAAGAGGCGAGGGAGTTTTTATCGTATGGTTCAGTCTTCTATTACAAAAAGACCTTGGTTTGCTAAGGTATATATTCCCAAACAGTTTTGCTCAACTATTATCCGAATGAGACTTGGTCACTGCTGTACCCCTTCTCATTTGGCAAAAATCCACATCCGGGACTCTTCAATGTGTGAATGTGGGTTAGACGACGGCGACCTGAACCATGTTTTCCTTGCGTGCCCTCTGTACAATAATGATTTTCTTTACAAAGATTTGATTCGATTAAAGGTTGCTTTTCCAACGTATATCTTAGAATTAATTCAAATTAAAGATAGAGATATTCTCATGGCCTTGGTTGCTTTTTGTGAACTTAACAATTTAAAGTTATAATAGGCAGTTTCTCTAAGATTTAGGTATCATTATATTGTAATTTATATAAAATATGTATTGGTTTATGGTCACTAACCTATAGTAGTAGTAATGTGTATGTTGTAGTAGTAATGGGTTGTTGTAATATTTCATTAACAAAGGGTTTATGTTATTATTATTTTATTTATTTTTTTCTCCAAGAATAGCAACTATTTATTATACATATTTTTTCGTTTATCGTTCTCGTACTATATTTTTTATTAATTGATTTCAAATCGACATGACGCTGGCTAATCAATTAGCATAGACATAAAAAAATAATAATAATATATATACTGTGCTTTTACTAAATATGATTTATCATTATCATATTATATTGGACACTGTTGAGGTAAGCTATCCATCCCTGTGACCTCTACCTCCCGGACACCTTTGTATAGATTCAAACTATCTGAAATTCCACTTAGGTACATAATTGAATGTTAATCAGTTCGATTTCCATTTTTTCAAGTAAGTAAGTATTGAAGATAAATTGCAGTTGGAGCAAGAAAAACGGTTTTTTTTAATAAGCTAAAATTAAGTAGGTACTTACCTCGTGAAGTACAACTGGCATGTCTATAGGATGTATGTTACGGTAGGTACACATCAGTTCGCAGTCATCAAGTCGCCTTATTTTTAACCAAACCTATAGTAGGTAATGACTAATGACTAATGAATCCTTTTTTGGTATTTTTTTTTTAAAGAAAGTGATGGTAACTGCTGGTTTTTTTTATAATCTGATACCAGTAGGAATAAAAATTCCTACTAGTTGCCAGTGGTAACAGGTGGGAATTAAAACCCAGTTGTTGCCAGTAAGTGGTGGTTCTAAATACCTATAGCAGAATATTTTAATTGATGAGACTACAGTTCGTCAAATTGATAAATAGTGTAAAATAACTGATGATTGATTTTAGTTAACTGTTGAAGTTTAAAAATATTGAAAGGACAGCATATAATACATTTTGGACGTGACATCTCACTTTCGTACTCTTATAAGAAACACCACCAGTTATCCTCCAGTTTAGAAAAAGTTCAGTTAAGAAAAACAAATATGTTTGTCAACCTATATACAAAAGTTAATATATAAAGAAAATTTATAAATGAGTTTATATTTTTTATGTCGTTAAATAGGTGGAAATATATCACAGATCAACACAACCAAGCAGTTGTATAAACTATCAGTCTTGTTACAGTCCTTGTAGGAACCACTTTTTACAGCAGATAAGAATGTTACTAAAAACCTCATGTTTAGAACTCAGAGAAATTTGGCTCCTGTTCATTTAAGTATGTTTGTCATAATTTCAGTATCCATTATTCAATTGGACACAGTTCATTATCCATAAAAAAAATTTTTTTATCTTAGTAACCATATAGGTTCCTTTTAACCTAGGTATGTATAAATCAAAACACACGGCAGTGTGTCCGGCCAAGTTCGAAGGAAAAGCCGAGTGATACTGCAGGTGTATGTATATTCTTTGCACCCTCATATCTTTTTTCCCAGTACAGAACCTGTGGTTTTTATACATTACTAGCGGTTCCCGTGCCCACTTCGTTAGGCAATAAACATTTTTTTTGGGATTAATATATTCCGTGGGAATTTCGGGAATTCCTTTCTTAGTGCACCTCTACGGTACCTAAGCTACGTCCCTTCCAAATTTCAAGTGCCTACGTTTAGCCGTTTAGGCTGTGCGTTGATATGTCAGTCAGTCAGTCAGTTTCTCCTTTTATATATTTAGAGATTCAAGGTCAATATATAAATAATATAATAAGGTTATAAGGTCAATAATGTCACAGCCTAGTATGAAAATGAATGTTCTACAATCGTTTTCATACTAGGCTGATTTTTCTGAAAACTGCTTATTTAGTACTGACTGACTGACTCACCCATCAAAACCTATAGGGTATTTCCCGATGACTTATAGCCTTGAAACTTGGCGTAAGGGTAGATCTTGCAGCACAAGTAAAGGAAAAAATCCGAAAACTAGAAATATGCCTACACCTAATCGAAAAATAGTAAAAATGTATGAAAATTTCATACAGAACTCCTACCTAATATCCTTATATATTATATATTATGAAGGTTTATATAAACCTATATTGTCTACCTTAAATGTAGGCCATGTTCTCATGTGCCACCAAAGGTAGTGGTATCTAAATAGGAGCCAAGTTTGGCAAATGATTGGTTGCAGCCAGACAAATTGATTGCCACTTAATGCATTTTGGGCCACAACTTGGCAGTTTTCTGTATGGTAAGTTATGTATCTGTTGGGTATTTAAGAAAACGGCTCATAATGAATTTAGACAATCTGCTGTAAACAATGTTGTGCCAAATTTGGCACCTATTTAGATATCACAACTTTTGGTGGCACATTAATGTAAAATGAGCCATACATGTAAAATGTCATGTTTTAAAATTGACTCATTGATTTAACTTATCATAACAACAAACATACTCTTTGCTTGTTGTCATATCCTAATGTGAGAATTTAAAGCAAACTTGAAAGTAAAACATGGCTAAATCTTTGAATTAATGATTTCAGTCCATAAAAAGGTATTTTCTATGTTAAAGAATCATCAAACACCATGCTATAAATACAAATGATAATATTAATCTTGTATCAAACTAAATCACTATTATAATCGATAGGGATAGTTTAGTTACCTAGTATTGTTATGGAAAATGACCAATTATGATAAATATTTTTGCCCGTCAATTCCTATGGGCATATACGTAATGGTAATAAGAAGTGTCAAGATCATAAACCTGTATGGATAGTGAAATTATGGACATACACAATTTCTTTACTGATGCATTTGTCAAACAGTGGACTTGGCGGGACTTGAGCAGCTGTAATATGCCTGGGGAGAATACTACAAGACTAACTGTGTTCTATCAGTATTTGTTTTAGTAGTGAAACGGACAGGTGCATGTACAGCCCGACGGGACGCTAGCTTTGTATTTGACTACAAAAATGGACTGGATGGATGTAAATTGTTCGATGCCACAAGACATTAAACAAAGGCAGCACAACCACTTCCATACTGTTTCCAAATCATCGAGATATCACGTCGTGTGCGGCCTGCTACCAGTCACACCAGCATTGCGTCGCCATCCCGCCATATCCACTGTTTGACGATAGCTTAACATCCCAACCCCCACATAGCATGATTACATTACAGTTTAAAAAGTTCAAAATTTACTGAGATAAGTTACTGCTGTGAATGTACCTACACTATAAAATATTACTTGTCTGTAGCCACCTGGCCATTTCATACTTAGGAATACATTCAAGTAACAATTCTTATCTACTATAACACAGAAATTGGTCACAAAAAACTGACATGGCCTAACCCATACTTCTAGAGTTACAACTCTTCTGCATCAGCTTGATTCTTGTAACTTCAGTAATACTTATGATCGCAATGTCCCATTTAATCACGGGTAAAAATATTTTCAAATTGTTCCAACTACCAACTGTTGTCCATCATAAGGTTCATCACAAACACTTACTTTATATTTTCAAACCAATAAAGTTCACAGTTCAAACACAATTTTTATTTATTAGTGATAATTAATCAATACATCGGTGAGATTAGTTTTACCGGCGATCACGGTATGACCTGTGTGACTCTCGGTCACGACTACGACCACGCGAACGATCCGAAGTACGCCACAGAAATTCATCCACTGATCGTTCATACGATCTTTTATCGTACACTAGCACAGAGCGCGGGTAGTCTGCCAATGGCGTGTCATAGTAGCGAGGCGGTGGCGGTGGGGGAGGGGGTGGCAAACCATTGTAGGAAGCAAGCACACCACTGAATCCTGGTGGAGGTACATATGGCAGCGGTGGCAGCTGATGATGCATGGATCGCATGTATTCAGCCACATATGCCTCAGCTGCTGCAGAGCTGCTGCTGCTATAACTATCACGTCCACGGGTAAACCATGCTGGAAGCCTCTCCCTCATATATGGTGAGGGTGATCTTCTTTTATACGAACCAGATGACAGCCGACTTCTAGGCGGCACATATAATTTACGCCTGCTTCTGGACAAGGTATTTAACCGATTCCTAAAATTGGAACCCCTTGTTGATAGTGGTGCTCTATATGTTCTATAATTACCACCACTTTTAGAATAGGCTTTTTTTGATGCCTCTTTAGATTTACGAAGTATTGGGGTCATTTCAATCCCCTCATCCTCAGGAAACAGCCGACATAGCTCTTCAGCAACTTTAGGCTCTATTTCTTGCCCATCTCTCCCAATTTTGACAGGTTTGCCTTCATTCCATGGGTTGTACAGGTGTAGTGTGTTGCTAAATGGCAATTCTTTTCGGCAGATCCAATCCACTTTGAATACTCCATCCAATACTTTAGCAGACAATCCTGGTGGCAATACCCAAGAAATGGGCGGCACATCTCGCCGGGACTCGCTACTCAGACGAGCAAACCCTGCAAACTTTCCACTCTCTTTGACTGAAAATATTAACAACACATTCCTTGATTCTCTATATGCCTGGTTTAAGTTTGCTTCATTTTGTGGTAAAGTGGACCAGACACCTTTGGCTTTGGATAATGTAATATTCTCAGCATTATTTGATTTGATTAGGAAAAATCGCGTATCTCTAAACAAATAATTGAGTTTCGTCATGTAATCATACGTCTTAGTTTTGATGCTGCTAGTCGTAATACGGGTTCTTTTAGTTTGTATTGGGGAATGGCTCTCAGACTTGGTACGTTTGCGGTTCGCGCGTCTTCCTTTAGACTTGGAACTTGCTGAACTAATGCTGGGTGTGCTTGAATCACTTGAGGATGAACTTGACACCTCGCTTCGGGTATCATAATCTTTTCCTTCCTCTAACTGTTTCAATTCTTCACCTATTTCCGCTTCAACTTCACCAACGCCAAGATTGACGGCGTCGGTGTTATTAGAAGCCTCCATTTTCAGTTCGTTGTATTCACAAGCAGTTCATGTAACTTTTAATTAAGACTTAATAGTACCATATTTAGATTCAACTGTAACAAAGCGGGCTTCAATTTAAGCATTAGAGTAAAAGTGTGGCCTTATATTTTGTATTCCAATACAATACAACTGTTTATAAAAGTAATAAATCCATAAGAACACCACCCACCTCATACCACAACCACAACTACCACAGATTACAAACTATTGGATCTCATCTACGCCAAAGAGTAGTGTAATATACTGGGAAAAGAGAGCCCTCTGACGGGTTATTCATGCAGACTGATTTGAAGCGCTATCTAGATTTCTGAACAATAGCCAGCTACAGATTGCGTCCCAGTAACACACTTTTGCTCTCGTCTTGTCGTAATTCGATTCGATTAATATTAATCTGAATCTAAGAATTACGACGAGACGAGAGCAAATTAGTTTGGTACTGGGAAATAAAATAACTAATTGCACGAGAGGGTGTATGAAATGAAATGACAATAAGTATTATTTCATAGCTTTATTTTCTATTTTTATAATATTTAATGTTTTTTGTAATATTTTGTGCAGCTAATTTTTACTTCGTCATCCCCATCATATATTAACTTACCGGACCAAATCCGATTTACCGATCGACACCAGCTTTAAATTATTACATTTAATGTTACACTTAGAAATCTTTCACACTCAAATACAACCGTGGCCATATTAAATGAATGAATGTGCAGCAGGGGTGCCATGCCAAAAATAATATTCCCGTCGGCCAGATCTAATACTTTGTTTTTTTTAAAGTAATTTTTGTGGTAATTTTCAATGACAGAATATTTCTTATGCATGCATGCAGTAACATCTATCTCAGACTCATCGAATAATCGGTGTTTTTAAAGTTCAGAAGTTCAGATGGCGTGACTATCTATGTAGCATAGCACAATATAGGAGACTGTCCCCCCTCAGATCTACGCGTAGTGGAGTATAAAAGGGCCCGCTAGGCGGCGCGACCTTGGACAGAGGCTTGTCGCTAAGGCCGTCGACAATTTCGACAACACAATTTGAAAACAACTGCCTAGACGCTCGGTCTTGACCAAGGTCACGTTGTTGGAAGGGCTTGTTGGTGGACCGCTTAGCAGGCCCTTTACAAGGCCCCCCAGCTTTCCGGTAACCTTTGGGGAGGGAAGATGGTTGACTGAAAGTGTCTGGCTTTTATGTTAGACTTAAATGTTCTGTTAACATCTTACTGATTTAATTTCACTCACTTCTCTTGAGATTGGCGAAATCACGACGGAATACTGTGGTGTGCGGCCACCGAGTCGGACTCGCGCACTGAGGGCACAGTAGGTATTAGTTTATTCCATACATCAAATCATACCAATTGACAACATTTCATTTTGGTGACACCTGCAAATTACTATACGAATCGAAAGGGTTTTGCCTCCTGAACACGGCAAAATATTTATTTAGATTTATTTTTCTTTATTGATAAAATTAAAAGTAAGTTAAAAAAAAAACGAGTTTTACCAATACTATGCCTGAATAGATATAATACCATTGCCTTTTTCACGAGAAAAAAGCTGTCATACTTCAAGTTTGACATTGACACTATTGACAGATGGATAGATACTTGAGATCGGTTGACCGCCATTATGGGGCCATTTGCAACGTTAAAAGATGGCGGACGTGTAATTTGTTTTAGACTTTAATTTTTGGGTAATTAGGTGTTCAAAGTTCTTTTCTGATAGTGATTTGTTCTTTTTATGCCTTTGTGTCGCACAGTGATTGAAGACTTGGACTTATTTCGTGTACCTGGCATCTTTCTTCTCGTTTCAAGTGGACTCGCAGTGGTGCAGAGGTTAAAACTATCTTGACCTCTGACCTACAAATCACCGTACAACGTTGCCCCCAATCTTCCTAGAGAAGATTGGATTGTTTTATTGCTATATTGATATATACTTATATATACTTGACACTGGCGAAATCACTTAACGTGGAAACGCCATATCCCCGCGGTAGTAGCTGTTCAAGTCGCCGCGGGGGCAAAAGAAGAAGAAGAAGAAGAAGACCGCCATTATTAAAAAGAAAAACTTTTTTTTTATACAGATTGGACTAACGTAATATGTCCATTGTGTCGTAGAAATGAAGTTACGCCCTTTTAGAATAAGAACATCTTAATAAATTAATAATAAAATAATTATACATCCTAGGGAAAAAATAAAACTATTAGTCTCTTCCTCCTTCCAAACAGTATCTATAAAACGAATAAAATTAAAGTCTTGAAAATATGAAATCTTGTCAATTGATGGAGGTAAAGGCCGTCAGTGTCTATTTGGACGTTGTAGAGTGCACATGATCAAAAAAGCGATATTATGCCGCATTGTGCTGTGATATGGTGTAATAACCAAAGTAAAAACGTGAATAAACAAAATTCTGGCGTATCATATCACAATTAAGTATTTAAAATCAATTTTTGGGTTTTTTGAAAATTGCGATTTGAGGTTATCTTGGAACACAAAACCTCCTCTTTTTCTTCTTCTTAACACAAAACCTCCACCGCGCCGTAAGCAGACACCAGCCAGTGACGCCAGTAAATGCGTTAGTGAAGTGTAGCGGTGTATGGCGCCATATCGATAGAGTGCATCAATGTCCATAAAGTATCAGGGTAAAGCCAAAATTTTATTACACTTCAATATTCTTATTTACGTCTTATGCTTTTAAAAAAAGAAATTGTAAATATGACGAGTTTTTGTTTCTGATTGTAAACAGTGATGTATTTACTAGCTATGCAAACATCAATTTCAAACGTATACGTACATTTATTTTGATAATAAAAATTAAAAGACAAAATAACAAAGAGAAAGTTCATACAAAAATAAATGTCCATTTGTGCTACTCAAAATATATAAAGTATCCTAGTGAAATTTCTAAGGCATTAATACTAAAGTTTCTGATTCATATCATGGTGTGAGGTTACTGAAATGTCGATTTTATTATAAAAATATAACATTCAAATTAAATGAGTATTTTCTTAGGTTTTACTATGTTGTCTTGAATTCTCGCACTTTTACGTTACCCTACTTATGTTACGGAATTTATATACAATTTCTGAACGGATTATAGTAGTAATTAATCTTTTCACACTAGCAACACTTATAGCAGCCGTTACTGTCAAAATTCTAGCCGTCAACCATTTTGTTTCGTTGTCATTGTCACTGAACAAGCGAACCGGCGCGGCGTGTTTTCGTGATAAAAAACTGTTGAACTTGTACCTGTTATTTACAAGGTATGTTCAAGTTATTTTTCTACCTGTTAATGTAAGACTAACGTTTGAAAACGTAAGATTTGTGCGAACATTACCGCAGCTAACAATTCCTTCCCGTTTTTATGTTAAAACTATGTAAGGCTGTAGACAGAAGGTTTTTATGTTACTTTTCCGTTACTTTTCTGTTACTTTTATGTTACTCTTATGTTACCCCTTTAAAAGTTTATGTTACGTAACGTAAAAGCAATATAAAGCTAGTTGCATACTGTTAAATTAGCAGAACATTGGATGACAACTTTATTTTATTATGTTTATTATTCAATGATTTTCTGCATTTTTATTGCAGATGCCATTAACACCAGCTGAGAAGCAAAAAAAGTACAGAGAGAAATTAAAAATAGAAAATCCAGAAAAATATAAAGAAATGGAAAAAAAAGATTCTGAAAGAGCTTTGAATTATTATAGAGCGAAAAGAACTAAATATACAGAGACAGAAAAAGAAGAACAGCGTTTGAAATGGCGTGAAGATAGAAAGAAGGCGAAAGAACAACAAAATAAGAATACAAACCAAAATGTAGACCAAGAGATGAAAAAGCTGAAGCTTATGCAGTTACGTCGGATAATAAACAATACACTTAAGAAAGAGAATGAAATATTGCGTTCTGAAACAGACACAAATTTTTTTTACAGACAAGAAGAAGTTTGATGAGTTGAATGAAAAATACAATAATGTCATAAAAAATACTAAAGAAATTGATATTGCTAATAGTGCTGCTAATAGTACTAATTCAATCATATGTGATACACCAAAAAAAATAACAGAAAAAATTGTAGATGAAAGTTTACCAGAAGTTGCTACTCCAAACAAAGAAATAGTAAAGAAAAAAATATTAGAGTTGAATGTGCTTAAAGAAGCTTTAAAGGATGAATATGTCAAATCTAAATCAAACGAACAAAAAAGGATTTTGAAGAACATTGTTAACAACGACATAGTAAAGAAATATAATCTCAAAAGTAAGATGACAGCAACTCTTGGACTAAAAACGAATTTGAGAAAGTACAGAGATAAAAACTCAAGAAAACGGTATTGATGCACAAAGTAAGAGCATTTTATGAAAGAGATGACGAGAGTCGAGCATCTGCCGGAAAGAAGGAATGTAAAACTTTTAAAAAGGAAAAGAAACAAAAGAGGTACCTACTAGACTCAATGAAAAAATTACACAAAAAGTATGTGCAAGAGGTTGGAAAAATATCTCTGAGTGCTTTCAAAATGTTTAGACCTTTCTATGTTGTTGCACCGAAACTAGAAAATCGTGACACTTGTGCTTGCTTGAAACATTCAAATATGAAATACATGGTACAAAAACTAAAATTGTTAGGATATCTTGACAACGATGATCCATAGTGTCTGAATTGGTATGTGATCCTAAATCAAAAGATTGTATGTACAGCAGGTGCATTTGTTCGGAAAAGACATTTAAAGGAAATGAGGACCAGGTGAATTTGATGGAAAAAATTAAATGGCCTGTTTGGACTGTAGAAAAGCACGAATATACTAAAGATCATAAAGTGAAATATACAAACAGAATGACTAAAACGGAAATGGAAGGCACAGTACAAGATCTTGTGAAAAATGTCAATAAACAAATGCCGACATTCAAAAAACATATATAATAATAATAATAATAATAAATATATAACATCTATCGTCAATACCAAGAATACAAAACATGTATAACCAATTTAGATCACCACGAAGCTGCTATCCACATTGATTTTTCAGAAAATTACCAATGCAAACATCACGAAGAAGTTCAATCGATGCATTTTGGCTCCGCCAAAGCTCAAATTACATTACATGCAGGTGTACTGTATATGAAAGCTGAAAAGGCATGTCTTTTTGTACTATTTCACCAAGCAATTTACACAATCCATCCAGAATCTATATGGGCACACCTGGACCCAGTATTAAAGTTTTTGAGGTCTATGTATCCCAATATAACTGTTGTCCACTTTTTCTCTGATGGCCCCACAACACAATACCGACAAAAAAAGAATTTCTACTTGTTAAGTACAAAAATTTATGAGTATGGTTTTGAACATTCCACATGGAGTTCTTTCGAAGCTGCACATGGAAAGGGAGCAGCTGATGGTATCGGTGGGGTCATTAAACAAACATTAGATGAAAGAGTAGCTCACGGTACAGATATAGGTACCTCACGCAAAAATAGCCTTCGAGGCACTCTCCACTTCAGATACAACCATAAGACTATTTTATATTCCACCTGAAACAATAAATCCACTTAATAACATTGTTAAAAATCTGATTCCATGTCCCAATACATTGCAAATTCACCAATTGATAACAAACCAAAAATATATCATTAAATATGGGGAAGTAAGTTGTTTCTGCAATAATAAGGGTGGGATGTGTGATTGCGATAACCCAAAAATACATAATTTAGTAAAAAACAGCGACCAATCAACAACCACAAGAAAACGACGATCAACGGACCGAAATATAAAAAATCAAATTCTTATCGCAAAGAAACCCAAAATACCAAATTCATATGATACTGACAGTGATACTAGTACTGACAGTAATATTAGTTACGCAGAAACAGATGATAGTAATACATGCCCCGAAGAGAATGATGAAGATGATGAGCATTTAGAAACAGAAGTAATACAAATAAACACACACAGCGTTACATTAAAAGCAAATAATAATATAGAAGAGAAAGAAATGGAGTTGAAAAATGTATATGAAGTGACTTTGGAAAGAGGTACAAAAGAGGTGGAAGAAAAAAAATTAGAAAAACCAGACACAGACGATAAAAAGAAAATTGAGATAGAAAAGCTAGACACAAGTGATGAAGATGAAGACAGAATGGAGATAGAGAAATTAGACGAAGATGATGAAGAGAGAATAGGAACAGAAAAGTTAAACCCAGATGATAGTACGTTTTTGATACAAAAATTAGAAACACATGAGCCAAAAGTAAAAATTATATCAAATGAGAACGTCTCAATGGTACTGGATGAAAATACTGGAATATTCAAGCTTAATAAATCTAAATGTGATGGAAAATTATTAGAAGCATCTGAAGGAAAGTATATCTTGGCAAAATTTTATACTAAAAAAGGAAAACATACTTACCGATACGTTTGCTTGATCGAAGAAGGTGACAATTTTTCAAAAAAACTGGTTGTGCAAGGTTTTAAGTCGTTGAAAGGAGACAAAAAAAAGTATAAATTAGTTAAGAACGATATATCCATAATTTCTAAAGAAGATATTGTGATGTTCTTACCTTACGCGGATCGAGATTGTAATGGGTATGTTACTTTCCCAAATGAGGTAAATGTTAAAGAAATAAATTAATTTCCTTAACATTCAGCTTATTTGGGATAGTAAGGGTTCATTTATTTAGTAGGGAGTTCTTTTTTCCTTTTCTCTCTTTCTCTCTTAAGATTTTGGTGTGTTTTCCTGCGGAAACTACGCAGGATATTTGAAATATTTTTTTAATTTGCTATTTATAGATTTATATAATGCTAGACTAAGTAGTACCATTGTAATATTAAATATATTTAAAAAAATGACTGACTGCTGAGTTTCTTGCGGCGTTTCTTCTCAGCAGTGGTCTCCTCTTGTGAAGCGCTGGTAGATTCTTGACATGTAAAAGTGCCCGTGCGGCCTACTTACTGAATAAATGTCTTTATCTTATCTTTTATTAAACCTCTGAATGAAACATTCTACAATTCGTTTTATTTTAACTAACAATAGGTGTTGGATCTGGCAGGCACCTAACTAAAACTAAATTAATTTGATCGGCTTCAAAATATAGCTATTACTTTTAGTCCTGGTAATCCTTTTAATAATTTCAAAATCTTAATTTAATCCTGATAAAATAGTTTTAGTAAATTGCGTAAATCATTAATTGAGCATGTAGCCTTATAACACTTTTACGTTACGGTAACGTAATAGTATTTTTCGTAATCGTGTTATAATAGAGAGCTTTTTAGTCGAGTACCGTGTTTAGGCCACGAAGCTTGCTGAGTGGCCTAAGTAAGGTACGAGATTAAAAAGCTTAATTATGACACTATTGTGAACAATACTTTTTGTACGAGTTCATTAAAATTAATAATGTAAGTCATTAATACGAGTATATAAGAAAACTAAAAGTAGATTTTTGACAGATGATGCGACGCTGCTACGTTCCGAAACGCCACAGATTGGCAATTTTGTATCGGATCGAGGCTCCTTAAACAAGGACACATAATTATGGAAATCCGAAGATCTATTTTCAAAAAAAATTCGGTTGTCTAGAGCGTATCGAAATAGTTATTTCGGTTGTTTCTGAAGTAACAACGATGAAAAGAGTGACGTTGCAGTATTCTCTATGAAATCTTTATGAATGATGATTTTTATTTCCACAGAGAAAACGTAAACTTCTTGGCTTTTAAAAGAAAAGTTATCACACCACCGGTTTTTTTTAATGTCCTGGATACAGCAGCAAGTTTAAGTAGATTTTTGACAGATGACGCGATGCTGCTACGTTCCAAAACGCCATACAATATTGGCAAATTTTGTACCGCATCGAGTCTCCTTAAACAAGGGCACATATTATTTAAATACGAAGTTCTATTTTCAATTTTTTTTCGGTTGTCTAGAGCGTATCGAAATAGTTATTTCGGTTGTTTCGGAAGTAACATAGACTATTCAACGATGAAAAGAGTGACGTTACAGTATTCTCTATGAAATCGTAATACAAACATTTTAATCGACGAGTACAAAAAAGCATTAACGTTACTTTAGCGTTACTTTTATGTTACTAGTAATTAAATTTTGGCTGTACCCATCAATTAATTTTTATTCCATTTAAAATTGTTAATTTAATATTAATAATTTTCCTTTACTAAGTGTTCCTTTTAGGTTTCCTCATGATGCTTACATTAAAGATAAATGAATATTAGCGACGGGAAAGTTAAACTGGTTTCTTCAGAAACATGATACGATTTGCTCAGACCATTTCGAGGCTGGAAGTACCACGAAAAGGAGTACCAGAACATAGCTATCTTCTGATGCTTTTCCAACAATGAAACTCCATCCTGATTTTAACGAGGTAAAACTTTCACAAACTGATTCATTTCATAAACATATAATTTGGTAAACTGCTTTTTTCCGGAACTGAAAATATTTCAGGATTTATTTCAGGACTATCGTGTCAAAACGCTTTAGGTTAGGTTAGTTTCATAGAAATCCTGAAATATGTACAGTTTCGGAAAAAAAGCGGTTTGCTAAATGATGTTTGTGAAATCAATCAGTTTATAAATATGTTGAAAAATATGTGGACATCAGACTGAACTACCTTACAAAAAAACGCAACTCCAATTTATACGAATACGAAGTTATTGTAAAAAAAATGTTTTAATTTTGGGGCAGTGATGGCGCTCTGGTTCAAGTTTTTTTATAATCTTGATTTTAATAAACAACCCCAATAAAATGATTTCTGTTATTTTGGCACCTAGTTGGTAATGCATGCCTACAGGTATAGTAAATAATTTTGAATATTGCCGAAGTATTGTTTTTAAAATAGTCATGTGTCCGATTTTGGCTCATTAAAATATCGATAATAATATCGACCTCACACCGCAGCACTCTTAAGCACTTGTGACTTTCTTGTGGCGCACAGATGGTTGACATCTAAGACAATACGGATATGTCATTTATGTAGTAGTGCGTGCACTAGTGTGAGTAAACGGTGACGCCCACTGCACGCTTGATTTGTATGGAAAGTTTGGAGCATACCGTCTTTAGTAGGGGCGCGGTTCTGTGCTCTGGTCTAATACGTCTTAAAATTAGACAATTTAGTGTTAGGCTATTTAAGCGATGTGCACGTAGAATCGGGTCCACTGGCTAGCGCGAGATCCCGTGTCAACGAATTGATCCCAACTCTACAGATTTCTATTACAGATTCCCAATTCTACAGAATCCCAGCTCGACAGATTCCCAATTCTACAGATTCCCAGCTCTACAGAATCCCAGCTCTACAGTTTCCCAATTCTACAGATTCCCAGCTCTACAGATTCCCAATTCTACAGATTCTCAATTCTACAGATTCCCAATTCTACAGATTCCCAATTCTACAGATTCCCAATTCTACGGATTCCCAATTCTACAGAATCCCAATTCTACGGATTCTCATTACCTATGTAAACTATTAGTTATAGGTCTTGTAGTATCGTCTTGTGTCAACAAAGTGGCATTAGATTGAAATATCGACAGTACTCGAGATAAAATACGATTAACCAGCCCGTAATTAGTCATCAATTTTATTATTCTTCAGAAATAGTTTTAACTCCCTAGAAAAATAACGCATTTATAAAGTATGGGGTGTACAGTCAGCATCATAAATATAGTGGCAGTCAATAGTTCCAAATATACCGCGCCATCCAAAATATCCATAAATATGTACTCATTCCAAGTGATCAAATTGTTCAGGCCATCCACTGTATACAAATATACCGGAGCATCCACAACGCCATATACTTGGTAACATTCAACCCGCCGTTAGTACAGCAACGTCCAGAACGCCGTAGGTTTCTAAGCATCCAAAGTAGCCAAAAATACGGGACACATAAGAAAATTGAACCTTATTTACCAGTACGTACGGTTGAATATTCAGTCAAATCATTTTAATAGGTTAGCCAGTAAGCAATTTGACAAACCACGAAAACAGTACCATACTGTCATGGCATATATCTGTCTCACGTTTTAATTTGACACATTATTGCGTGGACTGCGTGGTTTTAAAAGGTTTTGCAATATTGAAGCTGCCAACTTAAACGCATCAATACGTTTCAATATTTCGCCTAGTTAGCCGTAGCCGTTACTGGTCCATCGTAACTAACGGCTAACTAGGCGAAATATTGAAACGTTATAATTATTAATACGATACGATACGTTACGAAATATTAATACGATAAGTTTTCGTGGTTTGTCAAATTGCTTACTGGCTAACCTATTAAAATGATTTGACTGAATATTCAACCGTACTTACTGGTGAATAAGGTTCAATTTTCTTATGTGTCCCGTATTTTTGGCTACTTTGGATGCTTAGAAACCTTCGGCGTTCTGGACGTTGCTGTACTAACGGCGGGTTGAATGTTACCAAGTATATGTGGATGCTCCGGTATATTTGTATACAGTGGATGGCCTGAACAATTTGATCACTTCGAACGAGTAAGGTAAACGTACGCTTCGCCGAATCTGCGGTATCACCGAATTTCGTCTATTTCAAGCTATTAGTCTAGTACTTACAGTGGATATTAAGTTGTGATATTTTTTTACGCTAGCTAGTTAACTATCCCTTCCACTACGCGGCAAAGCCGGCCATTTGCTGTCTCAGTCAGGACGCAACAAGCGATCAAGTCGGTGCAGCGCCGTTTTGTAGGGGAGTCCTTGTGAAAATCGGTAAGAAATCGCGTATACTTCTTAAGGTCATAAATCCGTTTTACGTTACCTTTGTGTTTGAAAATGTGGTTTTCCTGTGTTGCTATTTAATTAGTTTTTGTGTTCTGATAAATGAAGTGAATTTAGTGTAGTCATATTTATAGAAATTAGCAAAAATGTGAATTTGGTGATGAGTTAACCCTCATTTTGACTGGAAGGTTTTACCGAACAGCGTTCGGAATCAGGGAAAGCGTATGTTTTTTTAATTATTTATTTACTGGTTATTTATGACTTACTTATATAATCTACTTTACTTTTCGAATAACTAGAAGTATTCCAAATTTAATGAGTAATTGCCGAACATCAATAAATTAGGCATATTTTGTAAAACTTCGTTGGAAATTTCTAATTTTTACGACTATTTAACATGAAAATAAGCTAATTGGCAAGGCTATTTAAAAAAAAGGATTATATATACTTATTAAGCAATAGTAGCAAAAACCATTATGTATTCATGGTTACATAATAGTTCCAATTGTTAGTAATAATGTCAGATTTGTAATTATACCGATACTTTTACGTCTAAACACTATTTTGTAAATCTGTTCGCTCGATAGGTTCCACATAATTTGCTTTGTCCAGTTCACCGAAAGGCGTTCGGTGATTAGTACCCATTGTCTCTGTTACCGAATCCATGTTTGCCTCAGCCAAATTACTGCACGGTGTTCGTTGGAATATCATCCTTAATCCATTAACAGTTGGGCCGATACTAAAATGTATTCTTTTTCGTGCATTTTTGTAAAGGCCAGCGCTTCTCAACATTTAAGCCGTTAATGTTTTAAAACTAGTTAGGAGTTAATTGTCAATTATTATTTTTTACTAGACATTTATTATGGAACTGCTGATGATGGAGCCGTAACGTGGCGAAAAAATCTCGAATGTTAAGTATTAAAGTAGGCCATGTTTGGTCTTGTTAGTGTCGTGTCGATTAGGATTTAGCTCTCAGATAGTTAATAAAAAAATAGTCATATGGTTCGGAAGGCGGTGACAGAATGTCATATTTAATTAACTTAGACCCTCTGGCTTAGGCTGGTTGTCTTAGTTATGTCAATATTAGTACCTATATATACCTATTTGTTTAAGCTATTTTTAAACAATAACAACTTTTTACAAAATATTCTTATATAAGAAGTGACAGTGACAGTAGCTGATTAAAAACATATAAATTGTGACTTGTCAAAGATCTCTAATAAAAAAACAACATATATGTTTTGAATTACGCTAGTTTATCTTATTGTCGGCCTTTTAATAAAATATCTTGATCTCTATATTATTTGCTTCGGTAACGTGACATGTAAGGCTTAATAATTATAACTTTAAGTTGATTTTCTATTTTATTTTACACTGCCTGTTATTATTAAAAATGTTTATTTTTTAAGTTTTATTTGCTGAGATTTAGTGTTTTTTCATATAGTTATAAAAATAATTGAATACCAAAGTAATAAAAAAACTGGTTTCAAAGACTGTTAAATATTTATATTTTTAGTTAAAATAAAGGGTTTCTAGATACCATATAGATAATAATTTTCAAATTATAATCAGAAAAAATGTTATTTCATTCAATTTGGTCACATTACACAGCATGGCGTGTGTCAAAGGTGATAGTGAGACCGTGATTTAAATTGCTACCATTTGAATAAATAAATAAAATATAAATGCCTATTGTTTCACTAAAGTTTGAGCACTACTCAGGCCAAATTTTCATACATTTCTTCCCTAGTTCGGTGATGCGGCGGCCCGGTTCGGTATTATGTGCAAATCAAGTTTCTTAGTTCGGTAAATGGTACAAACCAGGTTTAGTGATTCAAAAACCTTTAAAAATATTTTAAACATATTTCTAACCATGTAATGTATTTCCAAGTACATTAAAATGATGACAATTTTATTAAAGTTACCATTATTTTATAGATCATAAACGTATCAAAATCCCAGACCTTAATAAAAAAATAAACGTACATCCAGGTCTTAAGCGTTCGTCGAAACGTACATTTACCTTACGTATTTACGGATATTTTGGATGGTGCGGTATATTTGGAAATATTGACTGCCACTATATTTATGATGCTGACTGTACTAGGTGTCCCAGTGTTTGCTTTTCACTTTGTATGGAAAAAACAACTTTAGGTTAGGTTAGGTTAGGTTAGTTACTCAAAAAAATTACTGGGGAAAAAAACAGGCAAATAGGTTTAAAAACTTCGCTGATTCGTAATGCTTCTAAATATGTAAGATACCACTGAAAAACTTATGAAATAAAACATGAAATTAATGATTTTTTGAGACATGGACATAAGGGAAAATTACAAAAATTCTGATTTAAATGATTAATATTTCCGAAACTAGCAAAAATCTTTGAACATACATAGGAGTCAAATCGATAGCTTTTTAGCGTCTCTATCAGCCCTAGGCGGGTTGACGTCGGTTTCTGGGACAACCTGTATAATGTCGACCGCTCTACATTACTGAAGTTTTTCACCTATACCTACACTATTAAATGCTACTCGAGCTGGGAATCTGTAGAATTGGGAATCCGTAGAATTGGGAATCTGTAGAATTGGGATTCTGTAGAATTGGGAAACTGTAGAGCTGGGATTCTGTAGAATTGGGAATCTGTAGAGCTGGGAATCTGTAGAATTGGGAATCTGTCGAGCTGGGATTCTGTAGAATTGGGAATCTGTAGAGCTGATAAAAATCGAGTGTAACGGATGGCTTGACAAACGAGAACTGTCAACGATTACTTTTTCTCACTTTTTTTTTTAATTGGAGACCCAAGGCGTAAGGGGGAAACAGGCATTGAAATTTATGAACTGTCAATTCAGTGTTTTAAAAATGATTTCGGAAAAACTATACAACATAAAAATAAAAGGATTTTTATTCTCAGATCTATATAATAATTACTGTCGAAATAAAATATAAAATACACCACGACAAAAAACTATACTCACCCAGGTTTGATCTAGAACCGTTGGGGGGAAAGATGCCGTAGTCGCCACGCTTGGCAGGCGGGTTGGCGACCGCAGTTATACCATGTAGTCCGCGGAGGACGCTGCTGCCCATCCTCCGAGTATGCTTGCATTTGTATATTTCCTCTGTTTGTTACTCTGATGAGCGAATCTAGCAGTAGACACCATAGGAGTGGTGACAGACATCCTCCCTGCGGGAAGCTTCTGCATATCTTTATCGTTATTGAGTCTCCAGGTCTACACCCAGTTGTTCTGTGATTGCCCTACCTGTGAGCATGGCCCTTATCCATTTTCTTATTGCATGGTCTATTTCGCTCGTTCGTAGACATTTATTTATTGCTTCGAAGGTAGCTCTGTCGAATGCGCCCTCCACATCGAAGAAGCAACCTAGCGCCATCTCTTTTACTTCTATAGCTCTTTCTATTCTTGTGGTCAGGTTGTGTAGGGCGGTCTCTGTTGATTTCCCTTCTACATAAGCATGCTGGTGACCATGCTGAGGCAGTGTCCCCCTTTTATCTGTGCATCTATGATTTTCTCAAGTGTCTTCAGTACAAAAGGCTTATGCTCCTAAAGGATTTTGCATCCTTGTAGCTTTTCTTGCGTGGTTTTGGTAGGAATATCACCTTTACCCCATTCCAGATGTCTGGAATGTGACTTAGCTCTAGGCTTTCTTAGATTTCTATGAGGCTTTTCCAGATGTGTTTCCAACCTTTCTGAAGCAAGATTGGTATCATTCTACCCGGGCCAGCCGCTTTGCACGGGGCTAAGGAATTTATGGCCCATTCCACTACTTTGTCACTTATTCTGGAGATCGGTATCCTCTCCGTTATGTTTGTTAAGTATGCGATGCTCTCTTCTACAGATGCATCATCTTCCTTGCAGTTGTTAAAGTGTGTGTTAATCATCCTGTAGCCCTTTTTTGCGTTCTGTTACTACGTTCGATCCCACCATTAGGCTGCCTATACTTTTGAAAATTGGAAAATTTTGGAAAGCTACTAAAAACTTAAATTATAAAACAACTGTACCCGTTAGTATAGAAAATGTTTCTGAACATAAGGATATTGCCCAGTTATTTTCGCACCACTTCAAAGTTGAGCCTGAGCTGGCACGCGATGTTCATCTGTCTGTAAGCGATAAGAACCGTGTCAAACAGGGTAAGTCTGGACTACGTCAGTTTACGCCTAAAGATGTTATGGAGACTGTTAGGCGGATAACACGTGGAAAATCACCAGGCTTTGACTCTTTAAGCATAGAACATGTTATTTACGCAGGTGATGATATCTACAGAGTCCTAGCAGACCTGTATAATTTATGCTTGGACCATAGTTATCTCCCTAAAAATCTCATGAAGACCGTGGTGGTTCCAGTTCCTAAAAACAAAACGGGGGACCTCACCAGCATTAAAAACTACCGGCCTATTTCGCTCGGTACAATATTGGGTAAAATACTGGAGAGGTTACTCCACCCGTCTTTAAGAGACAATATTGTTGTGGATGATGCGCAGTTTGGTTTTCGTGCCGGTCTCTCAACAGATTCAGCGATATACTGCCTCAAGTCTACTGTTAATTACTACATACAAAGAGAAACATCAGTTTACGCGTGCTTTCTTGACCTCAGTCGCGCTTTCGACCTGGTAAATTATAATTTACTGTGGAAGAAACTCGCTGGGTCAAATGTGCCTACCGGTACCATCAATCTGTTGAGATTCTGGTATGAGAACCAAACTAACGCAGTGAGGTGGGGCGACTCCACTTCTAACGATTATAGGTTAGAGTGTGGAGTTCGTCAAGGAGGGTTGACATCGCCGGACCTCTTCAGTGTTTACATAAATGGCCTGATTGATGAGCTAAGGAGCACCAAAGTAGGTTGTCACATTGGCAACACATGCCTGAATAATTTTAGTTATGCAGATGATATGGTGCTCCTTAGCCCCTCTGTTAAAGGTCTTAGAACGCTCCTGGGCGTCTGTGAGCGTTATGCTTTAGACCATGGTCTCAAGTATAACGTCAAGAAGACCCAATTTATGGTCATCAAGTCAGGGAGGGGTCCGGACAATGTTCCCCCAGTGTTTTTGAATGGAGTCTCAATCGAAAGGGTAAGCCAGTTCAAGTACTTGGGACATATTGTGACGGAGACCCTCAAGGATGATCTGGATATCGAGCGCGAACGTCGGGCTACTGCTGTGAGAAGTAACATGCTCGCGCGAAGGTTTGCACGGTGCAGTGCCCCAGTAAAATTGACATTGTTTAGAGCATTTTGTCAATGCTTCTACACATGCCAACTCTGGGTTAACTGCACCAGGCGCGCCATGAGTGCGATTAGAGTGCAATATAATAACGCATATCGCATTCTAATGAAGCAGCCACGTTATTGTAGCGCATCGAGCATGTTTGCGGAATCTGGAGTGCCTGACTTCTTCGCAATTATAAGACTGCGCATTGCGTCATTTCGGGACCGTATCAGATCATCCAATAATGATATTCTCCGTACTTTGTCCGAGCGCTTGGACTGTCGGATCTCGAAGTTTTGGACATCTGTGCATCGCGACCAAAATAGGAAGTAGTGAAGTAAGTTTAATGTATGTTGTATGTTTTATGTTTATTTTTACAAATTTATTTTGCTGCTTTTTATTTATATAACTGTGTTTTGTGACATGATATGGGTACTGCCTGAAATAAAGTTTTATTATTATTTGTATGTCTTTACCATTCACGGGACTATGGGAGTCCCGGACCTTTGGATGGCGTACATGGAGCCGAAGCCAACACGCAGAGGCCCTTTAGACAAGTTTAATTTAGTAAAGTGATGGGACACCAACCGGCGATTGTCCCTGAGTTCAAACTATACAAGTATGCTCCCACGGACAACCAACGGTTAGTGTAGGACTATTTAAGAAGGATGGAAGTATTAAAATAGGCTCTATGAATGAACAGATATGGACTGGTGAACTAGGCTATTGATGAAACTACGGCGCCTGCCTGGCCAATGCTAATTACTTTGGTTGAAATGGCAGGCGGTGACTCGCCAACTCAATGGAATGGGCCTCCCGAAATAGCCGCATATATATAGCAGCAGGGAGGTAACAGTTCCAGAGGGGCTAAGGGTGGAGAGGTGCTTCTGGACTTTAAACGACCATAAGGTGCCCACTCACCACTTATGCAACACATCCACCCTTCGAGCATATAACTCTTGCGACTCCACTCTGACCGGCCAATAAAGGCAAGCCAGAGGTGAGGGTCTGTTCCTCGTCATTATTCACTCCAGCCGGCCGGTGAAGGCAAGCGTGAGGTGAGGAACAGGACCTACCCTCGGGAGCATTCAGGTCCGTGGTGTCGCCACTCACCAACAGCTCGCCACTAGCTGCCCTGCGGCCATTATTATTATTATTATTATACCCGGCCCGGCGAACCTTGATCCCTATGACATTGACAGTTATTCCTACGACACAACCTTGTAGTGGCGTCACCGTTACATTAGAATTAGTGATGGGCGATTTCTGAAACATTACAAAACTTTTCTTAACTGCGTAAATTACAGCTTCTGAAAGTTACATAATTAGATGGAAATGATTCTGACACATGTAAATTTCATAGAAAGTTTCCGTTACATTACAAAACTTTAGTAATTTTCAGAAATTAAATGATTTCACTTTAGTAACTTTAGGTGAAAGTTTCACTTTTGAAACTTTCAGAATATTGCAGAAATTTAAGTGAGTTTCACTTTTGAAACTTACAAGCCGCCCATCACTAATTAGAATCGAATTGGAGGCTTCTAAAAATGGCATTTATTAATTTTAGGTAGATTTATGCCTTTACAATGATATTCTGTTGGAATTATAACAATTCTTAACATTTACGAGAAATTATCTCAATCAGACTTTACTTTACTTTAAAGTTACATGAAATTGTTTTTATTTCACTCAAATTTATAATTATTTCTGGGGACACCAGTTTTTGTTTTATTTAAAATTAGGTTTTATTAGTAGGTATCAGTTTTCATGTGTGATGTGTGTGTGTGTTCTATTGAATAGAACGGAGCGCAGCATACATACACTCACGATTGTATACCCAAGAAAATAAAAAAAATAACCATAGGACAAAACCAAATAAAACAAAACCTGTTCAGCGATCATTTATTTATATATTTATCTATATCCTATTTCATAGTTACTCGTCGAGAGCAAAAGAGATAGTAATAGACGAAGTTCGAATAACGGACTTCAAACTAGAGCACACGTTTACCAACGTGGCTGAATGCAAGTCACGCTTTTGCCTATAAAAAAGTTAAGTTACATCGACACGACCCATCACTAACATAAACTGTCGGGGGGCCATTTGCAACGTTAAAAGATGGCGGACGTGTAATTTGTTTTAGACTTTAATTTTTGGGTAATTAGGTGTTCAAAGTTCTTTTCTGATAGTGATTTGTACTTTTTATGCCTTTGTGTCGCACAGTGATTGAAGACTTGGACTTATTTCGTGTATCTGGCATCTTTCTTCTCGTTTCAAGTGGACTCGCAGTGGTGCAGAGGTTAAAACTATCTTGACCTCTGACCTACAAATCACCGTACAACGTTGCCCCCAATCTTCCTAGAGAAGATTGGATTGTGTTTTATACTCATATAAACCTTGACACTGGCGAAATCACTTCAAGTGGAAGCCATATCCCTGCGGTAGTAGCTGTTCAAGACGCCGCGGGGGCAAACAAAAAAAAAAAAAAAAAACATAAACTGTCATAGGGATCAAGGTTCGCCGGGCCGGGTATAGTTGACAGCGATTTTTACCAGCTCTACAGATTCCCAATTCTACAGAATCCCAGCTCGACAGATTCCCAGCTCTACAGATTCCCAACTCTACAGAATCCCAGCTCTACAGTTTCCCAATTCTACAGATTCCCAATTCTACGGATTCCCAATTCTACAGATTCCCAGCTCGAGTAGCATTTAATAGTGTAGGTATAGGTGAAAAACTTCAGTAATGTAGAGCGGTCGACATTATACAGGTTGTCCCAGAAACCGACGTCAACCCGCCTAGGGCTGATAGAGACGCTAAAAAGCTATCGATTTGACTCCTATGTATGTTCAAAGATTTTTGCTAGTTTCGGAAATATTAATCATTTAAATCAGAATTTTTGTAATTTTCCCTTATGTCCATGTCTCAAAAAATCATTAATTTCATGTTTTATTTCATAAGTTTTTCAGTGGTATCTTACATATTTAGAAGCATTACGAATCAGCGAAGTTTTTAAACCTATTTGCCTGTTTTTTTCCCCAGTAATTTTTTTGAGTAATCTAACCTAACCTAACCTAAAGTTGTTTTTTCCATACAAAGTGAAAAGCAAACACTGGGACACCTAGTACACCCCATACTTTATAAATGCGTTATTTTTCTAGGCAGTTAAAACTATTTCTGTAGAATAATTGATGACTAATTACGGGCTGGTTATCGTATTTTATCTCGAGTACTGTCGATATTTCAATCTAATGCCACTTTGTTGACACAAGACGATACTACAGTACAGTATACAGTTTACATAGGTAATGAGAATCCGTAGAATTGGGATTCTGTAGAATTGGGAATCCGTAGAATTGGGAATCTGTAGAATTGGGAATCTGTAGAATTGAGAATCTGTAGAATTGGGAATCTGTAGAGCTGGGAATCTGTAGAATTGGGAAACTGTAGAGCTGGGATTCTGTAGAGCTGGGAATCTGAAGAATTGGGAATCAGTCGAGCTGGGATTCTGTAGAATTGGGAATCTGTAATAGAAATCTGTAGAGTGACAAAGTAATGATTTGTTTTCCCAAGCTAGCTGGCTTATGCTACTACATTTGTTGACCATTATTTTATTACCAAGATAGAGGATCTACATTCGCTTAAATAAAATACAAAAGTTACGTACTCCTTGATCAACTATAGTTGCCATCCGTATTGAGGAATGACTGGCCTACTGTCAACTATTGTTGACAACCAGTTGTAAACCGAACTCAACCAAGTTAGCCTTTTGTATACGAGTATTAAGTGTATTCTTTTTTGATATAAAGATTAAATAAATAAATATTACAGTTGTGAAAGAACGGAAAACTAGTTCTACCCTGACAAAGACGCAATTTTTAAATCAATCTTAATAAGATAGTGATATCATTAACGATAATATTAATATCAATATCGAATTAGTTACACCGCTATCAATTACCGTCACATGAGCGTTACCTACCGTAAAATAGCTGAAATAAGTGTTCTTATTACTTTCATGCATATTTTTCTACTAAACCGCTAGATGGCGTTCCTGACGCTTACGGACAGTTTTTCTATGACAAGCTCCCAATGGCCACTTCATTACATTACCTATAATAATGAATCTCTTTGTACTCAAACCAAAACTCGAAAAACTTTGGCAGCGTACGGCGCGTCAAGACGAGCGCCCGCCTGACACTCAACTAATTAGCCGCACGTGCCAGGCAGAACATTTTGTAGGCAATAGCGCGGAGTGCGCCCGGCCTGTTATAATGAAAAATGGCAACTGAGCGACTTTTATGTAACTACTATACGACTGAGTCGGGTAATTTGCGCGTAAGTCGCGCTTTATATTACGTTAACGGAAAATTACTTTAACTCTTATAGTTTTAAGAGAACTACATGTTAAGAAAACTACAATTACATTATTGAAAGCAGATTTATACGCATTTCACCATAATTATATTAATTATTTAAACAATAAAAAATAAAAATGATTTGATGATTTTTGGTGTTCCCAGAATAGGATTTGTTATATTTAGTAGGAGTAGAATTGATGGAAGGCTGGAAAATTATAAACCACTGTTAGATTTACTTTATTGAACATTTAATCCCCATTTTTTATAAAATGTCTGAATTACACAAAAGTAATCTGGAATGAAGTGCCAAAGAATTCTTATTTATCTCTTATAAATTTACTTCCACTTATCTAGTTAGTTGAATTAAGTAAAAAAACACCATGAATCTACTTGTCCCTTACTTTGATAAGATCATTTAGATCTAAAGCTACACATATTTCCTTAGAGTCAGTGCGGGGATTCCTGTCCAAAATTTCAGTAATTGGATAGTAGTTCTCACGGTTGTCCACATTCCACCCCGAATACTGAAAAATAAGAATAAAACAAATGAGAAAAATATCATAGTAGACTGTCCTAAGTCAGTTCAAAATAAGGCATTAAATGCTTACCACACAAGTGCACTTATGCAAAACTTTCCCACTGGACTCCATTGGTATAAATTTCTGTAGAAGTGCCTTCCCATCAATTTTCCACAGGTTCAATTCGTCCAGTTTCGATGTGACTGTGTCTCCATCCCATTTCACATCTGTTTTCAACAGGACAAAGTTTCCAGACTGAAAAGAAACAATCCTGATTGTTGCATCATACATGCCGAAAGGCACAATATTTATAAGCCACAGTGCTTATGAATATGAATAATAAAACCACAATGAAAACTCTAGAAAACAGCTGCCAAATTTTAAAATTCCTTTGTTTTGATTACCTAGTACTGGGCTTCTATTCTACGACAGTAAACAATGTGTTTGATCTGTTATGGTATTACTTTTACCTCGACCGCCATTACTGTGAAGTAAATAAGAGTTATCAAAACATTGACAATATGATAACATGTCAAAAGCGATATTGTTTAACATCTGAGAATAGAAGTCGAGCATCTATATTTAGAGTTGTAGGTTTATTATTAAGGTGATGGAACCAGTAATGGACGAGGCACCACTAATGGACACTTGATTCTTATTTTACAGAGGATAAGGGTTATTCATTTGTTTTGCAACAATCAATTTAGGACCGTATGAAATTTGAATTAAGAGTGAAGTGTCCATTACTGGTGCCTGTCAGCTAAAAGTGTCCATCATTGGTGCCGTCACCCTAGTACCAATGGAGAAGATGTAATGCAGTGGAACACACCGATGCAGTCACTGCTGCTTGGGTAAACCAGTGATTTCTACTCTCTCAAAACACTGGTAGTGTCATTCACCACACCACATTGCTTACAGAGAGAGAAGTTGGCATTACTATACAAGGACATTAAAATTTATCAAAACAAATGACTTACATGGAAATGCTTTGGTACATCTTTAGATTGGCTGGAATCTGACTTGTTGCCATCAGAGCCATTCTTCTCATCATCCGAGCCTTCTTCTTCATCAAGCTCACCATCATCTTCTTCACCTTCACCTTCTTCATCTTCATCCCCCTCCCCCTCTTCATCATCTTCCTCTTCTGAAGAATCCTTACGTTTCTTTTTGGAGTTGTTGAGAGATGCTCCTTTTTGTGTACGTTTGCGGCCTACACGCCCTCCTGGTTGTTCATTCTGTATATTAAGACAAAGTAATGTGATTATATGGTTTACCAAAGACGTATAGTCTTTCATATTAGAATTTCTCTAAAATATTTTTTTGCAATGGTTACTTGACACTAAATTAGCACACACCTTATCAACAACACTATTGTGCAAATAACATTTAACACATTCATTGCCAACTCAACCCAAGAAGAGGAATACTGGTAGCTAGTGTTAATTTAAGAGCGGCCGTCCACTTTTTAAGCTGACTATAGACTACTTTCAATTTTCTATACCAGTTACTCAATTTGAAATTATATTGAGTAACTGGTATGGAAATTGGAAGTAGTAATTTAGCAATTGCATATTATTTTTAACCATTTTGATATTATCTAATTTCTGATATTAGCACTAACGGCACAGCGTACGTTACAAATAAGGAAACTTGAGATGCATGCTTCGAAAATAACTAGAGTAGGTATGGGGACTCACAAGACTTAGGGAAATCTCAAGTTCTTTTCTATATTAACATTGTAATCCTTAATAAAAATAAACAGACTTATGACAGCTAAGCAAAATAATGGTAAACTGAGACTGAAAAGAAAATAAGAAGAACAGTCCTATTAGTGCATAACCTTAGCAGTTTGGATAATAAGAAACTAGTTACCTATAATAGAATTCGAAATTCGCTTGTAAGGCGTATGAATCCCAATGACCGAAATTAAAACTATTCGAAATCAAAGATCACAACAAAACAAAGGCATCGCGATAAATAATGTTTCACGTTATACTTCAACGTACCGAATCGGCATCCGGCGTCCAATCTTCTCCAGAGTCTTGGAATTCTTCTGGCTCGGCTGCGGGCTCAGACCCCTCGGAGTCATCGTCAGCTTTCTTTACGGACTTACGTTTGCGCATATTTAGGTAAGTTTAAATGAAATAGTCTAAAACAGAATTCTTATAGGCAAAACCCACGCCGTTTATAATAAATGAAAGGAGAAGACAAGCAAAGCATAAGCAACGCTTTTCAAGCAATCGACAAGGCTTGCCCGCTTGCTTGCTTACAATCTTGCCATAGACGAAAATTACTTTTTTTACTATAGGATATTCTATAAAATCAGAAATCATAAGAAATAAAAATAAAAATATTAGTATTCAAACAAATAGTACGAAATTAAAATCAATTACGTATGAAGGTATTGATTTTTCAATTATGTATTTCGTTTAGTACATTGCATGCATTGTATATTACAAAATGTAGCGCTGCAGCCACATCTATGGTCTTTGGCGAAGATTCGCTTTGGCATCTCATACTTTAGTATATGGGCTCGTTACATTCACGCGCCGTTCGCGGGCGCGAATCTCGCGTGAATCGCGGAGCGAACTCTTCTTGGCTCCACATTCACAGTGTTCACAATTGTGTTCACAGTATAGTTCGCGCTCTCGACGACGTAATTAGGTCTACATTAGACGAAAAAAAATAGATAAAAAATAAATCGAGGAAAAGAAGATGGTGGATTCAGTCCAGTTTTGATGGTATTGGGCTAATGCGCGAATGTGGAGCCAAGACGAGTTCACGCGCAACTTATGCGTTCGCAGGTCTTGAACACGGGCCAATCAACCGACAAGAATTGGCTAACGAGGCGCGAACCTGCTAAAAATATACGAATCAGCTCCACATTCACACTTTCACGCGTTCACGTATTGCATTCGCACGTTCGCGCGTGAATGTAGAATGCCTAATAAAGAAAGAGACTTCTACACGAATATTCATCGTTTCCCACAGATGTGGCCACATCGTAACTACCTATACTACCAACTTCTGGACAATATTTTTATTGATTACCTTATTTTCGTTATTTTTTACTTGAGTAAAAGGTTTTTAATAAACATGACGAAGAGTCATTAAACTTACACATATTTCATTTAATTATTTACCGTAACAAAGTTTATTATAAGATTTTTTGGCATCACCAATATTAATTATTTTTTGCTTAAAAATATTATATGGCAATCCTGCCTGGTGGTAGACCGAATCGAATCGAAGCGAGCTAGCGTCGTAGTCGCGTCGTTCGTTGTCATATCAGCTGATTGCGTCATTGCTTGTAAAGACAATAACGCAAAAAACAAAAAACAAGTCGTAGTAGTCGCATTTGGCTTTGTGATTAAATCGGAAATTTCTGTGTCAACATCTCAAAATGAAATTCCAGTACAAGGAAGAGCATTCTTTCGAGAAAAGGAAGACTGAGGGTGAGAAAATACGCAGGAAATATCCGGATCGTGTACCAGTCATTGTCGAGAAAGCACCGAAGGCGAGGCTGGGAGACCTCGACAAGAAGAAGTATTTAGTACCGTCCGATCTAACCGTCGGCCAGTTCTACTTCTTGATCAGAAAACGCATTCACCTTCGGCCCGAGGACGCGCTGTTTTTCTTTGTCAACAATGTAATCCCCCCTACTTCTGCTACCATGGGCTCCCTGTACCAAGAACACCACGATGAAGATTTCTTTCTGTACATAGCATTCTCTGACGAAAATGTTTATGGCTCCCATGCTTAAATTTCATAATATTTCCTATTTTTAAATGAATACCTAATTATAAAATGTGTAGAATTATTTGACCATATGGTAAAACCTAGTTTCTAAGGCTTAGCTTAATGTTCTTGTATTATGTGTTAAAAGGTGATAATTGATTTATTTGCTAATTACAGACACCAAGTTTGTGTTTTTGCACTGTTATTAATTTTAGAATTCCACTATATATGGGTAAATAATGATGCATTGTATCAATCTCTCTTTGATTTAAAAAACTTGTAATTATTTCTGTATAAATAAAAATCCAAAAAAACTCAGTTTTTACTTCATTTAGTACCTTTCCCCATTTCTGATTGGCTATTTCATTGTAACCTGAGGTCCCAGTTTGTAACATACAATGATACACTGTACAGTCAAACTCATAAGTCACTGTACATTTTAGTACCTTGTTGCAGTAACGTATTCAGTGAGAGTGGTTCCAGATTATTATAATCAATAGCTGCGACAAGGTACAGCGACTTATGAGTTCGACTGTACCTATGCTATGGTATTGTTGATCGAAGGAGTATGCATGTGAATGATAGATACAGATTATTCATCGCAGAAGCAACAGGAGTATTTTTTTAGTAAATAAACTATTTTTACTAAATAAAAGGTTAAAAAGGTTCTTGGTTCATCAAACCTCTTATTTTTACATACATACCTTCACGCCTGTAATCCCAGAGTGTGCTAGGCAGAGCTACAGAATTACAACTTTGTTAATAATTCAGTATCTTTATGTTATTTTTTATGTTCCCAAATAACATAAAGATGGCTGGACCGATTTAGAATTTTCTTTGTTGGAAGAGTATACTTTTCAGGTGGTCTTACTGTCATCAGGTCAAGGTTCTAATTATGTGATCCTGGAGAAATCGAGGGAACTCATCAAATATTATTGGGACACTTATTTTGTGTGTGCTCTGATGTACTCCTCAATAGCAAATAATAAATTTGTTGAGTTTGATCTCCTTTGGCTGGTTTTTTAACTATCAGTAATCCAAGAACAGTCTGTAATAACAGTATATATATAAAATAATATGCAAACGGTCGAACATAGAACCTCCTTTTTTTGAAGATGGTTAAAAAAGTAATTTTTAGAAAGTATTATTAGTTTATTACATTCAAAATTAGGTGCACGCAGGCAGAGCATGCGAAAGAGTGCATGTAGCTGAAATGCGAATGTTGACATGAATGTGTTGTAATCATGTTGTAATTTACCAAGAATAGATAGGAAATAATGACCGAGTATGTACTATCAGCCCAATGGAACCCTGACCCACCATAGAAAGAAAGGTGCCACAGTGACACTTCTTACGACTTGAATCATAACATCACTGTGACGTCTGTGACACAGTTCTATGATGGGTCAGGGTTCCATTGGGCTGATAGTACCTACCTATGTATAAGGAAGTTGTCATTGTATTGTCATGGTATGGGCATGTCATACGGAGGAATTGACAACATTTCAAAAAAAAAAGCGTTATTTATTTTTCGCGTTTATAATAGCTGGTTAAAAATTAGACTACCCATATTTCTCAGTTTTTCTTTATTTAACTTAAATTCGTCGTTAATAATTTATTAAAGAAATAGTCATTAAAAAGACCGTATAGCCAAAGTTAGGAATACTGATGTAGTGATCTTAGCATGACATAAAATAAAAAAAGTAACTTTAAACAGATACAGAACAGACTGTCATGTCATGTCACTCACTTGTCAATCATTCGCTGCCGTTCGTTCACAAATTTGTTATTTTGCGTAATTTAATTTACCTGTCACTAATACACTGGTAAACATCTTAGCCTAATTGTGCAAAATGTGGTTACAGAATTATCAACAAATTTTTAGAGTGGTTGGTAATTCTGTAGCTCTGCCTACCCCACTCTGGGAATGAAGGCGTGAGTTTATGTATGTATGTATGTAATTAATTACATAATTTGTAGACGCCATTAAAATAAATAAACTATTTTGCGTTTACTGCTTTGCATCTGCTTTGAGTTTCATTCGTCAGATAAAAAATGAACATGACAGTTGTATCTATTTTTTTTTAAATAAATTGACTAAGGGCACTATCAGTGTATTCCTAACATTCACAATCCAACTTTTTTTAATGTTTTTCCTAAATGTAAAAAAAACTACTGCATAAAAAAATCCAAAGATATTTTTACTGTAATCAGCAGTGTAAAATCTAGAAACGGTATTTTATTTTACTACCTTAGCACAAAATGAATTGTTGTCAATTAGATTCATAGTAGTTGGCGAATTTTTAATCGCTCACCGCTCAGCTAGAGACCTTGTGAACGATGTAAACAAATTAGTACCGATTGACACAACCTCAAATATTCATCGAGCGTGTTTTTATTAAAAGTAAGTAACGTATAATTAATTGATAATGAATAGTTATTTCATCTTGAACTTAATATGAAAATAATGATCTAGTGTACCTATAAATCATTGCAAAGGCCTCACTTGATCTTAAAAAGTACGGGATTACGGAGTAGGTAATCCTAATCATGGTGAATTGGTTCGTTAGGTATTGTTAACATCGTTTGCAAGTTCTATTGACGGCGAATTGGTAGTGACCCTGCCTACGAAACTAGCGGTCACAGGTTCGAATCCAGTAGGTATGGTCCAATATTTGTGTACCTACCTAGTGAACGCGATAATTACGTAAGGTGCATTGGGGTAATTGCGAAATTGGGTATATTCCGAAAGTTTATAAATACTACCAAACGCCTCGATATTTTCTTACTGGCAACATTACTTTAGACGCCATTGTTATCGGCTTTGCTTTGACGCTCCAGTCGCCGTTCGTCGCTGCTAGCGTAAGTGTGTGAGCAACGTGCCGTCTCGACAGCTAAGGGATTTTCGCGCCTTTTTGAGTGATTCGCAATAACCCCAACACTCTTTTCTCGGAACCCAGGTAAGTTATTAAAATAATTGTTTTTTAGTATTATAGGTTATTGTTTTTTACTGATGATTGAGGGGATCACGAAATCCACGTGGTGTTTTTTATTTTGTTTCGGAAAAACCCCTCTGGGTTTATTACGATACACATATTCATTCGCAATAACCCCTCACATTTTCATAGAAATGTCCAGCGGTTCTCAAACTACTTATTGTGATTTTGTTATTGTGTTTAAGTTTTTTGTAAAACAAAATAAAAATAGTCTATGACCAGGACTTAAAAATTGAAATAATAAGACTGCAATTGTGTTTGTGCTTAAATATAATGTTGATATGTGATTTATAAAGATATTATTTTTTCAGAAATTGTTTACTAGTTCCTAGGTAAGGGTTTGCTGATTTAATTACAACCCTTGCAGATTTAGTTTGTTTTTTTGATGGAGGCTTCTTTTTTATATCTTTAATTATAAACCGTTATGAATAAATTTAGGTATGTTAAGTAACTATCTAAGTTCCTCAAAATAACAATACTGAAGTGATATGTTAAGTATTGCCATTTATATTACGTTTAAGTTTTTTGTAAAACAATAAAGTTATTTCTCAGTTAAATACGTTTTTTACTAATAACTTAAAATAATGCGTATCCGTCTGAAATGTTGAGAACCACTTCCTCTTACCGGGGTAAATCCGAAGTAATCAATCCGAAATGACCGTAAAAGCGAAACTATTAACAAAGTTTACAATATTACAAGTAAGGGGCAATTACAAATGAAAAATAAATATAAACCATCGGTCTACGAGTAATAAAATTTACTTTTCAACTATTTCGGAATTACCCGGGCATATTTCGTATTTCCCCCAAATGTTCAAAAAAATGAGACGACAATAAATATGCATAAAAAAGTAACAACAGCATATTTATGTATGTAATGTCCACTAATCATAAGTCTATAGGTACATCAATTTTTAATAGATACGAAAACATAGGCAGTACAATTTAAAAATATAATGTTTTTTTAACTGAAATGCTGTCGTTTACTCAACTCGTCAAAATTTCTATCGTAATTACCCCAATGCACCTTATTTGCTTCGGAGTCATGCATGAATGCCTTCATGTAGGATTGTAAGTAGGTATTTATTTACCTTTAGGTATATGTAAGTTTATCGTTGTCTAAAACTTGTAATATGGGTAGGTACTAGACTAGGGGCCCGTTTTTCCGAAAACTTTCAACTTGTATTACACGTGGAAGTCTCTTTTCAATCCATATTGTTGTAGGTACTTACAGAGATTTCCGCTTGTAATAAAAGTTACAAGCGTTCGTGAAATGGGCCCTAGGTATAGGTACCCATAGTAAATAAGCCTAGGAATTCGTGACTAAATAAATTCATGTGAATTGTCCCCTTATTGTGTTTTATAAAGCTACAAGTATACATTTTACAGGTCTAAACTAGAAACACTGCTAAAATGGCTGGTCGTCATTGGTCGAGGTTGTGTCAAATGGATCGTTTTGTACATAAACTAAGAATGTCCTAGACTTGGCAAGTGCGTACTACCGTAAGGGATGGATATACTCTACATACGACACATGGGGTTAACAAAGTGCAATTTCCATTTTATAGGTCATATGCATAAAATATATATTTTTAAAAATCGATAGAAATCGTCTTAACTGAGCTTTCGTTTTAGGCAACATGATTTGAAAATTTACGGAGAAGCTACCTCGCGAGGCCTTGTTGAAACTCTTCATTCTAGATCGAGCGAAATGTATGAGCTTAAGTAATTACAGAATCAAATTATATTTTTTATTTAAACTGCATTCACAAGATTACCCCACCAAACTCTTCTTATAACATGACTTTATCAACCTTGTAGAAATAAAAGAGACTTAATTCTTGTTAGGTCAAATTACAATAATATATTATATTATATACAAAGCAATGTACAGTCACCGGCATAAATAAGTTATCATTTATGAACCTAGTCACTTTAACGTCGTGTTTGAAATGTCATACGAAATTGTCAAACGATTAAAAGGGACAAGGTATAGAAATCATCACTAATTTATGACGGTGACTGTACAACACAGTTTTAATAAGGAAAAAAAAAATATCTCCCGAAGTTCGAAGATTTACATAAATTTACATTTTATTAGTCTAAATTCTTACAATTTTGGAAGAAAACATATACCTACCTATATCTAGTAGATCTCAGCCTCAGTATAATCTTAAGGAAAACTAGAACCAATATATATATATATATATATATAATATAAACCCGTTAAATGAGATAAAATAATATTGTTTGTCTGGCAACCCCAAATCATTTCACAATCTGTCCAAATTGCATATACTTACTGAGGACATAGAGCTACTAACCAGCCGTACTTAATTGACATTAGACTATTAACGTAATTTGGGTGGATAAATAATTGAATTGTTTAGAAGCGATTTACATACACGTACTGGAGATTAGTTGCTTCTAAAACATACGTTCACGAAAACAATATATTTCATCCAAGGTTTTGTACAGTCAGCTGCAGAGAAAAGGATACCCCCCTCCTGGTAAGGATTGTTTTTTTTCTAAAACCTGTGGTAAAATTTATATGATTTTTGGGTGAATTGAAGATTTTACTATTGTCTACACATAAACTCAAAGTCATTTAAATCAAACCACAGGATTTCGAAAAAAAACAATCCTTACCAGGAGTATCCTTTTCTCTGCAGCTGACTGTACATAATGTACTGTCATGTTAGTTTAATTAATAGTTATATTTTCTTTTTAAGGTGTATCTATATTAATATTTACACTTGACATTAATGACGTAAAATGGCGCACCCCTGCCGAGCTCTTGTATTAAATAAAATAAGTTTTTTTCTATTTGACATAGTATTTTTTTACGAATGAACTCTTATAAAAGGTTAAATTTACGTTTTTATAATCGCAAAATTTTAGAATATTTTTTAATAGTTTTCAGATACCCGTCGGATACTAAAGCAAGGTAGCACCAACAATTTTTTCTCGTATCTGGTCTGAACACATCGAAGCACATTATAATAAATGACTGTACCTCCTGTAAATAATTATTTATATACTTAAATGAACATTTACACAAACTTGAAGTGGAATTTTAATCGTAGGCATTTCAGACCTAAATAAATACCTATTATAATTGACAACATTTCATTTTGGTGACACCTACAAATTACTTTACGAATCGAAAGGGTTTTGCCTCCTGAACACGGCAAAATATTTATTTAGATTTATTTTTCTTTATTTACAAAATTACAAGTAAGTTAAAAAAAAACACGAGTTTTACCAATACTATGCCTGAATAGATATAATACCATTGCCTTTTTCACGAGAAAAAAAGCTGTCATACTTCAAGTTTGACATTGACACTATTGACAGATGGATAGATACTTGAGATCGGTTTTTTTTTTTTTTTTTTTTTTTCCCCCCGCGGCGACTTGAACAGCTACTACCGCAGGGATATTATGGCGTTTCCACGTGAAGTGATTTCGCCAGTGTCAAGGTTTATATGAGTATAAATCAATATAGCAATAAAACACAATCCAATCTTCTCTAGGAAGATTGGGGGCAACGTTGTACGGTGATTTGTAGGTCAGAGGTCAAGATAGTTTTAACCTCTGCACCACTGCGAGTCCACTTGAAACGAGAAGAAAGATGCCAGATACACGAAATAAGTCCAAGTCTTCAATCACTGTGCGACACAAAGGCATAAAAAGTACAAATCACTATCAGAAAAGAACTTTGAACACCTAATTACCCAAAAATTAAAGTCTAAAACAAATTACACGTCCGCCATCTTTTAACGTTGCAAATGGCCCCCTTGAGATCGGTTGACCGCCATTATTAAAAAGAAAAACTTTTTTTTTATACAGATTGGACTAACGTAATATGTCCATTGTGTCGTAGAAATGAAGTTACGCCCTTTTAGAATAAGAACATCTTAATAAATTAATAATAAAATAATTATACATCCTAGGGAAAAAATAAAACTATTAGTGTCTTCCTCCTTCCAAACAGTATCTATAAAACGAATAAAATTAAAGTCTTGAAAATATGAAATCTTGTCAATTGTAGATGTTTTGACCGTTCGATGTCGTAACTTTTGACATATACGTACACACATGGAGGTTAGGTGGATGCGAATGTGATTTAAAACAGTAAGCGACGCCGTATGAAAATTATAGTGTATTATGTTTTAAAACCAATGTCATAAGCAAGAGGATTAAATTTTCCACTCACAATTGGCCGGTTGTTGAAGTCGTGTAAAAATTAGCTATTGGGGAAATTTTGCAAATTGTTGGCAACTCAGATTGATTTCATATACAGGGTGTAAGGGACGGCTCACCGAAAACTAAAACCATAGCTTCAGACTGAACTGAAATACAGTGGAAATTTTCCCGGGAAAACGATTTTTTTCTCGTTGGTTTCAGTTTTCGGTGAGACGTCCCTTACACCCTGTATAGGTATAAATTCAGGGTGTAAGGGACGGCTCACCGAAAACTGAAACCATAACTTCAGACCATTGTACTTAACTGAAATCCAGTGGAAATTTTCCCGGGAAAACGAAAATTTTCTCGTTTTTTACGTGAAAATGCCGTTTTTACAGTTTTTTTTACATAATGAGCTTCAGTATGTCATAATATGTTGTCCTAGATCGGTTTATATGCAAAAACATGGGAAAAAAACGAGAAAATTTTCGTTTTCCCGGGAAAATTTCCACTGAATTTCAGTTCAGTACAATGGTCTGAAGCTATGGTTTCAGTTTTCGGTGAGCCGTCCCGTACACCCTGTATACAGGGTGGAAAAAATCTATGGGCCCTGGAGGGGAACTACCTTAAATCCTTTAGTTAGCTCATTTTACTGAAAGGAAACATTCCTTTATTTTAAAAAAGAAACAAAACTGCATTTAACGATTTTTTTAAGTTTGCTTGTCCCACCCGGGAATCGAACCAACTAAAAATAGAAACCATAATTACAGAATTACGATGATAACATTTTAAAAACTATAAAAAAGAAGTATTCGTTCGAATTTCAATTTTTGTTTTGTTTTGCTTTCATTCCGTAATTCTGTAATTATGGTTTCTATTTTTAGTTGGTTCGATTCCCGGGTGAGACAAGCCACATTTAAAAAATCGTTAAATGCTTTTGTTTCTTTTTAAAAATAAAGGAATGTTTCCTTTCAGTAAAATGAGCTAACTAAAGGATTTAAGGTAGTTCTTCTCCAGGGCCCATAGATTTTTTCCACCCTGTATACCTACCATACTTTTGTGTATAGATACTATCTCCATCTCAATCTCATCTCATCTCTATTCTATACTCTGCTTACGCCGGTAAATTGTAATTTGTAGCTTTATAAAACAGGCCACTGATGCGCTGACTGACGCAGCCGGCAAGGCCGCTGAACTTAGGCGGCCTTGAGCGCCTGTTAAGGCGTTGAAGAAGAGAGCTCCAGCTTCCGTGAAGGAGCTCCCTGAGCTCCCTCGTACCAGTGTGGATAAGGAGGGATTCACATTGGTGCAGTACAGCAAACCACGTAGGAAGCCTCATAAGACTCGGTGTGGTACTGCAGTAACGGACCCGAGTTCCGAGCTGTGGGCAGCTATACCGGACACGGCGCTCTACGTGTCTCGCCTGCACCACTCTACCACGCGAGACGACGTGGTGGAGTACGTCCGTCAGAAGGTTGGATGCAGTCTGACGGTGTTGCAGCAGCGGTCGCTTCGCTACGTGCACTTCAGTTCGTTTGTAGTGCGCATGCCGCAGTTTATGCTGGGAACCGTCGAGGGACTTCTGGCCGAAAGGTGTCGTGTTCCGGCGGTTTCGGGGCAACCTACCGACAGCGACCATCACGCCAAGTTTGGCAAAACAGAACCACGTTGTTCTGTCACCTCGGTGTTAGTTTTTAAGTTTTATATTTTTATATGTTAGTCTATAAGGTATTTGTAACTATGGGCCTCATGGGCTGAAATAAAATTATTATTATTATTATTGTGTGGTTGCCGGGTTAGAATAGTGCCACTCCATGTCTTCCCGTGGATGTCGTAAGAGGCGACTAAGGGAATAAAGGCTTGGAGTATTGTTAGGCGATGGGCTTGCAACCTGTCACTAATACGCTGGTAAACATATTAGCCTGTTTATGCAAAATGTGGTTACAGAATTATCAACAAGGTTTTAGAGTTGTTCGTAATTCTGTAGCTCTGCCTACCCCACTCTGGGAATGAAGGCGTGAGTTTATGTATGTATGTATTATTTATTTAACCATTTTATTGGAGAGAAACTCGGGTCAGTGTTTCCACATTGCCTTTCAATGCCCTGAATATCCTGATGTTTTTCTTTGATTTTGTTTTGATTTGATTGCCTATAGGCACAGATAACAGAATACAAGTACAGATACCCAATCTCATACAGCAAAAGCGTGCCGTCCTAATGTAGGCAATTCGGTAGGCAATTTTAGTCCCGTAGTTACACCAGTAGATGCCGTATCTGAGCCACCACTGGATGCTGGCAGCCTACCTAATAGTTTTAGTAACGTATCACCAGATGGCATTGACTTCAAGAATGAGACGTCAAGAAAATTGTTGACTTAAAATTAATATGTAATGGGTATAATCCTACCGGTGACATTGTGTTAGCGTTTTATTAATTCATAGGAACATCTGCCCTGATTAATGATGTCCAGGACAAATAGGAATGTTTTAATGACATGTTTGGGAAGTTTTTTGCTGACAATAAATAAAAGCAATAGGTAAAAATAACTGGTTTATTAGGTTTAAAGAATTTATTTTCTCATAAGAATTTTACAATTCACTTACAATGAGAATTAAGAATAAGTTAAAAATAGTTTGGTGAGCGTATTTAAGCGTGCGTATTTACATAAAAAGGAAATATCGCCTTCAACTTCAACTTTATCCGAATCCAACGAAACAAAGTTATACACTCGGCCTCAAAAAAATCGCACCTTTTGGTATGTTGACTTCAAGCAGCTATAAACCCTATTTAATCTAAGATAAGGTATGAGTGTGGGGCCTCATTTTTTCCTTTAATTAATAAAAATGTGATAATGATTACTAAGCTTAAAAAAAAACGTTTTTCATGAAAAGAGGAAAAACATTTATTCACGCCAAAATTACACAATCTAAAAACATAACAAAATTAAAAAATACAGTAAAACAAATTCTTAAAACGAAACTTAAAACCTAGGGTTACCTCCCCTAGCCCTAATTACAGCCTCCATGCGATCCTTCATTGACCTCACCAACGTCACGATGCGTTCTTGAGGAATGTCACTCCACTCCTCGACGACGGCGTCCCGAAGCTGTTCAAGGGTGGCAGGGGCAGTCAGTATCATCCCAAATGTGCTCTATGGGGTTCAGGTCAGGACTTCTCGCTGGCCACTGCATCACGGGGATCCCAACCTGATCCAGATTGTCCCGAACAATCAACGCCGTATGAGAGCGGTCGTTGTCGTGCATGAATGTGAATTCAGGTCCGACAAAACCAGCATACGGGACCACGTGGTCCTCCAGGATCTCTGTGATGTACCGATGAGCAGTCAGGGACCCCTGGCCACGTCCACCTCCAGTGCGGGAGACGCACACAAGGTCGGTTTTGCCCGATTTTAAAGTTTATTAACTGTGCTTTCAAATGATACTAATATTTGGTAGGGTACAATAAATAAGTTAAGAGCTTTATTCGCTTGAAGTCAAAATTTCAAAAGGTGCGATTTTTTTGACGCCGAGTGTAGTTTAAATGTTTGTACACAAACTGTCAGCGCGTTTTGATACTTCAATGGTTAAAGATAGCACGTTGTTTGTTCCGTGTTTGTACTAACATTTTAATACACCGAAACCGCCAAAACAGTATTTTGTAATATTCATTTATATTCGTCAAGACATTATTTTCTCTATTGTTTTTTTGTTTTGAATATAAAAGAAGTATTTTGAGTATTGATTTTACGCATCAAACAAGAATTTGTACAAACGAAACGCTTGGGGTCTGTGAGTGCATAGAAGCACAGTATAATAAATAAACCAGTAAAGAAGCTACGAACAAATGCTCGAAACGACGCACTCACACAGACGCACGCCTCTACGAGACCGCGTGTAAATACAATACACTGTAACTTAAGATACAGTGTTTTGATTTAACAACGTTATATTGACTCCTCGTCCTTTAGTCTATATAGCTGTAGTTTTTTTTTTTAATTTCGTTATAGTTACTGAGATATAAGTAATTAAAAAACACTGTATTTTACAAATCTTTAGGGTCTAAATAGGCAAAACACTGTAATTTTAAATACAGTTAAAAAAATTAGATGGCTGGATATCCAGTCAAAATACCTATCTAATGATACCTCACACTACCGTCTCAATTACAACATGTGTCTTAAAATCGTTAAAATTCAAAAAAACTTTAAATTGCCAATTACTCAAAATCGCTTTTTTTGAGATACAGTGTATTGGATTTACACGTCAGCGCTAAGAGGATTTGGCGGTGATGTCAGCCGCGTGTGTCGTTCGTTCGTACGTTCGTTCTTGAGAAAGATGCCACAAAAGTATTGCGTGGTATATGCCCTCCTAAGACCCACCATACAATGACATTTGTCAATGGAATATGAATCTATTATGGATGATCATAAAGTAAATTTTCTGAATTGATCATTAATCATTGAAACAAAAGAAATACCACCTTACTTCCTTTGCACTAGATCTTTATTTCAATGGTCGTATTATGTACTAATATTAGTACAAGGAACCTCAGGAGGATAAGGTTGTTTGAATTCGGCTTCTTCAAACCCGGAACTTTCATTTTTTAAACTCTCTGCTGGTGTTGTAAGGTAAGAATAAATAAAATATTTAAAAAAAAAATGCTTTTTATAATACGATGACGTGTTGCAAAAGTAAAAATATTAAAATCGTTTAATTTCCCAGCGAAAATTCAAGAGAACTCGGGAGATTTTAGTCGAAATAAAACAACTGTATTTTACACTAATTACTTTAATTTACAAACTATTAAATTATTAAACGATATTAAATAATAAACATCTCTACAATATTTGAACATTGAGTGTTTTTTTTTTTATATTTTTCTCGACCGTGGATAGGTCCTTCTTTGAGTGTCTACCATTGGTGTTATCGTCTTAAAAATACTGTTTGAATTTGTTACTTTGGTTCGAAATGTAGAAATTCGGGAAACGGGGTCGCTAAATCGTGATATCGGGAGGGAAGAGCCGAAATCGGTAGATTTCCCGATAAATCGGGAACTTTTGCAACACGTCTGACATTTTGTTTATTAGGTTATGAAATATGTCAAATAAGCATACTTCCTCTCGAATTTAGAAAAAAAAGAAACCGCCGCCTTGTTACACTTTGTGTTGTTCTACCTATTCCTTCCAAAATCGAAATCTGGGGATCTGTGTGGTCTCTGACAATGATTTTGTTGGCAGCATGAGAAAAAGTAGCCGCCATCTTGAACTCTTTAGTTATTCAACCGATTGCTTCCAAAATCGATATCTGGGGATGTGCATGGTCTCCGACAACTAATCTGTTGGCGGAATGAGAAAAAGTAGCCGCCATCTTGATTTTTTTTATTATTCGACAGGCTGCTTTCAAAATCGATATCTGGAGATCTGTGTGGTCCTAACTCTCGAAATTGACACTTGAATTAGCCTGTCGAATAATAAAAAAGTTCAAGATGGCGGCTACTTTTTCTCATTCTGCCAACAAATTCTTTGTCGGAGACCACGCACATCCCCAGATATCGATTTTGGAAGCAATCGGTTGAATAAATAAATAAATATGGCCTTTACTTTTTCTCAATCTGTCAACAGATTAGTTGTCGGAGACCATACACATCCCCATATAACGATTTTGGAAGCAATCGGTTGAATAACTAAAAAGTTCAAGATGGCGCCTACTTTTTCTCAATCTGCAACGGATTTGTTGTCGCAGATCACACGTATCGATTTTGCACTAACTAGCTGAGATACAATAAACAAGATTTTTTTTCAATTTTACAAAATGTTAATGGACAACCCTTAAACGCTCAATTGGAGCGTAGGTATTTATCTTGAAAAGTAGGCCTATTTTCTTTACTGGTTTATTTATATACTGTGATAGTAGTTTCGCGATCCGTGATGGCACCATCTAGTGACAGTACCTAATAAGGCGTAGCAAGCTTGAAAGCTTATAAGTTTTTTATGAGTTAGATGGAGTTAATATAAAATTTATTGCATTTATTAAACTTGTAAAATATACCCTACTTTATGTAGAGAAGGATGTTTTTGATGTAATTAAGGTACGTTGAATTTATTAAGGTGCAAAAATCATAAAATCTTCACGATTACTGATTCAAATGTTTCGCTCGATACCTGTGACGCCATCTATGAGTTTATTAAAGTAATAATTATACGTTGTTCGAGTTGGGAGGCCATGCTATAGGTAACTTTAGCAAAGTTATAGGAGTAGGAGTTGATGGTAATTGATGGCCTTCGGTCATAAAAGTACCTCGCCTTATCGTTTGTACAATGACATATCACATTCTCACCAAGCCCAACTAACTTCAATGTTAAGCAAGGCATATTAATGGTATAGAATTCGTGGGCACGTTACACGTTATGTGAATTTGTATTATTTTTATTTATTAGAGTAATGCATAAGAACGCTTTAAGGCACTGGTCCCACCGCCGGCTACAGACTATAAGCTACTAGAACTATAAACTACAAAAGAGTGGGCGAGAGGCGAGAAGCGAGCAAAGTTTTGATAGTTTTGACGCTCAGCTATAAAGCTGAGTACCTACCGCTGAGCTAGTTTTATAGTCGATAGCTTTTATCGCTGCGGTCAACTAGTAAACAGCGGTCCCACCGCCAGATATTGGCGAGCTCGGCGAGCAACTAGTAAAATTATTTACTAGAAACAGTTGACAATCGGCGGGAGGCTAGTAAAAATTCTATGGAATTATAGCTTACTCGCCGGGTGTTGGGAGTGTCCTCGCCGGCAGTGTAAACAGCGAGCGATGAACTATACTGCCCTGCAGAGCCTAAACCGCAGTAAGTGCAAAAAGTTCATTTCGAGAAAACGTAAAAAATGTCTATGAAAAGTAATTTTTCTACCTTTCTAATGTTTCTTGTGTTAATGATTGAAAGTCAATCATTAAATCAAAAAACATTAGAAAGATAGAAAAATTACTTTTCATAGTCATTTTTTACGTTTTCTCGAAATGAACTTTTTGCACTTACTGCGGTTTAGGCTCTGCAGGGCAGTATATATCTCTCTCTTTTGTTTACACGGATGCGATTATCTTTTGTTCGTTTCTTGGGCTAGAAAAAAGTCGATAGTTCATATCTCACTCGCCGGCGGTGGGACCAGTGCCTAAGTCTTTGATACATAAAATATTTAAAGACTTTATTTTTAAGTTTATAAATGGTAAAAGTACCGGTTTTAGCCATCTTTATATAGTGTATAGCCACTTGAATTAAGTTTTACAAAATGAAAGAATGTTCTAGTAACTCAATTTTTTTTATTATAAGAAAGTTCAAGACATAAAATGGATCAGCTAACACAATTAAGGTTTCTCCAGAGCACGACGAGAGAATTCTCGGACTTTACTCTTGACGCGACTCATAGAATTTTGCACGGATTCATTTGTGATCAGCTTTGTACATTTCATCCACTTTCTTTTGAAATCGGGCAATGATGTGGCCGGTTGGTATGTTTTCCGCAACTTTGTTTTAATATTAGCCCAGTATTTTTCTATCGGCCGTAGTTCTGGGCAATTTGGCGGATTCATATTCTTTGATACTACATCGACAGAATTCTGATTATACCACTCCAAAGCTCGCGACGAATAGTGACAACTTGCCAAATCTGGCCAGAACAATGACGAAAAAGTATGTTTTTTTACAAGTGGTAATAACCGTTTTTTTAAGCATTCGGATATATAAATATCCGTGTTTATTGTGCCAGTGGTTACAAAAGGCGAACTTCTCATGCCGCACTGGCATATCGCTTGCCACACGAGGAACTTCTTAGCGAATTTCTCCACTGGAATCACTTTTTCTGATTCATGTAGACCCGAGACGTTGCGAGAAGAAAAGTACTGGTTTCCAGGTATCGATTTGAAATCAGCTTTCACGTACGTTTCGTCATCAATAATTAAGCAACCTGTTTTTTGAACTAACAAGGTGTACAGAAATCTAGACCGTCTAATTGCTCGATTATACTGTTCTACAGTTCTTTTGGGGGCTTTTTGCTTCTTGTAAGTAGAAATACCATACTTTATTTTTATTTTTTGTACATTTCTTTGACAAGTACCAACTTTTTTGGACACATCTCGAAAAGAGATTGCCGGATTCTGATCAAACAGCTTACACACACAAATCCAATTTTTTGTTCCGTTTCCTTGTAGGATGGCCCTCTCGCTGCTTTCTTTCAATAGTTCCACCTTGTTTTAGTTTTTTTAGGGTCCTTTGCACTGTTCTCCGACTTGTATTACACGATTTCGCAAGATCCAAAGTAGTCATATTGGGATTTATTGAAAATTCTCGCAAAATTAATTCACGAACGCTTTTTTCTTTTGACGACATCTTGACTGATAAACACAACTGAATGTTTTTTTAAACACTAAAACATGCAAATACGTTCTAAATTTGAAATATGATAAGTTTAGTCAAAAAGGTTGAGAGCCCGAAAAAAAAATACGGAAAATGTTGGCGACAATTTAATAGTACTCACCCTTTATTATCTCTATTTTAAAGCATATCGTCGGTGAAACTGCAAAACCGCGTAAGTGAAATTTTAAATAAGGAGCAAAATGCACCTTTTTAATAAGACTATAATCATTTTTCTCTTTCATAAATTTGTTAGTTACGCGGTTTTGCAGTATCACCGACGATATTACAAAATTATTTTTAAGTTTTATCTTTAAATTAATCTTCAGCCTTAAATATTTATGTTTTTTTTTAAATTTTACAATATTTTTGATACTCATTTAGAATAGAATAGTTTTTTTATTTTATTTTTTTATTTTAACATTATTTAGCCAAAAACGGTACAGTGGCCACATACGGTACTTCTACCCTACATTACCAGATAGGCGCCAATCTTTTTACCGAGTTGTATCCGGTCTGAGCAGGCAAGTTGAGAAGTTATAACCGTGCCGACCTGCATAGCTCCTCATAGTGATAATGGTAACATTAACGCTTGATCGATGATTGAAAACCTGTGGCAGTGCGATGTTTATTTTCAGTTATTAGTTGTGATAGCAGTGGGGACGTTAATTGGCGACTGTGACCGCTTACCATCTGATGGCCGACGTGTTTGCTGAATCGTACTTCCTACCTTTAAGCAAACGTTACACGTTCACTCGTATTTATCGTCATATTACCATTTGCTAGCGACTGCCTCTTGGTTGTAGTCGTTTGTCATTGATTCCACCTTGACTTCGTCCGTTCCAGGTAATTATAATATAACGTTACCTACGTAAAGTTTCATAAATATACCTACACACAAAGTTATTTCTTTGCAACAGTCGTATTTACATAATACGAGGTTGACGATGCGTTTCGCTTGAGTAATCAAACATCGATAGATTGGCGTTCGTCATCAGCAGTCGGTTTGGGCAGAGCCTACATTGGCTCAATAAGCCGATCCGGGAGCGGCCAACTTCTACATATGCTACAGGTGGAAATGGCGCCATCTTTATGTATTTTATTTATACTTACCGAAAAGAGCAAACCATTTGTCGATCCGTTGTTCTTTCGCCAATTATTTAGATTCTTCGCGTCAGGATTTATCAGTAAAACTGAACCAGTGTTATCTTTACAAGTCTCATTAAACCAACAAAAAAAATGCACTTTTAATGTTTTATTAAGACATTATCGGGAAATTATTACAAATGGAATTGCTTTGCTTAAATTCTATAAAATAACGACTATATTTATAATTATATGCTTGCTATTATTGAATACACTATAATTACTCACTTAAATAATAAAGAAGTAACATACTTGAAATAAGTGAGTTGCTTCATTAGCGGTATGAATGGCTTTAAATCCAAACAGTCTTTGTTCTTAAAATAAAATCCATGTCACGTAACGAGTAAGAAATAGACACTTAAACAAAAATAATCTGACAAAGAGACAAAAAAAATTGGATACAACCCCCATTGCCGCGAAATTGAACCTTTATTGCTGAGCACTGCGCACCCTATGTAATGTAATGAATACCTTAACGCAAGTAACCGGACGTTTGCTGACAACTTGTACAGTCGCCATCACATATATCGCAACATATAAGGCACCTACTCAATAATATTTAAACTAGACTGTATTTATCTATTTATTTACTAACCACCTTATGTTTACGTCATGTCAAAGGCATAAGCGCGTATTCAGATTTTTGGGCACCGGCATGTTCAGACGTAGTTGATGGCGAGTGTACACCGTGCAAAATATATTTACAGTCTATTTTTTCTTACTTGAGCTAAGTAGTAAACAAATATGGCGTATCTTTAAAGTTTGACATTTCATAGGGATGGGAATAATGGAGTGAATGTGTAAATTTATTTAGTGAATGAATGAAATGAGTGAAATATGTATATGGGTTGGGTTCTTCAATATGATTGATATAGCGAATTTGACAGACTACAATTGCATGTGGATACCTACTTATAACGATATTATGTACTCAATAACACAACACGATTTATTATAAATATTTTATTCAGTCATCCGTAGATACAGCATCATGTCATATCATATAGACTACCTATACACATAATAATAACTCTCACTAACTATTTAGTTTAAAAAGATAATTATATTCATTTATGTTTGGAATATTGTATATTAAACCCTCCATACAGTTAAACCGTTACTTAATCATTAATTCATTCACTTCTTCCCATCCCTACAAATGAAATGCCAAACTGACATTCAGTTTTGATAATCTGTGAGAGTTTCGTGGAAATTATTATTTTATTAAAATATGTTACTTCTAAGGATAATTTAACGCAATATTTAGTAGAAATGAATTCGTTTGTGTTTAAAGTAATGACTTTTAGTTATTGTGGTACCATATATTGAGTGATTCTTTTGGAATGGCGTGATATGTGATCGAGTGATGTTTGTTTACTACTTAGCTCAAGTAAGAAAAAATAGACTGTACGTCTGTACGAGACACTAGCACGTTAACATAAAAACAAAAAAACATTTGACGTCCGTTTATGTCATATTCATTCGATCCCTCAAACCCATAAGAGTGACCACATTAAGTATTAGCAAAACAATTATTTCTATTATTATAACAATCTTTAAGTCTACTATGGAACTCATTCCGTGATTAGCTAACGTAAATGTCTTATAAGTATCATCGGAAGATTTGAATATGTCATTGAAGTACTACATCCTATAATTGTGAGGCCTTCGCGGCGGCCTCCCGCGGGACCTCATGCCGCGCCCTCGCAGTCCGCTCTCGCTGTCTGTAAATAAACAAAGAACATGTACACTTGTTAATCAATACTACTTAGGCCCGACGTCACCAATAAATTTAACAGACGGTAAAGTCTTAATAAGCTGTTAGTCAATAAATTTGACAACCGTTAAACCGCTAACCGTCCGTTTAATTGTTGGTGAACACTGCACTTAAGAGGTCACATTTACTGCCACGCCCACACAACAATGAAAGGAGATAGCTTAAAGGTGGAAACCCATTACACCGTGTCGTGCTATGACCGTGCTATGAACGTGTCAGACAAAAAAAAATTATTTGTATTACAAAGTATGAGGCTATGCATACTAGCCCGTTCCGTCACCGATCATAGTGGGCATAGCCATCCGTACACGTTCATAGCACGGTCATGGCACGACACGGTGTAATGGGTTTCCACCTTTAAGTGTTTCCGCGCGACGAACGTGAGATGGAAATAGTTTGCGCGCGCCTTGATAGCAGCGTCAAATTCAAATAATTGCTGTTTACGTCAAAACCACAACATTTATTAAAATATGGTTTACTATGATTAGGATGTTATAAATACTCAACTATTGAATCAAAAATCATCGTTTAAGATCGTAGTGTTTCAAAGATTAGACCAAAAACATACAAAAAAGGTGATATGTTTGGAAAATAAAATGATCGAGGATTTTGTTTCTAATCCTGTTTTCACCTTAAATAGTTTCAAGGAAATATATGATCAAATTTAATATATCGAAAGAATAAATAAAACATAAAAATAAATGAATGGTCATGTCAACTAAGCCCACTCACAACTCAGCCCGCGGGCTCAGTTGACCTCTAAAATATATGTTGGGGGTGACTCGGCCTACAAGGTCAACTCAGCCCGCGGGCTCAGTTGACTACAGTCTACCGCCAGAAGGACAACTCAACCCGCGGGCTCAGTTGACCTCATTGCTAAGGAGACAACTCGGCCCGCAGGCTCAGTCTTTCGCTAGGGGGACAATTTAGTGTGTGTGTGTTTGTTTACAATTATGTTTGCAAATTAAATACCTTTTTGTTTTTTTTTATTTTCGTTTTTATAGTGGAAGTTACCACGATCAATTTTTACAAATTGGAAATAGAGGTCATATTCTAAAAAAAAAACGAATAGGCTACTTTTTTTTTAAACTACTTGGCTGGTAAACAAGCATGCGGGTCCACGAGATGGTAAACAGACATCGCAGCCTATAAACATACGTAATAATTACTAGGCTTAGGACTTTTCGTGGCATACCGTGGTTCTAAAATCCGCCGTATGTGAAATATAATTTTCGAAGTCAAAGTCAAAAGTATGATGTAATATCAAATATAATTATTTATAATGTTACATCGTTACTGAGTTAATTTTAATAAATTTTCGCCGCCAAACAGGTGGACAGAAAGGAAATGTGATTAAATTACACTACTTTTACTGTGTTAGGACGGTTCGGCAAACGTTACATTTCCAAAATAAACTTCTGGTTAACTTTAGCTGGCTGGTTCAATCTGAGACACTCTACCCTACCCTTTCCAGTAACTTTCTGTTTAGAAATATATTTCGACTGAGCTCGTGGACTGAGTCAACCATATAACTTTAAACTGTAGTCGACTGAGCCCGTGGGCTGAGTCAACCATATAACTTTAAACTGTAGTCGACTGAGCCCGTGGGCTGAGTCAACCATATAACTTTAAACTGTAGTCGACTGAGCCCGTGGGCTGAGTCAACCATATAACTTTAAACTGTAGTCGACTGAGCCCGTGGGCTGAGTCAACCATATAACTTTAAACTGTAGTCGACTGAGACTGTATGGGCTCAGTCGACCCCATAGCCAATTTCTGGGCCGAGTTGCCCCCGAAAAAATAAACGTAGTCAACTGAACCCGCGGGCTGAGTTGTGAGTGGGCTCAGTTGACCATGAAGGGAAATAAATAAATGTCAGCGGACAAATCTCACGCCAATTGACCTAGTCCCAATTTAAGCTCTAGGCTTGTACTATGGGGTACTAGACAACGATATAAATACTTATATAAAGAAATATATACATATAGTCGGGACCTTTTCATTCTGTTATCCAAACGAACAAATCAATTTACCATTATTAATCCATATTTGCGTAATTTTGAAGGATGAGCATGGTCATGTCAATAATATGACATGACCATGCTCATATATCATATTTATACACTTAATCATTGTCTTTATGTTTATTATGAGGTAGTAATGTGTATTTAATAACGTTCGTAACTCCCTATTCCGTGCACATTTTTGGTTCCTCACAACTGAACGCCATTTTGTTGCTCCCCGACCCTGTAAGTACCGTTCGCTCAGTGTGCTACTGTAAATTCTGGACAAGGCGATTTTTTACGTCCAAATCACGTTTTTTAATCTTACCCCATCTTATCTTATCTTATCGTACAGATGGGCCCTTTCGGATACACACTCTTACACACTCAGCTGTTCGCATGTGCAGGTTTCCTCACGATTTTTTTCCTTCACCGTAAGAGGATCGGATCGGGAGCACTTAAGTTAGAAAAACTCATTGGTACATGGTGACCGTAGGGTTCGAACTCGGTACTTACCTTAAAGATCACGAGTTGACCCCGTAAGCCATTAGGCCACCGACGCTCTAATCTTACCTCATGCTTTCATGCAACTCCTTTTGCAGTGACGATAGAGAGATTTTAAGTTGATTCGTTTTCTTGTTATTGATAGTTACCTGTCAATATGAATTTTAAATTTCACCTAATAAGATAGGATCTGCCTTTTTCTATCTAAAGGAATGTTTGATACTATAGCGTTCTTAACCGCAGCTTTCATACGCCTAAAATAGTTCAAGCTAAAAGTCGTATTCTATAAAGAACAGTTTTAGAACCCTAGTCTACGTAACCTTAAAATGGGGTAAGATTGAAATATAATTTAATAGAAAATCGAATTTTAGCGGCAAAAAACGGTAAAAAAATAAATGAAGTAACGTTTTAAACTGCTACGTTGCTATACTAACAAATACTACCATCGTAACAAATGTATACTACAATAATCTAATATTGATGGAATATTGTAAAGCATTAAATTATCAAGAAGTTTTAAGACTTGTTGGTAATTCTTTAGCTCTGCCTACCCCACTCTGGGAATGAAGGCGTGAGTTTATGTATGTATGTATGTATTTATTGTAAAGCAGAAATATAAACATCTTTTGTTTGATTGATATCAGTACTATAAAATTATTAAATTAAACCAAATCAAATATGAAGGTGTTAACACAACACCATAAAAAAATATTATGCACCAAGCTTTCATTTAATATTTTTGTTCATTTACAAGCCCTTGGTATGAGTCGCCGAACTAATGGATCGATTGCCAGTCAAGCCATTCGATCTAACATACAAAGGTTGTCAATCGAGCAGTAACCAGATTAGCTAGATGAACAGCGGTTGATAGATGGAACAGTATTAAGCGTTAGACAAGGGGTGTAGTGTGTTTACCGGCGGCCCGCATCCAGCGCTGGTGCGGGGAGAGCGCGCGCGCGGGCGGCGCGCGGCGGGCGGGCCCGGCCGGCGCGCTGGCCTCCGCCTCGCGCCCCTCCTCCGCCACCTGCCGACACCACAACCGGTTAAGGGTCTACTGCACAACCATAACTTCCCCGGTATACTTAGTCTTGATCATCCTTCTCTACAGGCAAGCAGCCGTTTAAAAGTAGCTTCATCAGCACTTACAATAATAATACCTATTATTTTATGTAACTGGTTCATTCTGAAGTTTTTGTCACGATTTTTTTTTTTTTTATAGCATGGGAAGGCAAACGAGCACACAGGCCACCTGATGGTAAGTGGAAACTGTGACGCATAGACATTCGCATTCACAAGACTGCAAATGCGTTGCCAACCCTGAGGACTAAGATGGGATGCCTCTATGCTAGTCATTTCACCGGCTGTCTTATCCCCAAACCAGAACACAACGATGCGAACACTCCTGCTTGGCGGTAGGTTAATGGATAAGATGGTGGTACCAACCCGGACGGACCCTGCATAAGGTCCTCCCACAAGTAAATGATTTTATTTCTTTCTTTTTATTTCTTTCTTTCTTCTTAAGGTACGAGTACCTTAAAAGCTAGTTATGTGCCGTTGCAAAAAAATGACAAAAATAAACAATCGTTGACTTTTGTCGTATAATTAACTCGATTTTTTCTGCGGGAAAATTACTTGTCAGCAAAGTCATTTTCATTATTCCGATTGGCGTTAATAGTTTGTGAATTTTTTATTGAGAAATGTTTGTTAAATGTAAATGCAAATCGTAATAGTTACTTAAACAGTTCTGACAATTTATTTTATTTATTAATTTATTTTAAATAATTAGTAGTAGAAGTAGTACTGCCCTGCAGAGCCTAAACCGCAGTAAGTGCAAAAAGTTCATTTCGAGAAAACGTAAAAAATGTCTATGAAAAGTAATTTTTCTACCTTTCTAATGTTTCTTGTCTTAATGATTGAAAGTCAATCATTGCCAATGCCTTTACAATGTTTGTTTTTGTAAGAGAAAAATGCTGCGGAGCAAAGAAGCCTTTCTTTAAGGACAACATTGGCCCAAAAAAGAAATAAATATATATATATATTCAGTGTATATTTTTCAACTTTTATCATTCTCAAATAATAACTTATACCTCTGAAACCCCGTCAAACCTAGTCTAACATTTATATCTACAAAATACATAAAATGCCGCGTCTTTTAATATTTTTTTAAATAAAAATTGGGTAAAGTAACCCGCCTTTACGGTAATTATTTGTTTGTACGTACAATAAAGAGTTTTACTACTACTACTACTACTACTACTAATTATTTAAACTACCTATTTAAAGTAAGTACCCATTAATTACTATACAAATGCACAATATGCCTTTGTGACATTTACCTGATCAAAAATTGGAAGTGTATTATTAAAGAAATCGTATTGTTCGTTTATACTTTGCAGAAAATTGTTTTCATTGCGAGACAATACAGCGTTTTAACTTTTTTACGGAAAACGCGTTGTATTGCAGTTGTTTTTGATAATGAATTCATATTGGAATGGTTTATATTATGTTACCAACGCACGACAATTAAAAGGAGTTCTTTTTGTTGTCTTTTTTGTTACTTTTTTAAAAAGTTGAAATGTAAGTGGCCAGTAAGTATTTCATATGCAACATGTACGTTCCTCTAAAGAGGTTGCAATCATTCCGATTTAAATTATAGCGGTTCTAGGAAATGTATGTAAAGAATTTCATGTCAAGATAACTCCATGTTCTCCCTTAGCAAAAATTTTGAAAAAAATACATATTATAGGACGTTAGTGGGAGTTTTACCAGGGAAAAAATTAGAGCGGTCTCTAACATGGAAGTGATAAAAAAAAAACTGAAAAGTTTGAATGGGTTTTTTTAATTTTTTTTCTATGGCATAATGAAAATATAATTATGGCCATTTGATTATCTTGGTTAAATGTACATTATATGCCAAGCTCATTAAAATTGGTTAACAGGAAAAAAAAATATCAAAGAAAAAATTAAATATAGTTTTTTTTTTTTAAACGAAAACTATGATATTTAGGGTGCTCAAATTTGGCAAAACAATTACTAATGCAGAGCCACACAATCTATAAAAATTACAAGCCCAAACTCAAGGGGGGCAAAATCTCTTAGCTTATCCTGGCACGGCCTTTGAATTGCCGAACGAAAGGACATGGTAACCAAATAACAAATCGATGGATATTCAATCTTTTTTTAGTAACTTGATAAAAAAATAATTTCAAACACACAGAGTCTCAAAATTAATTTTGTGTTTAATATACGTAATTTTAATTGGTGTTGAAATATTTTTGACGGCTTATTATACAAATTAAGATGTCAAGTGTTCACTAAACGCCAAGACTGATATCCGCAATGACCGTAACCATGGTAATAACAATGCTATAATAGTTATGATAGAATTGTTATAACCATGGCAACGCTCATTATAGAATTGATTTCACGCCTCGGTTACGCAATATGTGATATTCTGATACCATTTACGATATCAATATTAGAGGTTTATAGTACGCGAGTAGAAACACGTTTTTATGGAACTACTAATTATTAAACTAAAAAATAAAGAAAAATATGCGATTCATCATTTAAATTACTGAATATCATCGCAAGTTTTATATCACTGTATAAAAGACAAAGAAAACCGTTTATATCAACTGTCAAATAAATCAACCTAGACTGATCCAGTATAGAATCAGTTATGTTATCAAAATTTAATTAATTTCTCGGTAATGAAAAACGGACAACATGCAATCAATTTATTGAAACGTAACGGGAGTTCTTATTTAAAATTACAAATCTCTGCAAACCTACATTTCTTTCTTCAAATTTAAAATAGTACATTACTGCAGAGGCCGGGATAATGGCTGTTGCGGGAAGAGTAGAGTTAGCGTGGCCGAGACGCAGTCGAGGCTGCGTTATGTACGAGTCCAGCAACCGCTCTTCTCGGCTGAGGCTTGTATAGTGCTTTTCTCCAACAATGCGATTTTTTTTAACACAATTGTTAATAATATTAAAAACAGTCCCAAAATACATACATACATACATTATATCACGCCTGTTTCCCAGAGGGGTAGGCAGAGACCAAAAAAGAACATTGGTCAACGTTTCTCATAATTTTATTTACATTCGAAACAGGTACGTTTTAGTATAAAACTGAAATAAAGCGTTAACCTCGTAAGGCCCAACATACTACAATCAAGGAGATTTTAGTGAGTGGACTTTGAATCTACCATCAAGGCAATAAAGTTCAATTACGTTTGTTTGATAATACAATTTCCAGTTTATGAATATATGAAAATAAACCTTATTCCCATTGCAACACAGTTCAAATTAGTTTGCGTTGATTATGTACATTCTATTGCACACTGGGCCTTACGAGGTTAAATAAAATCACAAATTTAAACGTAATAAATTAAATTTAAATTAAATGAAGTTAAAAATTTGCATTATAACATTTATTAGGTACACGTTTATATTAATCGGCAATTTAATTTGTTTATCAAAGCCAATTCTATAAAAAAAAGTCAGTTTGATAAACTTTTAAATACGCTGTGAACACTATATAAAACTTTTTAGTCTATGACATTTAAAAAGTAAAATATAAAAGGAAGAATTTTGATTGGACGAGTGTTTGCCTGTTTGGAGATAGTTATCCTAGTCCAAACATGGTTTTAAAAAGTAAAACACCTCTTTTTTCTTAAATTTTGCCTGGCCCTGAGACTCAGATCTTCGCGGGCAGATTGAACAACCGTAAGGTTAACATTTCCGAGTACGTGGGAGAAAATAGTCATTTTTGTAACTGGTACATAATAAAGGTAGCTCAAATTCCAGGCACGCGTACCTTAAGATCTAATTATATACCGATGCATACATAACGTTAAATACTTTGAACATTAAAGTATAAAAATTAAACAGAATGTCAATTTTATTCACTAAATGCCATTTCTGGAGCCGCCATATTGCCATTTTGCAAACCAGCCGAACCAATTAATTTTATTGATCTGTTCTTCATTTTTATTTCTTTCAAAGCTTCTGCTATGGTAATAAGTTGAATATTTTTGGTATTTTTAACATTTAAATTGTTGTAAAAGCAGTTGTTAGCAAGTTTAACATAAACATACAGATGTCAGTCGATCGCCAAAAACACCATCACTGCCATTGCTCATGCGCGCGTAATCATAGTAATACACTCGCGAGCAAAAAAATCGACTCAAGCTTCACGTTTGGGTTCTCCGTCCAGTATCTCTTGACCTATTCAGAATATCTTTACAAAAATGATACTAAACGAAAGCTGATAATGTAAAAATTAAAAAAAAAACAAGAATCCTGGGAATCCGCCCAGGATTTTCCAAGTTATGTCTCATTTGCCGATATGTGGATCATTTACTCGTTCCGAAACGTACGGGTTGTGCCCCTTTTGACCCCTATAAATATGGGGTAGGAGGGGGAAATGTCATCAGTCACTTATCAGAAGTTGACCGGTACACATCTCTGCTACCCTTACTCGGAAACCCTGAAGAAAATGGATACCACCATGACTGAAGCCGCCCAAGTCGTGGCCTTGCTGGAAGAGGGACACAACCAACGCTTCGTGGCTGACCAGCTGAATGTAAGCCAGTCAGCAGTAACCCGAGTTTACCGACGGTTTTGGGAGACTGGGGCCTTGACACGAAGACCAGGTTCTGGCCGCCGGAGGTGCACATCTGAGAGGGATGACCGCTTTATAGTCACTTCCTTTCTCAGAAATCGGCACCAGACCGCCATTACTGTCAATCAGCATCTTCGGGATGTACGAGGGGTTACTGCCAGTGAGTGGACAGTAAGACGAAGACTCAAGGAAGCTAACCTGACCCCAAATCGGGCCGCCACGGGCCCCAGACTGCTCCCGCGTCACCGCCAAGCACGCCTGGAATTTGCTCGTCAACACGAAAATTGGACCATTGAGCAATGGACCCCAGTTCTTTTTTGTGATGAGTCCAGGGTGTGCTTGAATGGCTGTGACAGACGAGGAAAAGTTTACAGGAGGCCAAGAGAACGGTATGCACAATGCTGTTTCAAGGAAACAGTTGCCTATGGCGGAGGTTTCGTCAGTGTGTGGGCGGGCATTTCCATCGAAGGGCGTACAGAGCTCGTTTTCGTACCTGGTGGGGGCCGTGGCGGTGGTTTGACCGCTGCCAGGTACATCACTGACATCCTTGAGGAGCATGTTGTTCCTTACGCCCGTTTTTATGACGAGGGGTTCGTCCTGATGCAGGATAATGCCCCTTGTCATACCGCAAGGATCACTCGGGCCTACCTTGCCGAGGTCGGCATTACCACCATGAACTGGCCAGCCGTCAGCCCGGACCTGAATCCTATTGAACATCTCTGGGACTACCTGAAAAGGCAGATTCGGAAGAGGGATCCAGCTCCTTCAAATATTACGGAGCTGAAGACAGCTCTGCAGGAGGTGTGGGATGCCATCCCCCAGGAGCTTATCAAAAAGCTGATAAGATCCATGAAAAACCGCCTGAATGCTGTGATAAGGGCCAGGGGTGGAAAAACGAAGTATTAATGAATAAATTAAACCTTCTTTTCCTTAAATTGCCTTTTATTTTACGATTTCCCTTTTCTTTTCTTTTTGTTTTTTTCATGCATCTCTGCAAAACCTGGCTCATGTCACTTGTGGAAAATGGCATGACTGAAATTTTTTTTTTTTTAAATTGTTACATTATCAGCTTTTATTTGATACCATTTTTTTTAAGATATTTTGAATAGGGCAAGATATACTGGGCGGAGAACCCAAACGTGCAGCTTGAGTCGATTTTTTTGCTCGTGAGTGTTTACAATTGTATAATAATAATTATATTACTGTTATTACCATAGAAAAGCCCATTATATAATTGTTTTCACGCTTCGGTTACGCTAAAGGTGGTATTCTGATACCGTTAACGATATCAATATTAGCGTTTTATAGTACTCGAGTAGAAAAACACATTTTCACAACTGCCCGTTCACTAACAATGATTTCTTTATGTAAACTCTAGGTCAAACAAGTCTAATAAAAATACCAAATCAATAATACACAACTCGATACATTACATTAGACATGGCGCTTTTTGTTCAAAAGCACCCCGATATCTAAGCCAATTATTTATTTCGAGTATAATTTAAAATGTTACTATACTATAATAGGTAGTATCGGGAGCCCACAACCAAAACCATGTCCCATCATTTTAAAGCGCAAACTGTATAAAATCACAATCGCGGCAATACCGGTCAGAAACATAGCAGTTTTACCGGCGCCCACTTCTGCTATGAGTACCTTATTTTGAGCTGTAGCAGTATTGTATAAAAGGTGGGAGGACCTTGTGTAGGGTCCGTCCGGGTTGGTACCACCATCTTATCCATTAACCTACCGCCAAGCAGCAGTGTTCGCATTGTTGTGTTCCGGTTTGGGGATAAGACAGCCGGTGAAATGACTAGCATAGAGGCATTCCATCTTCGGCCTCAGGGTTGGCAACGCATTTGCAGTCTTAGGATTGCGGTCTTGTGAATGCGAATGTCTATGGGTCACAGTTTCCACTTACCATCAGGTGGCCTGTGTGCTCGTTTGCCTTCCTGATATAAAAAAAAAAAAAAAAAAAAGCAGCGATATATCGAAAAAATTGGCAGATTGGTTTTATCGCGGTAAGTCTGATAACACTTTAGTGTACATAGATTTCCACATTTTAATTATTATTACGATATTTTGGACGAAGGATCTGACTTTTAAAACTGTATTTATTTATAATGAAGTTGGTGACTTTGGCTTATTATTAATAAAAAAAAAGTGGATGATCTTGTAGAGTAGACTGATTTCCACGATGACGACAACGACAAATACTCCTGCAACTATTAAAAACGATGCGATTTTTTAAATAAACAATTTTTATACGCCATCTCAGTTTTCTTTTGTCCTTTTTATTAAAAAAATATTTTTGGACTACTTCGTATGCGCATCCGGCATGCCTCACTGTAAATTTTATATCTCTATACATCTAGCAACTATATCAATTTTCTTATAATTCGAGGATGAGGAATTCATTTCTGGAACAAATTTTTCACACTCCCATACAAAAAAATTAGAAATCAAAAATATCAAAATTTTCCTTTATATTTTTTTTTTTCAGAAAACCTCATCTGACTTAAAACTGTTGTGCTATGCTCCAGAAAAAAAATACAAGTAAATAGCACAGTTACCCTACTATATATAAATATAAACATTTTTGTCTAACAATTGCGTTCAAAACTATTTTTAGTGCCGCGCCGAAGTTACACTCTATCAGATTTAGTATAAGGGACGCATTCACTTTGAACCTTTATTCTACATGCACAATAATAAATAAAAAAATACTTCCCGTAATAATAGAATAAGAAACGGGAAATTAAATTTAAAATTATGATACCTATATATAACAGAATATGGGATTGGCCTACGCTATACCTATTTACAACTTTTAATATACAAGCAATCCAAATAGGTCAGTCAGTATGGGGAAGTTGGAAACTATAAGTATAATATGTTGTTAGAAACCAAGGCTTTAGTTAGTGTGAAAAAACCGGTCACGTGCTCGTCGGACTCACGCACCGCTGCACATTAGGTACGAGTATTATTACGAGTATATCCCAATTTGAATTCGGTTTCGAATCGAATGGACGCGACCAAACTCAAAAGTGACCATATTTTAGTATTCGTTGTTTTTCTTCAGGGTTTCTAATATAATCATGCCAAATTTAGCGCTCTTATATGTTATACCGTTCTTACGATATCTACAGCAAGAATAAAAATAAAGTAAAATGAAAAGTTTCTTGTATGGGGACCCCTATATTATTTGATACGGAACCCTGAAAAGGCAAAATCTACATTTAGGGATTTAAAAAAACATGTACCTACGTAGTAACTAACTTTTTGTCATAATTTCTGGATTTTGTTCATTTTGGATACAGCTGCTCCAATGTTAATCGTTGCTTACAACTTTACGCTATCAAATACAGCAATAAAACGATGTGTGCTTATTCGTGAAAGAGTACTTGGATCGATTCCTCGATTCCTTGGTGGCTTGGTTTTGGAAAAACCAAGGCGAAACCTTTAAATGCAAAACGGTTCCTAAAAACAGATTCTCTTTCTACTTTTAGTTTTCGAATTCCACGTACTGACTAATTTTGATTGATCACCCTGTATTACTTATGCGATATTGCCGAGGGCGCTGTCTAAGAAAATTTGTCTCAACATGGTGTTGCTCAGCGTACCACTGCTGCAAGAGTATAATACCTCGGCATAGACGCATGAGCGAGGTTGGCTTGCTAGAGAGCTGCTTCGTAACAGCTGGTAGTTCACTGACTCGTCTTCTGTTTTGCGGTACGTGCAAGTGCACAGAACTATATCGAGATAGATGGAAAGAGGGTATGTACCTCGCGTGCCGAAAAGTGGTTCTGAGAACAGCATTGCTCGCCGCGATGCTCAGTCCGCTCTCGACCGCTTTCCGAGTGTGACGTTCGAATTTAAAAACAAAATGCCCTGTTGCCCGATAATAAACCGTTTAAACACCACCAAAAACGTAGGAGCTGTGAAGCAAGATATTTTTTTTCATAGGCAAGTACTCTTTGCCCTAAAATATCTGTTATTATTTATAAAACAATTCATTTTGTTGCATAGTATCCATTTCATATAAACAGTAACGGGCGAGTCTGTGTCTAATGCTACTTTTCCATTGCGGCTTTAATTTGACGCGCCAGACTTCGCATGCATTGAAAACCAGCAACGAAAATAAACCATTTTAAACTGTCGAGCACTTGTCGAGACGCGTTCAAGGTTGATTTCTCATTTTTCTGTCAGAAGTAAGATATAGTGTTGTACCCGGCCATTTTCAATGCCGATTTCTTAGTCGATTAAAATCGAGTTTGAAAACAGAAAAAAATATATTTATTTTTACTTTTTATTTAACTTGCAAATTAAATTTGACCCACTTCCCGTTAACGGAATGGGCTGAATTTTGGACCACATAATTATGTAAACTCAATGACAATGCAATATTATGGTATCTAAGAGATGATCTGATGATGGAGTCGGAAGGTGGCGACAGGATCTCCGCTATTCTTAACGTAGACCCACCGTGTTAGGACTCCATTTTCACGGCAATGTGTGGCCGGCAACTATACGCATCTTGCTCTAACATACGAAGTAAGAGTAAGATAGCACTAGTTGCCGGCCACAAATTGCAGCGAAACATGGCTCTGTTTTGTATGGATTTTTACTAATAGTATGGACTAGTACTTTATTATGCAATAGGCCCCTGGTCAAGAGTACCCTTAACCGACGGGCGTGAATGTAGAATATCATGAAAGTAGATATAAAGCATGTTGGGCTATACCTATGGTACGGACTAACAGAAATTAGCTTAAATATTCACATACATTTTTATTCTCATTCTTCTGTCAAGTGTCAAAATCGATTCCCAATTCGATTCTATGAAATGTTTTAACTACCAACCTACTTACTTTCGATGTAACGATGGTTAAGACAGAATACCTACTCCATATACAGGGTGTCTCTGACCTTGGGGCTTTAAATGCATGGAACGTTTCTACTCCTGAAACTTATATATTAAATATGCCCAACAATATTTTTTTTTATTTCATTCAAGTTAAATGTAATTTTCAATGTACGCGATCCAATTCTTTATTTTCCTTTAGGCCTCGTACTAAGGAAATGTCGCCCCCGTACCATGAGATAGTGAATAGATGGCCAGTATTGAATACACTGATTTTACAATTAGACTTTTACATCAATTAGTTATCGAAACTTAAGTTATTTTTTAATGTCGCAGAACAAAAGTAGTTCCGTTTAGCGAGTAGAATCGATCGTTGCATTTAAAGCCCCAAGGTCAGAGGCACCCTGTATATTTTTTTGACACACCAACAAAGTCCACAGCTATTATTATTTTATTTTATATGACATGAAATACGCTCTGAAACGAATATATATTCTTTTAAAATATACATAATGTTCATTATGAATTTACCGAGTAGGTAAATTGATAATAAATAATATGTAACACCAGCGCGCGCGTCCTCTCCCGTCGAAGTCTGTTGGCTCGCTGACTCTCTTCCGTTGCGATCGATGACACCACAGATTAGAATCGATTTTGTTTATGTTGTGCATATCACTAAAAGACTCGCGTGACGTCAAAGTGCCTACGCAAAATGTTACAGGCTCGGTTCTCATATAAATCGACGAACTCTTTCCTTCTATCTCGATATAGTTCTGTGTGCAAGTGCCCCCATGCATGCAACATTCACAGAAAACGCGTCCGTTAAAAAAAAACATCATCATCAGCCTAAACTAGTCCAATGCTAGACGTAGGCCTCTCCGATTGCCCGATACCGAGCACGATCGGCCCATTCTTATCTAGCTCTTGACAGCCACCTTGCGAAGATCGTCGCTCCACCTAGTTTGAGGGCGTCGTACACTGCGTTTGCAGATCCGCGGTCCCCACTCAAGAACACGATAACTCCAGCGGTTATCTGCGGCACATGAGGCCTTCCAACTGCCACTTCAAGCTGCTAATTCGATGGGCTACGTCGATAACCTTAGTTCATACGTACATACATACATACCTTCACGCCTGTAATCCCAAAGTGGGGTAGGCAGAAACCTTAGTTCAATGTCGGATAACCTCATAACGGATCCAAACCTTTAGAGAAACTCCCAACAAAAACCTCTTCGTAGCTCGCTGAGCGACTTTAGATTGGTAGACCAGCCCCACCGTGAGTGTCCACGTTTCGGGCTCCGTATGTCATAACAGGTAGGACGCACTGATTGAAGATTTTTGTCTTTAGACTCTATGGAATAGACGACGTGAAGACTCGGACGTATTTTTCCCATACGCTGCCCAAGCCAGCGGTATTCTTCTGTTAACCTCTTTCTCGAAGGTGTAAACGTGCCGCACGGGCACTTTCATACGTCAAAAATTTACCAGCGCTTCCCAAGAGACAACACTAATGAGAAGGAGCGCCGCAAGAAACTTAAAAGTTAGCCATTATTTAAACAAACTGTTTCCTGCTAAACTAACTAACTAACTACTAAACTACTCATGATATTTTTATTTGATATTCATTGTTTAATATAATGCTAGGTTTAGTATCATCATTGCCATTAGCAATATTTAAAAAAATACTGACTATCGTTGAGTTCTCAGCAGTTTCAATGGTGCCGGTTTGCCGTGTGGTGCCGGTAGAGTAGAATAGCACCACCCCATATCCTCCCGCGGGTATCGTAGAAGGCGATTAAGGGATTATTACATAGGAAAGATCTCCTCCGGGCGAGATAGGCGTCGTTAGCATTGGGCTGCTACCTATCTAGGAGAAGGAAAACTCCGAATTCAAACCCGGCGGGATAGGCGTCGTTAGCATTGGGCTGCTACCTATCTAGGAGAAGGAAAACTCCAAATTCAAACCCGACCCTGCATAATGGACCATGCGAGCACCATTTAAAAAGTTTATACCCCAGGAGGGTACTGGCAATGCCAGAGAATCCCTCCCTAGGCCTAGCCTGGGCAGCCCTTCGTACTCTGGGGGGGGCAAAATAGTGCGCGTATGTTCGGATCCCTCCGGGGATCGGAACGGCGGCGATGCCGTTTGCCACGCGTCACGCTGTGTTCGCAGGGGGGTTGGCAAAAAGCGGGCCGCTGAAAGCCGCCTTGCTACGATGAATGTTTGTGGAGGGATGGAACATAAATTAGATGAGGTATGTATGATGATGAAAGAGAGAAAGCTGGATGTTCTATGTGTGACTGAGACGAAGAAAAAAGGGGTGAGTACGTCCACACACGGAACCTTGACGGCTTTGTGGTCCGGAGTTCCGGAATCCGAGCACGGTCGTCAGGGAGTCTGTATCGTACTCACAGAGCGAATGGCTGAATGTATGCAAGAGCATGAATGTGTGAGCCCAAGACTTCTCTGGGTGAGAGTCAAGGTAGGTCTCACCCGTTTATTCGTAATTGGGGCTTATGCCCCAGATACGAATAAATCTAAAAAAGAAAGGGAGGAGTTTTGGGAAAGTTTGCATGAGGTTTCAACAAAATGCAAGGAGAATGAGAGGATTATTTTGCTAGGCGATTTTAATGGTTGGACAGGCGTGCAAAGGGATGGTTATGAATCGGTACTGGGTAAGTATGGTGATGAGCGAGTGAACGAGAATGGCAAATGCCTTCTCAATGTATGTTTGGCTAAGAATCTCTGCGTGACAAACACTTTGTTTGATCATAAAGAGATTCATCAGTATACGTGGAGACGTCAGAATGAGAAGTCTATGATAGACTTGATGATTGTGGATGAACGGTTGCGTAACAAAGTTGTAGATACCAGAGCATTTCGAGGAGTTAGCGTAGGTTCAGATCACTACTTAGTGGTAACACGAGTAAGGGGTCTGTTCACACGTTGGCGCCATCGTGTTCCCGTACCGACAACTGCGTTAGAGATGATAAAATTAGAGAAACTGAATGACGAAGTTATACAAGATGAATACGTAAGAAAGCTGAAAGATCGTTTTGAATGTGTTAATAAAATGAATGACAGTGAAGTCGAGAATAATGTAAATAATGTATGGGACATTATGAAGAATAGCATGGTCAAATCGGCCACTGAAGTATGCGGTGTAGTAAAAAGAAGAAAAAGTAAGAATGAACGTCCGGAATGGTGGGATAGAGAGGTAGATGATGTCGTGAAAGAGAAGAAAAAGTGTTGGTTGGATTTTGTAGCTGTAGATCCAGGACAAGATCTAAGCGACAGAAAGAAAAAAGAGTATAATAGATCAAAGAAAAGAGTGAAAGAAGTTGTGGCTAGAAAGAAAGATTTACTGAATGAAAAGTATGATAGGAGTTTCTCTGACAACTTCCGGTCGAATATTAAACTCTTTTGGAGCTTGATTAAATCGGCTCGGGGGAAATCAGAGAAAACTAAATTAAGCGCGGTGAGGGATGAGTCTGGAGACTTAATATGTGAGGAAGAAAAAATGCTTGATAGATGGAAAACTTATTTTGAAAGCTTGTTTGAATGCGAAGATATTTGTCGTGAGCCAGAAAGCATGAGTAAAGATGCAAGTAGCGAAGATGAAAGTGTGATTAGTATGAGTGAAATCATGAAAGCTTTAAAAAGTATGAAAGCGGGAAAGTCAGCAGGTTGTGATAGAGTGTCGATAGAAATGCTGAGGAGAGGAGATGGCCTGGTGGGTAGTCTGTTGTACCGTCTTTTCAATGCATGTTGGAATAGCGGCCGAGTCCCAGAAGATTGGGTCAAGGCCGTTATCGTCCCTCTGTATAAAGGAAAGGGGTCACAGCAAGACTGCAAAAACTACCGCGGTATCAGCCTCCTTAGTGTTGTCGGCAAAGTACATGCGAAGATTCTAATAGAAAGGGTATTGAATGACAAAATCTGGGATGTACAAGCGGGATTTCGAAAGGGAATGGGATGTACGGATCAGGTCTTTTCACTACGGTCCATCACAGAAAAGTTCTTGGCTGTGAACCAAAAGGTTTTCTGTGCTTTTGTGGACCTGGAAAAGGCCTATGATAGGGTAGATAGAAAGGAGTTGTGGACGGTGCTGTCTATGTATGGAGTGAGCAGCAACCTGGTGCAGGCTTTGAGGTCCCTTTATGAGGGCTCCAGAGCCTGTGTCAGGATCAATGGGGCATACTCGGCCTGGTTTAATATCTCTAAAGGTGTTAGACAGGGCTGTGTTGCCTCACCATGGCTGTTCAATCTATTCATGGACAGTTGTATGTGGGATTTGAAAGAGTATGATAAGGGTTTGCGTATGCAAGAGTTGCTAATCAAATGCCTCTTATATGCCGATGATCAAGTTATACTTGCCTCATCGGTACTTGAGTTGCAGGAGATGGTGACAGTAATGAATGAGGGATTTAAGAAAAAGGGGATGAAAGTAAATGTTGCCAAGACCAAGGTCATGGTGATAGAGAAGGATGAGGAGATGACTGAGTGCGTGATAAATATAAATGGTGAATTAGTAGAACAAGTGAGCGAATTTGTGTACCTGGGAAGTATGTTTACAAGAGATGGTAAGTGTGATAAGGATATCGAGAGGAGGGTGAATGCGGGGAATCAAATTAATGGGGCCCTGCACTCCTTTGTGAGCAGACAGGGCGTTTCACAAAAAGCCCGGCTGGCTGTTCACAATGGAGTGCTAGCCTGTATGGTAGTGAATGTTGGGTGTGGCAGGACAAGCATGTTAGTCGTGTAAATGCAGTTGAAATGCGTTCTTTGCGTAGTATGTGTGGTGTGAAACTGATTGATAGAGTTAGAAATGAAAAAATCAGAGAGAAATGTGGAATGAAAGAAGACGTAGTGACTAAGATTGAAAAGGGCATGCTTCGATGGTTCGGTCATTTGGAAAGGATGGATGAAAGAAGATTGACGAAAGAGATATACAGATCGAAAGTGAGTGGAAGGGTCGGAAGGGGCCGCCCTAGGCGTACTTTTTCGAATCAAATCGGAGAAATACTGGGAAAGGGCCGAATCTTAAGTACCCGAAACCGACGTGCGTGCATGACTCGATGTATGAATGTTGAAGAAGCGAAATAAATTTGTCAAGATCGTAGCAAGTGGAAAGAAGTGGTCTCTGCCTACCCCTCTGGGAAACAGGCGTGATTTAATGTATGTATGTATGTAGAAAGAAAGAAGTTGCAAGGTCGTACTTTTGGTGGCCTACAAAACAAATGTTTACAAAACAGTAAAACACCATCTAAAACGCAGAAACCGTGCCCTGTTCCTCCTGCCGTATGGTATAGAATTCATGCGGACTTTTTGGGACCATTTTATAATAAAATGTCCTCATAGTAGTAGATAGCTTTTCTAAATAGCCTGAAATATATGAGATGTCAAATATAACCAGTGCCACAATATAAATTTTTGACGGTATATTTACTCGATATAGCCATATAATACGTTTGCCATTAAATAAATAATAATAATAACCACATACTTAATACATTTAGTTACAGATAATGGTCGCACTTTCACAAGGAAGGAGTTTATATATTTCTGTGCAATCAGCCGCATAAAACACACATTTTCCCCATCGTACCATCCAGCTACTAATGGTGCAGCGGAGAGATTTGTCGAAACGTTCAAATCTGCAATAACAAAAATTAAGGAAAGTAGGCTTAGTTTGAGATCAGCTGTGAATTTATTTATGTTTGACCTACAGAAGTACACCACAACGTACAACCGGGGTTTCACCGGCTCGTCTTATGATAAGTCGAGAGATAAGAAATAAGTTTAGTTTACTGCGACCTCCACCTTTTTCAGAGATTATACAAGAGAGAGCAGAAAAAAGAGAGCAAGGGAAACGGGAACTTAAATTTGAAGTAGGGCAGAAAGTAATGGTTAGAGACTATAGAAAAGATAGCAGGCCATGGGTGCATACCAGGCACCACCTATGTTGTAGATGTCGAAGGTTTAAAATGGAAGCGTCACATTAACCAGATGTTATATTCTTCAGAGGTCTTAGAAAAACTTTGTTAATGTAGCTTAGTTATTTAACGATTATAACATTAAGAAGATAAAAAAGTTGTAAAATTAAGCTGGGGAGAGTGTGAATAAAGGAACGCCTTGAGTGGTCTTCCATCCCTGTCACGGAGATCGCCTCTCTCTCTCTACGACGGTAATGGATGTGTACAGCGTGTTTATTTCTAGAATATCACGGTATAAAAATATTTTTAACGGTTTATTATAAAAATTAGGATGTCAAGTGTTCACTAAACGCCAAGACTGATATCCGGAATGACCGTAACCATGGTAATAACAATGCTCATTATAGAATTATTTTCCCGCTTCGGTTACGCTATAGGTAGTATTCTGACACCGTTAACGATATCAATATTAGCAGTTTATAGTACGCGAGTATAAAAACCAACTTTCCGCACGATATACAGCTACAAAAAGTACCACTTTTTGACCATTATTACAAAATATGTAAATCTTACGTGCCAGTATTATTTATTCTTATTATTTCATTATCAACCTCGGCCTCATTTTTTTTTCAATTCACGCTCTTGTCATGTGTAAAACAATTATTTAAAAAAGTAAAAAGTATATTGTACCTTTTTACGGAAACGCCCGAACGCAATTTGTATAGATATTCTCTTTGAAGAACCTTAACACAGTTGTACTACTTTATATGTATATTTTCAAGATACATATAAATTTGCCCATTAGATATCGAATAATACGGCATAATAGATATATATGCACACCTGTTGTGTGTCAGTGGAACAATTAGCTGCAATACAATGGCGTTAGCCATGCGGAGCGAATACGGTTTAGGTATCGTGTTGCAAGTATCACATTAGTTTATATCAATTTTGTTTGATACAGCACTTTTTTGATTTTTCGAATCTGTGACATTTCATATGTTTTTAGATTGTCTGAAATTCTGACATTTCAAGATGAAATATATTAGTAGAGGCAGGAACGTGTAGAGCGATTTTGACATGTGTCAATAATGAGTAATAATGCTAAAGTTAGCGGTCACGCGATGGTCGCTGGCACATAAACATCGATATCGTGATTAGTGACGGTCAGATAATCGTGATATCTGAGTAGGGTGTTATTCAAACTCACTGCAGCAACTTGAAAACAACGTCACTGCTTGGCGATATTTGAAATAAAAACACCTTACGTGCTATCGACGCTGATAGCTCATTAAATGCATGTACTTAATGTCATGTGATTAGGCCTTGCATTCGAATATTCGAATATTCGAATTATTCGAATAATAAACTGGTTCGAATATTCGAATATAAAACTTGCGATATTCGAATATTCGACCAATTTCCGGAATGCCAAACTCAGAATTTGATGCATTCAAAATACAACTTTCAAAGTTCGCGCGCAAGTCTCGCGATGTTTCCGCGGTCCGCCCGACTCGACATGATTCGTCACAGCTCGGAAGCGATCGGGAACTCGAGCGGGAATCAGTGCGAAGACGGCGCTGGTTGGCGGCTTTTTTAAAATTTATTTTTTCTAGAACTTTAAAAAAGAGTATTGATTGTTTTTGATTTGATTGTTTGATTGTATTATATTGGGTCCTTACCTATGAAATTGGCGTTTTTTTTACGTGTTTTATTTCGTACGAAATTTATTTATTTCAATTTTAACTTCCAAAATATTTTTAAATTTCATTAATACACTATGCAACAAAGGTTTTAGATACAAATAATATGGTTCAATTTCTTACTTAATGTTTAAAATTAAAGTGTAAACTTAACTCTTTTTAAGTGCTGCAAGTTCAAGTGTTTCAATTACGCAGAGTTTTATGAAGCGAACTATTTTTAAGTAACTAAGATATGTATAATATAGCTTAGAAGTGTCCAATATTCCTGACAGAATTTTGCTTGGTTTGCATTTGACGTTACTAAATAATCCGCAAAATTAAATGTATGAAAACCACCGTTTTCATAAAATTCTCCATATAAAACGCCAATTTCATAGGTAAAGACCTAATAAAAAATATTATTGTCTGTCTGAGTAAGACCTCGATTTATAAGACTGATTTTGTTGTTAACCACCAACTATTTTCCAAGTTTTTGTAAGACTGTGAATGTGATAGTTTAATACCTTACACCAAATTAAACAAATTGTTCTTTAATTTTTAACTAGATTTTGTTTGTATACAGATAAATTAGAATCTAAATAAGACATTGGCAATAAAAAACTTGATTATTACAACAGTTTTTAACTATTCGAATAATATTCGAATAATTCGAATAATACCAGAAAAAAAAACGAATATTCTAATACTGAAAATTCTCGAATATTTGCAAGCCCTACATGTGATAGCTGTAGGTATGCGCTATCAACTAGAATTTATAATAAACAAACAATACTTATCGCTTTATCTATACGATAGAATCACCTCTTTGTTTAGCATAGGCAAGGAAAAACTCAATGTATTATTCATTAAAAGTTCAATAACCTTGGTTAATTTAGTTGAAACGTACTCAATGATGCGGTGCGATTATTTTAATGTATGTAATTACGAATAACTTCGTTAATCAACATGAATTTAATTCAATCATAAGTACGTTTTCCTCCCGCACAGCTCATTTAAGGAAGGGTAATTGTAATTCCCGACCAAAAAGGGGTCTTATAAGTTTAACGTAAGTATTAGTAACTCCCAAATGGATGGACCAATTAGAATGAGTATTTTTCAAGAAAATCTAATTTATTCGAGATGATATTTAGCTAGTTTAATAGATATCGATTGGGCCGTTACAGAGATATCAGCTTTTGTTTATTTAAGATTACACTTATCGTAATGTGTATGTAAAAATCTCAGGAACGAAGAAAAAAGTACCGACCGGAACCTTAGTAGACGCCTATATGACTCATGCCCGGTTCCTATATTCAAGAAACGAATCGTTTCCCTTACGGGCAAGTAGCGTTATGACATTTTCTACATACAAAATGTGTTAAATTTTAACGAGACGTCACAACTCTACCAATGGTTTTGAATATAGGAACGCACCATTAATAGACGAATTATATGAAACCTGCCGTTTGAAACGTAACATGTCGTAGATCAATTGCAGTTAATTACATTTTGACTACATCATGGTCTAATAAAACAAGGTCTTCTCTTCGGATACTTTCTACGTCATCACAAAGTTGCCACTTGATTAACCACTACCCAAACATATAGACAAATTTGATTTATGTACGATTTAATTTCAAAAATCATATATATCATAAATAATGTTACGCCGATGGGATAAAGCGTCTCATTTTCAATCTTGAATTTTGGTGCTTTAGGAGCGATTTCAGCAGGCTGGAATATTGTTTCAGTCCGGTTCAGAGGTAGCTCTATCATATTGGATTATCAAAATTTTGACCAATTTGCCGTTTTCAGACGCCTGAAACGTGTTTTGAGTCCGTTTCAGGCCACCCTCTAACAGATTACGCGTTTTCAGGACCCCTTACCGGCCTTTGAAGTACATTTCAGTATATGGCAATTTTGCACTAAGAGTGAAAGAGATAGCATGATTAGAAAGAGACAGCGAGAATGAGAACCTTCCAGAAGCTTGTGAAAGAGATAACACGATTGGAAATGAGACAGCAATACGTGAAATATTCCAGACACGTGAGTCAAGGACATCGCGATTATAAATAGAACAAGGTAACAAAGCGTAGAACATTCCAGCAACGAATAGTCTCGATCGTCCTTGACGGGTCGAACTACATCGATCATTCCTGAAGGCGTTCTGGAACGATCTGACACGGGTACTATAAAAGAGTGGACCTATTGCAAGTACATTCAGTTGTTGTTTGGAAAGCGAACAGAGCGAACAAGAGCGATCTAAGTGATCATCTGAGTACATACATACCTTCACGCCTGTAATCCCAGAGTGGGGTAGGCAGAGCTACAGAATTACCTACAACTTTAAAAACTTGTTGATAATTCTGTAACCACATTTTGCACAAATAGGCTAAGATGGTTAGCAGCGTATTAGTGACAGGTTTATTTATCATCTGAGTATTCGAAGTTTATTGTGACATTATTGTTTGTAACGGTTTAGGTGGGTGCGTTATTAAAGTCTACTTTTTAATATCGGTGTATTCGTGCGTTTCTATCAATTACCTACCCGCACGTACGTAACAATAATATAAGACACGAGCATCATTTACACATTTACTTTCAGTTTATATTTTATTTTAATATTGTAAATGCGTTTTGCATGAAACTAACTAACACTGACTGGTAGAGAATGCCTTTAGGCATTAAATTAGCCATTTGTATTTTTACATTTGTATTGTGCAATATTAAATAAATAAATAAACTAACTAACAGGGTTTTTTTTTACCCGACTGCCAAATGAGGATTTTATGTGAGTTAGTTTCTTTGTGGCGCTCTAGAAACGAAACACGTGGACCGATTTTGATGATTCTTATAGCATTCTATTTGTCTTAAATCATGTGAGTGTCGCCATATTGTACAAAAAATTGTCGACGAGGCACAGCGCATTCTGGGAACCGGAGCTGCGCAGACCGGTAGGGGGTCCCCCACACCAAATACCGAAGAACCTATAAGACCATTTCCTAAACCTTCGAACGAAATCACCACCCTCACAGATAGAACCCCTGGCATTGGCGGTTTGGGTGGTTCGACGTGGTCGAAACACCAGAGAAGCTGGTCGGGGCCCGAACTAAACTTCCTAGAATCAGCCTGGAGAGAATCTACGCTTAAAACCTATGGGCCAATCTGAAGGTATGGTCTGAATGGGCACGTAAAAACAACATTGACAACCCTAACGCCCAGAATGTAGCCAAATACCTTTGCCACCTCTCCTTAAACTTAAAACTAAGACCTAGAACGTCACCAGCTTTAGTAACCCTGTCCAATCTAGCGAGCTCAGCTCTCACCCCCTAGTTAAACAAACATTAAAAGGTATCTTTACTAAAAAAAAAACACCAAATAAAGAGAGTCACTACCACGACGCCTATCGCGGCGTTTCGAAAAGATTGACAAGTGTGACTTGCAATCCACTGCAACTAAATATTATAAACTATTAGATTCGCTCAGGATGAACAACTGATAAGAAAACGTATTTATCTCACTCTTTCATATATCTATGTATATCTTTTTAGGCCAGGCTAGAAAGCTACTAATTACATGTGACTAATCCGATGTCTACGCTACTCCTTCGTTTATTTTACTACCAAAGTTTATCCCTTAACCTTATCGTAAATCTTTAAGGTGTTGAAATATGCAGTACTTATAAACGAGTCACTTTATTTCTAATTCGTGTTAGTTATTTGAATGTAATAACCAAAAAAACATTCGAATAAAATAACAAATACATTATTCGTTATTCGAAAAGTAGTCGAATGATTCATTCGCGTATAATTTATTCACGAATAAAAAAATTCGCAACTAAATTATTCGAGCGTAAACAATATGAATATTACAATTATTTTTTATTCGAATAATTATTCGTTATTTTAGCGTCGGGCAGACGAGTCCATAACTTGACGCTACTATCGATTTACAGGAAGGCAAAAGGACAGAGGGAACGAAATAATATTCTAGACAAAGGTCGGATCCAAAACGGACTCTACTTATCAAACACGTTACTTAGAAAACATCAAAGATACCAGTAGAACGGTTAGATCTCGTTCATTGGATTAGAAAACTAATGAACATCTCGGCAAACATCGATAACCTTCTCATCACCACCAGGGGAAAGGTTAAAAACGCTTCAAGAGCGGTAATCGCTGGCTGGATAAACACCCTCTTCAAAGAGGCAAACATTTCTGCCTCAGCGGGCAGCTTTACTAGCAATCGGATATAACATAGACGAAGTATTAGAAAAGGGAAACTGGAGATCCAGCAACACATTCTTCAGACACTACTTCAAAGAGGTGGTGGTCCGGTCCAAACCGTAACACATTAAGCGATCATTTCTCAACAATTTAAGATAGTCAACACGTGATTTTAATGAACACCTACTATAATAGATCCCATTATGTAATCTTCTGGCAAAAGTTACCGTTTTAACCCTTTTCCAGACATAGTACATTTCATCGATCACATTCATGTCGCTCAAAATTGACACAAATTTAATTGAACTTTCCTGAAATATGACTTCATGGATCAGTATCTTTCAGGAAGTTACGAATTCGTGGCTCTATTCCATTTCTTGCTTGTATCCTTACTTTAGCAAGGCCTGGAAAAGAGTTAAATAAAATTTTAAGATGCTTTGATTGGGTTGACCTCTATATCTTTTATGTTTCAATTTCTACAAATTTAATTGTTTTTTATTCTTATTTATTTCTTAGTTTTACTATATTTTGTAATCGACACGTTTTCAACAAGAACTTGTGCTTGATATATGTTCACTTTCATAATATCCCCTCTCTCACAATACGCCTGTGCAGCGTCGGCAGATAATAAACGCGTCTCACTGTGGTTCAAGGTTCGGCTGAAACCTAAATATCCGTTTTATACCTTTCGGCTTCGGGGGTAAAAGGATTCTATTTGTTTAAGCACATACTTGGTGTGGAGAGGAAGGTTCGCTGCCTTGAGAACTGACAGCGGCCGCCTCTTCGTCAACTCGGGACTCTTCCCATTCTCGACTTTCATTACCCTCCGATCCTATAACAAAATAGTTGATTAAGTGCGAGTCAGACATCCGCAATTGACAACAATTCATTATGTGCTAAGGTAGTAAAATAAAATACCGTTTCTAGATTTTAAACTGCTGATTACAGTAAAAATATCTTTGTTTTTTTTTATGCAGTTGTTTTTTTATATTAAGGAAAAAATAGTAAAAAAAGTTGGATAGTGAATGTTAGGAATACACCTATCCTCCTAAGACCCACCATACAACGAAATTTGCCATTGGAAAATGAACTTATCGCGATTGCAATAAAGTCTATTTTCTAATTTAATTGCCGGTCAAAGAAACAAGAGACATTCTACTTTATCTTCTTTACAATTGATATTATATTGCAATGGCCGTATTATGTACATTTTTTTGTACACGGGGACTTGGGAGGTTATAGTGCCCTTAGTCCATTTATTACCAAAGGAATTGAAAAAAATATACAACTGTCATGTTCATTTTTTATCTGTCTGACGGATTACTTGATTCTAACGGGCTATTCCCAGTAGTCCGCACCCCGTAGTTCGCAGTGCGAACTACTGGGTTTTTTTTTTTTTGAATAAATGTCTTTATCTTTATGTTTATCTATACGAGGGAAATAACTTTAAATAGATAATATAAATACTTAATTATGAATTTATGCTGGAGTAATTTATTTATTAAAAAATCCCGGGAATTGTATTAATAAATTGAAACTAGAATCCGTCTCCATACAACTGAACAACAACGCCGCCGCCAAAGTTTAGGTAAATATCGATCCGAATTTCCGATCCCTGGTTATTACCCTACTAAATGTATGGAAAACATTTCTTTGATTTATGAGTGTTCTAGTACTCTAACCTCAGTTGGTCTCAAAGAATGTTTTAATCCTTATGAGAAATGGGACCGATTGGCATTAAAAAAAATTACAAATTTCTGACGACTTTCTCGCTGACTGTACCTTTTATCAAAAATTTGTGAATGTCGATTTTCATCACTCAAAAAGTTCGGTGAGGTCTCCTAAGATCATTTTCGCGTGGCAGCAAGGGTTCTGGTAGCTGCCCTTAATGCCCCATCTCAACTTTCCACCCTGTATACGGTCTTTTTAATGACTATTTCTTTAATAAATTATTAACGACGAATTTAAGTTAAATAAAGAAAAACCAAGAAATACGGGTAGTCTAATTTTTAACCAGCTATTATGTTAAAAATTAGACTACGCGAAAAAACAATAATGCTTTTTTTTTAATGTTGTCAATTACCGCTGTTCATTTACGATTTTAGTATTCGCGACTCGGCCTGTCACGTTATATGTGCTAATGGGGCGTTCAGGCCAAACAAAAGCATACTGTATAACATGTTTTGTTCCTATTTTATCTAACCCGTCTCCAGAACAGTCGGAGTCAGGTTTGGCGGCACCTTCAGCGGCCAGGGCACTCACGCGAGTCTCCGAGGGCGGGGTGCGGCGGCGGCGCGGGCGGCAGCGCGGCGGCGAGGTCGGCGTGCGTGTCGTGGTGCGAGGCGGCGCCGGCCTCGGCGAACGTGAAGCGCGCGCCCGCCGCGCCTGTTCCTGCTCCCAGGGGTGATACCACTGCTTCGCCGAACCTGAACGATAATTACACTTCATTTTTATAGTTCCGTTCCAAATATTGAAAAAACTAAACCCTTATAAGACGACCTTGCTGTCCGTTTGTCTGCAATTCCCCTTTTACTCATAAACGAGTTATCGGACTGAAATTTGGAATATTTGTAGTGTGTGGTGGTCCAAACATAGCCTCATCATTAGAATACCTATCATGTGATATATCATTAGAAAGCTCATAAGGTAAATACAATAGACATTTTTTTATTTTAATTAATAATTTTTGAGGTATTTGGGTAATTAATGAGAAAAAAGGATCGGGAATAATCTAAATATAATTGCCCTAAAACTTATGGTCTCTTGGAAAAAATATTAAAACTGACAATATAATTAAAATCAAAATATTAATAAATACTCACAGGTAAAAGTACCATATTAATTAGTCGCCATTATGCACAATCTTTTGTTTTTTTTTCACATTAATTTATGACAATAAACCGTAGATTTTCGGTTTTTTCTATTTTTGAACAATCAATAATTATGGTTTGTGTGTTCGATTTCAAAAACTTTGCATTCATTCTTTATCAAGACTAATTAATGCGTCCTGTCCTGCAGATAATGTTTTGTTCTTTTTAATGTGGTTTACCAGAAACACTGTGACAGAGTGGCTGTTTTCAGCCGAGACCAAGTTTTAGATGATGTCATTAATGTCATGTAGTTGTGTCTTGTGCATATTAATATGGATAAGGTGTATCTATAAAGAAATATTAAAACAAGACATAACTGAAATTATTAAACTTATAAAAGAGTATTAAGCTTTTTTATTTTTTTATTATTATTTATTAATTTATTATAACAAACACAAAGTTAATATATTATTAATTGTTCCACAAAACTGTTTGCACAGTTTGACTGCGGAATCTTATTATTATCTTATTTATTGTAAATTTTCTGTGCCATTGTAATAAATAACTATTTTTTTTTATATATTTTCAATTTTTAATAAGTTTCGCCTTGAGTTCCATTTATAGATAGAAAAAGATCTTTCTACATCCACTGAAGTGAGTGGAGTGAAATTGTACATTAAAATGCCGTCCACGTCGGTTGCTTCCGAAAGTTTTTCGGCATACTTCCTAAAAAAATCTAAATCTGGGTTTCTAATTTCTGACTGACAGAAGCAGATGAACACCAGTTTAAAACAGCTCTCACGTGATCTTAAGTTAAAATGCATCTACAATAGACAGTTTTGAATTTTGGAATTTCTTTAAGGCATATTCAATTATATAAAAGTTCTCAACAATATATTTCAGGTTGTTAATTCACACGGCAAACGCTACGTTGGACGTCTAATAAACCATGCTTTTGATTATAAATACACGAGGAGCATAGTCAAACACGGCAGTGGTCAAATTAAAGTATAGGGATGTTTTTATGGTTGCGGAGTTCGACCCGTCCGTAAGATTGAAGGTATAATGGATCAATTTCAATACAAAAACATCTTAGAAGAGACAATGATTCCCTACACCGTGGACCATTTGCCTGTGATCTGTATCTTTCAGCACGATAACGACCCAAAATACGTCGCAAGTGTTTCTAATTATACAGGGTGACTGGAAATTCGCCGTATTCCTTGAAAGGGGTTATTCTACAGCTCTTTTGTAACGATGTAAGTCCTGGCAACCAGGGGTCAAAACTCATTGGTTATCGAGTTATTCAAGATTTTAGAATTTTTAAAAAAATACCCGCCTTTCGACCTAAAACTAGTAATTGTGTAAAAACTTCGTCATTTAGAAATAAAAAAAAGCATTTTTCAAATAGCCAATGAATTACTGATTACGAAAAATAATAAAAAATGCCAAAGAAATGCAAAATTTTGCAAATAAAAGGATTTGAAGTTGAAAGTTCTAGTAATTATTTTCCAAATTTTGTAACATTTTAAAGCATAACAAAAAAAAAGTACAACACTTCGCGTACAAATGACAGGAATAGTTTGCTCAATTCATAAGCTTTCTAAAAAGGTACAATTTATGACATTTTAAATTTAATTTTCATTTAAAAATGTACAATTAATAATAATAGCAGAAATGTTCGCCGTTAAGCTCCATCGTTTCAACCAAAAAACGCGGGATAGTTATCGTTTGTAAATTCACCTAATCCTGTTCTTTTAAATTTGCTTTTTAAAAACATAAAGTGCGTTCCATTTTGAAATTTCGAAGCCACAAGTTGTTGCGTTACTCTTATAAACCTGAATACTCTTTTAAACCCGCGATTAAAACATGTTGACTACAGTTACTGGATTACTTAGAGCCGTATTAATAAAGTGAAAAAATGTGTAAGGTTAATGGGCATTTCTATTTTTCCTTGTACTCAATTAAAAAATTGTTAACGCAACGTTAAATTAGTCCATTTGGTAACGCATTTTTTTAATGCTTAAATTTAAAAATATACTTCTTGTTAAAAACTTTAAGATCAATCAGAAAAATCTATTAAAAAGTTTTTAACAAGAAGTATATATTTTTAGATTTAAGCATTAAAAAAATGCGTTACCAAATGGACTAATTTAACGCTGCGTTAACAATTTTTTAATTGAGTACAAGGAAAAATAGAAATGCCCTAATAAACTGTTCTCGCCTGAGATTCCTGTCTCAAGACACTTGAGAATTATTATTTTTCCGCGAAATTAATGAAAAAGGTTTTGTCCTCTAAGTTTTTGTTTTATTTTAGTTTAATTTTTAAATAGTACCTACAATTTAGATGGAAGAAATATGTAGTTATTTAAGCGTTTGATTTGACCATAAATGACTTTTAATAGTGAACTGATTTCTATGTAGTTTTTTATGACATGGAGTAGGCCAACGAGCTCACACGCCAACTGAAAATTGCAGATTGAGATCCATTGCCAACGCTGAAGACTTATATAGAACCCATCTTACCCATCATTCCGTCTCGGCACATAGAGTGTTGGCGTGGAAGGAACGATGCTGTCGTCACCGTCGTCGCCGCCGCTTCCTCCTAGCGACAGCGCACCGCTTGCTGTTTAAATGAATTAAAGCTTAAATACAATCTAATGGACATACTTCAACACTATAAAATCTTTTGTGCAATTAACCTTCTTATATTTCAATAGTAAAGATATACAGGGTGTCTGGAAAACCTTCTGAGAAATTTTAACTGTAGATAGGGTGGATGATTTGGATCATCCCTATATTGGTAACTTTTGTTTAAGTTAATATTTGACTGAGTTACAGACAGATTTATCATCGACTTTCCTGACGATGCTCTCAGTGTGCCCCATCTTAACTGATTCATTCATAATATCGTCGGTGATACTGCAAAACCGCGTAAGTAACAAATTTATGATAGAGCAAAATAAACCTTACGATCTTATTAAAAAGGTGCATTTTGCTCCTTATTTAAAATGTCACTTACGCGGTTTTGCAGTTTCACCGACGATATGTGTCACAACGTAATGTAAATAAACAAGTTGTTCCTTATGAACAATGTTTCCAATCATGGTCAAAAGCTCAATGGAGTTTAGAAAACTGACACATTATCCTGTAATGTGAATGAAAAGACGGTGTCTGATAAGGGCTATTATGTGAAATAATCTAAAACTGAAACTTACGATTATGATTTTTACTCACACTTTTCTCACACTCACACGGCTAAAATAGCACTTGCACTCGTAGGCACATTACTTCTTTTACGAGATCATGAATCATGGCTGTATTTCATTGATTTGTACCACTATCAGGGCTTCCGACGAATAAAAAACACAATAATTAATTATTGACAATTTGACATATTATCTTTTTAAATCTTGTACCATTAAAACTCTTTATGAAAAGAGTTTTAGGTTTCATTTGTAAACAAAAAATCCTACCTACACGTTACGTTTTATCAAAATTACATTTAAAGCTGGCATCATACATGTTGTTGCTAGATATTCGTATCATAGAAGAAAGAGAAAAATAGGATCGCTTTGTAAGAAGAGGTCGACGTGATTACACTCTGTGGTAAAAACCCTTAAAAGAAAAAGGCCACTAAAGCCGGCTACTCACACACCTGCTGCAGGGGCAATATGGGAATTGGACCCTTGATTGCCTCCTTAATTGTGATGTGTGTAGGCAAGCAGGAGCAATTTTTAGATTGGTCCGGGGCGCAAGACCTTCCTAGCTCCCTAGATTGTGTCTACCGCCCTGCAAGGTTGCTGTGTGTGTAGTAGGATTGGGGCAATTCCAGTCAGTTCATTGGTGACAACCGAGCGGAGTGGACAAAAATGGAAAAAATGGTGTTACCATAGCCAGGAGCTCTTCAAAAGAATCAATATCCATTCGCAAAAAGTTTCTAAGATCATCTACTTCCAATTCTTTCATAATATTCATGTGGCACAATTTGCTTCGTTTCTGCAACCAATTCTTCACCCAATATCTTCTCTTCCTTTTTTTTTTGGTAGCACCACAGAAAGTGCCAAGGCGATACCAATCCTCTGGTGTTTCGACAATACAGGAGGCTTTCTCGTGGACGTGCGTTCAGCGGGACTATCAGTTACACACTGAACGGCAGGCTAGTGTGTAGAGAACAGCCTAAAATTGGTCCAACCGCCGTGCGACCGGTATTGCCCCTGCAGCAGGAGTGTGAGTAGCCGGCTTAAGGAACACCCAGAAAATATAAAACGTGGACTACAATCACAATCAGTCAAAGAAGCGATGTCACAAGCGAAGCGATGTTTGGTTTGGGGTTTGTTTTGTTTACTTGCATGTGATGTGACTTCACATCACACTCACAGGTTATAAAGTATTTCTAACATCACATAGCGTTTTTGCCACAGATTAAATTTCAAAAAAAATCCTTATTATTTCGTGTAATTTCCAAAAAAATAGACATAATTTAATGTGAAATAAAGTGAAATACGTTATTTTACGCTAGTATCAGATAGGATGACCACAATTTGTAGTATATTTTCAATGTTGTCAAATAGCCTATTATAATCAATTATGCGACGACCTTTATATCCATCGACAAATGTTTTGCACTTGGACTTTTGGCTACTGCCACAAATACCATGCGGATCAAAAGGAAAGAAGCAGCAGCCAGCAGCGCTTTCTCCCCGTCTGGTTGCCCTGAAAATCAGCGCGTGCAGCGTCACGGCATGTCTGACACTATGATGCTGAGTAGCACCCAATTTGGTGCATTATTATTTTATAAAATAGTTTTAAGGTTTTGTTTTAAATTATTTTCTCACTGTATTTAATTTGATTATTATTTTTCTGTGGTTTGCACCAATAAACGATTTTCTTTTTCTCCTTTTTTTTCTTCAATACGGAGAGCAATAATCGGATCGTTCAATCCGTCTATTTGAACTTTTAGAAGTCTATGAATTTATGGCTGTCATTAGATGTCAGTGTTAAATTATGTTATTTTCAATATTCACGTCTTCAATATTTTTGCTGTAAATCAGTTATATGGGCTACTTTAGAGCAGAAAACAATGGTAAATGGTTAGATCTCGACAGTAAAAGACGGACGATATGATCAGTCTCGGCAAAACATGAACAAGAGACCTAGTGATTTCACATTTAAAACCAATTAGTGTTCAAATTGCAAAAACGAAAATACAGTAAGTTGCACTAAAATTACTCATTTATTTTTATTATAATGCTACCTTGATTTTTATTTACATGGAGCGAACTGTTTGTTTACATGGAGCGAACTGTTTGTTTACATACCATGTGACAACGTATGGTCTCAGGTCATTGACCTCGGACATTGAATTTTGACGTAAGATACTACGAACTGTTGGAGTAGTATACTATCAACGTCAAAATGTCAAGGTCGAGATATCGGCTGCGATACATCAAGTAACAAAATGAATATAATTAATCCTTTTTTTTTTTTACATTAACAGAAACAAAAATGAACCATACCCCCGTGATCAGAATCGTGCCAACTATTACCCCCCCAAATTTCTCCGAAGGTTTTCCAGACACCCTGTATATTAAGATTATTCTGACTCGTCTCTGCTCTGTAGTCCAGTAACTTTGTCGCCTGATAGTATGGGGCAGTATGCGTCAAATCCGGTAGTTTTGAATTTTTGCAGACTTGTTTATGATGTTGGCCTAATGAATAATCCAAGTTTGTGACCTCGGGCAGCGAACGCAACTTTGTCAAAAATCGAAAAAACCGCGAAAAAAACGTTTTTATTTCAAATTTTGGCGATTATAACCCTAAAGGACTAGTTTTTGAAAAAAAAATGTGTAACGTTTTAGAAGAAGACTAAATTTGCTACAATATAATACTAAAATTGTCTCTGTGGACCTAATAGTTTCCGATATTAAGTCTTTCAAAGTTTATAATTTTTTTCGAACTTCGCAATTTTTTGCTATATTTTAGATGTCACTCGAACAACTCTAGTGGGACGGGATGGTTGGGAGTCACACTGAACTCTCTTTCCTGGGGGTGGATATCCACGCCACAAGGCCTCAACCCAAAAATGATGACCAGAGATGCAGCCCCGCAACAGTGGCGGTACTGCCATATAAGCCCAAAAGCCGGGCTTGCCTTGCCTTACAAAAATAACTATTCATTAAATCCACGTAATGTATAAGATAGGTATTTCACCTTCGCGCGCCGCGCGCTCTCACTAAATTCTTCAAATCAAATTACATGCAACAGTAGTACCTACTAAATTTTACCGCGCACCGCCGGCCGCCACCTACGCAGCACAGCGCTCAGCGCTGTGCGGCAACCAGTCGAACTATTCATGACGCGGCTAGCTCGTATCTCGCTCGCACGTATTGGCTTGCAATGGGGCTTTCATATTCTCTGTCTTACCCACCGAAACGGCATATGCCCAAATTACGACTGTTCGTGTATTAATATGGCAAATAGTATGAGAGTAAAAAGCCTTGCTTGCGTATGAAGTTGTATACGAGTCCATAGTAAATGCGAAATTCGCTTCGCGCAGGCGCGGAGCGCGCGTTGAGCCCCGTTAGCGGCCAACTTCACTTCATTGCTATTTGTTGACAAATGCTTTTATTCACTTGTTGAATAGTTTGTTTAGGCGTTGAGCGGCGCGGCGCGGTCAGTGCAATAATAAGTTTATTTTGTGGTGTTGTGAGTTGTGATTCAATTAGATTGACAATGGAGGAAGTCCCGTGTGACTGTGATATTTTAAAGTGTGCACAAACATTGCTTGTCGAAAAGGTAAAATGTTTGGACTTTGCAGAGAAAAAGGTACTTATTTCTTCGGCAAAACCTACGCCTGACTTGTGTATTTCTCAGAGTAGTAAATCGCACAAAAGACAGTTTAACAGGTCAGTGTACAAAACTCATTGGATTGTTGGTTGTTCGCACTCTAATAAGTTATATTGCTGGTGTTGTATTTTCTTTTCTAACGACAAAAACGTGTGGAATACATCTGGTTATGACGATTTAAATAATTTAGCTGGCGCCATTAAAAGACACATGAATTCTCGAAAACACATGAACGCGGTAATTTCTTTTAGTGATTTTGGTAAACAGCTAATTGAGACATCTTTATCGCGCCAATTATCAAAGGAAATTACAAAACAACATGCGTGTTGATAACAATAGTAGCGTTTTTCAAAGATTAGTCGATGTTGTTTGTCATTTACAGTGATCGGAATAGGCAGAGCTAATTTGCCTAAACTTGACGCATATTCATTCATGAGTGAGTGAAATAGGAACACATTTATAATAATAATAATAATAATAATATGGTCATTTAGCACAACAAGAACTTCCCTTCAGAGGTCACGATGAGTCTAAAACTTCATTGAATAAGGGTAATTTTTTAGAGCTTGTGTCGCTACTTTCAAAATAGGTACGATGGCGTTTTAGAAAAACACATTCGATGTATACAAATAATAATTTAATTTAACTATGTTGTGTAATATGTATGTAATTTTTAGATAGGTAATTGAAATAAAAGTAAGTACTTATTGCTTTCTCCCTAGGCAAGCAAAGTTAAAATAAGAAGTTGAACCTTTATTTTATTCTCTCATACAAACCAAGCGGCTTTTTTCAAGGCCACCGAAAGTATGCAATTGCTGATATGTCTGTAAAATTATATCTAGTGGTAACATGCCTTCAGGGTGCTTTGGTGAGCTCGTCCACGTAAGCAAATGCCTATACAACTGCAGAGTGAAGTGAAGATTGATCAGTAATGTGGTAACAAGATAAATTTATCCATAATAACCGTAAAAACTACAAAACATATCTCTCGGCTTGCCCTATTCTGAAACCCTAGGCACGCCACTGCCCCACAACACCTCTTGCAGATGATTTCTTGCGGCTGCACGAAGGGTTTTTGGAACGCGTGCAGCTGCCGGAAGGCAGGATTAAAATGCTCATCAGTCTGCAGGCACTGCAGCGGGGCCTCTTGTGACAATATACCTGATGTTGCAGTAGTAAATATCCCAGAAGGCGACGATCTGTCCGATGTCGAAATGGAGGATGACTTGACGGCACAAGACGTCTACGATTCATTACCATCCCCTGATGGGGATATGCCGTCCAAATACGAACCTCAATCGGGACCTTCCAAGAGGGCTAAATTAATTAAATTTTTTGATTTTTAATTATATCTCAATTTCCTAACAAAAAAACTTATTAACTTTTGTTGTACTTTTCTTTTTGATTTACTTCATTATTCGCAGCTTAGCTTTAACATTATCGTTCACACTCTTCATTATCTTTTTTAACATCCCATCATAAAAGTACTCGTACAGGGCTTCAATAGCATGATCACGGTCAAAATTCATTCAGAACGACAGAATTGCAAAAAATGGCGAAGTTCGTAAAAATGATAAACTTTGAAAAGCTTAATCACAGAAACTATTGGATCTACAGACACAAATTTAGTATCATATTGTAGCAACTTTAGTCTACTTAAAAAAAGTCTTAAGAAAGTTTTTTCAAAAACCAGTCCTTTAGGGTTATAATCGCCAAAATTTAAAATAAAAATGTTTTTTTCGCGGTTTTTACGATTTTTGACAAAGTTGCGTTCGGCGCTCGAGGTCACAAACTTGGATTATTCATTAGGCCAACAACATAAACAAGTCTGCATAATTCAGAACTACCGGATTTGACGCATACTACCAATGTATAAAGTTACTGGCCTACTGCTGTTAAAACTCACCTTTATCACTGCACTTGGATGTAAATGGGTAATTATTTTTGTCTCTTATAATGAAACTAAAAACACGTTCCACCGTGTCACGTACGTACGAGGGCGGGATGATAAGTAACTAGCCTACACAATTTAAAAAGGTTGAATTTCAATAAATTTGACCTCAATTTAAAAATGGGGTTCCTGGCTGCCTGTGTTCTAAATTTGAATTCGATGGCGTCCATATTTTTTTGTTTACTGTCATTTGAAAAAGATATTCTGGCGAGTTTTTCCAACATGGGTAAAATTGAACAAAGAGCTGTGATTAAGTTTCTTCATATGAAAGGTATGAAAGGGGCGGATATTCATAACGACTTGAAAAATGTTTTGGGTGAATGTGCTCTCTCCTATGCTACGGTTAAAAACTGGGTGGCTGAGTTTAAACGAGGACGTACAAGTGTCCAAGATGAACTCCGTCCCGGACGTCCAAAAAGCGTCACGACGTCGGAAATGGTCTCCAAAGTGCACGATATGGTTTTGGCAGATCGACGGTTGAAGCTATCCGAGATAGCTGATAATACAGGTATTTCAAAAGAACGGGTACATCATATACTTAGTGAAGAATTGAATATGAAAAAGCTGTCCGCCCGTTGGGTGCCGCGATTGCTTACACTCGATCAAAAAAGAATTCGAATGCAAAACTCTCAACACTGTTTGGACCGTTTTCAAAGAAATAAATCGGATTCCATACGACGATTTGTAACAACGGATGAAACTTGGGTTCATCACTACACACCAGAATCCAAAATGCAATCAAAACAGTGGACAGAAGCCGGGTGCTCGGCTCCGAAGAAAGCTTAAGCCGTGAAATCAGCTGGAAAAGTGATGGCATCGGTCTTTTGGGATTCGAACGGAATTTTGATGTTAGACTACCTCCCAAAAGGTCAAACTATAAACGGGGAATACTAAGCTAGTCTACTAGATAAGTTGCAGGAATGCATTGATCTAAAAAGACCCGGTTTGGCACGAAAAAAAATATTTTTTCATCAAGACAATGCAAGAGTTCACACTTGCCTCAAGGCCATGGCCAAAATTAACGAATTGCATTATGATTTGTTGCCCCATCCACCTTATTCACCTGATCTTGCACCGTCTGACTTCCATCTATTCCCCAAACTAAAAACTTTTTTTGGGAGACAGAAATTCAAAACAAATGAAGAGGTCATAGCTGCTGTAGAGGAGTATTTTAATGGCCTTGAGAAAAGCCATTTTATGGACGGCATAACAGCATTGGAGTGAAGGTGGACTAAGTGCGTAGAGCTTAATGGAGATCATGTAGAAAAATAAAAAATAAAATTTACGCTAACTGCAGTATTTATTTGTTAGGCCAGGTACTTATCATCCAGCCCTCGTATATCGTATACACCGTGTCCAATAAGTTCGAATACACATCTTTTTGCACTAACCCTAAAGACATACATACTACAGGCCATCGAATTCTTATTTTAATTTATAAAGTATGTTGTCGTTAACAAAATACAATCGTTTCAAACGTCAAGCATTTGTAGTTTGCTTTTAATCCACGATGAAACAGTTTCGTGAAACGATTATTTGAAAATTTAGCAATGGCGACAGGCCAGGTGCTATCTTCAAGGCCTTTAAACCCCTTGGAATTAAACGCAATTTAGTTTACACCACAATCAAAAGGTATAAAGAGACCTCCTCAGTAGAAGACAGGAAAAGATCCGGTCGGCCACGTTCAGCTAGAACCGATAGAGTAGTAAAGATTGTGAGAGAGCGACTTCGGCGGAAAAAACACCGTTCTATCCGAAAATTGGCTGCTGAGCTGAAAATTTCAAAAGGATCGGTACACAATATTTTGAGGGTGGATCTTGAATGCCATGCCTACAAAAAACGGGAAGTTCATGGCATTTCCGAAGCGACCAAGAAAAAGAGAGTTCAAAGATCCAACATAATACTTTCTTGGCACGCAGGGGATGAGTTTGTATTTTCTGACGAGAAACTGTTCGTGTTAGAACAGCCTCATAACGCCCAAAATGATCGATTGTGGGCACCAATGATAGAAGACATTCCGGACAACCAGAAAAATGGTCCTAGGTTCCAGAGCTCACCATCGGTGATGGTGTGGGGTGCAGTTTGTAAGCGGGGTAAACTACCTCTAGTATTTATCGATAAAGGCGTTAAAATCAATGCTCAATACTATAAATCCGAGGTTTTGGAGAAAATTGTTGCTCCAAATTTAAAAAGGATGTTTGAGAACGAATATTATGTTTTCCAACAAGACGGTGTTCGAAACGCTGTTCAAGCTTGGTGTCAGGCTAATTTGACCGATTTTCTGCCGAATCATGAATGGCCACCCAGTTCTCCGGACTTGAACGTATTAGATTATTTCGTGTGGTCGTACATGCTCTCGAAACTACATGATTATAAAATCGCAAACCTGGATCATTTCAAAAAGGTTATCGATCATATTTGGGACGAAATACCAATGGAAGCGGTGCGTGCCGCGTGTGATTCATTTGAGAAACGTTTGAAGCTAGTAAAAAAAGTTAAAGGTGGAGTTATTCCGAAACATTTGTTGTAAATATTGTACATAAGTGTGCCATTAATAAAATATACTTTTCATTGTATTAACTGTTCGTACATTTATTTTATTGAGAATCTAAACTGTATGCAAACTTATTGGACACGGTGTATACTGTCGCTATCGTATAAACGCATAACGCATTGGAATACGATGGGACGGAAATTGTCCTTGTGGTACCATGCGGGCCAACTGTATGTACTATCAGCCCAATTGAACCTTGACCCACCATAGAACGGTGTCAAAGTGACATTATAAAACAATTTGTTTAAAATTTGCTACGAGTTGAATCATAACGTCACTGTGACACAGTTCTATCGTGGGTCAGGGTTTCAATGGGCTGATAGTACATTGGACCGCGTTGGTAGTTAATTAAACTTTAACAAATCAAACCAAGGGTCTCAGTACGCTTATCAATCAAGGCAGGTATAGTTGGTTCTAGTTAATATGACGAAAAGCACTTAAAACAAACCATTACCAACATCTATTCTTCAATTGTTATGTTCAAGTAGGGTTGTAAAACAATTACGCAGGTGTGTCGGTACTAGGCTTGGGACTTTTGGATGCTCGCTATGGTTTTAGATTCCACGGAGTCGCCATTATGTTAAAATATTATTTTTCGAAGTCAAAGTCAAAGTGTAAAAATAAAACATGTTAGATTTACGCTGTTATATCGATCGGTAATAACCACGTTATTATGAGTGCAATTAATTTTATCATAAATTTATTAGTTATTTTACTACACACATGTCACAGTTCACAGGTGACGCGATATGCATATATAGGTACGATTTACTTAATTAATTTTGCATCCTCTTTGATACTTGCGTTGTGACAGACTACTGACTGACATCTATTTTACCAATTAAAAAAACACTTGATTAATAAATTGTCACTTTTGATTAAACACGGTTTAAGCAATTTCTGATAAAATTTAAAATGAATAGTTTTACTACTTGCCAAATTAAGTCCTGGTTAGAGCCGTATAAGGAATTAAAATATGTTCAAGAAAAGTCTTGTATATTTTGTTCTTCATGTGATGTATATTTCAAAGCGGGAAAAAAAGTGTTTATTGTTAACTGGCGACTAATATTAAATTGAAAAAGACATTTTTGTTATTGTTACTTAAAGTATTTGTTAATTTTGTTTACTAGCAATAGAGTATTTTATTATTGGTAATTATATACATACAAGTTGTATGTACTTATCCACTTTGACTTTGACTTCTAAAAATATATTTTACCATAATGGCGACTCCGTGGATTCTAGAACCATAGCGAGCATCCAAAAGTCCCAAGCCTAGTCGGTACAGCCAAAGTATACTGTGAACAAACAATCTTAATAGTTTTGATGTTGCCGGTATTTTACTTAATAAGTAATTAAATGTTTCTAAAATAATAATTAAATACTGTGTCAATATCACTTTGTACAATTTAAGAATAGTATTAAAAATACATTTTTACCTGAATGTTAACCGCACTGTACTTAATTGTATTTAGAAAACAAAACACCTACTTAAATGTGTCCGGTTCAGGTAAAACCCAATGATCAAGAAGGGTTGAGCTACTCCAAGGCACGTGCCACACTTCGGTCGTCCCTTTGTTATCTTTTCCTTTCATATTTAGCAAGAAAAGAAGTTGTAAAATCCTGCGTTAAGTGCATTTTCGTCATTTAAACTGGAACCAACTATACGAGGGGTGCCTTTAAGTTCTGTCGTTTGGAAAACTAAAGACAATTTAAGTGTTAAATGGTATTTATTGTTTTTCAAAGTAATCACCGTGATATGTAATACACTTTTTCATTCGATCGTTCCAGTTTTCGAAACACTTATTCCATTCCGAAGTCGGGGTCTCCAAAATACCCGTTTTGTATGCCTCATCCGCTTCTTCAGGCGTCCGGTACCGTTGACCACGAAGTCGTTGCTTGATTTTTGGAATTCACTAACGGGAGTTTTGCAAACGACAGAACTTAAAAGGTAGCCCTCGTAACCAGCAAACCATAGGTAAATGAATGAGTCACATGAGTTTGTTTGGCGGGTAGTAGATACGTACGCTCGGTGCCGCTGCTGATGGCCTCGATCTGCTGCTCGGCGGGCGCGGGCTCGGCCGCGTCGCCGCCGCCCTCGCCCGCGCTGCGCAGCTGCTCGCCGGCCTGCGGGGACTGCACCGGCGACCCCTGCGGGACCGGGACACGATCACTTCATATCCGATTTATCCACAGACCATACATTTAATTAGACGCGCAACAAGTGCTCGTACTTCGCGCGTCTTTATATCGATGCCGTGGACCGAACACCGCTCAGTCGATCATACCCTTCCGCAACCGTAAAATGTTTGTAAATTAAAAATTAAAAATTGTGCTACCTACCACATGTTCTTGGTAAATTAAAAGATCTTCCGTTTACAGGTAGTGTCTTAGACAAGTTTGATCCTTATTGATAACCCTATCGTTTGGTACAATAATATTGATTACCGGTTGAGCTAAGCAATTCTTGAAAATTCTGTGAATGCAGTTATTCGTATGTCTAAAAATAAAGGACTGTTTCCTTGATTAAAATTTTCTCATCTGGCTAAATTGTAAGCCTGTATATATGTATAGTCGGGACCTTTTCAATAGAAACAAATCAATTTACCATTATTACTACAAATTCGCGAAGGTACTTTTGAAGGTTGACCATGGTTTTAATATTTATTTATACCCTTAATCATTGTCTTCATGTTGATTTTGAGGGGGTATTTCTGTATTTAGTCTTGTATTTTTCTTTGATGAAAACCCGAATAGCTTACCTACCTACCCGGTGGACTCATTTGAGGACCCTGTTAGCGCATCTGCCTACTTTGGTAGCGGAGTCGCTGTAGGTATAGATAAGATTTTTCTAAGTTGCCCGAATGCTCATTAAAGGGCTTATCTTAAGCAGTTCAGAACGAAAGGAAATAAGTAAAATATAATTCACTCAAATAGCTACCTTCTCCTCTAACCCATAAGGTTCAGGTTGTAATGATTTGACGTAGAAAACGGTAGCAGCCTTTGTCAGCGCCTCGCCGGCCGTTCCTGGCTGAGCTCCGACCTCGACCTATTGATACTTGTCAATTCACCGGTTTTTTTTTTAATTTTATTAAATTATTACTGTGTCAATGCTATCGCGAGGTGTTTTTAACTATAAGAAAAACCAATTTTATTACACATTTACATCCGGGAGCTCAATAAGTTATTTTAGATGTTTAAGACGTGGTTTACGGAGAAATGGGCGAAATTGGAGCCATGAAACGGATAACACAGTTGACAAAGAGAAATATTCAAACTGGAATTGACAGAATTGTTAAAAAGGACAGCCAACAAATTCGCAAAGAAACACAAAAAAAACTGAAACTATTTATAGGGTTATTAAGAAAATGTATGAAGACAATGCTTCGCCTACAACTGAAATGATTTATAAAGAGTTGACGATGGTAGAATATATTCCCGCATAGCATTTCATATTTTTTACAAATACTCAAAAGTATGGGATTTGAGTAACAAGACGTTGAACATGAGAAAAGTTATCATGGATTCGCCAAGACTGATTGAACTCACAGGTGATTTATTCTGTTCCGTTGATTCTGTATGAGATTCTATGTTATTAATTATGTTTTAGTTTATTTGTTTTCTTTGCCTTTGCATATATTCATTGTCGATGTCTTTTTTATGTACAATTGTGACTTACGTACCTAATTATTTTTTTTGTATTTCGTCTTTTATTAATTTGAATTTGTCTCTTTAATGAATAGGGTTTACGTGATTTAATAATGTTCAACCGCAAGTATCAATATGTCGCGGTCGGAGCTCACCCGGGTAGACCACAGAACTATATCGAGATAGAAGGTAAGAGTTCGTCAATTTATATGAGAACCGAGCGTGTAACATTTTGCGTAGGCACTTTGACGTCACGCGAGTCTTTTAGTGATGTGCACAACATAAACAAAATCGTTTCTAATCTGTGGTGTCATCGATCGCAATGGAATAGCGTCAGCGAGCCAACAGACTTCGACGGGAGAGGACGCGCGCGCTGGTCTTACGACGCGCCCGCTCGCCATTCTACCGAGAGTAGGTACCGAGTATGTAAATTCATAATGAATATGTATATTTTAAAAGAATATATATTCGTTTTAGAGCGTATTTCATGTCATATAAAATATAAATAATAATAGCTGTGTACTTTGTTGGTGTGTCTAATAAATAAATAAATATGGAATAGGTATTCTGTCTTACTTAACCATAGTTACATCGAAACTAAGTAGGTAGGTAGTTAAAACATTTCATAGAATCGAATTGGGAATCGATTTTGACACTTGACAGAAGAATGAGAATAAAAATGTATGTGAATTTTTAAGCTAATTTCTGTTAGTCCGTAGCATAGGTATAGCCCAACATGCTTTATATCTACTTTCATGATATTCTACATTCGGGCCCGTCGGTTAAGGGTACTCTTGACCAGGGGCCTATTGCATAATAAAGTACAAGCCCATACTATTAGTAAAAATCCATACAAAACAGGGCCATGTTTTGCTGCAATTTGTGGCCGGCAACCAGTGATGTGCAAGTTGCGGAAAGTTTCCAAAAAGTTGCAATAAATTTCCGGAAACTTTCACCAGAAATATAGGAAATTTAAATTTAAGAAAAGGAACGATTCAATCCCCATACAAAATTGTGAGAAGTTTCCAAAATTTTCCTACATGAAATGATCCGCAATTTTGGAAAGTTTCCTTTGGCACATCAGTACCGGCAACTAGAGCTATCTTACTCTTACTTCGTATGTTAGAGCAAGATGCGTATAGTTGCCGGCCACACATTGCCGTGAAAATGTTGCTCGTTTAGAAGCCCCTTTAGCTTGTATTTTTTTATGCATTCGGCCCCTGGCCATTAGGATCTTTATTATTTAGGATTTAGGATTAGGATTTTTATTTGCTTATCGAGGCCAAACTATTGAGTCCTAACACTGTGGGTCTACGTTAATAATAGCGGAGATCCTGTCACCACCTTCCGACTCCATCATCAGATGATCTCTTAGATAGCATAATATGCGTTATCATTGAGTTTACATATTTAGTCCAAATTTCAGTCCATTCCGTTAACGGAAAGTCGGTCAAATTTAATTTGCAAGATTTGACCCATACATACATACATACTTACATACGCATATACTGTCACGCGACTATTTAAACTCGCGCGACATACTTCGTGTTTTGTTTGTTTATTGATCTTTAATCGATCTTTAGTGACTTTGACGTTTTAGGCTGGTAATACATGCGACGTTTTCTTCTATTACTTTTGCATACTCGGACGGTCTGTTCGCGACTTTGGCGCCGTGATTTTGACAGGCTCGTACAGTTTTCGCAATTTAGGTTGGCAACCCTTGAGTGAGGCTGTCAGACGAGTGGCGTCGGTTTTCTTTTTCTCGGAAGCTGCTGCGTCCGACGGGTGGTCGATTAAACCCAGCGAGGCCAATCTTGACGACCCGAGTTTATTTTTACAAAAGCTTGCTGCTGTAAGCAGGGGATGTGTCCCCGCGTCGTTATTTGACGATATTCTGAAGAACCATCGGTAAGTATTCTATTTTTCGATGGATGTTTTATCCAACCTCTGAGCCATGGACCTCGTTGCTTTACGATATGTTCTATTTCAGTCGGGATGTAACTGTGAGCCCTGGGATCGAAGCATCAGCGGGTAAAAGGCGATGGGATTCATTTTATTAAATGGGTGGTACGTATTTTCATACTTTTTGGTGAGATGCACTCACGCCACCATGTTGTCTAATGGGACAACATGTCGCTTTCTAAGCACGGTTTTTGACTTCCTCTTTTGTTTTGATTTCAGCGCTATCGCACCCATTTAAGCCATTTATTTAAGCTTCTCCTTTAGTTTATTTTTTGCCCATTTGAACCATTTATTTAAGCTTCTCCTTTAGTTCATTTTTCACCCATTTGAACTATTAATTTAATTGCCATTTTATTAGGCATTTAAGCTTCTCATTTATTGTCCAATTATTTCTCTTTCCCCTACTCATTAAACTCGTTCAATTGATGCATTTAATGCACCGTTTAATACCATTATATATGGATCCTCTTCTTTTTTGTGCATTTAATGCCGGAGCTCAACTTCTCTTTCACTATGGTATTTAACCATCTCACTATTTAATTTTAAGAAAACGCTTGAATGCATGAGCATTTTCATTTATTTTTACTGAGACCCCGGTCTACCTTTCTACTACTCTCTTTACATCGTTTTGTAAATTCTTTGTCAGGACCCTTCTGGTCTCAAACTTATTTAATTTCCCCCTACGTTGTCCTACACCAATGGAGCTGGATCTGCGAAGCAGGAGTTCTGCAACCTGGACGTGGTTGGCGTGAAACGGCCCCGTTCACCCTCGAGACTCTGGTGCAGTTGGTGGAGTTTGAAGTATTTCTATCTCTGTTAAATTGTAAGTTATTTTATCCTTTTCTATAATCATCTGACCAGGTGAACGACCAATTCCAATTCCAATACCAAGATTTAAATTTAAAGTCTAACTTAAACCTTAAGATCTGATTGCTTTGTAACCTATAGACCTAAGCTCTAGCTAGGATACCACCTAGGAATTTAGGTTATCAACTTCTGTGTAACCGCCTGAACATAATTAGAAGATAAATAAATAGTCCATAAACAATTCAGTGTTAATTATTTAACTCTTGACTATAACCACGCCCGTTTCTTATATTTGCTATCCGTTTTCTTTTTTGCCTAGCGCACGACCCTGGCGCCCGATAGTTTTCTTTTCTTTATTTGTGCTGGCTATTGGTACTTTTATAGAGATTGACTCTGTTTTGAGAAGTCAAATCTCTTCTGTCGCACATTTGTCGCTTTTAACACTACATTTGTCGCCCTATAATATCACAATACATACAATGCAAGTTAAATAAAAGCTTGTAAAAATAATTATCATTTTTTCTGTTTTCAAAATCGATTTTAATCGACTAAGAAATCGGCATTGAAAATCGCCGGGTACAACACTATTCCTTACTTTTGACAGAAAAATGAGAAATCGACCTTGAACGCGTCTCCACAAGTGCTCGACAGTTCGAATTGGTTTATTTTAGTCGCTGGTTTTCAATGCATGCCAAGTCTGGCGCGTCAAATTAAAGCCGCAATGGAAAAGTAGCATTAGACACAGACTCGCCCGTTACTGTTTATATGAAATTAATGCTATGCAACCAAATAAATTGTTTTATAAATTATAACAGATATTTTAGGGCAAAGAGTACTTGCCTATGAAAATATATATCTTGCTTCACAGCTCCTACATTTTTGGTGGTGTTTAAACAGTTTATTATCGAGCAACAGGGCATTTTGTTTTTAAATTCGAACGTCACACACGGAAAGCGGTCGAGAGCGGACTGAGCATCATGGCGAGCAATGCGGCTCTCAGAACCACTTTTCGGCACGCGAGGTACATACACTCTTTCCTTCTATCTCGATATAGTTCTGTGGGGTAGACGGCCAGCGAGGCGCTGACGAACGCTGCTATCATGTTTAATGTCGAGTCATTACAACTTGAACCTTATGGCTTGGAATGCAAGATAGGAAGGTGGAAATCTTAATATACCCTGAATTTTGCGGGGGCCTTCCAACTTAAACTGTAGCCCAACCATAGTTACACCAAGCTCTTGTATTAAGTGGGGCCCAGGGCCAGTGAGTGAGGCGCTAGATCACTATTCCCCTATCCTTTCCAATATTATTAATTTTTCTTTTACTTCTGGCTGTTTTCCTTCTCCTTGGAAACTAGCATATGTCCTCCCTCTCCAAAAATCCTCACATCCTTCTTCCTTTTCTGACTATCGTCCAATTTCTATCCTTCCGATCCTTTCTAAAGTAATTGAACATTTCGTTAACCGCAAACTGTCCCGTTTTCTTAACCACCATAATCTTTTAAACCCTTTCCAATCCGGTTTTCGTCCCGGGCATAGCACTGTTACGGCTTTAGTCAAGGTTACCGACGACATTCGTCTTAATATGGAAAATAAGAAGCTCACTGTGTTGGTTTTACTAGACTTTAGTAGCGCCTTTAATACTGTGGACTATGATATCCTTCTAAGCATTCTTCAATCTCTCAACCTCTCTTCACCGGCCCTAGCGTGGTTTCAGTCATACCTCCTTGGGAGGCGCCAGTGTGTCAGATTGGATGACACTGTCTCTGATTGGAATGATCTTACCGCTGGCGTACCCCAGGGAGCGGTGCTCTCTCCCCTCCTCTTTTCTATCTTCATTAATAGTATTACGGCTTCTCTTCAATCGTCTTACCACCTGTATGCAGATGATCTTCAGATTTACGCGGGGGCAAGTTTGGATGACTTCCCTACTCTGATATCCTCTATCAATGCTGACCTTGCCACCATCCGGGACTGGGCTGCTAACTTTGGGCTTAAGGTAAATGCTGGGAAGTCGCAGGCAATTGTGGTTGGCAGTTCCTACTTTATCAATAAGCTGGCTGATCTCGTGGTTCCCACAATAAGTTTTGATGGAACAACTATACCTTTTTCTGAATCTGTGAAAAACTTGGGGGTCATGATGGATCAGACTCTTTCTTGGTCCTGTCAAGTCACCGAGGTCAGTCGCAGGCTCTTTGCTTCTCTGCACTCTCTCAGACGCCTGCAGAATTTTCTTCCCCTTCACACCAAAATTACTTTAGCGCAATCCCTTCTTCTTCCCCTCCTCGACTACGGCGACGTCGCATATCTCGACGTATCAGAAGAACTGCTGGGTAAATTAGAACGTCTGCAAAATATATGTATTCGCTTCATTTACGGCCTCCGGAAATATGACCACGTATCCCACTTCCGCGCCCAGTTAAAATGGCTACCGATCCGTTTTCGCAGAAATGTCCATATCCTGTCGTTGCTTTTCAACATTTTGTTTTTGCCTCACTCTCCCTCTTACCTTTCCGAGAGGTTTAGCTTCATGGCAAGCAGATCTCAGAATCGCTTACGGTCGAGTGCTAACCTCTCTCTTGCCTTCCCAGCACATACGTCTAAAACTTACTCCAAATCCTTCTCGGTGCACTCTGTTAGACTGTGGAACCGGCTCCCTTCTGATTTTAGGAAATCGCAATCGGTCGCATCTCTACAAGGAAGATTGAGGACATTCTGGCTTGACTCCTTATAACTGTGTACTATCCTTTGTTTAATTTTATGATATATATAGGTATATTTATATATATATATATATATATATATATATACAGTGGTGGACATATAATTAGAAACAGTACATAAAACTTAGGTAAACACAGAATGAACTATCGTTATGAGTAAAAATTATAATGATTAAATCACTATTGACTATGCCAGAATATAGCCAATGAGTTAAAAAACTCATAAAATATTTAAAAAAGTAAATCTGTTCTATCTTTAATTATTAAAAGATTTTTAAAATCATGTTAGTTGAATTTCTATTACTGGCCGCTTGGACAACTAATTAGAAACAGGATCCATGGTTCGTTCCATTTTTGAAACTAAAAAGAAAACCTCTTTTCACGCTTTTTCTGTTGTTTCGGCGGCAATTAAACGTCAATTTGGAAAATTACGTGAATAATAAGTATTGTTAAAAATGGGTAAAAATAAGAGTTGTGACGAGTCAACCAGGCAATTAATCGTTAAATTACATTTAGATCGAAAGTGGACTTATAGAAGAATTGCTAAACATCTAGAATGTTCTGTGAAGAAAGTTTTCAACGCTATTGCTCATTATAAAACTAACGGAACTACTAAAAGTGTTGTTAGAAAGGCTCGTCCAAGGAAAACATCTCCCCGGGAAGATTCGCAAATAATACGTGTAGCTAAATAGGACCCGTTCAAAGGCTCCAACGAGATTAGAAATGAAGTTTTTTCACCTGATGACCCAAGGAACATTTCCTCGAAACTGGTACGCCGCAGATTAGTGGAAGCTAAATTGTTCGGGAGGGTTTCTCGAAAGGTACCGCTTCTTACCAAGCAACACCGAGAGAAGCGATTATTATTTGCAAAGAAATATCTTAACTGGACCGTACGAGAATGGAAAAAAGTGTTATTCTCGGATGAAACAAAAATAAATATGGTGAATTCAGACGGCAAACGCTACGTTAGACGTCCAATAAACCATGCTTTTGATTATAAATACACGAGGAGCATAGTCAAACACGGCGGTGGTAATATTAAAGTATGGGGATGTTTTTCTGGTTGCGGAGTTGGACCCGTCCGTAAGATTGAAGGTATAATGGATCAATTTCAATACATAAACATCTTAGAAGAGACAATGATTCCCTACACCGACGACCATTTGCCTGTGACCTGGATCTTTCAGCACGATAACGACCCAAAACACGGCCCGCAGTGTTAAATCCTTTCTTAGTGAGCAACGTGTTACCATGTTAGACTGGCCTGCAAATAGTCCCGATTTAAATCCAATTGAAAATTTGTGGTACGTCGTTAAAAAAAAAGTCTCCGTTAAACGTAATTCCAGTCAAAATGAACTTTACGAAGCCTTTGTTGAAGCATGGAACTCGATCCCACTCGATAAATGTATGAAATTACTTGAATCAATGCCACGTCGTTGCAGAGCCGTCATTAATAACAAAGGGTATGCAACTAAATATTAATTGTTAAGAAATTTAGTAAACCAAACATTATTTTACATAAATAATTTGAAATTGTTGACGTTGACACGTTAAAACTTTGATTTTTACCTCAATTCTTTAGTGTTTCTAATTACTTGTCCATGACGGATGGTACTGCAAATGTCGTTTAGTTGTTTGTACGTAACTAAATATCTAAATGGTAGTTGTAAACTCGGATATTTATTTGTTTTTTAATTATAAGTTGTTGAACGTATTCTATGCATTTTGTTGTTTTATTTCCAAAAACAAAAGTTTTACGGCAATGTGCCTTGTATAATGTGAAATACGTCGCAAGTGTTTCTAATTATATGTCCACCACTGTATATATATATATATATATATATATATAATATACGTATATATTTATTTTTATATGTATTGTATATTTATGATGTATATGTGTAGGTATATATATAAGTTTGTGTATTTAATTGTTTTTATGTTTATTATTTATTTTTACTTTTATATGTCTCTGTTAGTATTTATTCACAAGGTCTAAAATTTTGTTAACGCCGTTTCTGTAAACTTTTGTTTTGTACTAAATAATGTCTGCCGCATTCTGCTTTCTTATTTTACTCAATCACCCAAAGGTTAGCTGGAAGAGATCCCTTAAAGGGATAAGTTCGCCTTTGTACATTCTAACTCTGTATTGTATTAGATTTTCTGTTTCTTTTTTTTTGTGTACAATAAAGTGTTTACATACATACATACATACTATTGCCACTAAAGTAGCGGCACCGAGTGATGGCACTTTTGATGTTTGCTCGCTGATGAAGTTCCCTAAATATTGACAGCAAGTATAAAGGAACAGATATCAAACTTCATTGTTGCAGGTACTGGAATAGTGATGTACAGCTGGGGCTGTCATTGACCGGAACGCATTTCGTAACTACGAGGGGTGGTTGAAAAGTTATCTAGCTGACTACGAAAGAAAAGACGTAGCTGGCTGGTTTATTTTTATTTTTCTATGTAATCCCCTTCTACCGAAATGCACTTGTTACACTTGTCAAATAATGAAATTAAACCGTTAAAAAAAAACTTTCGGTTTCTCGTCAAAATATTCGTTCACCGCGGCTATCATCTCATCATCGGTAGTAAATCTACGTCCCCTGAGATTTTTCTTCAGAAGTCTGAATAGGAAATAGTCACAGGGGGCTAAATCTGGGCTGTAAGGGGGATGGTTTATGACATCGAAGCCATTTCTGGTCATGGCGAGCTGTGTTGTGCGAGCCGTATGCACAGGTGCATTGTCGTGCAAAATTATTTTTTTCTTTTATAGCGTGCTTCAGCTGGCAAAGTAAATTTGCGTAATAATTGGCATTCTTTGTCGTTTTTTTTGGCAAATAATCAATGAGCAAAATTCCTTCTGAATCCCAAAAAATTGTCGCCATGAGTTTACTAGCCGAAGGACGAACCTTAAACTTCCGAGGAGGCTTTTCGTGTCTGAATTTCCATTGTAGGGACTCTTGTTTACTTTCTGGGTCCCATTGTCTAATCCAAGTCTCATCACACGTCACAATCCTGGAAACAATTTCTTCCTCTTTCCCGCGACTCATGTCTAAAAACTCCTCACAACATCTGACACGTCTGTCTTTGTCTAACGGAGTCAGCATTTTGGGGACCCAGCATGTACTTACCTTAGACATATTTTAATAACCATGAATTATTTCGTTTACCCGTTCTTTACTTAAGCCCACATCTCTAGCTATCTCCCACTGTTTCACCCGTCGGTCTTCTAGAATAACTTTTTTCACTTTGGCCACATTTTCTTCAGTGACAGCAGAAATTGGTCGTCCGCTACGAGGATCATCTCCTAGGCTCTCACGACCTGATTTAAACTGTTTACACCAGAACTTTATGGTAAAATCGGAAGGGCACAAATCACCAAATACAGGTAACATAAAAAAGATAAAAGATGTTTATTCAGTAAGTAGGCCGCACGGGCACTTTTACACGTCAAAAATCTACCAGCGCTTCGGAAGAGACCACTGCTGAGAAGAAACGCCGCAAGAAACTCAACAGTAAGTCGTTTTTTAAATATTGCTAATGATATTATACAATAATAAACTTAACCTAGCATTATATAAAATAATGAATCTCACATAACACCAAAAATGTATTCATGCGTAGCTGAGCAGGAAAACGTGTCAAAACTCAGAATTGTCACAAAACTAATAAGCAACAGTAATATAAAAAAAATATATATATAGAAAGTATACAAGTTATACTTACCTGTGACGGTGCAAGACCACATGCATAAAAGTTTCGATACATTCTCCTACAGAAACCGTGTCCCCTAGACAATAATATAATATTTACATATTTTTTAAGACTAATTTAAATTATTAAATTATTTAGGTGTTGGCCAAGCATTTTTATCTGTTAGATAGTCTTCGACCCTATAGTAAGCTTTAGACATCAACGACTTTTTCAAGTAAGTTTTATGTATTGGAAATGGTAACTTTAAAACAACGTCAGGTAATTTATTAAAGAAAAGGATGCATTGACCTACAAATGATTTATAAACCTTACGGACACGAAATTTTTTAATAGCAATTTTATTTTTATTTCTCGTATTCAAATTATGTACATCACAATTCTTAACAAAAGAGTCTTGATTTTTAATGACATAAATAATATTCTCATAAATAAATTGTGATGCTACTGTCAAAATATTAATTTCTTTAAATAGTACTCTTAAGGAATCACGGGGGTTTAGATTATATATAGAACGAATGGCTCTTTTTTGCAACACGAATATAGTCTGTATGTCAGCAGCTTTTCCCCAAACCAGAATACCGTACGACATAACACTATGAAAATAACTATAATAAACTAAGCGAGCTGTCTCAACATTAGTAAGTTGCCTGATTTTCCTAACAGCATAAGCTGCCGAACTTAATTTACCTGCTAGTACTGCTATATGGGGACTCCATTGCAAGTTTTTATCTATAGTTATCCCTAAGAAAAGCGCCTTATCTACCATTTCCAATCTCTCATTATTAAGAAATATACTAGATTCTACCGGTCTAACATTAGGCAAAGCGACCCTAACACATTTAGTTTTCTTAGCATTGAGTAGCAAATTGTTACTAGTAAACCAATTAAGTACTTTACCTAGTATGGTATCCTACTGTAATCGACGGATTTTCGGTCTCATCAGCGAATAGCACAATATCACAAAGATTATCTACTGTGCGTGGTAAGTCATTAATATAAACCAAAAATAAGAAAGGACCTAATATAGAGCCCTGAGGCACACCTAACTTAACAGGGGCTCCAATAGACTGTGTTTGGTTTACAACAACTGTTTGTGTTCTATCACTAAGATATGAAGACATAAGATTTAGAGAATTATTTGACAGACCATAATGTTCTAATTTTAATATAAGAGTCGCATGATCTACGCAATCGAAATCTTTGGAAAGGTCACAAAAAATTCCTATAGCATCACAAGATTTCTCCCAAATATTGTATATATATTTAATGAGCACAGATGCTGCATCAGTAGTGGATCGTCCTCTGGTGAAGCCAAACTGATTACTGTTAAGCAGTTTATTTCTATTGAAGTGACCTACCATATCTTTTAACATTAACTTCTCAAAAACTATACTTAAAACAGGTAGAATAGAAATGGGACGGAAATTCGTTAAATCACTCATATCGCCCGATTTAAAAAGTGGTATGACTTTACTATATTTCATAAGATTTGGAATGACCCCCTCTGAAATGCAATTATTGTAGATTAAAGCTAAGTGCGGTGCAATTATATCTATGACATGATGGATGACTTTAACTGATGTTCCCCATAAATCCTCAGTTTTTTTAAAACTAAGCGATTTGAATACCTTAACGATTAAAACTGAATCTACGTGGCTAAAATCAAAGCTTTCGTTACATTTAGTAACATTAGCACAAAGTAATTTTTGAGCTTCAATCGCAGATGATTGAAGACATTTCGTGGTATTAACGGCTATTGTCGAGAAATAATCTTCGAACGCTAAGGCCACGTCTTTGTTTGACTTGATTTGTTTGTCACCCTTGTTAATGGTTACTTGATTATCACGAGTTTTAGATTTACCCGTTTTTCTATTTATTATTTTCCACACGGTTTTAACCTTATTGTCAGAAGCTTTGAGCTTAAGACTTAAAAAGTTTGACTTAGCAGTCAAGCAAACTTGCTTGAAAGTCCTTGAATATTTCTTAACATAAACTAAGAAGTCTGCGTTCTTGTTCTCCTCCCTCTCTCTATATAGTTCATAAAGCCTACTCCTACTTCTATGAATGCCTACAGTAGCCCATTCACTAAACTTAGTTTTTGACCCAGAAATAGTTTTCATTTTAAAATTATTATTAAATTGATGATGAATTATTCCAAACAAATCTTTATAATTACTATTAGAATCATTATGTGAAAAGGATAACCCACAGAGATTACTCTGAACTTTATTTTTGAATAATTCCAAACGATTGCTAGTTATGGGTCTGTATGTTATTGTCTGTGGTACTTGATGAAAATAATTTGAAAAAGAAGCCTTTTGACCACTATGATCAGAATTAAAGCAGTTAAATATTGCTTTATCCAAACATTCGCAATTACAAAAAATGTTGTCTAAACAGGTAGCACTTGAAACACCTATCCGTGTAGGTTCAAAGAACAAATTACCTAAATTAAAAGATTTAAATAAACTTAAGATCTTAATAGTATTGATTGACGATTCCAGTAAGTTAACATTAAAGTCTCCACAGACAATAACATGCCTTTGAGTTTTGCAGGCTAATTTTAACACATTTTCCATAGTAGATTCAAATGTGTTAAAATCGGCTGATGGTGGTCTGTAAACGCAAATAATTGTGTAATTTTCTACTTCTATGCAAGAGATTTCTACAAGCCTCTCTAGAGATAGCCTAACAATATCTTTCCTTTCTTTGGTTTTTAAGGTATTTTTCGCAATTATTAAAGAACCACCATGAATGGCGGATTTCCTGGCAAAAAAACTAACTAATTTAAAATTAACAAAATCAAAAATTAATTGATCTGGTCTAAGCCAATGTTCAGTAACACACATAATGTGTACCCTTTCCGTATCTAAAAATAATCCTACTTCTAATTCTTTGCTGGAAAACCCTTGAATATTTTGGTGAATTATATTTATATTCAATGGTGTTTCCGCTGTCCTATACTTTAGTTTAAATTATTAGGTTTGGCATTTGTGCCACTATTGTATCCCTTTGGTTCTATGTTAAAGGCCAAAAGATCTACCAAAGTCAATATATATTTCTTTGGCAAATGAATTTTTTCAGCTGTTAGCGTGAGGCGCTTTATAAATTTATTTATGTCGAAGAAATGATATCTGCCATTATAACATGTAACATTATACATTAAAGAATTTAATTGAGCTATTTTACTATTATAATTATATGGCATATTTTGTGAATATGGTAAAGCACAAAGTATAATTTTACCTATTCCTTCCTGTTCAACAAGGTTTAATGTTGATATTAATCTGTGTATACTTGACTTATCTATACCTAGACTGTTTCCTACTACAATCACTAGAGTAGTAGAACTGTCATAACTACCCTTTGCTATTAAATTGCATAATTGCATGAGGCTCGCATTATGATAACAATAATTTGTCACATTTTGTGTCAATTTATTTCTAAGCATGGAACCCATTCCAGACCCTATCTGATCTGAATAAATAATTGTTTTATTATAACTAATTTGTCTAGGGGACCCATCTAAAACTACTTTAGGGGCACATGGCTCAGAAATATCAAGAGCCACATCTGGATGAACCACAGTAGTTGGTGAAGTTCCTAAACAATTACAATTACATACGCTGTTTGATCTGGGATGGCGTATTACCTTCCTTAGAAAGAGATTTTATTACTGCACGCTGCTCAATTTTAATCAAATTAGTTTTTTCAAGCGACATGATACAAGCAATGACGAGCAAAAAACAAATGAAAAGCAACTAACAAATGAGTGTCCAAAATTTTGAAAAAGAACAGTCAATAAAAATGAATTCATAGTGGCCAGTATTTTTTTTTAACTACACAATAGTCTAGGTAGATAACTTTTCAGCCACCCCTCGTAGCTTAATTATGTGATTGTTTTTCTTTGCTCGCACTCTCGCGTTCATCGTTTTAATCATAAGAATCATAACTAACAAAAAACATCTCAAAAAAAATCACTTCATGACAACAACGTGTGTCAATGAATTCACTGCACTTTCACGTCACCGCAGCTGGCAAAATCGCTCTCTGGCTCTAAGTTGACGTGGTTTTATGATTACTTATTCACTCATCTATCAATAATTTCACATTTTGTATATTTTGACACAATATTTCAAATTTCTCACGATGTCGTATTTTTCTAGCCACAATATTTATTTCGAGAGTTTGATTTAAGAACTCTATTGGATTACAATAAATCGTCGTACTTGACTGAATTTTTACGATGGTAAAATGGAGTGTTTCACAACACTATTGTCAGCTTTCAAAAGTGATCAATCGGTGCCGCTACTGTAGGTACTGCAAAAGAGGTGAAATAGGTATACACTGATACCAACATTGGTCATCACATCATTGCTCATTTGGCACCATCGGCGCGTTCCCCATATCAGTATTACTTTTATCATGCGGATAAATACGCGGACCATCAACGAATGTGAAGTTCGAAGCGCACCATCACTTTTCAAGTTGCTATTTATTTCATTTTTCTAATGAACAAAATTAATCAGTGCGTATCTTATGCGCCAATAAGACACATGTATCTGAGATACGATGCGTGTGAGCCAAGCCTTTAAATTATTCAGAGTTTAAAAAATAATTATGAATGACTTTTCTTCAATTTGTGCACCCTGTATACTTTAGTGGCTCTTTGATTTTTTAGGTTTTTAGACCATTAATGTTACGTTTTTAAATGTAAATGCCTCAAGGCTTTATTGGCGAAGAAAATGTTACTACTTAAAACATAAGTCTGTTTAGTAACAAATACCCTTTAGCTAGGTCGGCCTATATGTATTTAAATCATTGCTTCAATTAAATCAATCGACGCTTCCAATAGGGCATACAAAAGCATCAACAGCGGTAGCGGGAACATACCTGGTGCTCCGTGCTGGCATCGCCGTCCCCACCTTCCTCAACCTCCTCTTCGTCGCCTCCGTCCACCTCCTGCTCCTCTTCGATATCCTCCTCGTCTTCTTCGCCTTCCTACAAGTAAGAGATTACCGTTAACATTAGTATTGCCAAATTCTTTCTTGAATTATTTAGTGGGACTTGTTGGAAAAACCGGCCAAGTGCGAGTCGGACTCGCGCACGAAGAGTTCCGTACCGTTATCTATAAAAAACGCGTTTGTTGTATGGGAGCCCCACTGAAATATTTATATTTTTCTGTTTTTAGTATTTGTTGTTATGGCGGCCGCAGGAATGAGACAGACAGACAGACGGACGGACGGTAGAGTCTTAGTAATAGCGTCCCATTTTTACCCTCTGGGTACCGGGACCTTAAAAAGTCACTAACGAATGCAATTTATTTTTTATTTATATCTATAGGAAATATTCTTCTAGCAGTAATTATATTCGAGTTATAAAGTAAGGACAAGGTGTGCAAATAATGGCCTTGTACGAATATATTAGAAGTGACAGTGGCTTTTATCAAAGCATTCGTTATTTTGGCAGTGATTTTATTTGTCGCAACTCTGTAAAATTACTTTCAACAATACTTTTGCTTAATTGTTTGCTTGCTTTTAAATTATCTAAAAAAATAGCATCCCCTTACCCTGTACATGGTGCCGGAGCAGCGCTCGTCGTCCTCCTCGGAGTCGACGACGATGACGCCTTCGTCGTCCTGGTCGCAGCGCGACGACGTCGGCACCTGGTACTCTACCTCCACGGACCGCTCGAAGCCCTGTCCACACGATTGAAGTTCACTGACGATATAGCGTCACGTAGCGCGCTGCCTCAGTAGAGGTATCACAGTATGCCAGAAGAAGTTAATCCTATGCTATGTACTAACTAAGCAGTATTTAACCCCTTCTAAAACTGCTTTACTGCGGAAGAGCCTACTCGGAATGGCTCCTAATTATAAAGTACCTGATGTGTTAATGGAAACAGAAAATTTTACCGAGTTCAAAAATCTATTATTTAAATTTCTAGTGAAAAAAGCGTTATACTCAATTAATGAATTTACATACATACATACCTTCATTCCCAGAGTGAATGAATTTATATCTAGTAAATACAATCAGTTAATAAGAACTGCATGTGTATCTTATTTAAATGAACTACAATTTGTATACCTTGCGGCTCAACATAGTGATACAACATTTGCTACGAAAAACCTGTGTTGGAACAAATAAATGATTTTGATTTAGATTTTTGATTGGTTTGTAATCGCATATTCGTTGAAAATCGTTTTCAATCCGAGCGACGCTCCCACACTATGTACCACATACTACCGAACTTGAGTATAGTTGGCCATCGACAATTATAATAATATTGTTTTATAAATGATCAAAATAATATAATTATAATTATTATTATACCCCACTCTGGGAATGAAGGCGTGAAGGTATGTAGGTATGTATGTATGTATGTATTAAGTGTACGTTATCTAGCGCACGTATTTGTTCGAGAAAATAAAGTAACAGATACAATATTTTTTGCCATATTTATTATCAACGGGATATTGACCCATATACACATATACAATGGACAAGATTTCAGGTTTCAAGGACTATAGTTTTATTAGTTCTCTGTATACTGTTCGAAAGAAGGAAGACAACAACAGTTTTCAATTTTCCCTAGGGTTAATATTTAATTTATGAAGATGTACTTATTCTAAAAAAAAAAAAAAAAAGCGCGTAGCTCGAATTCTACGACACAATAGACAACATTACGTTAGTCTAGTCCATTTAAAAAAGTTAAGTAATGACGTCTGACGTTGTCAAAATTTTGTTGTGGTTTGCTTATGCGGTTTGGTTCTCTTAGTATCTAAAATATTAGATTTCTATAACGTTTTTGGCAATAATAATGGATACTGATACTGGACTGGACATTATACAACGTGTTACAAAATACCCCGTAAAAAATATAATAAATTATCAAAGCCAAAAATATTTTCAACCCTAGTAAGCTGTCATGTCAGGGAACCCGAGTTAGCATAGATTATTTAACAGAGAGGCCTACCTACCAATTTTAATAATTGACAACTTTAATGGTTTTTCTGTCTTTCATCCACAAAGGTTCAATACTATGATGTAATTATGCTTAAAGTACTGGCTTCAAAAAGCGTCAAGACGGAAAAAAAATGTGTTGTCAATTTCAAATCTTCTTATCAATATTCTACAATTGTTCCGTGTTTTTCCATTTTTTTCCAAAATGACGATGTATTCTAACTCAGAATATTACGATTTATGATGTTATGCGTAGGCATATGAAGATAGCAATTTAAATCGTGCTCGCGAACTGTATCGGAGGTTATGCATTGAGCAAGGCGGAGCTCACGGTTTCGGACACATTGGTACAATTTCCATATTTGTACAAATTATAAATCCACTGCTATTGGACGGAGCCCTGCCACAGGCTAGTTCTGGGCGATTTGCCCTTCAGGCATCTAAAGATACATAACGAACCTAACCTACCTACTTTTGCAAAATAAAAATGATTTTAGCTACCTGGGTATAAATTTCAAGAATTGTACAAATATGGAAATTGTACCAATGTGTCCGCACCGGAGCTCACTTTGAGCCGTTCCTGTAATTTGACGTTCATTACGAAAAAGTAAGTGTTAGTTTAGGTTTCTTCGTTTAAAATCTTCCAAAACTCGACTTGTAATATGTTTCGCGAATTAGGTAAAAATATACATAAACATTCTGCGTAGTTTACTCTTTAATTTTACTGAAATAGGGTTTGTACAAAAAAAAGAATGGTTTTTTTTTTGGCGGTACGTCACACAGTGATAGTACGGTTCTCAAATATTGTAAATGGACTTGTTATAAGGCACCATTTAACCGCCTTTCGGCTTTACGGGTATTTTTGTAACACCCTGTATAGGATAAGTATCCATTGGTCGATGTCAATTTTAAAATTATGACAGTTTATTTTTCTCGTGAAAGGGCTATCGGGTCATATCTATTCGGCCGTAGTATCGGTAAAATATGAGTACGTTTTTCATTTCGGTGTATTATTTTACAATAAATAAAATAAATTTAAATATATATTTGGCCATGTTCAAGAGGCAAAATTCTTTCGATTCCTACAGTAATTTACAGGTTTCACAAAAATGAAATGTTGTCAATTAAACACGTATAAGTAGTGTAATAAGAACTAGGTATTTTAAAATATAACACCACCAACTATAATAATAATAATACATAGATCATACTATCAATAAACATAAGACTGTCAAAAAATCAGTTATCTTCTTATCAAGACCAAAGTAATGAGTCCAAACACGGTGGGTCTACGTTAAATAGAGCGGAGATCCTGTCGCCAACTTCCGACTCCATCATCAGACCAGCTCTTAGATACCAAAATATTGCATTGTCATCGAGTTTACATAAGTGATCCAAATTTCAGCCCAAGCCTTTAATTGGTTCAAATTGAAATTTTGACGGACAACTTTCATACATACGAACAGTGCAGGTTAAACAAGGCTTGTAAAAACCGTTGTCATATTATAAATGTCGCATCGTACGCCGCCTCTCCCAGTACGAGGAGTTTATCGCTTAGTTGGCTTGCCGATATTACTAACGTAATATTGACTAAATCACTGCGCTAAATCCTGACGTCAGCTTTTCTTGGGATTCATCGTAGCTCGCGCGCGGACTATAACTCTGTTTGTTACACTTTCACGGCTAAACCGCTGAACTGATTTTGATAAAACTTGGTATGGAGATAGATTGGGATCGGGAGGAAGGATGTAGAGTACTTTTTGCGTACTTTTTTAACTACTATTCTGTTTATACTTTGGCGGAGTCGGTGCGTTCCCTCTCCGTTCATTCTGAAAAAACGTCTCCGTCACGCTTTGGGAACGTGTCTCCTTCCCATTCAGTGCATTTGCATCTTCAAAGTTTATAAATATTAAAATTTCCTATTTCTTGCGTACCTGTACTCGTGACCTCTTGGCGGTGGGGTGTCTCGGTTGCAGGCGTCGCTTTGGCGGGCGCGCGTCGGGCGGTGCGTGCGACGTACTGACACCGGGCGGCGGCTGCGACGTGCTCACACCTGGCGGCTGCGACGTACTGACTCCCGCTGGTGCGTGAGACGTACTGACGCCGGCCGGCCCGAGCGACGTGCTCACTCCGCCCGATGGCTGCGCACTCGCGGTCGTAGGTGCACCACTGCTTGCGCCTACAGACCAACGACACAATTGAATTAATATTTTTGTTCAAATATTAAAAACGCCACGTCAATACAGCTAAATGGATCTTATTAAAATTCGGCAAAAAGGTAATTGTATCCCAGAGAAGGACAAGGTATCTTATCTTATCTTATTATATTTGGTGGGGTCCTTACGGATACATTTTGACCCTATGGGATCTTTTGTGTAATTACAACTCTTTTAGCGCTTAATCCAATGCAGCCTCCACCCCATCAAAAAAGCGGACACTGGAGTGCAATGACAGTGCCTTGAAATGGGATACTATTACATAGGAAAATTTGATCAGTTTTCAAGGTAATAGCGACGATCGACTTCTACGCGGACGAATTCACGGGCAAAAGCTAGTAATTAAATAAAACACACCTATATGGTACTTATATTATCAACTAGCTAACCCGAATAGCGTCGTCCTGTTTCTTTCAACCCAGATTTTTTCTAAAAAACCTTATTACGACCATTTTTTTTGCCAAATTATCCAGTCATTCTCAAGTATGCGTAATCACACGAATGGTAATCTATAAAACACCATTTCATTTTGACTTATATTTTTATAAAAGCTTGCGGGGATGTTTGGGTGATTTAGTGTCATTAGGTACAAATGGAAAATCGTCCACTTGAAATTATACGTCAGTTCAGAAAATTTACCATTTCAAATACAACAAAAAGGAAAATTGTCCATTCTGAATAACGTCTACAACGGAATCAGGTCCCATGGTAAAATTGTCCAATGTGATATTGGCCGAAAAAAATGTGTCTATTTGTATTGATTGACGTACACCCAGAAATATGACCAATTGTAAATACGACCTACCAGAAATATGAACAATTTATATATATTCATATGGTTTAAATTCATATTAGAATACATTCACTTGTGCGTATTTTATTTTGCTCATAATTTATATTTAATTAATTTACAACGAAAATAAATCTGGTTATAAATACTTTTTAGCACAATTACATTTTGACTAAACTCACTTTAGATTCTATTACTTTTGACCCAACTTCAGAATGGTATTTCACGTGGACGATTTTCCATTTGTACCTAATGACCAGGGATCGGAAATTCGGATCGATATTTACCTAAAGTTGGCAAAATCCCAGAAAAAGATAGGCAACCATGGCGTCGGCTTCTTAAAAATATTATTCTATTATATAAATTCCGGGATTCTGGGATTCTAAAAAATGTTAATATAATAATTACTTTACATTTAGGATAAAACATTCATTTTTGCTCCTATTAATTCGTTAGGTTAATGAGCAGGGATCGGAAATTCGGATCGATATTTACCTATACTTTAGCGCCGGCTTTGTTGTTCAGTTGTATGGAGGTGGACTCAATCATATAATTCATATAAAATTTCCGGGATTTCAAAATAAATAAATTACACCGGCATTAATTCATAATTATTTATTTATATTAACTGTTTGAAGTTATTTTCCATGTATATGTTTAACCAAATGTTATTTAATTTACCTGTAACTTATTAACCTAACGAATTTATAGGAGCAAAACAGAACGTTTTATCCTACATGTAAAGTAATTATTATATTAACGTTTTGTAGAATCCCAAAATCCCAGAACTTAAATTATTAAAATAATATTTTTAAGAAGCCGACGCCATGTTTGCCTATCTTTTTCCGGGATTTTGCCAACTTTAGGTAAATATCGATCCGAATTTCCGATCCATGTTAATGAGTTACAGGTAATTTAAATAACATTTTGTTAAATCTATACATGAAAAATTACTTCAAACAGTTAATAAAAATAATTGATTATGAATTAATGCCGGTGCAATTTATTTATTTTGAAATCCCAGAAATTTTAGTAATGAATTCTATGATTGAGTCCGCCTCCATACAACTGAACAACAAAGCCGGTGCGAAAGTATAGGTAAATATCGATCCGAATTTCCGATCCCTGCTAATGACACTAAATCGTTTGGGTGCGTGTGTTTTAATTACTGGAATGAATTTGGCACACACAGGTAGCCCACCTCCACGTCCTGGATTAAAACGTTCGACACTTACTCCATAAATGATAGTTTTCGTGGAAATAACATTCAACGAGTTTTGCGCGGAAGAAGTCACGAGCAATGATAAATCCTGAGACTGAGTATTTGGATGTTTAAAACCGAGTGGTCCGACCTTGTGCGGAGACGGCGGGCGCGGCGGGCGCGGCGACGCTGGTGACGGCACTGGCGGCTGCGGAGCTGGCCGACACGGTCGCGCCTGAACTGGCGCCGCTCGGCTGTTCTATGCGCGGCATCACCAGCGCTACGGCCTGCGACAAACATACAAAATGTTTTATCTCGAAACATGCTCGGAAAGGCATTTTGAAAAATGAAGACGCAAAGATCCTCATTTTCTTCTTAGTAAAATAAAAGATTTACTGTCATTAGGTACAAATGGAAAATAGTTGAAACTTGAAATTATTCGTCCAATTAGAAAAATGACAATTTGAAATACATGGAGAATTGTCTAACCAGAATAATGTTGAAAATAGAATTACGTCCCATAGTAAAATTGACAAATAAGATATAGGTCCAAAAATATTATGTCCATTTGTATTTACGTACACTCAGAAAAATTTCCAATTGTAAATATGTCCCATTGAATCATCAATCCCCCCCCTGAATTATATCAGTACAATAATTTATATTTTGGCCTTAACTCATATAAGACTACATTCACTTGGTGCATATTTAATTTTGCTCAAAAAATATCATGGACAAAATTCCATTCGGGCTTAATTAATTTACAACGAAAATAAATTTGGTCATATATATTTTTCAGCATTGGTCATATATATTTTTCAGCATAATTACATTTTGACTAAAATATCTTTGGACACTATTACTTTTGGCCCAACTTCAGAATGGTTATTTCACGTGGACGATTTTCCATTTGTACCTAATGACAGTAAATCAAATAAAAGTATGAAAGTCCATTCCTACCCGCTGCTATATTTTAATCAAAAATACTCTCTCTATTGCATATAAAATCGAAAGAACCACGAAAAAAAGCCTGGCTCAGATTTTAGCAAGCCTCGCCTATGCTCGGCTAATGTACCATTAGCATGTTGTTTCCCTCCCCTATACATTTAGGCTCAAAATTAGCTTAATGTTGTAATATGATTATAGTCGTTAAAGTATAGTATACCTGTTGCGGGGCTTGAGAATGAGTCGATGGTTGTGCGGTGCTGTCACTAGATCCAGAACTACCCATGCCGGCTTCACTGGTGTCCATGTCCTAAAAAGAAGGACCATTGTTTGAAACCATGTTTTTAACTCAAAACATTTCATATAGTTGGACCAGGGACCGGACCCGCTTACCCTAACCCGGGGTTTTTAATGGGTTTTTATAGCGCTGATTTTTAAAAACCCGCACATTACGGTAAGCGCTAAATCGGGTTACACATTAAACGGATAATCCATTCGATTGAGTTAATTTGGCTTACCGCTTACCAGTATAAAAACCTCCGAATGGGTTACCGCTTAAAATATCTTCAAGCAATTTTGGTTCTTAGGCAAACTGTGTACGACATATTATTGGATTGTTTATATAACCCTAAACTTGGGCGGCGTGCGCGCTTCAAAGGTGAGTGCATTGCCACGAGCCGCTTGTGGCGGCATTTGTCATAGCTTTATGAATTGCCGCCGCCGCAGCGCCCGTCATATGAAACTAAACATTGATTCTACAATCTTTAAGCCTATTTTTGCAAATATTTTGGTTTCTTGTTATGAATTTTTAGTGTGAACTACTATTGTTTGCCTATTTATTTGTTTATTGCACACATATTAAGTACTCGTCACTTTCTTAGTGATTTGCAAACGTTGCGCATCTCCGTAAGTAAAAGTTAATTTGATGAGCTAAAATTTGGTGTGTCGTTTTGGTATTGAGAGACTGTAAATTAATTAAGTATAAGTACATACTTACTCCCGGCTTTAGTATGCCTAAACAAAAAAGTTACAGAGCTCATCGGTATTTTGAATACGACGTGGCATCAAATATAAAAGTACCTGCCATCTGTGTAATAATAAACTAAAAGTACCTATTTAAGTACCTACCTTGCTGAACTTTTGTTATAAATGATTAATTAGTTTAATTAGTCAACTAAACAGTAAGCGTCAGAACCCCTGGACCAATGGAGATACATATTTGATGTTTAGAAACTACCAAAATGCAGTACCTTATTGGTACTATTTGGTACCTAACTTCAAATAATTAGTACCTCAATTGACAACGAAAAAACGAGTAAAGAAAGTGGCCAGACATTCTGACGTCAGGATGTCTGGATCATTTTTTTTTTACAAAGTTTGAGACAGCAAAACTAATTTATCTCTTTGTAAATATTTAGTACCTTTTTAGTACCCTAAGATATAATTTTTTCTTTTTTCTTTGGCTTACCAGAAAAAAGTTACTCATGAAAAACTTGTTTCGATGTGTAGATAATACCAAAATGCACTACGTTTTTGGTACTATTTGAGACCTAACTTCAAATAATTAGTACCTCGACTGACAGCGAAAAAACGAGTAGAGAAAGTGGCCAGACGTTCTGACGTCAGGATGTCTGGACCAGTTTGTTTTACATAGTTTGAGACAACATATCTCGTTGTAAATATTTAGTAACTTTTTAGTACCCTAAGATATAATTATTTCCCATTTTTTTGGCGTAGGTACCAGAAGAATGTTACGCATGAAAAACTGGTTTTGATGTTTAGATAATACCAAAATGCACTTCCTTTTTCGTACTATTTGATGCCTAACTTCATATAATTAGTACCTCGATTGACAGCGAAAAAACGAGTAGAGAAAGTGGCCAGACGTTCTGACGTCAGGATGTCTGGACCATTTTGTTTTACATAGTTTGAGACAACATATCTCGTTGTAAATATTTAGTAACTTTTTAGTACCCTAAGATATAATTATTTCACAATTTTTTTTCGCGTGCCAGAAAAATGTTACCCATGAAAAACTTGTTTTGATGTTTAGATAATACCAAAATGCAATTCATTTTTGGTACTAATTGATACCTAACTTCAAATAATTAGTACCTCGATTGACTGCGAAAAAACGAGTAAAGAAAGTGGCCAGACATTCTGACGTCAGGATGTCTGGACCATTTTTTTGGACGTTACTCGTTTTTTCGTTGTCAATAGAGGTACTAAATCTTTGAAGTTAGGTACCAAATAGTACCAACAAGGTACTGCATTTTGGTAGTTTCTAAACATCAAATATCTCCATTGGTCCAGGGGTTCTGACGCTTACAGTAAACAGGTAAGTGACCACATAATGTGACTCTGACAAGTTAGGTATACTTAGATAGGTAAGTATGATACGTAACTACTCACGAGATCGTCCGTTTAGAATTCATTTAGGCACCTGTACCTATCGTGATCCCGCAATTGTGTAATTTTTCGGAGAAACCTGTTTTCGCCCATCTACTTTTAAAATAGGTAGGTACTTACCTACCTTATTAGTGTCAGTGAAGAATGTCAATAGGTAATGCCAAATTTGGTAGCTACATTATGGATTATAGGTACCCCCGAGACAGACAGGGTAGAGGCACCTACTTTTGTCCCGAATAATTGGCTGGTTTCCGAAGTAATAGCTACTCGTATTAAACTACTTTTACCTACGCGGACGGAGTCGCCGGCTAGTTAGTACCTATACAATAACTGTGCTGGGTGGGTTTATATATGCATGTATATAAATTTACCTACATAGGTTAGGTACCTAGTCACAAAATTAGAAACACTTGTTTTTTTTCATACAATTGCATTTAGGTACATGACCTGTCTGGTGTCCTTTCCCAGTTTTACCGTTTATCTGTAGCCACTACACACACGTAATAGTAGCGGCGCCGCAGCAGGCGGGAAGGGCGCGAAGGGGTTAACCCTAACCCAAACGGTAAGCGCTTAATGAAACAAATACGAAATCCAACAGCATTCGGTAAGCGGTTACCAAAGGGTTACGGTTAGGGTATCCTGTCTTAATAGGGCTATCTTATCGTTCGGTAAGCCAGTGTAGAGGTAACCTAAACGATTGGCTTACCGTATGAACGGGTAACCCATTCGAACGGCTTAAGCAAAGAAACGGGTTATCCGGTCCCTGAGTTGGACACATTAGCAATCCTTAACAAAAAAATAGGTATAGAAATGGCACTTTTTTTTTTCAATTTATTCCGTTTTGTTTTGATCTCGACTTCAAGCAATCTTTACTAGATAGCCGTCAGTCTAAGTTTGTTGGTACATTTCTTATTACCCTATTACTATGGCTTCACTGTCCGTTCGTCTGAATGTTTTAAACCATAATTGCTAAACAATTACCGCCTTACTAAGAGACATATCAGAGACAATTACGTCGTTTTTCTTTTCAAACTTGTGTTTAAAACCGTCCCCAATGAACAAATTAACTATCCTTAACTGACTATTGCGGCCGTTACAACTTTACCAGAGTATGTATTATTATTGCTTCTTTCGTATTTTTAAGAATCTATTAAAAGAACACCTTTTCATTTACATCCTTAGTAGTACGGGCGGTAACGCTTCAGGTTAAAAATTATATCGGCTTCAGTTTACCTATCACCTCATTTTCTGATAAACCATAGATGCAATTATATTTTATACTTAGATACGTTATGCTCATTCCAAAACCCGTCGCCAATTTCTGACAGTTGGTACGTTACCATATTTCTACAGACAAAGTCGACAATCCATAGCGAACGTTATTGTTAGAAAGAGATAAATAGTTGTTTCAAATTGCTCTCCATTCTCACCAAGACAAGTGCCCGCTCACGGCCGCCATGTAGCTACCCGTCTTTATCGCACTCATGCAATATCTAATTGTGTATCTCATGTTTGATAGTCTCATGTGGTGATAGCGACGCGCCGGTGCAAATTAAACAAATTATGGCGAGATGTAAACAAAATGTTTATCCTTTCTTTATTTTACAGTTACAGTATAATTTTGGCAGCCTCGAAAAACACAAGATAACATTTTTTTGATTTATATTTGTTACTTTTCGTAAGTAAAATTTTATTGTCTTTGATGCGTGCGTGTCAGCGGCCGCGGCACACATAAACAGTAGTAAGGTAAATTAACTTCTTTTTTGAGGAACGCTTTTACGCGCAGATGACGTATCTTAATATAAAATATCATTGCATCTTAATATAAAATACATACATACATACATAAACTCACGCCTTCATTCCCAGAGTGGGGTAGGCAGAGCTAAAGAATTACCAACAAGTTTTAAAAATTCTTGATAATTCTGTAACAAAATATATTTAATACAATAAAATATATTTGTAATAATATGGTGAGAAACTATCTAAATTTAAAATATTTAACTTTTTCGATCAATTGATTATCAATTGATTATCAAGTTTTACATTTAAATTATTACTTTTGTTTTTACATGTTAAGAATTGAATAAATTGAGTCTTTTTTGCATTAAATTTTAAGTAGTCTGCTTCCAACCAATTTGTAATATCGTACTGTGTCGGATTACAGCAATTTTTTATAGTTTGCCACGCTGCTTTGCATCTGTTACTAGATTTATTTATGAACCTACTATTAGAAAATTAGTCTTGCTTTATTTAAGCATACTTTTAACAGTTTAGTGTATTTTTATAATGGTTTAAATCATCTTTATTGTGGTTACTTCGAGAGGCTTTTCGATATAAGATTATTTTATTCGCGCAACTGATCTTTACTCCTTTCGTAAGCCATTTATTCTTAAAAGGTTTAATAACTTTTTTATTTTAAGGTACGGAAAGCAAAGATTGTAAAATAAAAGTATGAGATCATGAAAATGGTTGAATGATATATTAGTCTATCTCTTTCAAAATATCATCAAAAGACAAGGCAGACTTACATTCGCAAATTTTTTGCACATTCTCCTGACTATAAATCACTTTTTATACTCGTCGATTAAAATCTGTGTATTAAGATTTCATAGAGAATACTGCAACGTCACTCTTTTCATCGTTGTTACTTCCGAAACAATCGAAATAACTATTTCGATACGCTCTAGACAACCGAAAAAAATTTGAAAATAGAACTTTGGATTTCCATATATGTGTCCTTGTTTAAGGAGACTCGATCCGATACAAAATTGCCAATCTGTGGCGTTTCGGAACGTAGCAGCGTCGCGGCATCTGTCAAAAATCTACTTTTCAATTATCTTGTGTCAAAGAAGTCGGATAGTAACACTTACGATATTTAGTTTTCTTGTATACTCGTATTAATGACTTAAATTATTAATTTTAATGAACTCGTACAAAAAGTATTGTTCACAATAGTGTCATAATTAAGCTTTTTAATCTCGTACCTTACTTAGGCCACTCAGCAAGCTTCGTGGCCTAAACACGGTACTCGACTAAAAAGCTCTCTATTATAACACGATTGTGAAAAATACTATTTCGCTTCATGTCAAAATATGGGTTTCCTTGCGATTAAATTATTTCCGTATATTTTACATGATACTCTGACCAATTTCATGGTCTGAAAGAGTTAAAGTATGGATACTTGACTCAGTTTCTGCAATATTACTAGCCATCAAATCTATGCAAGTTTTTTTTCTAATGGGACTAAATATGTGATTACTAATATTATAGTTTGATACGGTCGATTCTTAGTTCCGAGGAACCTCAAAGATGACAACCATATCGATTTTTAAGAAAAATTTACGTGCGCCATCTTGGATTCCAACATGGATATCGTTTTTGTAATCAGCACCCCCAAAAACCTAGATACTGACATCCATATCATTATTTATTAAAATCATGTCCGCCATTTTGAATTTGAAATGGATAAAAAATATTCCAATACAGAAATACTTATAAACATTAACTCGACCTCCTGTTTAAATTTCTCAGAACGTTTCTTTTGGACCCTGTATAATTGGATTAACAAACACTGGATGCCGGTCCGGCGACAAATTTATACATATCAGCGGATTTAAGTAGTCAGTCATGTTCAGCAAAGGCTATAGCCGTGTTTCTATACAAAATTTGCCTTTCTGTCAAATGTTCTAGTAATTTTATTTTTAGATACTCCTTGTAGGCAAAGGTCTGTTCCCCAAAGAAGAGCCATGTACACTTGTCAGTTTTCGTAATATGGCGGTTTGTTTTTTTTTCACTTTTTAATTTTTTTCTTGAATTCGGTCTTTGCGATTAATTTGATTTTTTGGTAAACTATACTACATAATAAAACCCATCACTACAAAAAATATTGCTTGAAACTTTAGTACAAATATATGTCAAAATAATGGAAACTATAAATTGTTTTTTTTTTTTTTGGTGTTCTGGTGTAGCGGCACCCACAGTTTTTATTTCATAAATTGCCCATCTATAGACCTACTATAGTCGAGTCCGGAATTAGGCGAACTAACTTGACAGCCGAAAATGTTGCCAGACATAGGAAAAAATAAATAGTGATAGGTTTATTTCGACACAAATATGTCGATATAACCTTGTGCCTTCTATAAATCTGATTATATTTATATTTTATCAAGTAATTGTCATCGAAACTTTCACACTCATACATACTTGCCAAATAGGGAAAAACTACAGCAATTTTTACGATATAATATGATCTGAAGGATGTACGGTTTAAAGCGGATATTTACGATACTTACTCCTCAAATTAGGAATAAAATACAAAAATAATGCTGACATTACAACAGGCCATTGTGATCCTTTTAGGTGGCTTCCAAATTATTAGTTAGATTTCAAACACAATAATAATGATAAACTAGACTTTTTAAATATCGATATTAACAGCACTAGCCAAACTGTGGCAACATTAGTGTACAATGAACTGTCAAGTTAGTTCGCCTAATTCCGGACTCGACTTTACGTATATTAAATTCAAATTATTAGCTTTGGTACTTCATGCCAAAAACTAACTACAAATAAAATTATTCCTTACTAGAACACTTTTTTATTTTTTAGATAATGTTTAAATAAATGTCAAAAACGAAACAAACTTCCAAAAATGACAAAATACAAAAATAGGATGTATATGATATCATTCATACAAGTAATTAAAGCAATCCTGTAAAAACATTGAAACAAGGAAGGAATAATTTTATTTGTAGTTAGTTTTTGGCATGAAGTACCAAAGCTAATAATTTGAATTTAATATATGTAGTAGGTCTATAGATGGGCAATTTATGAAATAAAAACTGTAGGTGCCGCTACACCAGAACACCAAAAAAATAAAAAACAATTTATAGTTTCCATTATTTTGACATATATTTGTACTAAAGTTTCAAGCAATATTTTTTGTAGTGATGGGTTTTATTATGTAGTATAGTTTACCAAAAAATCAAATTAATCGCAAAGACCGAATTCAAGAAAAAAATTAAAAAGTGAAAAAAAAACAAACCGCCATATTACGAAAACTGACAAGTGTACATGGCTCTTCTTTGGGGAACAGACCTTTGCCTACAAGGAGTATCTAAAAATAAAATTACTAGAACATTTGACAGAAAGGCAAATTTTGTATAGAAACACGGCTATAGCCTTTTGATATTTTACAGATCAGGCTCATTATGTAATTAAATATGTTCAGCAAGTTCTGTATACAAGTATACATATCAGTGGATTTATGTAGTCAGACTTGATCAGCTAATTTTAATATTTTACAGATAAGGCTAATTATGTAATTAAACATGTTCAGCAACTTTTGTAAAAATGATGTACATCGACCTTTGGTATTCCCAAATGTCTAATAATTTGCTCGGGTATAATAAATATTCTACTCGTCTCAAATAAATGATATAAATTAAAACGATGTTTTTTAAATCAGCATAAATTGGGCTTTTCAACCGTAAATATGATGTTGTGCGTGTACATTTATTATTAATTGTGTTTTGTGTTGACACAAAAAAGATAAGCTGATGTTGTGAAACTTTTTTATGTATCTTAATATGAAGGAGTATAATTATAACATTAAAAATGAAAGCCACATGTGTGGTTTATCAGAAAATGACGTCACACCTAAGGTGATAGGTAAACTGAAGCCGATATAATTTTTTAACCGAAGCGCGGCTTTTAGCTTTAATAAATTTAAGTAAGTAAGTTTTAATAAATAATTCTATCGTGTTGTTTATTTCAAATCAAGACAAGACATCACTGCCCCAAAAATAAAAGCAGATTGTTCTGGTAGATATTTCATAATATTTTCCATTTTAGCAACTATTTTTGATAACCTCTGTTTTTTGCTTTCTCTGAGCCGCTTTATTTGAATTGAAGTGTTTGCGTTTTAATGGTTTGCTAGGCTCTCATCACATATAATTTCCATTTACGACGATGTGATGTATAAGTCAGGTCGGGTTGGGCTTGAGACGAACTTTCAGAACTTACCTAACCTAAAAAGTTTTGACACGATAGTCCTGAAATAAATCCTGAAATATTTACAGTTTCGGAAAAAAAGCGGTTTACCAAATTAAATGTTTAATAAATGAATCAGCTTGTGAAAGTATTACCTCGTTGAAAATAGGATGGAGTTTCAATGGTGGAATAGCATCAGAAGATAAATTCAGAACATTCTGGTACTCCTTTTCGTGGTACTCCCAGCCTCGAAATGGTCTGAACAAAACTTTCCCGTTGCCAATACTTTTTTGATCATGTGCACTCTACGACGTGTAAATAGACACTGACGGCCTTTACCTCTAGCAATTGCGCTCAGCGCAACTGCGAAGCACGAATATTGACTTCACTGCCGTCTCTAGTAGAGGCGCGCGGTGATGATTCAGTGCTCTGTGATTCATCCGATACCAAATATTGACCTCTCCATACAATGGGCGACGCTACAGCCCGTGCTATAGGGCCCGTTCTGTGATCAGTAGTGATCGTTATCAACGTGCTGTATTGGTATCAAAGCATGGTTGACAAAAAAACCAATACACAAGTATTTAAAAACATTATATATTTTACAAATTATGAGATTTATGTACATATTTATAATCACTTATCCAAATTATACTGAATAAACGACTAAAATCTGTTCAACAGAATTGGCTGTCAGTTGTTCACGTCGATTAGAAAAAATGCATTTTAAATAACTCAATGACCTTTCTACATCAACAGAAGTCACGGGAACATAAATTAGGTCTTTAAAATATTTTCAAATACGTTGTATTTTTATGACATAACATACACATACATACCTTCACGCCTGAAATCCCAGAGTGGGGTAGGCAGAGCTAAGGAAATTACCTACAACTTAACATAAAATAAAAAAATAAAAAAATAAAAAAATTAAAAATTAATGTCATTTTGACTGATTGTTTTAAAAATATATTAGGGCGAAAAGGTTTTGTACCGTAAAGTGTTATATCTAGAGGTGTAATTCTAAGAAGGTGAGTATTTATTTTATTTATAGTTAAGAATACAAGTGAATATTCAAATGTATTTGATTTTTCTGCCCACTATACCCTTTGATACGAAAAGTGCACGTTGATAACGATCACTAGTGATCAGTAGTAACTAATTGTTAACCCTTTGAACGCCAAGCGGCGAAGTAATCCGGCGTGCTACTGACTCCACAGCAATAAAACAAAGTGTAGAGCTCTTAAAAATGAGTGATTGCAAAACGCGGACAAAATGTGGATTTTTCGAGATGTGGCTAGTTATATTTGAATTACATTAGGCAAAATAGAAGGAAGATGGACAAAGCAATAATACAAACATAAAAATATAAAAGTAGGTTAATTTATTACGGAGTCTTTGATCGATGAAGTTTGGGCGGCAATTGGCGTCGTTGGCGTCAGTGGCACGATTTTTCGATTACGTGTTTTGCCGTCTTTGGCGTTCAAAAGGTTAAACTTCGAAAAACAAATCGAAAATTTGACAAATTTGATTTAACCATTAGTTAAGATTTTTAACAATTAGTTACTTTAACTACTGATCAAACAACAGGCCCTTATTAGTGGTTTTCTTTACCTGTTATTTTCGTATATATCTTTTTTTTTAGTATACCCAGACTCCTTTTTTGTTTGTTGTGTGATCACTTTGTTATCATTTTCTTACGGACACCTATACACATAAAGTCACGCCTTCATTCCCAGAGTGGGGTAGGCAAAGCTTCAGAATCACCAACCACTTTTTGATAATTATGCAACCACATTTTGCACGATCCGGCTAAGATGTTTACGGACCTATTTCAATATATTTAAAGGATATTTATTTGTATTTTTAGGTTGTATAATTCAGTTTGGCAATCGCGTGTGAGTCCGACGGCGTGCAAGTGCACATGGTTTATTTTTTGTACATAGTGATACACTCGATGAGCGAGCCCGAGTCCCACTAGTCAGTACTGTAATTTTGAAAATAACCGAACCGTCACCACTTGTGGGTCACCCCGTCACCTCGGATATCCTCGTAAGGCCCAATGTCTTAAATTTAGGACATTAGTCAAAGTGAATTTTGACTTTAGTTGACTGACACAAGGTTCTTTTTCAAACTACCGAAATTTGACGTGGGCCTTACGAGGATATCCAGGGCATCCAGGTGAAACCTACCTGTGTGGACTCGGGCGGCGCGGTGGAAGCCGCGAGCGCGGCGCGCGGGAGCGGGCGCGACGAGGACGCCGGCATGTACTCGGTGGTGTGCGCGTCGTGCGGCGCCGTGGGGCCCACCTGCGCCATAGGCCGGATCGACGCCAGCGGCGTCTCGCTGCCGCGCGCGCGCGACATAGCGTGCGCGCTTGGCTGCGCTACACCTGCACATTTATTCAAGATGCCATCTCAGTCACTCTCATGGCGATAATACACTTTTACCAGCTGCTTTTCCATTTGGATGAATAAACGGAATTGAATTATGTTATCATCCAATGTTATGTTATTAACTTGATAGAACGGGAAAAATAACGAAAAATAAAATAAATTGTGGAAATCTCACTACAATAGCAGCAATATTGTTTACTTAATTTGAGCGCGGAATGATATAGATGATGATCAGAAAACGTTACCATTTATTTTCGATTTGGATTTCGATCGATTTTGGAAAAACCCCGGGCAAGACCATGTCGGATAGGGTGTGTCCTTTTTTTTAAACTGTAGAATAAAATTGGAAACGTTATACCATACAAAAGTTTCTTTTTAAGCGTAATTAAGATTCGCATTTACAGATTTAATATTTATTGGTACATTTGGCTCGCTCATTGATTGAAGTTTGGTAAAATTGGCAAAATACAAGGTTAGTTAAACCTGCAGTTTTTTATTTACTGTATAATTAATAATTATATACATAATCAATATTTATTGTTTGTATTGTTTAAGAAAAACAAAATTGTCATGTTTTGACGTAATCTATTAATTCACATTTCTCCTAACGCACGCAGTTATAATGATAAGAATGCTATAAGATCAACAAAAAAACAATGTTTTTTTTTCTATACTAAAGTGACACACCCTAATGTTGGACGACGCTCGGTGTAGGGTTCCGAGGCCGTTACTACATACACAAAAAAGTATCTAAAAAAGAAATAAGTATCAACTAATTTTCTATTCAAAAGATAAAGTTTATTCAAAACCGATAAGAAACGAAGAAGTGCTACGGCGATGTGGTGTTTATTGTTTATGGCTCCCTATGTATATGTTTCACGGCCTCTGCAGTAATGTACTAATAATACTATTAGTGTAGAAAATATTTTCATTAATGTATAGGGTTATAAAACCTGTTTTTTATATTAATAAGTTTCTGTAATAACTTGGTAGTGAATAATCAATAATCATGCAACGTATTTTATCGGATAGGTTCGTAATCGATAAATCCCACCTGAAAAAGCATGATTACTATGAAACCTTCCATAATAAAAAATAAAAAAAGAGAAATATTTTCTGTCATGTTTTACTTGAATGAATGTAAAAGAACGGATATCAATTATTTGTTAGTGGATCATTTAGTGAGAAGGAGGCTTACCTGCCATGGGCTTAATGTTTGCCGTGGGAGGATCTGTTGTAGTTTTTTCGGCAGCCGTCTGCTGCTTCGAGGCAGAGGCCTGGCTCGCCAACTGCCGCTGCAGCATGGTCACTTTCTGTTGCAGTGCCTCGACCTCCCTATTCTTTTCGGTTTGCGCCTCCACTCGCTCCTTCTCCAGCCGGGATACACGACCTTCATATTGAGATTTAATCAGAGCTAACCTTACATCTTGCTCATCGCGATTGCTCTGCTCGATAGCACCTATTTTGGTACGAGACTCTTCTAGGTCGCGACTGAGTGAATTTTTTAACTCCGTCAATTGAACTATTTTATTCTTAGCTTGTTTTAATACTATTTTGGCCTTTTCCTCCTTATCTGTATTAGCTGTTCTCAGTGTTTCTAGTTCCTGTTTCAATTTATCGTTATTAACCTTTTCTGTTTCTAGTTGTGATTGTATTTCGGTAATTTGCAACTCCAGATTTTTTGCAGACTCAGCTGTCGCAGCGTCGGCGGCTGCCGCTTCCCCTTCAAGCCTTTTTTTATTTTCTTCAACGGTTTTAGCAAATTCTTCGTATTGCAATTTGTACTTCTTAGCGATTTTCCTAATTTGCATCTCCTTATTTCTAATGTCATTTAAAGACGCGTCTTTACTAGCCATTTCTTCTTTCAGTTTAGTATTATTTTCGAAAGCGGTAGCGAGCTCAACCTTGACTTTGGACAGTTCTTCAGTTACTCTAGCCATATCTTCCTTCAGAGTGTTTATATCGTCATTTAACTTTCTGTTTTCTTCTACTAGGGAATTTTGCTGT